>JBAJHW010000001.1:265249666-265849666 GCA_037013535.1 Intellagama lesueurii
CTGATTCTACCTCCTGTTTTGTCTCAGTCGTCCCGATTTGAGGGGACGGCTCACTCTGTTCTACTTTCTCCTTCTCTACCGATCCTTCACATAGCCCTTACATAATGTAGGGGACTTGCTTTTTATTACCATTATTAGAAACAGAGAGACTGGGAAAGGAATTTTCTCATCCTCTGATGTTATCCAGCTATCAGTGAACAACTGAGAGGGTGACTACACTGGCAAGCTGAATTGGAGTGATTCAGCTTTGTTGCAGTTTGATTTGTGGTCTCTTTTATGGCTGTATTCAGTTTAGATGATCACACAAAGATCCCAGATAGTTTCTCTGCCAGTTTTCGCACTAGGCCTAAGTCCGGTCCTATATGATATGCACACACAGCCCTTTGATATCACCCACCTGACAATCCCCTGCTAACATTTCTAATTTTTGGTTTGGTTTGTGCAGAGATGATCTAGCACTAAACTATTCAATCATTTCAATGATAAGGTGATCTAGTGCTCAACTCAGTAGTTTGTTAAATACATACATACATGCATGCATACATATTTGGGCGGCTAGGGAGAAAGATTGCAAGGATTGGTGTTTCTGCTTCCCCGAAATATCACCCAGCTTAATAAGTCATTATAGCACCGCCCTAAGTCACCTCCCACCCATCCTTTTGTAGAACACAACAGTTGTTCACACAAGGAGAACACCATTCAAGTTGTTCTGGCTTTAAAAAAGTAGAAGCCCCCAGTAGTGAGGGGAGAAAATCCATATTGGAAGTGAAAAGGGATGGGCTGTCATTGGCCTTTGCATTGTATGATCATTGAAAAATACTTTGAATTCACGTGTGCTAATTGCAAATCTTAGTATTTGTCAATGTAGTCACAGCCTGAGTCAGATGGTGCTCATTCTCCAGAACTCCAGACTTGGAATAAACCTAGGAGAAATTGGAAAGCAATAACACATTTGACACTAAGGTGATTGCTCCAAGTAAATAAGCTTTAGGCCTTTATCACAAACTCCATTTTAATTCCAAATTGCCAGAATCCTCTTGGTTATTCATTCAGTTATAAGTGCAATGTCATACATCTCACCAAGAAATTGCTGTTGGTTAGTAAGCTGTTGTTTGTATTCTTTTTGATACACAGATGCATGACTTAGCATGTAATTTGTGGGAATTTGTTGCTGCAGTTTCAGCATAAAGAACCAATAGGATTCTGGCCAAAAAACCAAAAAATATGGGAAATGTTTACAACTCAGAAAGCAGCCAGAGACAAAGTTAGATTATAAATAGTTGCTTTCAATTAACATTATCATATGCAACTAACTTATTTGGTTGAATATGCAAATCATCTTTGTGCTGCTTATTTATCCCCAGGTTTATATAATAGGACATGTTCCAGTAGGCTATCTGGCTCATGTTCGAAATACTACTGCCATAAGAGAGCACTACAATGAGCGGTTGCTAGAAATTTTTCGGAGGCACAGTAGTGTAATTGCTGGACAGTTCTTTGGACATACCCACCGAGACAGCATCATGGTTCTTCTGGATAAAAATGGTAATGTCCATGAAATACTATGTTCTTAGCTGGTATCATGGATTAAATAATAAAAAACATTTTGTATATTTGGATGGTTCAATTATTTGCAACAGAATGTCTGTGAAGATTCTCAGTCATCCAGGTGAGGTTATCTGGAAGTTGAGTCATGGTAACTGGACTTCTTTCTTATTAGGTTGAAATGTTTCACTACTCATCCAAGTAGCTTCTTCAGTCTGAGGAGAGTTAGTAGGAGACCCCTGGTATATATCCTCCACGTTGGTTTGACCTCCCTCTGGTCTGAATAGGCTTGTTAGAAGGAAAAAGGACTTGGGGGGGGGGGTGAGTGAAAATACCACTTCTGCAGTCCTTCTCCACCCATTGTCATGGGTCATTAACAGTCGTTAACAGTGGTCTTTCTGATGGGTGTGGTCCTGATCTTTCTGGGGATGGATGAATGTTTTCCTGCTGCCTTCAACCTTTCTCAGCATTATTGTCTTTTCCAAAGAATCTTGCCTTCTCATGATGCGCCCAAAGTAGGACTGCCTCAGTTTCATCATTTTGCCCGCAGAGATCAGCCTTGATTTGTTCTAGGACTCACTTAAGATTATCTGGGCCCCAAAGTCCTTGAGTTTCCTCTTCCCAGAGCTTCAAATTCTGATGTGATTTCTTTGTAATTCCTCTTTGCTGTATCATTTGTTCCCACATGAGTGAGAAAAAAAGGATATGGTGCTTCCTCCACTAAATCTGTTCTCTCCTCATCCTTATCCTTCTCTGCTTTGTCTTGCTGTTTTTCCACGTCCAGTGCCTCCCTTGACCGCTGCTGCTCAGGAGCTGGCAGAATTTGCCTCCCATCTTCTCTTATAATCTTAAGCATGGCCACTCACCTCTCCAGCTCTTTCACTTTTTCTTCCAGCAGTGCTACCAGTTTGCACTTGATGCATGTGTATACACTGTGTTGTTCTTCAAACAGAGATTGGTTGGTGTACATCAGGGATGTTTTATCTGTGGATCTCCAGAATTGGCAGGTGGCTGGACTGAACTTTAAAATTCTACATTTCTATGATTGTATGATTTATCTAATTTGTGATGTGAATTCTGATGCAGTGTGGGTTTTTAGATAAGTACTTCTCTATTAAAGGTTGCTTTCATCAAGAGACCTTGAGTGCCTTTCAGAGGGTTAATTATGGCCAAGTAAAGACTTGGATTAAAAAAGCATGTTCACGTGCATATAAGGAACTTGGGGTAACCTAGTGGGTTTTATTTTATTTTGTTTTATTTTAACCTTGAACAGCAGATGCTTATGCCATACATACAAGAAGCAAGGAGTTTGCCATGGTTATGGATGTAACCTTCAAAATGTAGCCCGTATTTTTTTGTAAATTATCCTGGACCAATGCTTTGTAACTTCCAAATACTCTCTTTCTTTACAGAATTGGCATGGCTTTACTTAATAACTAAAACTGCAGTACCTAGTTTCCAAGTATGGTTCTTGAACAAAGATTTTTGTTCAGGATATACACACAAAAATATATTGTATATATACAATATACATATATCACTGACTTTGTGTATATATACTCTATGTGTGTGTGTACATACTGTATGTATACACACAATATATATACAGTATATAAAAATTTTAATACCAGCACTTACTCAAACTCTTCTTGTTCACATTTTCACCACCCCCATCTTTTTTATTTTTTCAGGAAAACCTGTAAATTCCTTGTTTGTGGTGCCTGCTGTGACACCAGTGAAGGCTAGATCGGAGGCAGACTCAAACAACCCAGCAGTAAGACTATATCAGTATGATACTCTTTCATATAGCCTCTTGGTAAGTAAAAATTAAAAGTCAGGGGTTTAAGTTAATTTTAGTAGCAACTCTGCCTTTCATGGTGAATGGTGGAATCAGAAAAGACAGAAAGTATAGCATACAGCATTTCTTCCTTCCATGTAATTACTTCCCATGTCACTAATTTCTCATCACCAGTATGTAGGTTATGAAGAGTAAACAAGTGAATGGATGGATGAACAAGGTGAAGGAATCTACCCCCACTGAAATCTTTTTCTGTTCCCCACTTTCATATTATTTTCTTATCTTTAGTATTCCCTCACCCACGCAGCAACAGGTAAACACAACCTTCTTCCATAATTGTTACTACTGGAAGTAAACAGAGAAACAAAATATTCTAAAGTTAGCACAGTTGGCTGGATAGCTCAATGAGTTGGGTATCTAGCTGTGGAGCCAGAGGTTGGGAGTTCGATTCCTTACTGTACCTCCTGGGGGGAAAAAACAGCCTGTGTAGACTTGGGCAAGCTGCAAAGTCCCAGAGTACCCCCAGAAGAAGGAAATTATAAACCACTTCTGACTACTCTCTACCTAGAAAACCATGGAAAGGGTCGCCATAAGTCAGAATTCTCTCTCTCTCTCTCTCTCTGTGCGTAACTACTTTGCTCTTTTCAACACTTAGTTTTCATTAGACCTTGGTTTTTATGCAGCTTGCTGTTAATTCTTTTTCTCTTACCTGTTTTTCCAGTTCATGCTTAGACTTCAAACTCTTTCCCGTCTTTCATATTTCAGTCTGTCTTTTCGCCTTTATTAAACTGTATTTCTCAAAGAAAGCCAAAAAAGCCAGGATTAGACAATTTACTGTGGACCAGGGTTAGATAGGATAGTGCTTCCCTTCTTATTCATATATTTTTCTGTAGTATTTTTAATTATTCCATCTTACGCATATCACAGGGTCCAGTCCTGCTGGCAATTTGGATTGGTTCATGTTCTGACATTTTTATATATATCAGATTCAAATCATATGGTATATAAATCGGTAGCCATGTTTACTTTGACTGAAATTAAATCGATTTATTTCTGGTAATTAAAACCATTTTTGGCAGATACACTGGTGAACTCGACACATTTCATTTTTGTTTTAGTGCATGCTTTTCATAAACTGACTTTTTTAAAAAAAAAAGTGATACAGTGAAAAATCGATGGCTGCATTCATCTGACAAAAAAGTGATAGCACACTAAGTGATGCATTGCTAAACATTTTTATAAGACATTTTTTAAAATAGAGGGGAAAAACACAATGTCAGTGCTGCTGACATTCAACAGAGACCAAAGTAAATCAACAGCACCGTCCACAGCCACCAAACTAAACTGAATTAAAGTGATTTAGAAGTGAGGTATTTTAAAAAGCCCTTGCCAGCCATTGGGAAAAAACTGGCTTTGCAGCCCAAATAAGTCTATTTCACCTTGCAGAATTTTATAAATTGATTTAAATAATGCTTAAATCAGTTTAACTGTGGTTCTTATTGCCAGTAGGACCTCACCCATAGTTATGCCAGAAACTGCACTCAGGTAGGGTATGATAAAAGCAAACAACTGCCATCATTATTAATACAGTCACTAAAAATTGGAGGTGGGCTGAGAAACAATTCACAATTTCATAAGAAAATCCACAAATGAGAACTAAAACAAACTGTATTAAATTGATAAAAGACATACAATATCAGGACACTGTGAGCTAATTTCAATTTTAGTTCCAACTAGCATATACCCTCTGAATGAACAGGGCTTTTCAAGTCAACTTTTTTCAGTGGGTCTACTCCTGTTGAGGCCAAGAGGTGGAGTTATCCTAGTGTGGGTTCCACAAGAAAGAGAGCTTGGCTCCACCTCCCCACAGTCCTCACCTTGAAAAAAGCAGAAGGACACAATACAGGACTTTTCCAGAACATACCAGTACAGTCAAATTGCACCGACAAAAGGACAACTTCCCCAAATTACACAGACCCTGCCTAGACCATGTATAGTTATAAATATCAACAGTAGCACCTGGTGAATGTGCCCTGGAAACAAACAAAGAAGCTAGCCTACGTGACCTAGACATAGAATAGTAGATGGCTTATCTCTGTCAGAAAGTTTTTATTAGCTGCTGCTTTAGAATGATCTTCAAAGGTAAATTTATGAAGCAGAGCCTAGAAAGCTATTTGGAAGAAGACTGTGGAAGCTCACTATATGTGAGCACTGGAGGGATGATGCTCTGGTATGCCATGATGAATGCATTGCAGTAATCTAAATGATAGAGTACTGAAGCATGGAGAAAAGTACCAAGGACACCACATGAAAGTCCAGTGATACCGAGAGGACCACTTCCAGGCTTTGAAAAGAAGAACATATTGGTCTGGATGAATGCCACTCAATAGAGGGCTGACAGAACCTTCCAGTTTGGGTTCATCCACTATCATTTTACTTTTTTGGCGAGATTACATGAACCTAAACATCAGCCCTTGTCCTGTACATAAATAGATTTGGGCAGTCTTTCATGAAATTGGTTGGTGATAGTAGAGTGACCAGAAAAGGGGTCGGGGACAGCTAGGTGTTGAGTGACACAGCACTCCAAGCTACGGAGTGGCCCCGATAGTTGTATGTAAGTGTTAAAAAGCAGAGGTGGCTATGTGGGATCTCTTGGTATTTTGCAGAACAGGTCCTGCTATGGCACTAACCTGTAATTTAGGAGGGGAACACCTGCAGTGCTGTTTCATGTACCATAGCTGCTCCATGTTGTTCAGAGTGTTTGATTATCTGTAGTACGAGGTTTAAAAGAACAAACGGAGGATAACTCCTGCTTTTTCCACTGTAAACATAGACGGCTGAATGGGTCAGCTAAAGGGGTTTCATTCCTAAAGCCTGCTCTGAACTTCAACTAGAGCAAGAGTCTCTGCTGGTTTACTAACACCTGCTTCACCATCTCACCCAAAATGGGAAGTTTAATCTGTTTCTAATGAAGACATTAAGCAATCACCAGATCTGACCTACCTATTCAAACACTGCACTCATTAGGATGTACGTTCTTGATGCTTAATGTATAGGAGAGACGATCCCCAACAGCTCAGAGTAGACGCCCTTTAATGTCACACCAGCCATTCTCAGGAATTTCCTACCAGTACAAATTGGACTGCTGATAACCTTTCTAGGTTTTTGGTGCCTATTATTCATTACAACATGCTTTCCCCCAGCTCATACTTGGTATCATATTATTGTCATTTTAAAGGTCCATATAGTATTTTGTTACAGTTTATTCTGTATTGTTTATGTATCACATAGAAACGTTTAATGCAAGCAATTTTTTTTGTTAATTTTGTTATTATTACTGTTTTACTGTATTAATTTAGTGTATCCTTTGTTCTTTCTTTTCTTTCTTTTGACATGGAGTGGAAGGCTTGCCCCCCCAGCGGGGGCTCTAACATCCGAGTGATTACGGGTAGAGGGAGATATGGCGTTGGCGCAGTTCCCACTCGTTTCAGAAGAACGGTGAACAGATGTTTGAAGGCTGTTCACTGTTCTGGCACTGTGACCACCTGCCAGTCTCGAGGTAGTCAGATCAGCCGGCCCTCCACTCTAAAACTGGTGCTGTTGAATGCCAGGTCTGTGTCCAATAAATCCCAGATTATTCACGACCTTATTCTGGAGGAGGATGCAGACCTGGCGTGCATAACCGAAACTTGGATGGGCGGGGAAGGGGGAGTTCCCTTGACCCTTGCCTGTCCTGGTTATGCTGTCCAGCACCAGGGTAGACTGGAGGGGCGGGGGGGGGAGTAGCCATTGTTTATAGAAATACTCTGGAGGTTATTAGGCGCTCCTCGGTGGTGAAGCCAGGTCTGGAGGCCCTCCACGTGTTGATTGGGACCAGGGACAGTATTGGGATCTTGCTGGGTTACCGCGCTTCCCGCGACCCAGCCACCTCCTTAGTGCTGGCGGACTTTGTCTCCGCAGCACTGTTGGAGTCCCCGAGACTTTTGGTCCTGGGTGACTTCAACATTCATGCGGAGGCAGAGATTTCCGGTCCAGCTCTTGAGTTCTTGGAAACCATGGCTTCCTTGGACATGTCCCAACATGTCAATGGCCCCCCACACATGGGCGGTCATACGCTAGACCTGGTGTTCTCCACTGAGTGGAGCGAGTGTGGTCTGATGGTGACGGACCTCTCAGTTCCCTTGTCATGGTCAGATCACCTCCTAATAAAATGTAACCTCTCAGTGGCTCTCCCTCTCCGCAGGGAGCATGGACCTACTTTAATGGTCCGCCCTCGAAGGTTACTGGATCAATCACGATTCCAGGATACCATGAGAGGGATTCCAGCTGATCTGTCTGGCGCTCCTGTCGAGGCTCTGGTAGACGGCTGGTTTGCTGCCGCCACTAGGGCTGTAGACACGATCGCTCCTAAACGCCCTCTCCGGCGCAGAGCTCGGCCAGGGTCCTGGTTTAACCAGGAGCTGCGAGCTATGAAGCGAAATAGGAGGTGGCTAGAGTGCAGTTGGAGACAGGAACCGACGGATTATAATAAGAAAGCTGTCAGGATCGCAACTAACCATTACCTCGCCAAGGTGAAGGCTGCTAGACGATCACACTTCGCTGACCGGATAAGCGAAGCTTCAAATCAGCAGGCGGAACTTTTCCGTATTGTTCGCAATCTATCCGGAATTGGTCTAGGTGACAGGCCTCCTACTAATATCTCACCTGACCAATTTGCAGCATTTTTAAAATCTAAAGTGGAAGCCATCCGCCGGGATCTCTCTCCCTTTTTAAATACAGTGGATCGAGCAGAGATGTCCAGCGCTCCGCCTTGCCCAGTGAGTCTTGAATTTTTTCAGCCTGTGACGCCAGATATGGTAGACAAAGCGCTTGATCGCTGCCGGGCCACCACCTCCTCTCTTGACCCTTGCCCGGCCTGGCTAATCAAAGTAGCCAGGCCTGTAACAATGGAATGGGCTACTGCAATAATTAATGGGTCTCTCCAGGAGGGCAAGGTTCCTCTTGCCCTCAAGGAGACACTCATTAGGCCCATTAGAAAGAAACCAAATTTGGTGGCGGATGATATTGGCAATTATAGGCCCGTTGCCAATGTTTCTTTCATTAGTAAAGTGGTCGAGAGGGTGGTGGCTGATCAGCTTCAGGCTCTTTTGGATGAAACCAATGCCCTGGATCCATTCCAGTCGGGCTTCAGGCCGCGCCACGGCACAGAAACGGCACTGGTCGCACTGTTGGATGACCTGTTGAGGGAGGCTGACAGGGGCAATATGTCCTTGTTGGTCCTCCTCGATATCTCAGCCGCCTTCGATACCGTTGACCATGGTATCCTCCTGGGGAGGCTCTCCAAGTTGGGAATCGGTGGCCTGGCGCTTGCCTGGCTCCGATCCTACTTGGAGGACCGTCCTCAGAGAGTTCAGCTTGGGGAGAATGTCTCGGCCCCATGGAGTCTCAATTGTGGGGTTCCGCAGGGCTCGATCATCTCCCCAATGCTGTTTAACATCTATATGAGGCTGCTGGGTGGGGTCATCAGGGGTGTGGAGCCTTGTGCCATCAGTATGCTGATGACACGCAGCTCTACATCTCCTTTTCACCTACTTCAGTGGATGCCGTTCTGTCCCTTCAGCGTTGCCTGGAGGCTGTACTGCAATGGATGCAGGAGAATGGGTTGAGGCGGAAACTCGGACAAGACGGAGGTCCTGAGGGTGGGTGGCCCCTCCATTGGTGGCTTGGGAAACTCCCTCTCTTTTGGGGGGGTGACTCTCGCCGCGAAGAGTGAGGTTCGCAGCTTGGGAGTACATCTGGACCCGGCGCTCACCATGGAAACCCAGGTGGCGTCAGTGGTCCGCTCCGCCAATTACCATCTGTGGCGGATTGCCCAGCTGCGTCCCTATCTTGATGGTGGGGCCCTCACCACTCTGGTCCATGTACTTGTAATCTCGAGATTAGACCACTGTAATGCGCTCTACGTGGGGCTACCTTTGAGATTGATGTGGAAGCTTCAAATGGTGCAGAATGCGGCAGCCAGATTACTTAGTGGAACGAGAAAATCCCAGCATATCTCTCCCATTCTGGCTGCTTTGCATTGGCTGCCCATTCGTTTCCACATTGACTTCAAAGTGTTAATGATGACATACAAAGCCCTAAACGGTTTAGGACCTCGATACTTGGCAGAACGCCTTCTCCCACCTAGATCTACTCGAGTCACTCGCTATAGCCAGGAAAGACGGCTGAGGGGCCTGACGCCGAGAGAGGCCCGGAAAGAAAGAACAAGAAACCGGGCCTTCTCGGCAGTGGCCCCTCGACTTTGGAACAGCTTGCTGCCAGATATCTGCCTGGCACCCTCGGTGGGTGTTTTCAAGAGCCAATTAAAAACTTGGCTCTTCAGGCAGGCCTTCTCTCCTGCCAATATTTGATTTCCACTTTTCTTGGTTTTTTGTTGTTTATTCTTCCCATCTTGATTATATTATTATTGTAGATTTTAATTGTTGTTTTTAAATCTGTTTTCTGCACAATATATTGTGAGCCGCCCTGAGTAGACTCTTGTCTAGAAGGGCGGGATAGAAATCTAATAATAAATAAAATAAAGCAATTAATAAATATGAAAAATAAATATGTTTAAATAAGACAGTGGATCATGGCATTTCTTAAACTAACTGGCTTAAGCTAATTCATTTTTTCCTCCAGTAGTGTATCAAGTTTTAATTTGCAGGTGCTATCAATTTTGTTCCACCTCTTCTCCTAATTTTTCTTGGCCCTTATTGTCCCTCTAAAATGTCCTTATCTTAGTGCTACAGTAACAAAGGTCAGTAAATTTCCACGTCTGTACAGGTCTGAAAATTGCAGCAACATTTTCCAAGTCAAAACTATAGCCATATCAACTCAGCTTCTTTTCACTGACAGGCCAACAGTTCCCAGATCTTCACGCTTCCCTTGTCTTTTCTCTCCTGTACCTAAGCCTGTTTAGATGGCAGAGTCCTACCTTTTCCATTCCTAAATTATACTTCCACCATTCATTGTTCCTGGAATATATTTAAGGCCATTTGTAGTCCACATAAAATAATTTGAAATTGGGCAATCCCAGTTCTATATGAAGAAAAGATGAATTCTATAAACTATGCAAATTAAGCAGATTTCCATAGTTTCCTTTACACAGTTTATTCTGTGATGTTTACTATTCTACTAGATATATGTCTGCTGGTCTGAGGTTCCCGAAATCTTAACACTCCCAGAAACACACACCCCTTTTTAAAGTTAAAGCTTTGGTTCTCAAGAAGCTGTCGTGTTGCCAGACATAACATCTGCACCATCTGCACAGCCCTGGGTATATTGCTATATGTTATCTTTAGGCTAGGTACACTGTTTGTCTTGTCTGAAAATTCTCTCTATGAATATCATTTCTCTTTCTCTATTCCCATCCTTCCCTTTCCTGTAATATTAGGGTAACAACAGAATTGAACTGGCTCATGTGTCTTGCGGTGGGACATGACCCTTCTCTTCAGTTGTGAATAATAGGCAGTGACGGCTTCTTAAACAGTATGTCACTCTAGAAACTTAATGAAGTGGGGGACACAATGGTGCACTTATTTTTCCTTTTTAATTCTAGGATCTTTGGCAGTTCTACTTGAACCTCACAGAAGCCAACATGAAAAATGAATCAGTCTGGAAGCTTGAATATGTTATGTCCAAAGCCTATGGGATAGAAGACTTAAAGCCAGAAAGTTTATATGAAATGGCAAATCGGTTGAGCGTGCCGCAGAGCAAATTATTCCAGAAATACTACAATTACTATTTTGTGAGTTATGATCCAAGCTTGTGTTGTGAAGAGCGCTGCAGAATCAATCAAATATGTGCAATTCAATATCTAGACCGTTCCTCCTACACAGATTGTATTGAACGTGAAGGCAAATTACAGTATGGGTAACAGATAGTGTTTACTCTAAAGAACTATCTTCTAAGGCCCCATTCAGACAGCATCATTTCAGCTTCATGAACTGTGATTTATTAGGCTAAGAACAAGTTTTGTGATGACATGCTTTCTCTTGTCTCTGCTCTTTAGTGCCAGCTTTGGCACTTCTACTGTTCGTTTAAACCAGGGGTCTCCAAACATTTCACATGGAGGGCCCATAATATATTTTCGATATTTTCGAGGGCCGAAGGAATGTACGCATATGCATGCATGCGCGCACATGCACTCCCACTTGCTCGCAGAACACACTCCCACCAGCCCATGCACACGCACGCACGCACACACACACTCCCACCTGCCCACACACACGCATTCCTGCACGCACACACTCCTGCATGCACACACACAAACGGCCGCCCGCACTCCTGCACTCCCACCCACCTGCACACACGCATATGCGCCTGCCCACATGCACACACTCACGCCCGCCCACATGCACGGACGGGCTGGATAAAAAGGTTTAAACCATGGTTTTCCATTGTATTCAATCCTAGTTTCTTATCCCAGTTAGTGTTACAAGATGACACCACAGTTTTCTAGACTGGATGTAATGACAAAGTGTGATTTCAACAGAAGCATTTCAGTAGCTTGAGTGTGTGCATGAAAGCAGGAACGTGCAGACCCCACATTAGTTCTTGGTGTAACAAATTATGATTTATTAACCCAGGGAAATTCAATGTGGAAAATACCTAAATATAAAAACCAAATCATAATTCATTCATTACTTATGTTGTGATGTCAGTTTAGAGGGCTATAACATAACAATAGAAAATGTTGTAGGAAGGAACATGTCTATGTAGATTTCTTTAGTGTAGTTGTAGAATGAAAATAAAACCTTTGTGGTTCCTGCCTGTAAGTACTTGAGTAGGGGGAAAATCCTTCTATAGCATACTTGTACACACACAAGAAACTCTCTCATTCAGATGAGGAAAATGTGTGACTTATCTCTGACAGATTCCTGGACTGCTAGATATATATGGTATATCTAATATATATCTGAAGTTCACAAATCCATCAAGAAATATTTGCTAAGTGTATTATTCATTTAAGCATGATACTTCTATGGAGGCATGGGTACAATTCAAAACACTTGTACTGTACTAGCTCTTATCTGCAAAACTGCAGGTGTTTTGAGAAGACTATGGGAAGCCAAAAATAGTGAGAATTGTAAATAGTGTATGTTTACATGCAATCATAGCTTTGTTCTTCTTTAAGAAGTTGTGATTTTGTCCAAGGATACCTGTGTGTACATGTGGCAACAAAATAACTGATTTTTCTAATAAAGCTATGCCTGTGTTCCTTATCCAACTTTCAAACTACCTTGAATTTCTTCCTGTGCATCTTTAAGGTGTTTCATATATTCTTCTGTATAAAAATTTTGTATTACGGATTAGCTTTCTTGTTGCTAATTACATGGAATTCCTAGTCAAGCTTTAGTTTTACAGGATTGGATCCTAAGTTGCTTTCTGTTCATATGGGAAGGAACTTCCATCAACTTCCCTTTCCATCTGTCTTGCCCTGTAGCATACTTGACATCATTTTCTAGGGCCCTCTGACTCCAGGAAACAGATATTTAGAGAGGGAAAGGTGATGCGGAAAAGCCTTTTTTTATTTCTGTCACACAACAACAATGTTCATGAAAGACAATTCTGGAATATATTTTGCTCTGCACATTCATTGGATTGCATCCAGTGATGTCCTTCCAGAGAAACAGACACAGCTGTGGTTCAAATTCCTCCTCCTTCCTTCTGCTGCCCAGGCATTCCCAAGTCTTCTGCAAGGAGGGAGGGGGGGAAGGGAAGCTCATATTTCATAGGCAAAAGCCTGCTTGTGTAACATTGAGACCACTGGCAGCAATCTGGCAGTGATTGTCTGTTACTAAAAGCTGCCCTCCCCATACCAAAACTCCCAAAAGCTTCCCCAAGTCAAAAGGGAACTTTAGGGAGCCCCGGAACCCAGGGGTAAGGGGGGAGAGATAAGGAGCTTTCAGTTCCATTGTTTTAATTTAAAGATTAATTCTGTGGGTTGATGATGTGATCACCATTTGCACCAACCAGTTTTCAGCCAATGTATCTATTAATAGTTGGGTTTGGATCAAAGAGTTGTACAGATCCTTGCAGGTCAGTCTTCTGTTCTGCTCAATGCAGGAAATTCAGACTTACTGCATCTCCAGTAAATACAGCATCTCCAGCATCTGTTTTAAGACCTCCAGCAGAGGAGCTTCCAGCTAGTACTTTCTAGGTAACTGGCTCCATTTTTTAAAAAAATGTTCTTGCTGCTAAGTATTTACCAAAAATCCAAAACACATTCCCTCTGGATCTGCAAAGAAATGGTTTTTGTCTTTGTGTGATACCTTTTCATATATTTGGAGTGGCATCACTGCCATCATCCCTTCTCCAAACAGTTCTCTCAGGGTTTTTTTCATAGATTTTTCCCCATATCTGAACCATCTTTGCTATCTGCTTCAGAATCTATTCCAATTTATTTGCATACTTAAGCTGTTGTGCCCAAAACCAGACACAATCCAGAGGAGATCTGGTTAGAATAGAATAAAGTGGAATTTTAGGTGACTTGGAAACTGCGACATAATATTGTACAACCTCTTTTTGCATCCATACAATGCTTCTGGTGTATGTCCTGGTTCTCTGTGACTACAATTCTGGGACCCCTTTCACATTTATTTAATTAGATCGGTATCGGTCCGGTTCCTTAGGCTATCAAAGAGCATTTTGAATATGTTTCTTAAGGATTAATTTGCCCTTCTGACTTGAGGGACCAATGATCTCAATCAGCATAAAACAGCTTCCCATTTATATGTAGCTACTTTGGAGGAATGGCTTGAAAACAACTACTATACACCAAATCCAAAGGAGTAACTGGTGCTGGATATTGTGGCATCAGTGAAGCCCCAGATGAATAGCAGTGAATACTGAGGAAATGTGAATGCTGTAGTGCCAGGCTAATTATACCACTTGCATAGTTTTAGTATGGACACAGACTTAATTTGACACCAGGAGTTTGTAAGAACTCTGCTTTCAGTTAATCTTCAAATGCAGGAGTGCAGTGAATGGGAGTATTCTTTCAGCAGCCTGTTGCATTCATTTTGTGCTTTTAAGATGCAAATCACTTCCTATAACTGAATGTTGTAATTTACTGGAAGCTGATATAGAATTCCTATGTGGATGCACTTTGTCATGTTTTCATTTTTGCTCAAATAAAGCTAATGCAGCTTCTGGGCATTGATTTTGAAAGTAAAGGTAGAATTAAAACCCATTTAGCTACCTACCACATTATTGCTACACTCAAGACAATGAAACTTACTTCCAAGAATCAAAAACAGCAGTGCCTGAGCTAATAACTTAGAACAGCCAAAAACATACTGTGTATTGAACCAGACTAATCAATGTTCAAGCTAATACAATTAGACTTTTAATGATCTTATAATCCAGGTGACATATTTTTAATGGTATACTTACGTATATTTCTCAGGTATATCACCCTCCCAAAGCAGTTTAACAAACAAATGCAACCCATCATCTTAAAGGACTGAGCAAGCCCCTTTTCTCCTTATTTCCTTCACTGGAATAAAAAGCTCTTCACAAATAAACGGAAATGTGCAAAATGCATGTTTTGGCATATATAAAAATGTAAAAATATGCCTTTTATATCTTCCAATTTTCATGCATGAAATATCAGTCAGCTTTGCATGGAAGCAAATGGTTTTTGCTAGGTATAACAAATCTCAGTGAAAGCAAAGCAGAAATGAATTAGCTAAAATTTGGAACAGAGTACTCATTCATTTAGTAAATATGCACTACAGTGATGTATACATTTTCAGCTGTGCTCACATGCACATTCCAAACTGTACAATAAATGTACTGTGGTTAAAGTCTTCCATATTCAGATTCATATTTGATTATTTATGAAACAAAATTCTTTTATTACTATGCAAAATTGAATCCCACAATCTTTCCTTAGAATATTGTTATTAAAATATTGTGATTGAATATACACGAGAAAAGCTTTTTTTTTCCATACTACAAATGTCTGGAAACAATTTTTAGCTCAGAACAAAAAAGATCCAGAATCACACTGGCAGAAACTGATATTCTGTTACTGAACAAAAACTATGCAGGGTGGTCACTGGGTAGTTGCTATGGTTTCTTGAGGCCTCCTGATTGCAATTTCCTAGCTTCACAGGGAGGAAGAGTCCTGCAGTAGGAGGGGAAAGTGCCCCATTGAATGCCTACAAATGATTCAAAATAGTTTTTTCTGTATACATCCTAGAAAACATGTTACTATTCCTTGAGGGGTGGGGAAGAGGGAAGAGGATTCATGTATTTGTCAGCCACAAATACATGAATATGCCATGAAGCAAACAAAGTAGTAGGGTTTATTTGGATAAGCATTAAGTATTATTACAGAAATATTTCAAAATTTGCATGTGTAGTTCATACTGCTCTCACACTTCCATAACTTCTGGGTTCCAATTCAGTACAGACGTAGATATAGTAACTAAACAGGAATTTGTTGTATAGTAGACTATTTATTTGAAACCTATTACTTTCAGTCTCTAGCACAGAGAGCCTTGTTTACAAGGAAACTATGGTTGAAACCAATGAAGGCTGCTGACAGGTTCAGCAGAATCCACAGTCATTCTGTTTCTCTCTTGGCATAAGCCATCTGTCCAGGTAACCAATATAGTTGTCGTGCCAAACCCAGGCACAAAACGTATAATCCAGGTGTTCCCAAAGTGTGTGCCAAACTCAGCCAGCAGCACTACAGAATCTTCTCTCGGGTTTTTCACTGAGCTGCTGCAATGGTCCAGCTCCTTCTCGTTCCTTTGCGTACATGTCCACCCCATGCCCCTCACTGCTCCTCTTGCTCTGCCACCATTGCCGCTGCTCAAGAGAGCCATGAGTTGAGAAAATTTGAGAATCACTGCTATAATCCATTGTTGTTTTGAAAAATAACACAGTGGCCAAGATGCTCTTGCACATTTATGCCAGCTTAATTCAAACAGTGTAACATTTGGAGGTGAATTTCCTCAAGTTAAGAAATCATCATAAACATTTGTTTTGTGCCAAGTCACACAACTCATAAACAAAGGATGCCTATAGCAATTTCTTAACTTGAGGAAATTCACCTCCAAAAGTTACACTCTTTGTGTTCCACCAGCATAACTATGCAAGATTTTAGCTACTATGCTAGCCAATTGGAGTACTGGAAGTATTAGTTACAAGATTTTATTATTATATACATAGTTATAGATATGTATTTCTTGTTATTTATTTCATTTATATGTTAGGCCTAACAAGGGTAGCTTCATGTCACTAGCAGTCTACATAAAAATGCACAGTTAATTTCAGAGGACCTGAAAACAAGAAAGGACACATAGAAGAAGTAGAAGAAAGACCGGGCCACAAAGGAGAAGTATAAACAGGTAGCAAAGAATAGCAGGGATGGTGTTAGGAAGGCAAAAGCTGAGAATGAACTAAGGTTAGCAAGAGCAAAGCAACAACAACAACAAAATATATCTTCAAGTTCATGCATAGCAAAAGACAGAGAAAAAGAATAGTGCCTACTTGGCTACTCAATGGGGATGGCAAAATGATAGTAGATGACAAGGAAAAGATGTAAATGCTTGATTTCTACTCAGTTTTCTCCCAAAAGACAGCCTATGTCCCGCCTCGCAAATATGAAGTACAAGTGGACGGCACAGGATTGCATACAGGATATATTATAAAGACTCAGACTTGAGTTCTGTTCAAATACTGAAATAAATGGATGTGCTAAGAGGCAACCTGTTACGTAACCCTAAGTGAATGGAAGTATGCTGGATTTGTGCAGTGGATGAAATTAGCTACAGTTCAGGACTTCAATGAACAGCTTTCAAATGCAAACATATTACTAAATTATAAGACCTGTTTGGACATTGCCTAGCATAAATATTTGTGCATGGATTTATGGAGAGGTTACGCCAGATCACACCACTGCACAAACAGTTGTGCAAAAGAACCCTTAAGGTTGTGACACCCATTGCACCATATTGTCACTGGCGACATGTGTTTGGGGCAGGATCCATCAGAACATGCCATTGCTTTGTGCAATGTTTGACAGGTGTAATACCACTTGTACAACTCTGTCTTGGATACAACCTCTTCCATGATTTTTTAAAAGAGGCAACTGTTCACAAAATGGTACTGAGGCTCATGTAAATCCTCAACATGATTCTGACCTTAGTTTTACATCACTGCTAGAATATTACACATCTTTTAGAAATACTCTGAGGGCCCTTAAATATGGCATAGGTCAGGGCTTCATCCTGTCTTAATTCTGTGTTATTGCTGTATATAACTGTCTCCAGTCACAGACTACACGGTGCTTCTTGCTGGTGAATCTTGGAGTTATAGCAAAAAACAAAGTAGGCCTCACAAACCTGAACTCTGCCCACTGTTGTTACAGGCAATTTGTGTCAGGGATCTGCCCTTCTTTTTATGCTTCTACAGTAATTAATATCCAGGGTGAATGATGGTTTTTCCAAAGCCATCCGGACTTAAGTTCAGACGCTACAGAATTGTGAAGAAAGCTATGTAAGTCAAACCAAAGAAAATATATCAATCATAGCACTTCATTTTTTTTTCTTGAAACAGGAAACTGGAGGTTTAAAGTGGTTCAAGTGTTGGGAAAAAAATCACCCCCATCTTTCTAAGAAAGAAATATTCACTCTTTTCTTTTTCAGTGCAGCCACATAAAACAGAGCCATGGTTCACTGGGTCACACACTATACAATATTCCTTGTAAGTATATTTTGGCGCATCATTCCAAGGCTTTTTCCCACCCTGAGAGAAACTGCACCACACACAATACACCTCTTTGTTTGGCAGAAGCTTAGTTACAACTGGGTTGTGCAGAATAGCCTTTCAGTCCTCTTTTACACTGAATTCTCCATCCATCCATTCCCACTACGTTTGGCACGGCCTTTAATGAGCTTGCCTGAACTATAGTAACCTCTCTGGCAATTTGTCAGGAAGAGAAATTAGATGGATCACTCTTTTCTGTGTTTCAGTGATGAGGTAATTGGCCTTTGTTACAGGATTTTCTTTATTAGGTGGCAAATCTCATCTGGAAGTTCAAGCACTCTCTGTGAGCATAAGGAGCATGTCACAATTTGAGAGGAGTACACTGAGGATCTGGTGTGATTGCAGTTCTTTTTTCCCCCACAGCTAGATTTCACCTTCAGATGCACACTTCAATATACGACCTCCTTTTTCACTGCCTCTCCTGAATGGTGCCAAGCAGAGTGATGGATTGCCCTTTCCAAAATATTTCTCAACCGACAAGTCCCAGAGTCCCAAGGTATCCAGCCATTACGAATGATCCTCAATGGCCTCGTACACGCCCTGCGGGTTTAACAAAATTCTCAGTTGTAAGTTGAAGAAGTATAGAAACCTCCCTTGTAGCCAAAATGGGAGTCAGTGCTATAGTTTGTGCAGCTCGTTATATGACTAGAAGACATATTAAGGCAAAACAGAAATTTCAGATTTTCAGGATAATTATGCAGATGAAGCATTTCCATAGCCCTAGCTCATTGCTCCCTGCTGTTATTTAGCAGTCAGCAAAAGCACAAAAGCAGTTGAATACGATTTGTGTTTTCATCAGAAATTTGTGCATCTGTTTCATGCTATTGGAAAGACCTGGCAAACATAAATATCTCATTTTGCTGTGCTCTGTACATATTTTTTATTTAGCACATTAGCTCTGTTCTTCTATTCTTCTTAGTACTAAGTTGGTGGGGGGCGCCCTCTGTGCTTAAAGTTCATTTGAAAGGATTGTTAAGCTTGTTGCTCAATGGAAAATTCTGAATATGAAAGAGGAAGATTCTCTCCACTTCCTGTTTTATCATTAATCCAGTGTGTTCACATGTTTAATGACGTTGAAAAAACTATTGAGATTATCAATGCTTGGAAAGTTAAAATGTAATTAGTTCCAAGCCCCCCACCCCCACCCCAGTTTAGTATTTACAGGTTTAAAACCGAACTCTCCCCATTTATCAAGACTAACTAAAATAACTGCATTTCTTTAAAATAAAAAAAACCTCACCTAAATGTTGCAAGCTTTTGTCCTAGGATACAAAACACACTCTTCTCCTATATTCACCTCACAATCACCTCAACACCCGCAACAGAGCACAGGCAGCAGCATTTCTTCACCACTACATAAAGAGGTTACGCCACCATTATTATACAAAAAGCTAACTAGTTAGAATCATAGAATTGATCCAGGGTCACTAAGTCACCCACCACTACCACCACCAACAACAAAACAGGAAATCAGCAGCTAACGCAACCCTAACAGATGGCCATTCAACCTTTATTTTAAAATGTCAAATGAAGGAGAGTCCATCACATTATGAGGTGGTCCATTCCACTGTGTAACCCCACCTCTTCAACCACCTACTTTCCTTTTGGCTTTCATTTCTTAGCCATGTTACAGCTTAACACTAAAGAGTAAGGAAGATATATCCAAATTGCTGTGGTTCCATGACCAACTGATAGATCGTAACTGAGGAAACCAAGGTTGAAATTCCCACCATGGTGGAAAAGTAAGCTAAGTGACCTTGGGTCTGGATCTATGGCTATGGTGAAGGAAGGAAAATTGCAGGCAGGCAACAAATGAACAAGAGGGACGTGGTGGCGCTGTGGGTTAAACCGCAGAAGCCTCTGTGCTGCAAGGTCAGAAGACCAGCAGTCGTAAGATCAAATCCATGTGACGGAGTGAGCTCCCGTCGCTTGTCCCAGCTCCTGCCAAGCTAGCAGTTCGAAAGCATGCAAATGCAAGTACATAAATAGGTACCACCACGGTGGGAAGGTAACAGCGTTCCGTGTCTAGTCGTGCTGGCCACATGACCACAGAAACTGTCTATGGACAAAACGCTGGCTCTACGGCTTGGAAACCGGGATGAGCACCGTGCCCTAGAGTCGGACACGACTGGACTAAATGTCAAGGGGAACCTTTACCTTTACCTAACAAATGAACAAATGAATGAACTAGCCATTGTAGTGGAGTATTCAATAGCAGGGGCCTTTCCATACCTGGAAGTGCTCTCTAAAGCTTCCAGAAGAGCTGATTTCTTTAGAGAGCAAGAAAAGTAAAATAAAATAAGATTGTGTTCCTTGCTTGAGCAAGATCTCATGCCACCTTATGGAAATACAGGAGAACTGCAGAAAACTGCTCTTCAGCACTGCAAAATGACAATGCAAAGCTCTTGCCCAAGTATGCACAGAACAGCACTTTCAGCTGTCTTCCTTCTGTTTGCATCTTCTTGGAGCCAATCCTTAGCACTCTGCTCTTTGAATGAATACATCAGATCTTCTAAGGTTGCAGGGCTTGTCCACACATTCTTTTTGGTCCTATTTAAAAGGCGGTTGCATTGCCCATTGGTTCCAGTTTATTTTACAGATCCACATGATATTACTAGAGACTCACAATGACTCTTTCCACTTCCTTTCTACTTCTGGATCATTTCTCCATATTTGGGAACTGTTTTTTTAATTAATTAAACTATTTGTTGCTGTTTGCAGCCCAATTTGTTCAGGGATCTGCCAGCCGTGTCTGTTTCTTTATCCTGAACAAGCCCAGTTCTTGTGGGAGCATGTACAAATAGAACTCTCCACTAGACATGGGGACAAATTAAAAAATGAACCGCGATATTTGTTAAAAATTGCTGATTCATTTAATATTCATCCTTTCATATTGTCAATTCCAGAGACTCCAATGTATACGAAGGGACAAATATTGCTCCATTTTTATTTGTCCCCCATAGGAAGAGAGGGAAGGCCACCTGATGTATGCTGCAATGGCCTGTGTGTCACGCAATAAACTTATTTTTGCTTGCTAGCTCTGCCTATGGCCTTCCCAATTGGTAGGCCTATAGGCAGCCAGGCAGCCCCACAGCCTCCCACCCCCACAGCCTGCCCCCTGCCCCTCCCTCCCTTAGCCTCTGCCATCCACAGCCGCGCGGCACCACCACCATCCACCACCACCCGGCGCTGACACCATACACTGCCGCCCACTGCAGGAGCCTCTGCCACTGCTGCCTGCCATAAGGGACACTGGCTGCCCTTTGCAAAAATGGTGGCTGTGACTTCCCTTAGTGCAGAGAAGCCGCAGCTGCCATCTTTGCAAAGGGCAGCCTGGGTTCCCTTAAGGCAGGCCATGGCGCTGGAGGCCACTGCAGCAGGCAGCAATAGATGGTTGCAGTGGAAGCCTGCGCATTGCAGGCCACCACGCATGGCAGTGGTGGCCGTGGTGGCTGTAGCAGCCACAGTGGCGCAGACTGCAGGTACAAATGTCGGCGGCCAAGGTAGGAAGGCAAAGAGAGCAGGGGGGAGGGGGGTATGCTGTGGGGTGGGGCGGGGCTCAACATTTGTTTTTTGGACAACCTCCGGCTGTCTAACAAAAAAAACCCCGACGAACCGACGAACGAATTTGTGGTTCATCAGTTCATGGGGAGGAAATTCGTGGTTCATGATTTGTCTTAGTTGATGGACCATGAACCAGAACAACCCGCCACTTTGGTGGTTCATCCCCACCTCTACTCCTGACCTCAGCTATGATGTAATCCATGGGAATTTTCTTACCAGCATAAGCACAGCTGTCTGGGAAACTGGGAATGAGGGAACAGAGTGTTCCTCAGCACAACTGCCCCTTGCCTTCTGCTTCATGTCTGGCTTTGTGATCAGGATCCCGCCCCCTTAAAAGCTCTAGTGGTGTTGGGGATGGGTAGCAAGAGAGCTCAGAGGGACAGAGTGTACTGAAACATTTGGTGGTGGAGCAGCTTGTGTATGTTCCTCTCATCTAGAAAGAGAGACAAATGCCTCATCATCTGAAGGAGGGGATGGATTCCCGAAGCCCCCACTGCCCCCCTTTCACATTCACATTCACACATAGTTTGTTGCCCTCCTCCTGAAGTGCTGGCTACCTACAATCTGCTTTGCAGGTGAAAATCTCAGGCTCCCTCCGAGCAACTGGCCACCACTGTCAGCCTCTCCCCTTCTGAACAGAGTGGCAATGACCTACATCCACATACTCCATTCTTCTGCCCAGAGGATGCCTCCATGCTTTTGCTCTGGAGAGAGCAGGAGGCCAAGCCACCAAGGTGTCATAAAGCTTCCTCCCACCAGACCCATCTTGGAGGAGGATGGTAGCCAGGGCCACCACCCACTATTGGTAGCCCCCTCATGCACCTGTAGTTTGCAAGACCTGAACAGGGATGTTAATGATAAGATGTTTAGGCAGCATTAATATATAGAGTTGCCATAAGTCAGAACAGACTAGGCAGCATATAACAACTAGTGATTTCTCCTTCTGCCTGGCAGCAGTGGTGACAGTGTTAAGATTGTACCAGCACGCTTCTGGGATAAAGGGAACAGTAATTTGTGCCGGGTGGCATTTCTACTACACTGTTTGTAGATCTTTCTTGGGGAATTTGTTTCCTACACCTTTCTTTCCATTTTCTTCCTTCTGAGTGCCAGAAAGTATTCCTCCATCCCCCACTGCCCACAGCTCAGGGGTCCATAAAAGGGCGGGGGTTGTGAGAGTATGGCTCAATAAGAAGCTGACGACATATACCAAGATCCAGGTCTATAGAGCCTGTGTCCTGAGCACACTCCTGTACTGCAGTGAGTCCTGGACCCTTTGTGCACGGCAGGAGAGGAAGCTGAACACCTTCCACATGCGTTGCCTCCGACGCATTTTTGGTATCACCTGGCAGGACAAAGTTCCAAACAGAGTAGTCCTAGAACGAGCTGGAATTTTTAGCATGTATACATTACTGAAACAGCGACGTCTACGTTGGCTTGGGCATGTCGTGAGAATGGCTGATGGTCGGATTCCAAAAGATCTCCTGTATGGAGAATTAGTGGAGGGAAATCGCCCCAGAGGGAGACCACAGCTGCGATACAAGGACATCTGCAAGCGGGATCTGAAGGCCTTAGGAATGGACCTCAACAGATGGGAAACCCTGACATCGGAGCGTTCAGCCTGGAGGCAGGCGTTGCATCACGGCCTCTCCCAATTTGAAGAGACCCTTGTCCAGCAGACCGAAGCAAAGAGGCAGTCACGGAAGCAGCAAAATCAGGGAGCTGGACAGGGGACAGATTGTATTTGTCTTCAGTGTGGAAGGGATTGTCACTCTCGAATTGGCCTTCTCAGCCACACTAGACGCTGTTCCAAGTCCTCCATACAGAGCACGTTACCATAGTCTTTCGAGACTGAAGGATGCCTAATACAATGTGTATGTCCCTTCCAAGGGGTAGAGGCATGAGAGGTGATGGTATGAGAAGGAAGGAGGGGGAGAAGTAGAAGGAGGAAGGGAGGGAAAATGTTATGTTGTAGAAACTACATTCAGAAGAATCCAGATTACATACAGGAAAACTGACTACCAGGTGTGAAAGCTTAGATTGAGTGAGTTCAGATCTATGGGAGGAAAGGACTACAGTTCCAAACTACATCAATCTGAGCTATACGTCTTGTGTGGATAAGCCTATCAACAGCCAATTCGTGAAACAACATATCACAAAACATTCACTGATAGGCTCCTTCACTGGTTTCCAACCTAAAAGTCTACCTATGTCTCATGTGACAGAAAAATAGTAGCCCATTGTTGCTACACGGCACACGGAACAAGTTGCTAGCCATTAGGAAAGGAGCTGGAAACGGCCTCTCCACTGAATGCAAAATTCCCTCTGCTTTTCATGCTCCATTGGTGCTTTGTTAGGCTGTGAATGCTTTTCCTTTAGCAGTCTTTTGTAAGGAGGGCTTCAGCTTCAGTGTGGCTGCATTGTGCGCTGACTGCTGTGCCATGTGTGGACAAAACATGATCAGTTTGGCTGCAGCCAGTCATCTCCAACTTTGCCCATTACATCACCATCAGGCCATGGCTAAGCCTCACAATGCCAAACCATTTGCAGCCTCTTAGGGAAGACTTTCTTTCTTTCTTTCTTTCTTTCTTTCTTTCTTTCTTTCTTTCTTTCTTTCTTTCTTTCTTTCTTTCTTTCTTTCTTTCTTTCTTTCTTTCTTTCTTTCTTTCGGCCAACAAAAGAGCCTGTGCTTGAAAACATGCTAATTCACCAGAACATGGGGTGGGAAAAATAGTTGAATATTTTGTCTCCATGGATATAAAGACAACAAAGCCTGAAATAGCAGATTCTAGCCAGTCTTCCCCAACCCACTGACTTCCAGAAGTGTTGGATAACAGTTTCCATTATCCCCAGTGACCATGGCGTTAACCATGATGGTTGCAAGTAACAGAAGTTACATTCCAGCATGTGCTTTGAATTTTACTTTTGATAAAGAATTAGTTGTAGGTACACTTTCAGGCCTCCCAAACTAGGTAGCTATGTCTTTGCAGAGGTAACTCAAATAGTTTCTTTCAATTCAGCATCTGAATGTTTTTTTCTTCAACAGTATAAGGTACGGCCCAAGTCAGCAATTGAGACACATGATATTCCTCCTCCATCATCAGAAGGAACACCAGATTACACCTCTATAGACCCCACAGCTATAAAGCAAGCCACATAAAAGTTGCAATTACATTGCACAATGAGTAAAGCAATCTCTTTCTAAAATTATAGCTTATAAAAATGACCTTTTTTGGACTATAGTTCTCATATGGGTCCTGTGATGACTGGAGAATTCTTGGAATTATATCCCAAATGTAACTTTTGCAAGCTCTTTTTAAGTTATAATAATAATAATAATAATAATAATAATAATAATAATAATAATAATAATAATAATGCAATCTAGGTACTCCTTAGTTACTTGGGAAAGAAGTAATTAAAAGTAAATAGTTATTTGGAATTGATTACTTTCAGATATTTTCTGTTAGAGCAGCAGGCTGGAGGAGGCTGGACTAGACTCACACAGGTAAGCTCCAGAGCTGTGGAGGCAGTGAGTAGAGAAGTGTTGGAAAGCAAGAAACATAGACTTCACTCTTCCGCAAGAGAACTGATGAGAAGAGAATCAGATAAGATAAATAAAGGTTGTCAAATTCCTTGGTCTTTTAATTAAATTCTGGGTAGTAATACCATCAGTAATTAAGGGATAATGGAATCTGAGCAGAAAGCTCATTTTTTGACTCAATCACCAGTGCTAGACAAATATACAAGCAATATTCATCTCCATTCTATAGCTTGAAGTAATAAAGGCTCAGAAGAATAAGGCTTCCCCTTGAAATCATTTTGGTGTCCAGTACCAGAAAGTACATTTTTTGCTCCACACTTCCTGAGCCGTGTGCAACTGTGGCAACTTCAGCTTTCTCTGTGTGTTTCTGCGTGTTTGCATGAGAGAGCTGGGACAAGAAAGAGCCCATGCACTGGAGCCTTACGGAGTTTTGCTTTTATGCTCATTTAGAGATTAATGGCTTAAAAGGAATGAAGGAGAAGGGAAAGCCAGTATACACAATGCTACTTTTTGGGTAGGTGCCATCAGCAGAACCACTGAAGCCCAACACTCAGAGATGAAAGTTGGCATTCAAGTGTCAAAATGGATAAATGCATTATCCAGTTCAGCTGATGCTGAAGGCTTTTCCCCCCATCAGCTCTGCTTCCCATAATGATTGGTCATGTATTCCAAGCAAGATGTCAACAGCTTTAGTCCCTCTTTAAAATGAGCAAACCATTACTTTAATGAGCCTGAAAACAATCAAGCCACATTTTTTTTTAAAAAAAGCAAATGTCCAAATTGCTTCTTAGCTGAAAATGCCAGAGGTAGTATGCAAAATAAAGAACCATCCTAACCTAAGTGGGAGGAATGGATCAGCATCAGAGCACCACCTCCTTTATATGTGAAATGACCCAGGTTCAATTCCTGGCATCACCAGACAGAATGGAGAAAGACATTCCCATAGGTGCTGCAGGATTTGAGCTGTCTTGGGCTTTAAAGATCAGGCCCAGCAAGCAAACTGAAGACCAACTACATACAATGCTAAACATTTTATGTGCTGCTCAGGAGCGTAGGGCCCAAACGAGTGTACTCAAATTACAAGAAAAGAGATTCTGAGTAAACATTATGATAATGAACTCATAATGACAGGAAGAGCTCTTCAACAGTGGAACAGACTGTCTTGGAAAGTGACAGACTCTCCCTCATTGGAGAAGGTTATTATCATACACAAGTTGCATGATAATCTAGTTATGTTGTAACAGTGGATTGCTTGCATCACTAGGAGGTTGAACTAAATGCCTCTGCCGTTCAGTGATTCTAGAATTATTTGCAAGATCTTTACATAAAATTTGAATTTGTTCCACCTTAGCCCCTACACCACAAGCCTCATGACCCACCCACTCCCATCAATGGTCCAGAAAGCTCTACTGGAATAAATTCCAGGCCAAACAGCAGTTGAGGGAGGATTTTTACTGAGACTGATCACAACAGTCACCCCACCTCCGAGCCTAAGCTGATATTTTAATAACAATAATGAGAACATATTACACATATTTAACACTGCACCATGTTTGGTACTGAGTGAATACTGGTGCATCACACTACCTAATGCCATAGTCTACTGGAAGGCTAGCAAACTAATGGTGAGCAAACTGCAGCTACCCAAGGGTAACCTCAGAGTACCGAATAGGAGCCAACATAGGTCAATGTGGCAAGAGAGAATGTGACAGTTTCTCCTCATCTATGTCCAGAACCAGCCATCCCAACAGTATTTACATACTAGTGCCCTGCCAGGACCTTTGCTCCTACAGCAGATTATACAAAAGAGAAAATTGCAAGAAAACTCAGAGGGTTTATATAGAAGAAGCCATTTCAAGTAACATAACAAAAGGAAACTTTAAAAATATATATGAACTAATGACTTCTAAAACTATTGTGTGACAATAATGAAATGTTATATATTTTTTTCTTTGTTGGCATAAACTTCCTAGAAGCCAAGTAGCATTTGACTTGCTTTAGATGATAGGTGCTGGCCCCCTCCTGCACTCACTTCCTGTCCTGGCTTCTATATATTTACAATGTGAGCCTGCAGCTGCTAACAAACATACACAATGCATCTAGCATTAAAGAACTATGGTGTGATCCAGCCACAATTAAATGAGCACAGTCTACTTGAGTAAACATGCATAGAATACTGAGCGCTGCATGCTGACATTTATGGCCAAAATAATTTTCCAAGTTTTTTCCACAAGCTTTTCTGAAATTGGAAATTACTGTATTGTGTAACTCTTTAGTGCCCTCCTCTGGTCCATTTCAAGCAATGAATCTAAATTTCACTGGAAACAAATACCTGTATCCACTTCTCTCAAATAAATATTGTGAGCTGTTCGGTATAAAAAATAGTAGCTTTCTTCACATCCAAACCTGAGTGTATCAGTTCTTGAAAATGAGACATAATGGAGTTTCCAACGTTGCTGTAATAATTTTCTCCAGATTTCCCCAAGGTATTTAATTAAACAGTAACTGAAAGTCAGTATCTTCATTAATTGGTCCTATTTAGTAATTTTTATAGCATCAAATTTGCAGTGTTTTGCAAACACATAAAAAGGTATGCATAAGGTAAGATACTTTGGGATGCTACATCATGAGAACCATTTCAAGGAAGCAAATTTCCTTCACATGAATGGATTTTAGAGAAAAACAATTAAGAGTATGTCAGTCAAAGATTTTTCTAAGATTCATATAAGGCTTGGGAGGTGAAACTGAGAGACCGAACTGTGTGGGCCAATGCCAGGAGCTTTAGCAGGACTGGGCAGAAGGGAGCAGTACTCATCTGCTGATGGGCAAGACTCGTCCCAATTCAACAGGCAGGCAAGTTGGTTGAAACTAGCCTGCCTGGTGGTTTGTTAATTGACTTATGAGGCGTTAATATAAAGGAAAAGGACCAGAAAAGCCTCCAGCCAAGTCTTGTGCAAGGTGTTACTGCTTGACCACAGAGGGCAGGGTAGGTCACACACACACACACACACACACACACACACACACACACACACACAGGCTTTCGAGGTAGCTCGCATCTGAAGACAAAGTAGTCCTCATTTTAAAATAAAAAAGAGTGGGAGACCACCATGTCAGGTGACAGGAACAACATTTCCTTTAATTTTCAGCCCCGTTAGGCAGGGCTCCACCTCTCATGCGTGTGACTCTGTCTCCCTGTGCGGGGTTCTGTCATGAGTCATGACCAAAGGAGCTAGAAATGATCGATGTGGGTGCATGGAGGAGGAGGAGGAGCCCTGTGCAGAGGGGGGGCGGAGTTGTGCATGCTCGCAGAGCCATGCACCTTAGAGGGAACCTTAGACAGGAGGCATCCCAAGCCATCAAGGATGGCTGTGTGCATGCAAGAGTTCTCACATGGATTCCACACAAACATATTGCAGGATGGCACATATTTGCACATGGAGATAATGTTCCTTATCAACTCCTGGAGGCTGAGTACAAAGTGCAGGTTGTTCTGATCCCCAGTGCTATGCTTCCAAAGTACAACATGTGAACACAAGAGTATGAGTTTATTGTTGTAGTCAAGAAGCCATCATTTCCCCAAGGACCTAATTCTCTTTCATTCCAACAGGTGGTCAGTACAGAACATCTGTTCAGGGAAGAATCAGAAGGATGGTGAGCATTAATAGTAGCTGGTTGATAACATTCTCATTCTTATCTGATTATATGGAGCTTATGCTTATAAATGGACCTCCTTATGTGCAGAATCGTTTATTCCTTGTAAGGTATCTTGTAACATACTTCATCCCAGAACTTAACAGTTAACCAGGATCTAAAGTATAGTTTTCTATTTTGTATAAAAGTGGCAAGGAGTGCATTTGCACAATAAAAACTAGTACGGCAACTGTGCCCACTTCTTGATAGGTCTGATCTGGCCACAATGACACATGCCCTAGCTACATCTCAGCTGAATTACTGTAATACACTCTATGTGGGAAGGCCTATGGAAAATATCAGGAAATTTCAGTGGGTCCAAAATGCAACAGCCAGATTGCTTATTTTGACATAAATATATTGGGAGAGTGACACGCTTTGCATTCAGACTAGGGATTATGATACACAAAATTCAGTCATCGGGACAAATCCATTTTATTGATCCAGGAACTAGTATTGACCCAGCCTCAACTGCTCATGGACTGAGGAAATATATTCAGACCTAAGCATTTTCATCTACTAAGCATTCTTTCTTTCATCCCTTAAATCACATGGGAGTTAACCTCTGGGCTGCGTGAACACTTGGAGACCTTTACTGTTATTTCCCCCAGGGGAAAATGTTGCTGTTGTCATTTCAGAGGCAAGTGGGAAGAATCATCCCTGCATGTTATTTTCCCTGTTCAAATTGTATTCTCACAACCTGCAAAACATTTGGTAGGTATATGGTTTAAATAGGGCAGGTGGTACGCAGAGATCACTATATTCTGCACACTCCTCCTCCAGAGCACACCCAGCCGCTCCACTAGTGGAGACATGCCTTAAATTACAGTGATGTACAGGGGGGGAAATCAACACTGAATACCTTCCTCACTTAAAACTGCACATTTTCACCCAACCGACTGGCACTGGAGGCAGCATAGCATGGCTTCAGCATACCAGGGAGGCTCACCACTTTCATAAACACTGTACATATCCAGACACACACACTGGAGGAACATGCTTGTGTTTCCTTGGGTATATATGTCTGGGTTTGTGTTGGGAAAGGTTTCAATGCATGCATAGAAAAGTACTGGAGGGAAGGCCATGGATGTGTGCGTGTACAAGGCGGAATGCTAGCCTTGGCCACACCCACTACCTTCACCACTACCCACTGCCACCATGTGATACCTGATCCAGTACCAATCACTACAACTCAGCCCTTCGGGTAAAGAGGATGACCACCCTGCCCTAAAGCTAAGATCCAGAAATAGGTACTTTTTAAAAACCCACTCTGATATTGACCAAGATACATATGGTTTATTTTCCTTGTCATACTTGACCACAGGAAGATGATATAATCAATTTTACATAGGATGTAGATCTCAACCATGATACTTTAGTAACCAATCGTGATCTGGTGTAATTCCCTTTTCTTCTTTATCTGGATCTTGCTGGATGGATGACTCAGGGACGTCAGCAGTTTCTAATAAAAATCCTTTATTCTTTGACAACTTGCTCAATTCAACATTAACAACAGACTCCATCTCTTGCTTCAGGGACGTTATGCCTTTTCCCTGAACCAAAATAACACCACCACCACCCCCAATTGCATAGGGGTAGAACTCGAGTCTCTATAACACCACCTCTGTGGAACACCCAATCTATCAGGTACATCTGCAGCTGACCTTATTGGGGAGGGTGGAAAACCCAGCCCACCTGTGGTTCCCATACTTTCTTGCCTGGGTTTTGTCTCATCCTCGGTCGGAATGGGCTCGTCCCACGGGACTTTAAACCCCATCCACTCCCCTGTCCAGGGTTCCTCCTGAACTATCTCCACCCAGTCCTTTTTTCTCTTATCCTCCTCTTCCTCCATCCAACACGCTTCTCCCACTTTAGTTTCCAACTGCCCCCTTTCTCCTCTCCCTTTCCTGAAAAAGACACCCTCTGGTGGTTCCTTCCTCTCTTGTTCTTTCTGCCCCTGATTTTCCAAACACAGTCCCTTTAGGTTCTCCTCCAGGGTGGGCATCTGTCCCTCAGGGTCTTCAGCCGAGGAGGCAGACGGTACACTCTGAGGAGTGCCCCTTGGGGTACTCCCAGTCTCACACATATACTTTTTTTATTACTCAGTTGAACAATCACTTGACTTGAAAGCTCTCTGAAACCTTTTGAATTACATTACATATATGGGAATAGTTTGACAGCTGATGCCAAAGAAACAAAGCAACAGAGTTCTGCAACGTCTTTTTTTTATTCTCTTGATCAATATACCAAATATCACAGAACCTTATCTGTAAATGGCTGGAAATCCTAGTGGTGTTTGCACAATATTTTTTTAAATGTTGCAGCTAACAGATGAGGTATCCAGAGCACATCTCAGCTGCAGAATCAGGTGTACACTTCATCAATTAGCGGCAATTAGATGCAGCAAGTTATGCAAACCATACTCAAACATTAATAGGTTTCTGACCAATAATCATTAAGACATTTTGGTTACAGGAAGTCAAGGAGAAACATATTAATTCAACATGTGCATAAACCAAGTATTAGACAAGAAGTTACACCACAAGGAAATAACAATAAATGAACATCAAGTAACACAATTTCTACTTTTCACAATATGAAAATATATTGATTTACCTTTATTTTAAAATACCGTAAAATTGGATTTCTTTTTATGCAGCTTCCTTCACAAACTTTCTGATTTCAGTCCACTATAAATGTAACACTGGCAACATAGCTATATGCTAAAACAATATTCATAATATTTAACCAAATTATGATTGCTCTATTGTCCTGCACACAATAAGTTCATAAGGCACAATTAAATAAGTAAGTCTAGTGAATAGTTGTCTTTGTGGACTACAGACTATAATTCACTCAGCTCTCTCTCCTTCTCTATACATATATTCTTTGAATATAAAAATGTTGGAATAACTTTCACTTTGATTTTATTTTTGATACATAACTGATGCATATTTTGATACGGAAAGTTTATAGCATTATAGCCATATGTAAAATACAAAATTTGTCAACAACTCCAGATACTCATAATGAAATATAGTTTTAAAAACTATTTGTTACAAGAATGTTAAATTAAAAGTATCTGGGATTAAGGAAGGATGACACTTGATTTCACAGTGAAGTAATACCTGCAAGTGATAGGGTTTTTTTTTTTTTAAGTATGTGTTGTAAACACCTTTAAACCACAATCCTCCCAAACACTTATGAGTCAAACAGTATTTAAGGCTGAAACCACTTTAGTATACAGGAATGCAGAGTTCTACAAAACAAACACATTACAACCATCTTTTTCTGGCACAAGACAGTCTGGAAGGTATTCCTACATGTCATTAAAGGCCTCTCAGGAGACCTGCATTACGATGGGCATCTAATGCCATTTGATCAAAGGAATTATGGTTTATCAGATCTCTCACTTTGTCTCTAAGGTCATAAGATGCTTTGGCTATTCTCCTGGATTCTTTAATAGCTGCATCCTTGTGCCTTAGAATCTGATTGCTTTTCTGATCTTTCCTTCGTAAAGCTTCTTGCATTTCTCTTAAGTGGCATTTTTCATCATAATCAAGCCTCTGTTTGCGGCAATGGTGGTTTCTTTCTCTCATGCAGTTAATTTCTCTCATATGCTGTGCTCTATCTTGGACATTTTTGGACATAATTTCTCTGGCCTGCTGGATCTTCATCTCAGCTATCTGTAGCAGCATCTCCTTACGCCTCCTCCTTTCTTCCTCTGTCTCTTTTGCCCTGACCTTGGCTAACATGCCTTGTTCTTCTTCTTTGAAAGTCTTTTCTTTTAATTCTCTATTCCTTTCTTCAAGCAGCTGCTCAAGGATTTCTTGTGACCTCTGAAGCTTTTGTTCAATACAGAGTCTCTTATACAGCTCATCAGCTTTGAGTCGGTCATCCATCTGGTCTTTCATCTGCATGTACCTGTCTCTCTTGCATTCGTTCATATCTATTTTCCTCCTCTTCCTTTCCATTTCCTTCATCAGCCTCTTCTCCAAGGCCTGTAGCATCCTCTCTTTGAACAAGTGAGAGTTCTGATCCCGAGTATTCCTTTCATTTAACCTCTTGTCCCAGAGCTGCTTTTCCTGACAATGCTTCCTATACTCAGCTTGAAGTCTGGAATTTTCACATTTCTCCCTGCGCCTACATTCCTGTTCTTTGGCTAGTTTTTTCCACTTCTTGTCACACAGCATCATCTCTCTCTCCTTGGCTGCCAACAGCTGTTGTTCCTCTAACCTGAGCTTGGCTTTCCTTTGATCCTGATCCCTTTGCCACTGTTCCATACTTTCAGTCAGCTGATACCGCCTGTCCTTCTCTAACCTTGCTCTGTGTTTCTTTTCCTTCCGCCTCATCTTCTCCCAAGCCTCAGAGACTTGCAGTTGCCTGTCCTTCATCTCTTCTTCTTCCTGATGCCTGGCCAGCATCAGTGCTGCAATCTTTTTGTCCCTTTCAGGAATCAAATCCTCATACTTCTTATCAGTTAGATCTTGGATACTGATCTGGGTGTCTCCTTTCCTGGACTTGTAGGGACGACCGTGATGGTGGTGATGGAGATTATGCTCGGCAGGGGCGTAATCTTCCTCATACTGTTTCAGAGAGTGCATGAGGTCAACCAAGCTGGGGCTGCTGTCACAGGGTTCCTGCCATTCCTTCGCCTTGACCTCCTTCTTGGGATAGGCTTTGGGGTCTATCTGGGAGAAGGAGAAGGAAGAGGGGCAGATAGAGGGCGGCTTGCTGGCGTCGGTGGGGAAATCGGTGCCATACTCCAGAGGCCGCGGCACGAGGCTGGCCCACTGGTCGTCACGAAGGAGCTCCTCCACTCGGGCGCACCTGCTCGCCGGGGAGCGGCTGGGGAGCTCCGGTGGCCCTTGGGGGTCCCCGCCGTAGAGGGTGGTACACGAGGTGGTGCAAGGGGTGGCGCAGCCTTCGCCGGCCGGGGCCAGGTGCTGCCAGGCGGGGAGGCGGCGCGGGTGAGCGGAAGCGGCGACAATGGCGGGGGGAGGGGGCTTGCTGTAGTACTGCGCCGAAGCGCCCCTGGCCTTGCCCTTGCGGGGCAGCAGCGTCCCCGCTTCGTCGCGATATGTCTGGGGCAGGTTGAGGCGGCCCAGGCCGCCCTCCCCTCCCGCCGCCTCGGGCTCCGAGCTGTACCCGTCCGGGAGGCAACGCGGCGGGGAGAGGCGGCTGGGGCTCTTTCGCCGCGCCATTTCCTGCTGAGTCTCGGGGGCAGACAAGCTGCAGCAGGAGGCGGCGGGCGGTTTTTTTCCTGCCCTTGTTGGTACCGGCCGCGCCGCGGTCGCTCGGGGAGACGCGCCACCCGCCCTCCGCCTCCACACACTGGCCCGACCTGCGCCGCGGCCGACGCCGCTGCTGGTGCCGCCTCATGGCCAAAGTGGCCCCGCGCGGGCCGCGCGCGCGCCCCCTTGCGCAGCACAGTGAGGGCCCGCGGGCGTCACAATGGGCGGGGGCCCCGGCCTGGCCCCGGCCCCCTCCGGGCGACCGCGCGCCTCTGCTTGCAGCGGACTTCTCGGCCCGCGCCCAGCCTTCTGTTCTCTCGCACTTCGCCGAAAGCCCGCGGCGGGTCTCCAGCTGGTCCCTTCCCTGCTTTCGCCCCTAGAGCATTCCTCTCTAACCCTTCTGCTTCAGGCCCAACATGGAGCATGGAGCGGACGTGGCTTACTATGGAGCGTATGCGTCCCTTCTCATGCATAGTCGGAGGCGACTTGAGGCACGCAACAGCAGCAGCAGCACGTGTCCGTCACCCTCCTCCTCCCTTTAGAAAAGATGAGCAAGTGGCCTGTTTTTGGAACAGTGATTTAGAAGCGATAAGAGGTTTTGAACCGGTAGGTTACCTTTCCGATCTGTTGAAATCAATGAGACTTAAGTGCAATTGACTGAATCCAACCAAATACAATCCCCCGTCATCCGATACCCATCACGGGGAGGGTCGCAAGAATGTATTGGCTGACTTAGTCCGCCAGACAGAAAGCTGTTGATCTGTATCCAGCTGGTGGGCAGCTCATGCATTGCCATCTAGACTGTTACGTATTCTACCAATCTATTCGGATTTTGCTTTGGGTTTTATTCTACTTTTGGGCTGTAATGGGCAGCTGCAGCTCTCATCAGCATAACCAGTGGTGAGCAATGATGTGAACTAAACTCCAGTTCCATGACATCTGGAGGGCTAACAAGATGCTTATCATCGCTTAGTTGAACATCTGAGCAAAGAAAATGATGGTACAACTGGTGTGCCCACCCACCTTAGTCAGGAACAAGGGCGACATGTAGGTTGAAGATTAATGTTCTAGAAAAACAGCATATAGTCCAGGGCCTGCCCTGCTATAAGAAAGGATGAGGGAAACATGAAAGGCTGCATGAGAAGGAAGAAATTTGTTTAATTTAATTTATTATTACTATATTTTTACTGGTAGTTTTAGAAGAGGTAGCTGTGTTAGCCTGTGCTAGCATATAGGCAAAAACAAAACAAAAAGACAAAAAAGTGGCACCTTAAAGACTAACTGCTATATTTTAATGTGAGCTTTCATTGAAAAGTCCACTTCCTCAGGTCTGCCTTGCCAGCTTGGGTCTGTTCTCTAGTACAGAGGTCCCCAACCCACGGTCTGCGGCCCGGTGCCGGTCCGTGGCCTGAGCCGGACCAGGCCGCTGAGACAGACCTCCCACCCCACCCCCGCACACACTCACCCCCGCACAGCCTGTTTGCGCCTGCGCACGCACTCCAGCACGCCCGTGCGAGCGCCACGCTGCCATTTGTGCATGCGCATGAGAGCAAGCGCGCCCAGACAAGCGCCGCACCGTTGTTTGCGCATGCGCATGGGTGTGCGCTGTCGTGTGAGAGAGCGCACGCGCTTGTTCGTGCATGCGCGCGAGCGCGGGGGGGTACCCCGCCTTCCCCAGCCGGTCCGCGGACCAAAAAAGGTTGGGGATCGCTGCTCTAGTACACACTAGCTCAATTCATTTGGTGGGCTAAATACATGAGGAACAAGAGTGAGCTAGCCTCTCCTCTGTTGTCATTGTCCCCCCCCCCCCATTGTTGACAAGTCAGAAGAGGAGATACTTGTTAATCCCTGAAAGCTCTCCACCTGAATCAGACCCTTGATTTTCCTGTGTTCTGGCTTGCTTTGTAAGCTTCCTCTCTTCTAAGGTCACTTCTTGTGATCAAAGCAACGATAGAGGGGGTTGAGCTACTTTGCTTTCCTTCTTCATGCTTTTAAGGCTAAAGTCTTCTGCACAACACCCAACACTCCTTGCCTGAGGTTGACCCTGTTTTTAGATCAGTGTCAGTTCTCAGCTATTCCATGCTATATTGTCTTTGATTTTTAAGATACATGTCAATAGGCCTACTCTAGTTGCAACGTATGTTGAGCAACAGGATTTCATTTCTGTACCTGCATAAGTGGATTGTAATCCATGAAAGCTCACAATGAAGTAAATTTGTTAATCTTAAATGGACCATAACACTTTTTGTTTTTGTTGCCGAGTCAAACATCTCAGTTGTTCTAAAATAATTTTATTTTTTCATGCTAGCTCTTTTTCATGCAACTTGCTATGTTCCAGAGATGCTAGCAAGGCTCTGGGCATATGTCCGAGTCTTTGGTACCAAGTACCAAGTCTGAGTCTTTGTTGCCAAGTCATGAGTCCCAAGCCCCAAGCCTGAGAACCTATTAAAAACAAGCTTTTTCCCCCAGAAAAAAAGGGAGAGGTGGGTGTATTCTGAGTCAAGTCTGAGTCATTAAAAAAAAAAAAAAACACAAGTCAAATCTGAGTCAAGTAGCACTTAAGTTTGTCTTGACAGCGAGGGAGTCCCGTCCCTGCTGCATTCCATGCTGTACTGCAATTCTGCAGATCCATTGCTGATTTAAGTTCATTTCCCCTTGTCTCTGTTTTTATTATTCTTCAACAGCTTTGACATATTTGCTCATTTTGTTCCTGGTTTAGTTTTTGTATACCAGCATCCCTGTTCATTCTCTCTCTCTCTCTCTCTCTCTCTCTCTCTCTCTCTCTCTCTCTCTCTCTCTCTCTCTCTCTCTCTCTCTCTCTCTCTCTCTCTCTCTCATATTTCACTTGCTTATTTTTTTGTGCTGAAAATATTAAATAAAAATTGCATAAAGGCTACTCCATGTGTTTAAGAAATATTCCATTGTGAGTCCATAATAAATAATCTTTAGAGAGTCCAGTAGAGAGCACTAGGGGGCCATCAGAAGAACACTAATGTGAGAACTACCCTGAGATCAAACAGAAGGGGAAATTAATCACTTTCTTTCCCATTCTTTTAACATGGAAAACTAAATTAAAATAATCAGTGTTTTTAGTAGTACGTTGCAATAAGTTTTAGTAAGTCTTCTGTGGAACCTGTGCCAATTTTTTTCCTACTTGTGAAGAACTGCATTCTGAGATGAATTTTTAAGAAAAATAGTACTGTATAGGCACTATTTAGGGAAAAGGTGCCTGTTTTGAGTCACTCCAGTTAGCAAAACAAAAGAAACTAACCATACAAGCTCCACAGCATGTGCTAGCTCCATAGTATTTCTTATCAGCCATTTGGAAGGTGGAAGACCATTCTTAGTTCACACTTGTACAAATCTATGAAGATTTTATGTAATACACATAGTTCACATGTTCTTCTCATCAAGCTTCTTCTCCTTTTTGGTGATCATATGAAAAAATAACCTCCAAAATGTCCAGTCTTGCAAATGAGAAGTTGTGGCTTCATTTAGTGATACAATCCATCTCATGTTGGGTCTTCCTTCAACTTATCTTAGTTTCACATGCAGTTCCCCCAATTAAGAATAGCCACATTTCTTCATAGAAACAAAGAAATAAAAAGTAGAACAAAGATAACCTGCATATAGCTTTGTTCAGGAATCTCTGGCAGATAATGGTGAGGGATAATGGGGTTTTGGCTAGGTCTGAGTTAAATTGTAGATTGTAATATTTATAAAATATTCCCCAATATTTGTGTATGGTAAGATTTTACCATATTTGCGAGAGGCAATCTGAAGCAGTGTGAGAAGAGGGCAACATATTCCTTCATAAGATGAGCTTGCGTGCTTGAGGCACCCTGTCCATTTGGAAGCAAAATTGATGTTTTGGACCACTCAAGAGAAGGCAATTTGGTTTTAGATGTTAGGAGACTCCCTATGTGTGCAGGTTTTTAATTTAAAGAAAATATATATATTTTAATTCCCAAAGTATTCTGACAAGGACCTATGAGCTTCCCAAATGGGCAACAGGACGAGAATTAGTTCCCTGCTAACTTCCATGCTGAACTCTACCATGGCCAGTGCCAGTGCCAGCGCTTCTGGCCAGATTTCTGGTGCCAGTGCTGTTGCAGAGCTGATGCATGTTTTCTCTTCTTCATCAGAAATAAATGAAATAAAATAATGTACAATCAAATGTATTCTGTTGAAATCATTGCATCTTAAGAACATCTTAAGCATTGCTCTAGTTTAGCACTTGGCCCATGGGTAAAGTCAGAAATAGATCTAATTGAATTATGGCAATAAAGATGATTGGACAGCACTCACACACTCATGCAAGCCACTCCCTTCAGTTCAGTTCAGCAGTTATTTTCCTAAATCTGGCTTGGCAGCTAGTACATTGAATGATTACTGCATGATTGACAAGGCCCATGTTAACATGAGCTAGGGACTAATTCTTTGGTCTGACGCCTCCTTCCCCTCCTCTGAATGTTAATGATGTCTGTCCCAGAAGAATGAATGAAAAGTACATCCATCCCCTGTGGCTTCGTGCAGATGCTCAGAAGTGAAAGCTGAATTTGCCCAAGAGAAATCTCACAGCTATAGGGCCATCTGGTTATATAGCATAAACTTTAATCTGTCCAGCCAAATGCTTGGCAGATCTGCCACTGACAGGGAGAGATTTCTTGTTCTTAATGCTAGATATGGCCAACACCTCTCACTAAGAAGAAACAGCTGTAAATGTAGAGTAGTACAAGCATTTTATTGGAATTTAAGAGCGCTTCTTGATTTGGTGAAATGGATATAATTGAGCATAACAAGCAAAACTGACTAGTTGCTACGTAATGAGAATGTAAAATAGCTGTGTTTGTGTGATAAGTGTACCAGACAAAGAAAAGTTTGCAGACTCTTATATCATTCTGTTGCATCCAGCTCTTGTTACTGATAGAGCCTGAAATCCCCCAAATTATATAAATATTGTATAAAAATTTCAGGTAGGATTCCCAAAGAATATTGATTCAGAGATGCACATATATTTGAGCACAGATTTTTAATTATGATGGGATTGAAGCTCTTGGGTGCCTTTGAAATACAGCTGCATCTCTGCAGTGAGGGAGAAATTGCACTTTACAAAGAATTCTAGGCCTTTCTGTGAGCCGCCCAGAGTAGACTATGTCTAGATGGGCGGCATACAAGTTCAAGAAATAAATAAATAAAGGGCTGGGATGTTGCTGCTTATTGCTGTGATGATCAGCAGTGTTACTCTTTTGGCAGTAGCTGTCTGGAACAAGACAGACAAGGCTGCAATTCTACCTCAATTATAGGAATGACACTTACTGTTCTAATTAGTATTCTTTTTGGCTTGGTTTCTTGCCAGGAATACGATACCCGGACATCAAGCACAGGAAGTGGCATTTATGGGACCTGCCAAACATACGCAAGAGGAAGCAGACTTTGGGTTGCAAATCTGTCGGCAGAGTTATATTAGAATAGGCACAGGACTGTCCCTAGAAAGATGAAATTTGTTTATCTGAATGTGACCTTACAGTATCAACTATTTCATTTTTAAAATGTTTTGCTTATTGCAAGAATAATATACAAGGTCAAAATGTGTGTGTGTGTTTTTAATCACAAAAAAAAAATACAAAATCTTAGCTGTATTGTGCTGCTCAGTGTCAGGTTTTCTTATCCTATCATGTCTACGTTTTACTTTTTTGTTTGATAAATATAGGCACTGTTTTATTGATCTCCTTTTTTCATCCACACTTTATAGTTCTAGAACTAGAACCACTTCTAAATCAGTTTGATATTGCAACTGTCACCGAAGATGTAATGATTTCCCCAACCTTCTTGTCTTGAAGTAATATAAAGGCAAAATGTATACATCAATCACTGCAGTATTGGCAAAGGCAAATTTTATATAACTGAGAATGCGGGGGGGGGGGGGGGAAGAGGGGAAAACAACCACAGGATTTGGAAGCTTCATGTGATGAATCATAAGGCCATTTAATTTTTATAAGGCCCTGTTTATTATTATGATTATTCCTTTCCTTGTTGGGTTATGACAGTCATTTTTATTTCACTTTTCAAATTTCTTTCTAATTTTGTTTCCAACCAATGTAGATGAATAAAGTTTCATTTTTATTGGTCAGCATGGAAGCATATTATTATATTTTTCCAATGCTCACTAATATTTTCCTAACCACTCCAATTACAAAACAAGCATATGCTGTTACTGTTTTTTAACTGTGTACTTAGCCAATGTTCATGTTTTTTTTATAATCTTGTGTTTTTTTCTTGATTTTTCATGGTTAAATTTAGTTTTACTTGCTTTTATTCTTTTTGTGAAGATTTTAAGCTGCGTCCAGCACTGCTTTGTAGTAGAAAGATGGGGTATAAATGTAATAAAAAATATATATAAGATGCACTATTGCCATGATTCAAAGATCCCTTACAGGTGTGTATTCTGAGAATACGTGTAAGAACATATGTGTCTTCTCCCAGCATATCCGGACTGAGTTCCCATCACTGATGGTACATCTCCTCTTTTTACCTCCTTTTAACTCTGATGGCTATACCCAGTATACTTCAGAAAAGCAAAACAAAATGACCTCTTAGTCTTGGAATATGATATCTTTATTCCACCTTTCTCCTTTAAAAGGACCCAAGCCGGTTTACATCATTAAAAGACAGTATTTAAAGCTAACAATGGTGAGTATACAAATACAAAAAGCATCAAACAAATAACATACTAAAAAAAACATAAGCAACACCAATACTCATTAAAAGCAGTAAGGTACAATCCATTTAAAACCCCTCTTAGGCAGCCGGTCACTCAGGGAAAGCTTGCCTTGCCTTGGTATCATCAGTATTAATGTTTTATTAGATACTGGCTTTAATACTATAATGAATCATTTGTGAGAAACTTTCCTGAACTTGTTTACAAGTAAGGTAGATTATAAATTAGCTTGCTGCATAGCTCAGTGAGTTATATATGGAGTTCAGTTCCCCACTGTGTGTCCTAGGAGACAAACCAATCTGTGTAGCCGTGAACAAGCTGCATGGTCTCAGGGTGACCCCAGAAAAAGGGAATGGTAAACCACTTCTGAAAGGGTTGCCATGATTCAGCACTGAATTGACAAAACATAATTATCATTGTTATGCCATGTGCTGTCAAGTCGGAACCAACTTATAATGTCCCTAGTAGAGCTTTCAAGGTAAGTGAGATATTTGAGTGGTTTTACCAATTACTCACCCCCAGAGTATTTCCATGCCTGAGCAGGGATTCGAACCGAGGCCTCCCAAGTTCTAGACTGTCACTGTCCACTATACTACACTGGCTATCCCAATTGTTATTAGATTATAAATATTTTGAATGGGTGAGTGAATGAATGAACCTATAGTTGTCATTCAAATAGCTAGCGTGTGCAAACTTGCACAGTTTATGTTTGGAAGCAACTAGCAACCCTTTATGCTAGTAGCATGAATAACAGTATACATGGAAAGCTGCTGTGTTTACCTGGTACAACAAGCTATTGTAGCTGTGTCAGCACAAACGTCCTTGTCTATTCCCATGCTTCAACAGAACCTAGGCAGTCAGTCATTTTAGCTGGAATACCTGACTTATGGATTAAACACATTGAGTGATGTCTTCATATTCTGTAATATAGAGCTTATCTCTGGTGCCACCTTGCAGCACACATTAATTTTCTTTTTATGTGGTTTTAATGTGTGTCTCACTTGTAAGATCTGTACAGGAAATAGCTAGGGAGAGATGCAGTGCATGAGTAACTTTACTCAGTCCTGACCTGAGTGTGATAAAAATGTTGACAAAGTTAAAGTGGTGGAGAGGAGGAGGAAAGAAAAAAGACAGTAAGGAAAAACAGGTACATAATATTGTGGCACCCTAAGGACTGACAGATTTGTTTCAGTGTGAGCTTTTATGGATCAAAACCCACTTCCTCAGATGCAACAATCCACGAAAGCTCACATTAAAACAAAATCCACAAAAGCTCACACTGAGACAAATCTGTTAGTCTTTGAAGTACCACAATGATTTCTCCTTGGCTTTTTTCCACTCTTCCCCACCCCCCTTTAATTTTGTCAACATACTGAGACAGACTAACATGGCTACCTCTTTGGAAACTGATAAACAATGTTGTTTTATCAATATTTTCCCTACGTGAAGGAAACCCTTTTGAGAAGAGCAATGAAAAACAATATCTACACACAGCCACACCTGCTTAGCTTGTTACCCACCAGGCCAGGCACAATTTACCAGTCATGGGATGGGGCGATGGCTTTGTGATGATAATGTAGGTGCTTTCCATGCAGAAGGCCTCCAAGGCTCAACCTCTGTTGTCAACAACTGAAAGGACCAGGTGCCATATGGTGGGAACAGCAGGTCTCTGCCTAGAATGCTATCATGAGTCAAAGTGAACAGTTGTAGGATTAACTAGAGGAATAGTCTGAAGCAGCTCCCTTCCATGTCAGCTTCATATGATAGCCCTCCAGGGACCGAGTAAGTCTGCTTGGGACTTGCATAAATCAAGATTACCAGAACAGTGAGATAGAGTGGGAGCCACTGTGGTACAATGGTTAATGTAGTGTTGCCCTGTTACTTGGCTGGCTGGATTTCAGTTTTAGACATGCCGCCCAGTGCCCTTTTAGCCTATCAGCTGGCTTGGATTCTAAAATTTCTTTCTTTTCATGCAGTCATAGTTTTGGACAATGGTTTGGTGAGTAACAAGCCCTTCCATATGATTAACTAATGAGTGAATCCATCCACACTTTGGCAGGATTTCATAGAAACTGTATAAAGTAAAGACTTTATGTAAACATTGCAGTCGTGGGAACACTTGATGCCCCATTGTTCCTTAGCTGCTTTGCAACGGAGCTGAAACCTATTTGCAGAGCTGCCTCCAAACATTGCCTGGAAACCAATTCAGCCACAGCAATGAGTGTTGGTCAGGGGATTATGGGAGGTGTAGTTCAAAAAAAAGAGAGGACTCTCTGAAGCTCTGATACGATGCACTTTACTGCATTTCCTGCTTTGGTGGGGTGGATGGGGTTAATGGCCTTTGGGGTCCCTTCCAGCTCTATACTTCTATGAGCCTGTGGCAAAATCCTGTTGAATATTTATATGGCAGCAACACAGCTAGCGTACCTTTTTGGTGAATTGCTGCATGTTAAGAAATTAGTGTAGGCATTTGCTGGTGCACACTGAGACATGCAACTCAGTGTGCTACAGCAAATGTTTACACTAAGGATGCAATCTCTCTAGCCCAGCTCCAAAAAAGGGTAGCCTTCCTGCTGGACCAAAAAAGGTTAAGGTTGGGCACGGAGCAAGGTCAGGCTGGTTTGTGCTCTCCTGTCTGTCATCTAATCATCAGATGTGCTGAATAGGATGGCCAGGTTTCAGGCCCACTAGCAAAAGTCTCAAGAGAACTGCACAGCTTCTTCAGGTGTCCAGACAGGGAGACAAAAATCTCAGAAGGAGTGGGGTGGGGAATGAGAAAGTTTGTTCCAAATCTTGCCTACCCCTTTAACACTTGGACCTATATCTCTACCCATTCCCACTCATCTCCTATCTTCTTATTTATGCGAGTTGATAGACAGTAGCTGGACAATGTACAGTTTCTAAGGACATTATAAATTTAACTATACAGTGCATAGGATTTATCACCTAGGTAAAATTTGTATTTTCTTTGCTGCTTGATGGTAAAAGTGTCTGTCTGTCTGTCTGTCCCTCCCTCTCTCTCTTCAAGGAAATAAACACATGACTCGGGGGACGAAGACAACCAATCATTTGCTTTTGTTCTGATCAATAGCACATTTATCTGTTTATTAGTGTACTCTTTGGGACAGCTGGAAAGCCAGGTATTCTACTATCTTGCTTCCAGCAATGTTCACTAAAATGGCTGCTCAAAACCATTTAAAAGAACTAGATTGTGCAAACGATCATTTAAGAAACAGTTGCTTATTTTAGTCTTACTTGAAATAATTTCATTTTATAACTAGCCTACAAGTATGATGATGACGTTTCTTCTCCCTTTTCTGTACTCCTCTCCCCCAAAAGAACACTCTGAACATGTGATAATGACAATATTTTAACTGCTTAATTTAAAAACACTGAGATAACAAATGCCCTCTACTTGTGTAACACTTTGCAACTTTGAAACGATATGTAGATCTTAACTAATTAAACTCAAAATATCAGTGCAGAGAAGTTAATTAAATAATTCTGTGTGATTTTTAGAGATATGGAAATAGATTCTAAGTGCCTCCAGCAAGGTCATGCAAGGATATAATTTCAAAAGACTAGAGTTCTTCTCTTTAAGATTTTCGACAACCAAACCCAAACAACCCTCTTAGCAACAAATAAGGAATATATTCATGTATGTATGTACTTAGGTATTTAACCTGGAAAAGCTTCCAAAGTCAATCAAAAAAACATGATAGTTCTCCAAGATTAAGCATTTAAAGACATGACACAACAGGAAAATGTTGTTTGTTTGTTTATAAAAAGTATCCCACCTTTCTCCTTAAAAAGACCCAAGGCAGTTTACATAATTAAAAAGACAATATTTAAAAGCTATGAACAGTATACAAATATTAAAAAAGAATCAAACAAGTATTATATTAAAAACAGTAATCAAAATCAATACTAAAAACACATTTAAAAGTAAGAGAGCACAATAATCCTTTCAAACCCCCCTCTCAGGCAGCCAGTCACTGAGAGAAAGCTTGTCTGAAGAGAAAGATCATTGGCTGCTTGTGGAAGGATAGTAAAGATGGGGCCAACCTGGCTTCCTGTAGGAACGAGTGAGTTTCAGACTCTGGGAGCAGCGACAAAGAAGGCCTTCTCCCATGTCCCCAACAAGCATGCCAGAGAGGGAGGTGGGACCGAGATAAAGGCCTCCTCTGATGATCTTAATACCTGGGCAGGCTCACAGAGGGAGAGGAAAGAAAAAAGACAAACTCAGACTGTGACTCTAACAATTAAAAAGCAAATTTTATAATGAATAGCTTGAATGGAAACAGTTGAAGAGAGGAGGAGTACAATAATGCTAATCTTTCTGCATAGCTAAGTGAATGGGAGTCTCCCATCTCCCTCTGATGCAATGTGACAGAAAGGCCAGTCAAAGGGCTGCATTACTTTTGAAACCCTCAATCTGATATTGCCTCTAAATCTACACCAAAATTTGATTCTAGTGTTGTACTGTTGTATTCCATTGGATTTTATTCAACCAGACATACTCGAAGTGGGAGCCTGCAGCATGCCAACCCCCCCCCCCAATACCACAGAGATGTCCCCTACATCAAAGCCCAATACCAAACATCTGTGATAGTTAACATTAACACTAGTTAACATGGTTGACACCTACCTCATGTGGTGTTGCAGGGGACGTAGTTTGTAGGGGATCCAAAATATCTGGATATGCAATTTTTAATTTTTTTTTTTGCAGGACCCACTGTATCTGACCTATTCTATTTCAAATCTCATGGCAGTCCTGGGGCGTGTACCTGATTAATTAACCAAGGCATCATTAGTTATGATTCTTTGTCTTACTTATTGTTCTGCAATACTCTGAACAGACAGCAAGATACAACACTGATCAAGAGACAATGAGACACTCTGAACCTTCTGTTCACTTGTTGGAAGTGCAATTACCATATTTTTCCGTGTATAAGACACCCCCATGTATAAGACACCCCCTCCCCACTTTTCTAACCCCAAATTAAGAAATCAATATTTTAAACATAAAACAGAATACATTTTTGGTTGTTGTAGGTTTTTTGGGTTGTTTGGCCGTGTTCTGGATACATGTTCTGAATACATTTTATTTAGTAATTAGGTAACATTTACATACCAGTACTGTCCCTGTTGCATCTGAGCACTGCCTACATGCTCCACCTCCAAGGAGGTGTGTTCCAATTGGCTTGTTCAGCATCAGCTGACATCAGTTACATAAGGCTCGTGATTGGAGGAAGCTAAGTCTCCTGACTGAAGGAAGCCTGTTTGCAGAGGCAAGGTATGGGCCGTTTTATTCTCTCCTCAGCTTACTTCCATGTATAAGACAACCCTCAATTTTTAGTCTAAAGATTTTAGACAAAAGTATCATCTTATACATAGAAAAATATGGTACATTTTTATTGCTTAGACCCATAGCTGGCCCAGATGCTGATCTATAGAGCTCTTTTTGAGCTTGATTTGAAACCCAATAACTGCTTGCAAATCAAGGCAACTGCTCTCGTCTCATTCTTTCTTGGCCAGATCTCATGCTGGTATGTCTCAACTCTGAAAAAAAAAAAAAAACCCTAAAAAACCAAGGATCTATCCAATACTGGCTCAAAAATGTGGTTACGTCATGGGGTCCCAACACCAAAAAGAGATTGTGACTGACGTCATCAGCACTCATGTCTCCAGGTCTCCAGGCATGTATGTATGTATGTATGTATGTATGTATGTATGTATGTATGTATGTATGTATGTATGTATGTATGTATGTATGTATGTATGCCTAACTCTTCTAAAAAGAATGCAAAGCAACTTACAGTATTAAAAATAAACAGCATTAAAGACTTAAGAACAATAAATTATTACAATATTTGAAATAGAATTAAACAAATATAATATTAAAAACTAGTAGGTAAAAACAGTATTAAAAGTACGTTAAGAGCAACACAAACACAACAGTTCCATTTTAAGAACTGCTTTATGGGCTGCCAGTCACTAACAGAAAGCCTGCATGAAGAGAAAGGCCTTTGCTTGCTTGCCTAAGGACAGCAAAGATAGAGGCAGCCTGGCCTCCTGTGGGAGGACGTTCCAGGCTCTGGGAGCAGCAACGGACAAGGCCCCTTCCCATTCCCCACCAAATGCACCTAGGAAGTGGTGGGGCTGAAAGAAAGGCCTCTCCTGATTATCTGAAAGCCCAGAGAGGCTAATAAATGGATGTGCAATCTTTGAGATAGCTTGGACTCAAGCTGTTTAAGGCTTTATAGGCACTTTGAATTGTGCTCAGAAACAGACCAGCAGCCAGTAGAGCTGCTGTAACCGGGGTGGGTGGGTGGGTTATGTGATCTCTGGCTGATGCAGTTTGGACCCACTAAAATTTCTGAACACTTTCCAAAGGCTGCCCCACAAAGAGCATGTTACATTAATCCAACCAGGATGTAACTAAGGTAGGTGTCACCTCGGCTAATCAGACCTCTCCAGGAACAGGCACATCTGGCACATTAGTTTTATGTGTGCAAAGGCACTCCTGGCCACTGCTGAAACCTTGGCATCCAGGCTCAGGAATGAATTGAGGAGCACATCCAAGCTGCGTACCTATGTTTTCAGGAGGCGTGTGCCCCTCAGCACAGCCTGGATCCCTATTTCATGATCTCCCTTTTGACTGAGCGGGGCATCTTTGTCTTGTCTGGATTAAGATTTGGATAATCACCCTCATGCAGTCCATTATTAACACCAGCACTGATCTAGAACTAAAACAGTTTTTTTAAAAATTTAGATTGAAAGAAGAGACAAAAGTTGGATGTCATCCACTGGTGATATCAAATCCCAAACTCTGGACAATATCTCCTAGAAGTTTTATGTAGATGTGAAAAAACATGAGGGAATAAAACAGAACCCCGAGCGACGCCACAGACCAAAAGCCAAGGCATCAAACAGGGGTTCCCCAGCACCATTTTCTGATTTCTTCCCTCTAAGAAGAACCAGAGCCACTAGAAAATAATGCCTCCAGGTCTTACCCCAGAGAGATGGCCCAGAAGGATACCATGTTCGATGGTATCAAAAGCAGCTGAAAGGTCCAGCAGAACCAACAGGGACACACTTCCCCTGTCCAGTTCCCAGCATAGGTCATCCACCAAAGCAACCAAACAGTCGCTATCCCATAACCAGGCCTGAAGCCAGACTGAAATAGATCTAGAATAATCTGTCTCATCCAGGAATCCCTGGAATGGTATTCATACCATTTGCCTCTCTGTCAGGCTATGTTAGTTATTGTTCCTGGATTTCAAATCCAAATCCTCGACCACTAAATATGCCTGCTTGCTAAATTAGAAATGATGTGGCATGTGAAATGTCAACATGACCTAGTCTGAGAGGACAGCACTGCTAAACATGTTTGTGAAGATTCTCAGTCATCCAGATGAGGTTATCTGGAAGTTGAGTCATGGCAACTGGACTTGAAACGTTTCACTACTCATCCAAGTAGCTTCTTCAGTCTGAGGAGAGTTGGTGGAGACCCCTGATATTTCCTCCATGTTGGCTTCACCCCCCCTGGTCTGAATAGGCTTGTTAGGTGGACAAAGGACTGTGGGGGGGGGGGTGAATGAAAATCCCACTTCTGCAGTCCTTCTCCACCCATTATCATGGGTTGTTAACAGCGGTCTTTCTGGTGTGTGGTCCTAATCTTTCTGGGGACAGATGAAAGGGCAGCATGATAAATAGGAGACAGATTGTATCTTAGGCCTCCACCCCTGTTGAGTGAGGGATTTTCTATATGCACATGTGTGGCCTCCCTGACCCCTCTCTCAAACCACCTATCTTCTCCGTCTGAAATGAATGAAGGAACACTGCTGATTGTGGTCCTGAGCCGTTGCCCCTCCTGTGATGGGCCATTCTCCTGTTTAGTGGCTGTTTGGTTTCTCCAGTGTAGAGCTCCCAACACTCCTTTTTGCATTGGACCGCATATACTATATTGCTCCTGTTGTGTTTTTGTGTCAAGTCTTTTGGGTGGACGAGTCTCTGCCTTAGTGTGTCTGTGGGTTTGAAGTGCATGGGTATGTGGTGTTTACCAAAAATTCTTTGGGCTTTTCAGACACATTCACCATGTAAGGAATGACCAGGTTCTTCCATCAACTCTGGGTCTCAGACTGTTCCATTGTCTTGCTGGGTCAGGACATTGCCTTGTTAAAGGCCCATTTTGGATACCCACAGGCCTTCTCTTTGGCTTCTGTGGAGGTGGGGATGTTTTTTGCTCTGTGGTTTAGTGTCCCGATAACTCCTAGTTCTTCTTCGTGGCCTCTGTGAATCACACTATGGGTAATCCGCACATGCGCTGAGCCTTGTCAGAACATTCTAGAGCTTCTGTGGTAGCAAAAAGATACATTAGTGTAGACCCCTCCCCCCTGGTATATGTACCTTGGCGCCAGGCTCTCCCTTCAGTTTTTCAACTGCCGCGTTGAAGAGCCTCGATCGTGCTTCTTGTGAAAGCTGAAAGTGAAAGAAAGGAAAGTTATTGAACTTTTATTTAAAATCTTCTTTCTTTACCAATTATAAACCTATTATTGAAAAAAAAAAGTATGCTCCGGCCTTAGGGCCGAAGCGCCCCCACCCCGGTTTCTTCTTTTCAAACCGTTCTTCAGTTCATGGCCTCTTCAGGCCTGTTTAAACACTGTGTGGCCTGCGATAACAAAATCCCGCTCTTCGACGGCCACGCTAAATATCTTTTTTGCCTCGGTGAGGCTCATCAAACTTCCACGTGTCCTCACTGCAAAATCTTTAAGCGTAGAGTTCTACGCAGCCGCTTTTCCAGGCTCAAGCTTCAGCTTTGGGAGCAATCTCTCCAGACTGCTAAGCCTATGGTCCACTTCGAGTGGACCTCTATGATTCACACATCCTGACCTGGCCTCCCCACTGTCACGCCCTTTTTCTTTATGCAGCGGTTGACCTAACTGAAGGGAGAGCCTGGCGCCAAGGTACATATGCCAGGGGGGAGGGGTCTACACTAATGTATCTTTTTGCTACTGCAGAAGGTCTAGAATGTTCCGACGAGGCTCCGCGCATGCGCGGATTACCCAGAGTGGGAATCACAGAGGTCCACTCGAAGAACTACAATTACAGGTAGGCAACCTGTCATTTGTGTTGCAATGGGTGATGAGAGTCAAACCACAGGTATTGATCAGTGTGTGTAGGTTTTCTGTAGATTTCTATTCCTAAGCTGCTATTGGATCCTATGATGTCTGCGCAGTCCAGGAAGGGACAGGAGGGGCAACGGCTCAGGACCACAATCAGCAGTGTGGTCCCAAGCAGCAAATGGAGCAAAAGCAAGAGAACAAGACTGGACTGGACTAGAGATCAGCTGTTGGCAGTCACAAAGAGAAATACAGCAAGTGCTAGGGAGGAAGAAATCTTTGGTGATAAGATCATCCTGTTGTAAAGGTGTTGGAGCACAAACTATACCTGTAAGAGGAACCCATCTTTGCGCTGAAGCTGTTCAGCACGGCATTATGAACCTATAGATCTTTGACACACCTGTAGGTCATTCTCTACTTCTCAAACCACAGGGCAAAATCTTCCTTCAAGGAATGGGAGAATTAATAATTTGAGGATTTGAGGGTGAAAAGAAAACCTCGAGGAGCCTCGTGGTGCAGTGGTTAAACTGCTGTACTGCAGCCAAAACTGTGCTCACGACCCGGGGTTCAATCCCAGGTAGCCGGCTCAAGGTTGACTCAGCCTTCTATCCTTCCGAGGTTGGTAAAATGAGTACCCAGCTCACAGGGGAGGGGGGGCAATGTGTAGCCTGCATAATTAACTTGTAAACCGCCCAGAGAGTGCTTGAAGCACTATGGGGGCAGTATATAAGCAGCACGCTTTGCTTTGCTTTGCTTGCTTAATAAGAATGCTCCTGGCAGCAGCTAGGCTGAAGATTTTTTTTTCCTCATTGGTGGAGAGTCTTGGTAGTGGCACTCAAGACAAAGCTGATCTAAGTGATTCTGGTGATTGGCTTGTTGTAGAAACAGACATGAATTTTTTTAAAAATAAAATATTTATTAAGCTCACTTTGAACATAGCAGAAACATAACAATAGCATTGCTATTTTTTTTATGTTGAATCATTTATGATAATACAAATAATTTCTGTATGTTTTACAAATTTCTGTTACAAAAGGGTAAGTTCCACAGTTGATTAGTTTTTAAGCTGTATATTTGTTTCCTGAAGGTTATCTGATAGTATGCGCTTCCACGCTTAGCCGTTTGACGTTTGAGGTCTCCTATTCTGTTCTTCTTTATTAATGTACTATAATAACTAGTATGAAGTTGCTAAGAAAGAATCCATTTAATTTCCCATGTGCATAGTTCTAAACCTCAATATTCGTTTCTCTACCAGGATTATATTCCATACTGATAACAGACTTCCAATGGAAGATTTTTATTTTGTTTCCGCAGGGAGGGGGCAAGGTATTAGGAAGGTAAACATTTATTTATTTGGCAAAGTTTTTGCTTAGTCCAATAAATAATGACAGAAAGAGTAGCTTAGAATGCAACTTGAACATTCCTGTTCATGATTTCACTCAAGTTCTGGTGTATTTTTTCCAGGATGTTGTATTTTCTAACACATTTTATAAATCCTGCTAATAGTGAGGTGAGTTAGATGCCACCTCTGTGTTACTTGATTATATCCTTTTCCATTTTGTAGATGTTGTAGACTACATTAGGTCTCATTTTTCCTGAACTGTATTTTTTGAAAGTCTTTTAGCCCCTATTGACTGGAATCTTACTGGTGTTCTCATAAGATTTCTGTAACTTGCCATGACTAATTTGAGCTAATTGATGAGGCCCAGGCTTACTAGACCACACAATAAACATGACTAAATAGTGTGATGCAGAAGGGGAAATGCAATACTAAGCTGCATAAACAGAAGTATAGTGTCCATATCAAGGGAAGTAGCAGTACCACTCTATTCTGTCTTGGTCAGACTTCACTTGGAAAACTGTGCCCGATTTCAGACAACACAGTCTAAGAAAGATATTTGTTTGCTTGTTTGTTCACCACCTTTCTCCCTATTTAAGAGACTCTGGATTGACAAACTGGAATATGTCCAGAGAGGGAAACAAGGAGACTAGAAAGCTTGGAAATGAAGCACTGTGAGGAACAGTGCATAGAAAGTGAGCCAAGTAAGGTTGTAATGTGAGGTCCCATGAGAATATAAAATTCCTGAATACAGAAGTCAACACAGTTTCCTTTCAATTGAAAGAGATGTACCTAATGAAAACATGTTGATAATGTTCAAATTTCCTGTCTTGTATTGAGAAAACATGGCTTTACTGAAACTAGAGAGAAAACTGAAGGAGACCACATGTATATGGTGTTATCCCATATACTTCCTGAAATTGTTTCTAAAATGGAATGTGAAATCTAATATCACCAAGAACTGGAATTGGATCAAAGGTATCCTGGAGGCAAAAAAGGGAACAGACTAATGAAACTAAATGCTTACAACAATAGATGAAAAATGTCAGTATTGTTTTTGCCAAAATAGTAGTTTGTTCTAGCTACAAATTTCTACAGTAATTTGGCTGTACTAGCAAAAGCAGAAATTAGAATTTTGTCATAGGACCTCATAGAAATACAACAGATTCTTCATTTATGATGTTTGGGGACTCTATAATTCTTTATAGAGTCAGATTTCAGATTTAAAGAAAGCAAAATTAAATCCTTTAGGAGACATTAAGTGCATGTTTACACTGGCTCTTTTGGTGCGGGCTGGTACCATCTAAATAAGGTTGCTTAAGGTCACGGGGAGAAGCAATGTGCCCTTTGGCAGGGGTCCCCAACCCCCGGTCCGTGGCCCGGTGCCAGTCCATGGGCTTCCTTCAACTGGGCCGCGGACACGGATCTCCGCTCCCTGCCCACCTGCACGGGGGGGGAGCATGTTGCGCTTGCGGAGGGGTGTGTCACGCTTGCGGGTGGGCGTGTCGCGCTTGTGGGTGGGTGTGTCACGCTTTCGCGGCTCCCCATTGGCTGGCTGGCGGGCCGGCGGTGCCTGCTACTGGCTGCTTTGTTCTCTCGGACGGAACGTTCGTTCCCCCTTGTTGGCTGCGGCTCTTCGGCCCCGGCGGTGGTGGCAAACACGCAGCAGCAGGAAAGGAAAAGGAAAGGAAGAGAGAGGGAGGGAACGAGCGACAGACCGTCAAGAAAGACGGATGGACGGGCGCAAGCTCTCCGCGGCAGGCTGCGAAAGGAGACGGGGGAGGGGAGAGCGCGCGAGAAGGCTGTTCTCTCGGCATCACCCCCTCCCGCGGCATGTCTGGGGAGGGAGTGGAGGAGCGCCAGGCGGGAGGAAGGAGAAGCGCGCGGCCAGGTTGCGAGCGGGGCCCCTCCTTCACCTCAGCCGCAGAGAGGATGAGGTGACAGTGGTGGCGGCAGCGGTGCCCGGAGAGGTGGCCCAACGAGGCGCTCAAGGTAAGGGCTCCGCATCGCCCCCTCCCTCCCTCCCTCCCTGGCATGTCGCCGGAGCGCCTCGCCAGGTGTCCCGCGAAGAGCGGCGGGGTGGGGGGGAGAGAGAAAGAGAGAGAGAGAGACCTAAAACCAGAAGCCCCGGTGGCGCCAAACCCCTGACCCCGCGAGCTCCGCCACTTCGGGGGGAGAAGACTGCCGGGCAGGGAGAGGGCTCCCCTTCTGGACGTGTGGGCGCTTCGGGGGGGCAGGCGGGACCCAGCCCCTACGAGGTGGGGAGGGTCAGCGGTGGAGTTGCTCCTGTGCCTCCCAGGACCAGGGAGACAACTCTGAAGCAGGGCGCTTCTGGGAGCCCCTGATGAGGAAGCCCCGCGCTCGCCAAGTAGGTGCCGCCGCCACTGCTCCCGCTCCTGGTTGGGCTGAAATTAGAAGCCAGGCAGATTTTGAGAGTGGATGGGCGTGTTGCGCTTGCGGGTGGACGTGTCGTGCTTGTGCGCATGCACGCAAGCATGACACACCCCTCCGCAAGCGTGACACGCCCACCCGCAAGCATGACACACCCCTCCGTGAGCGCGACACGCCCACCCGCGAGCACAGGGGTACCCCCGCCCCCCAACTGGTCCGCGCACGGAGCCCGCACCCCCCAAATGGTCCGCGGTCCCAAAAAGGTTGGGGACTGCTGCCCTTTGGTGTGTTCCTCCCATCTAAATGGCATATCAACCTCAAGAGACCCTCTGGCTCCTTTTGTGGAAAATTGAATGCTTCCCTTTCTCCCTCTGTGGAGGGCTGGAAGTGAAATTATTATTTTTGCTTGTGCTAGATCATCACTAATGCACTGAATCACTTAGATTAAACTTTTTTTCTTTACCTTGTGTGTAGTGCTGGTCGAGAAACAGCCTGCAGCCAGTGGTTTCAATCTTCAACTTCACACAAAGGCAAAGAAAAATATTTTTAAATTTTAATCTAAGTGATTCAGTGCATCAGCAATGGACTATCACAGTGGTTCCCAACCTTAGGTTATTTATTTATTTATTAGATTTGATTTGATTTCTATACCGCCCATCTGGCAACCTTCTGGGCAGTTTACATAGTATAATAAAACAGAGTATAAAAAAAAAACAATACAATAACAAGACAAAGTATAGATTAATCAATACAATATTAAACAAATAAAAATAATATCAGTAAACATTAAAATGAAAATAGGAAAAGGAAAGAGATGGTGGGGTTAAACATTAACTGTTGAATCAAGATAAAGTAGAGTCCAGGAAGGCCTGTCTGAATAAAAATGATTTTAATAATCGCTTGTTTCCCAATGAGGGCGCCAGGCAAATTTCGGGTGGGAGAGCATTCCACAATTGCGGGGCTACCATTGAGAAGCCCAATTTCTAGTCATTGACTTCCAAGCCTCTCTCGGGGTCAAAACCCTCAACTGCCCAGCCTGGGAAGATCTTACAGGATGGGTAGATCTGGTCGGAAGGAGGTGTTCTGCCAGATAATGAGGTCCCAAACCATTTAGGGCTTTGTATGTTAACACCATTACCTTGAAGCTGGCACAGAAACAAACAGGTAGCCGGTGCGGCCAGGGTGGGGGAAAAATGTTGATGTCTCCTCACCCCACTTAGCAATCTGGCAGCTGAGTTCTGGACCTGCTGAAGTCTCTGTGACAACACCAAGGGCAGCCCCACGTAAAGAGGATTGCGGTAGTCTAATCTTGAGCCTACCAGTGCATGAACCAGCGTGGTGAGGGACCCGGTGTCAAGGTAGGGATGCAGCCAAGCGATTTGCCTTAGATGGAAGTAGGCGGTGCGAACCACAGATGCTGAGATTCCATTGATAGTGCTGGGTCCAAAAGTATGCCCAAGCTGTGCACCTTATCCTTTGCAGTAAGAGGGACCCCCCAAAAGAAAGGGAGGCACCCAAACCACAGACACTAGGGGCCCCCACCTGTAGGATTTCCATCTTGTCTGGGTTCAGCCTCAGTCTATTATCCTTCATCCACCACAGTACAGCATCCAGGCAGCACTCAAGGGACGGGACAGCATCCACTGCAGAAGGGTGGAAAGAGAGATAGAGCTGGGTGTCATCTGCATATTGATACGAAACTCCAAAGCTCCTGATGACCTCCCCCAGCGGCCGCATATAGATATTAAATAGCATTGGGAGATTATCGAACTCTGCAGGACTCTGCATTTGAGAGTCCACAGAGTGGACAACATCTCCTCAAGCTGCACTCTCCCAAGAAGGACCGGAGCCAGACCAAGGCCTGACCTCCAATCCCTATTCTGGAGAGCCTCCCCAGGAGGATACCGTGGTCGATGGTATCAAAGGCCGCTGATAGATCAAGAAGGACCAACAAAGACATTTTGCCCTTATCAATCTCCCTCAAAAGGTCATCTTGCAGGGCGACCAATGCAGTCTTCGTGCCATGACACGGCCTAAACCCAGACTGGAATGGATCAAGGGCATTGGTCTCCTCCAGAAGCGCCTGAAGCTGATCGGCCACCACTCTCTCCACCAGCTTGCTCATAAAAGAGACATTGGTGATAGGTCTATAGTTGTTTATATCATCCACCGCCAAGTTGGTTTTTCCCCGGATCGGTTTAATGAGTGTCTCCTTGAGGGCAAGGGGCACCCTGCCCTCAAGGAGAGACACGTTGATAATAGTTGTGGCCCATTCTGTTGTTACAGGTCTGGCCGCTTTCAGCAGCCAGGCTGGGCAAGGATCTAGTGAAGAGGTTGTGGCCCTACAGTGCTCAAGCACTCTGTCAACCTCAACTGACTGAAATTGTGTCAGGTTCTCCAGGCAAGGCAGAGCAGTGGACGTCTTGGCTCGATCTACTGATAAAGAGGAGGAATCATCTCTGATCTATATATGTAGTATGGATGTTTAGCTTTGCTGTTTTTTGTTATTTGTGTTATTTTTTGCCAGGTCTTGTTTTGTTGTGTTGTATGTTTTGTACGTATGAATAATAATAATAATATTTTAAAAAAAAGAATCCAGGTCTCAGCAGATAGGCCGCAAATTGGTCACAAGAGATACTACTGGGAGGCCTGTCCTTGTAACCAATCCCAGATAATTCGCGCCCAATATGAAAAAGTTCAGCTTGATGTTCACGAGCTTCGCTTATGCGGGACATGAATTAAGATCATCTTGTGGCCTTCACTTTAGCTAAGTAGGTGTTAGATGCGATTTTAGCAGCTATTAAATTTGCTTCCATCAGGTCCCATCTCCAAATGCTCTCCAGCCTCCTCCTATTTTCCTTCATCACACGTAGTTGCTGGTTATACCAAGCAGCTGGGCATGTTCGGCAAAGAAGGGGGCATTTAGGTATAATTGTGTCAGCTGCCCTGGTGGTGGTGGTGTTCCAACCATCCACCAGAGCTTCTACAGGGGCGCCAACTAGCTCAGCCGGTAACCCCTGCATTGCATCTTGGAAACCAACTGGATCCAATAGCCTGCAGGGGTGGACCATTTTAATAGGTCCCTGCTCCCCACGGGGGGGGGGGAGTGCCACATCTGGGTAATCCAGATGTTCTTGGACTAAAACTCCCAGAAACCTTCACCACTAGCTATGCTGGCTGGGGTTTTTGGGAGTTGCAGTCCAAGAACACCTGGGTTACCCAAGTTTGGGAACCATTGGTCTAGCAGATGCAACCCTCACCTCAATAGTTTGATTTCCCTTACCCCTCCACCAAGGAGCAGGGGAAGTGTTCAATTTGCTGATATTCTGGAGTGGTTTGTTTATTAAACTACTTCACAATACCAGACATTCAAACCAAAAGAAGCCTGGGTAGATTTGACAGCTGTAAAGCTCGATTTTAGTCCATTCCAGCAACTGCATGTGCTGGGAACAGAGCACACCAACCCACACCATAAAAGTATAGGCCCTGACAGGGGCTCAAAAAGTTGTGGGTTGGGGTGCCCTTGGGGCAAATTGGTCTGCTCGTTGCATGGTTGCTGGAAAAAAGCACAAACAGCAGGACAAATGCCCATCTGGCCATGCCCTCTGTTACTTAGGAAAACTGTTTAACATGTCTGAAATAGGAATGATTATTAATATGCTGGCAGATAAATATCAGAAGAAAGATTTCGATTGTCTGTCTTTTTTATTTTTAAAGGATTTAGGATATTGCTAATATGATGAAATTGACTTGTATAAAAAGCAAGAGAAGATGAACTACCTAAAAACACTTCCTTTTGAGACATGGAACACATTTTGAGATGATACATTTCAAAATAGTAATCCACCACACTCTTTCTTTTTATCAGTTTCAATTTAGACTGTACGTATTTGAACGATTTTGCATTGTGTATCATCATTGTCATTATTATTTCAGTAATTATTACTTTAATTTTAAAAGCTTCTAAAAGCTCTAACAAGAACATTAGAGCCTTCAGAACTGCATATATCATTTGGAATTCAGTTGGTGTATTGTCAATGTAATATTCTTTTGTGGTTACTTGTAAGTAGTTTTGGATAAGTACTACTATAACGTTCCTATAGGAAAGCCAAATAGCATTGCATACACCTGGGGTGCAGGAAAGTTTTAGGGGTAGGATCAGACTTCCTTTCTTTTTTAATTCACTGACCAATCAGTCGAGATGGAGAGTGAAGGATCTGTTGCATTTGTAACACCTGTGGCATGTCTGTTTTCTCGCCAATGAGGTGCCTGGGTAGAAATGCTCTAAGTGTCAGCTGGTGGTCCTCTTGCAAGACAAGGTCCAGCAGCTGGAGGCCTGTGTTCTAATCTCCGCACTATCAGGGAGCAGGCCGGGTAGGTGGGGCTCGTCAGCCTTGGAAGGCAGCCCATCTAGGAGAAGGAAAACTCCGATTTCAAACCTCCACTGCCTTGTGGCTATATCCACTGATGGAAAAGGCTTCAGGAGTTAACCTCGAGGCAAAATCCGGAGCCAGAGTCCCGGAGGCAGTTCTTTAATACGGAGCTTCAACACAGAGTTTCCTGGAGACATCCAAGATCCAAGCATTGGCATCAGCTCGATTTGATCCTCACTAGACATTCTAGCCTTCCTAGTATTACGATCACACGCAGTTACCAGAGTGCTGATTGCGATACTGATCACTCCCTGGTGTGTAGTAGAGTAAAACTGCGAACAAAGAGATTGTATCACACGAAAAAGGAAGGAAAACCACGTATTGACATCAGCAAGACTTGTGATCAAAGAAAAGTGGAAGAATTTGCCCAAGCGCTTGAGGAAACCCTTCCAGGCCTGGCTGATGCAAATACACCTGAATGATGGGAACATTTCAAGAACGCAGTTTATAACGCCGCCCTGTCCACATTTGGCAAGAAGACCAAAAAGATGGCAGACTGGTTCGAAGCCCATTTGGAGGAGTTGATGCCAGCCATCGAGGATAAGAGGAAAGCTCCAACAGCATACAAAGCCTGTCCTAGTGAGTACAACTTGCAGGCTCTTCAACTTGCACGTAGCAAAGTCCAACAGGCTACCAGGAGATGTTCCAATGATTATTGGCTTCAGCTCTACTCTCAGATACAGATAGCAGTGGACACAGGTAACATCAAGGGAATGTATGACGGTATCAAGCAGGCTTTAGGTCCAATACAAAAGAAATCTACTCCCTTGAAGTCTGCAACAGGCGTGATCATCCAGGACTGAGCACAGCAGATGGAACGCTGGTTGCAGCACTACTCTGAGCTATATTCCAGAGAGAATTTAGTACCTGAAGAGGCATTAAATAATGTCGAATGCCTGCCTGTCTGGGAAGAGTTGGACAGCGAACCAACTTTAGCAGAAATAAAAGAGGCCTTGGATTCCCTCGCCTCCGGCAAGGCACCTGGGAAGGATAACATCCCTGCTGAAGTGCTGAAGTGCTGTAAAGAGATAATCACCACCAAGCTGTATGAAATCTTTTGTCTTTGCTGGAGGGAAGGTGGAGTACCACAGGACATGAAGGATGCAAACATTGTCACATTGTATAAGAACAAAGGAGACAGGGGCGACTGCAATAACTACTGTGGCATCTCTTCTCAGCGTTGTAGGGAAGCTGCTTGCCCGTGTTGTGCTGAAGAGACTCCAGGTGCTTGCAGACAGAGTCTATCCAGAATCACAGTGTGGATTTCGAGCTAATAGATCCACCACTGACATGGTATTCTCCCTCAGACAGTTGCAGGAGAAATGTAGGGAACAACAACAGCCACTCTTTGTGGCCTTCATAGATCTCACAAAGGCCTTTGATTTGGTTAGCAGGGATGGCCTTTTTAAAATACTTCCCAAGATTGGATGTCCACCTCGACTCCTTAACATCATCAGGTCCTTTCATGAGGAAATGAAGGGCACTGTAATTTTTAATGGCTCAACATCAGATCCCTTTGACATCCGAAGTGGAGTGAAACAGGGCTGTGTCCTTGCGCCGACCCTGTTTGGGATCTTTTTTGCTGTCATGCTGAAGCACGCCTTTGGAACTGCAACAGAAGGTGTCTATCTCCGGACTAGATCAGATGGAAAGCTCTTTAATCTCTCTAGATTGAGAGCGAAGACCAAAGTCCAGCTGAAATGCATGTGGGACTTCCTCTTCGCCGATGATGCAGCTGTTGTCGCCCACTGTGCTGAAAACCTCCAACAACTCATGAATCATTTTAGCAAGGCCTGTCAAGACTTTGGATTAACAATCAGCCTGAAGAAAACACAAGTCATGGGCCGGGGCGTGGACTCACCTCCCTCTATTAGCATCTCCACACAAGAATTGGAGGTTGTTCATGACTTTGTGTACCTTGGCTCAACGATCTCTGACACCCTCTCCCTAGATGTCGAGCTGGATAAACGCATTGGCAAAGCAGCTACCATGTTCTCTAGACTCACAAAGAGAGTATGGCTTAATAAGAAGTTGACGGCATATATCAAGATCCAGGTCTATAGAGCCTGTGTCCTGAGCACACTCCTGTACTGCAGTGAGTCCTGGACCCTTTGTGCATGGCAGGAGAGGAAGCTGAACACGTTCCATATGCGTTGTCTCCAACGCATTTTTGCTATCACCTGGCAGGACAAAGTTCCAAATAGAGTAGTCCTAGAACGAGCTGGAATTTTTAGCCTGTATACATTACTGAAACAGCGATGTCTACATTGGCTTGGGCATGTTGTGAGAATGACTGATGGTCGGATTCCAAAAGATCTCCTGTATGGAGAATTAGTGCAGGGAAATCGCCCCAGAGGGAGACCACAGCTGCGACACAAGGATATCTGCAAGCGGGATCTGAAGGCCTTAGGAATGGACCTCAACAGATGGGAAACCTTGACATCTGAGTGTTCAGCCTGGAGGCAGGCAGTGCATCATGGCCTCTCCCATTTTGAAGAGACCCTTGTCCAGCAGGCCGAGGCAAAGAGGCAGTCCCGAAACCATCAAAATCAGGGAGCTGGACAGGGGACAGATTGTATTTGTCTTCAGTGTGGAAGGGATTGTCACTCTCGAATTGGCCTTCTCAGCCACACTAGACGCTGTTCCAAGTCCTCGATACAGAGCACGTTACCAGTGTCTCTCGAGACTGAAGGATGCATAATCTAACTACTATAACTAGTAATCACAAACTTACAATAAAAGTAATGTAACAAGGAGACAGAAAGTTATTTTTAGAAGTTCCAACTAACAATCGTAATCCTGTTATCTCTGCTGGTATGTTTTCAGTGGTGCAACATTCAGCAGTTAATTGCTGTCAGTTAAGAATATAGCACTTGTTTTTCTTGTCATACAGCAATTGCATAACTTGGTGTGCAACAAGAAAAACAAACATCAACTTCTTAAATGGCAGGAATTCACTGCTGAAATTTGTGCTGCCAGAGTTACAGCAGTGTAATTACATAATAGGATTCCAGCTACTGTTCTCCAATTTCCTTCATAATTACTCTGAAGCATATTTTAAGGCATACTTTAAAACACCTTGACAGGGATTTTTCATTTTTTATGCCATTCCTTTGTCAGTCCTAGACGGCAAGGAAAGTATTATTTGGTTTAATCTTTTGTATTTCTGTAAGTATTGTCAAGATGGACTATCAGAATTGTCCACTAGATGAAGCCAGAGAGTATTTTCATGTATTTTTCTGGCCTGCTGGAAAGGACACTGCAAAGTAATAACTTCAGTCTTTAATGTGCTACAATACACTAGGACCCCTATATCCATGGGATCAATATCCATGGTTTCACTTATCCACGGTCTGAAAATATTAAAAATATTTTTTTAAAATCCAGAAAAAAATATATTTGCACATGTATTATCAGAACCAGCCATTAGAGGGAGCCAGAGACCATGCTATGAATACTTATCAGTGAAGAATACAGAACACAGTTTCTGGCACCCTTTTGTGGCCAGCTGTGCTAATGCATGTGAAAAAATATATATAATAGGTCCCTGCTCTACTCTACTTTTATTTTTGTTACATATGCTGAAATAGAGTAATATGGCTACCTCTTTGAAAGCCTGTATGATTGGAGCAACAGAAGTGATAATGACAACCGGACTGCTGAGCAGTAATCAGTAACACAACTGGTTCCTTTTGTAAAGTTCTGCTTTTGAGAGCATGTCATTACAGTGACATGTAGTTAAAGAAGTGAACTCTCTCAGCTACGACCAAGGAATCAAATTATTCAATAAATTCCAAAATTAAGGATGCAATCCCATATACTAGACATAAAAGCTGGGCTGACACTGGGGTTTGGACACAAACCCTTCGCCTCTGCCAGTGAAAATACTACAATGTAACATTAATACAAAAGTAGGTTATACCTTTAATCAACCATTAAAAATATAAAACAAAAAAGCAAGAACAAAAAACAAATAGCAAGCTTTTGATGATAAATCATAGTTTTCAAGGCTGTGCATCAAGTTCTTGTAGGCAGTTCCAAACTTATGTGCTGTTTTAATGTCCCAGGTTCACATGGCTGATGGTGTAGAGGCCCAGTTAGCTTCTTAGATGGAAACAGGTGCAGCATGCATGTTGGTTTCAAGCTCTTCTTCAGCTAGCAGTTTGGAATTTATGGCCCATCTCTTAAAACAGAGGACAGTCACAGGCAATCTGGGCCCCTCCTCCTTCTTCCTTTCTGCCTTTTTGAAACTCAAAGAGTTTCTCTTTCGCTGCAGGAGGGAAGGCTGCCCAGTTACATGGCCTGTCTCTAACAGAGGTGGGATTAGGAATTTAGTTAAACCATCAGAAACAGTCAATTTAAGCCAAATTAAAACCAAATAAATAGTTTTACCTGGTGGATGCTCTCTTTAGCGTGCACTACTGCTTGTTCGATGTCAAGAGTCCATGATGTCCAAGAGCTAAAGAGAAACTCTTTGAGTTTCAAAAAGGCAGAAAGGGAGAAGTGGGGGGCAGATTACCACTGACTGTCCCCTGTTTTAAGAGATGGGCCACAAATTCAAAATTGCTAGCTGAAGAAGAGCTTGAAACCAACATGAATGCTGCAGCTTTTTCCATCTAAGAAGCTAGCCTGGTCTCTACACCATAATTTGGGACATTAAAAACAGCATATAAATTAGGAACTGCCCACAAGAACTTGATGCACAGCCTTGAAGAAGAAGATTTTTCATTGAAAGCTCACTGTTTGTTTTTTGTTTTTGTTTTACATTCTTAATGGCTGATTAAAGGCATCACCTACTCTTGCATTTGTATTGTTTCCACGACCATGCAGCCTTACCCTGATTAATACAAGAGGTACTGTAAATCGTAACTCACTCTCTCATTGGGTAAGATTAAGCCCAACTTGTTTTTGAAAAGTTATGCTTCCTTTTGTACCATTGCATGATCCCCAAGATTGCTAGAACTGCCAATACCACCTAACTTCTAAAACATTAGTGTTGCACAGCATTCATTCATTCTGTATGTATTTACTAATCATATGCCCTGTTATATATTTTGTTGCTATTAATAATGGAGAGCCCGGCAGACAGATGGGCATTTTTCTTACCCTTTCCTCAATAGTTACTCACACATAAATCAGGCAACAACAGAACCTCAGTTCTCAGTTTAACTTTCCACAACTGCATGTTCAATACTTTCAGCAACATATCTAAGAGGTCAATATTCTAAGAGCAAGAAAATCAAACTCAGTCTCTCTTAAAGCCTCTTCTACCCTAGAGGATTCACTACAAAGCTAATTCCAACTAATATTTTCTTTTGCAGCATTTATATTTAAAAAAAGTTCTTACTCTACTTTTTTGTGTAATGTATAGATTGTAATATTTGCTGTTATTCAGTAGAACTTCACCAAACCTCTTACTGCAGACTTAAGCAGATTTAAAAAAAAAAAAAAAACAGTTGGGGGAAGGAAAGGACTGGGAAATTATATGCCTGTTAGTCTGGTATCTGCCTAAAGTAAGTTTGTTGTAGTTAGAATTATTAAACACGTAGAAAAACAAGGCTGTGAATTTTGCCATGGCGTGTTAAACCGCAGAAGCCTCTGTGCTGTAAGGTCTATAGATCTGCAGCTGTAAGATCGAATCCACGCGATGGAGTGAGCGCCCGTCGCTTGTCCCAGCTCCTGCCAACCTAGCGGTTCGAAAGCATGCAAATGCAAGTAGATAAATAGGGACCACTTTGGTGGGAAGGTAACAGCGTTCCGTGTCTAAGTCGCACTGGCCATGTGACCACGGAAGATTGTCTTCGGACAAACGCTGGCTCTATGGCTTGGAAACGGGGATGAGCACCGCCCCCTAGAGTCGAACACGACTGGACAAATTGTCAAGGGGAACCTTTACCTTTACCTATTAACCTTTTAATAATTCCTTGTGGGTGACAACAATGGCTTAGATGTAGGTGAACCAGTATATGGATACATTTGGTGCTCCAGGAAGTTCCTGACAAAGTCCCTCAGTTGAATAAATTTAATAATCATAAGGCAAAGCCCAGGTCTTCCTAAAGAGTGGTGGATAATCAGTTAAAGGGCATAATGTGTTGGGTAGAAGTCAACAATTCTTGCTAAGCAGTAGCGTCCTCCAAGGATCTATATTGGGAGTGGTGCTGTTTAATATTTGTGTATGATCTAGAGTGAAGAGTGAGCATTGGTTGCCGTCTTTGGAGACAATACCAAATTATTCAAAATATGGTTATTATTTTGCAGGTGATATGAAATCAGTGCAGACTATGAAGATCTCCAAATGGAACTCTCCAATCTGGGTGAATGAACAGGTCTCGGCAGTGGCCAGGAGTGTATTTGCACAATGAAAACGAGTGTGCCAGCTATGTCTGTTTCTTGATAGATCTGATCTGGCCACTGTGACACACCCCTAGTTACTTCCTGGCAAGTTGGGAAACTTCATTGGATCCAAAATGCAGCAGGTTACAGGGATCACATAACCCCCGTTACAGCAGCTCCATTGGCTGCTGATCAGCTTCCAGGCCCAATTCAAAGTGCTGGTTTTAAACTATAATGGCCTGGGTCCAAGCTATCTCAAAGACCATATCTCTCATTATGAGCCAGCTGGGGTGTTAAGATCATCAGGAGAGTCCTTTCTCTCGATCCTGCCACCTTCACAGGTGTGTCTGATGGGGACACAGGAGAGAGCCTTCTCTGCTACTACATCCAGACTTTGGAACTCCCTCCCACAGGAGGCCAGGCTGCCCCATTTTTGCTGTCTTTCGCAAGCAAACGAAGACTTTCTGTTCAGGCAAGTGTTCCTTCAGTAGCTAGCTATTTCTGTGTGATGTTTTAGATGGATTGTTATGCATTACTACTTTGACTGGATTCTGAGTACTACTTGTATTTTCCATTTTTGTATTTTTCATTTCTTAGAGTGGCTTTGTAATATATATATATATATGTATACTTATTGTTCTTAGCTTTAATATTGGCTTTTAATGATGGAAGATGCCGCTTTACACTCATTGTTCTTAGGTTTAAATATTGTCTTTTAATAATGTTGACCACCGTTGTATACTCATTGTTTTCAACTTCAAATATTGTCTTTCAATGTTGTAGGCTACCTTGGGTCCTTTTCAAGGAGACATGTGGGGTAAAAACAAACAAACAAACAAACAAATAAATAAGGGTACAATTTATGGAAATGGTCTGCCAAGGGTTACACAAATGATTTAAAGACAAAATGAAGAACAGTAGCTCTGTTAGTCTGTGCTCTAAAGGAAAAATAATTGTTTATCTGGCTGGTGAACAACTGTTTCTAAGGTGGCCGTGGGTGTCTGTGGGGGTGTGGGCAAGAAAAGATGTTCCTCCTCCTGGAATCCTTAATTTGGTATTTTTAATTAATTTTAATCTTTAACTCAGTATTTTTGAATAATTTTTATGGACGCATTTGAAGGTGTCTGTGGCAGCTTAAAAACATCAGTGGTGCAAGACTATACAGATTTGCTGAATTTGAAGGGATTTACTTCCAAGTAAATGTATATGAGTGCAGTCTTATTGTGGTATAAACGTTCACAGGTACGATCATATAATAAGATTTGCATCATCTGACAGAAACCTGTTCTTATATAACGTGCTATAGGAACTCTTATAATTTTCTCTGTATAAACTCTCTGCATTGAATATTTATAAAGTCCCACATACAAATCCTAAATCTGAGCAAATGATTTTGATATTACTATACTAGGGCGTGTTGATTGTTTCATTTTATCTTTTTCTTATGGGTTTTTTTTTCCTAGTTTAAGTTGACATGTTTAATTTGATTTTTGTACTGTTATTATGTTGTGGATTTATTTAAAGTGTTATTTGCCATTTTATCATGTTCTGAACTGCCCAGAGTGGCCTTGTAGCCAGATGGGCGGTATAGAAATTGAATGAATGAATGAATGAATGATTGAATGAACAAACAAGCGAATGAATGAATGAATGAATGAATAAATACATTTAAGTCTATGAAGTAAAATATCTTTAAAAGGACACACACACACAGTAACAACACTCCTAAAGATGACGTGCTGTAGTTTTGAGTGAGAATATAGCTAGCGAAACTGTACAAATCAAAACTATTAATTGATTTATTATTTATTTAAAATATTTTTACCCTGCCTTTCTCCTAAGAAAGGACCAAAGGTGGCTGACATAATTAAGCACAATGTGAACACAATAATAAAGCTAAAAACAGTGAATTATTCATATATTAAATGTATTAATAACATATTTAAAATGTTAGATAAAGCATTACTAAAACAGATTTAGAAGCAACAAAATGCAAACTATCTCATTTGAAAATCCCTCTTAGACAGCCAGTTTCTAAGGAAAAGCTTTCCTGAAGAGAAAGGTCTTCACCTGTTTGTGGAAAGACAGAAATGATGGGGCCAGCCTGGACTCCCATGAGAGGGAGTTCCAGAATCTGGAAGACTAGGCAGATTAATTAATTAATATATTTTTAACCCGCTTTTCTCCTTCAAAGGACCCAAGACAGCTTACAAGTCATTCTATACAGCCAACTCATTTTGAAACTCAACATAATTTTTTTTTTATCCTGTGAGAGAATCGTGGAGGACAAGAGTCTTGAATTGTTTTGTTTTTTAGGGGGGGAAATGCAGAACTTCTGTTGCACAGAACAAATTCAGATTTTAAAAAACTCTGTAATTGTGCTAAAAAGGGCCCCCCTTTTTGGCCATGTGATGAAGATCTTTTGAATCCATTCTAGAAGACTGAAATGGGTAAACGTTCTATCAGTGAATCCTTTGCTCTAGGTTTCAAAATTATGTTCCAAGATTTCAAGGTTATGGCTTCACAATTCAAAAGGCAAGGCTAAATATCACATGGCTTAGCATTTTCTTGGCCACTAGATACCAAAATGACAGCAACTGCATTTAAGTTGTATTTCAAAATGTGTGCAACTAAAGGTCAGAGAACACTGCTGGCATTTGGCAATATGTGTTTACTACAGCCTATTTCATTCGACACGCAACTAACATATGTCTAGTCTGTGAAATAGATTTATAATATGAACAACACAGGAAATTCAGAAGAGTCAGCCTCACAAAAACAATTCCTTGTTTGTCTATGATATAGTATATTATATGACAAGCCATCTGTTTTCTTTTCCTACACTTCACAAGGTAATTTCACAAAACAATTGGGTGTTGGGGTTTAAACTGGTTCAGACCTGGGATACTATGAATAAATATTCCAGAGAAGGTTTGGGAGGCCTTAATGCCACAAAGCAAATACAAATGGCTGGGAAATTCTCAGAATGATTTAACAGTTGTGATCACATTAAAAGATCAGGACATAATTAGAAATAACTATGCTAAATTGCTTTGTGGTTAATAAATTAATGATGACAGGCAGCCAAACTACTATCATGTATGAGAAATATACAAATATGAGAAGCAGCCATGTGTGATCTATCCAATTAAAAACTTGGTTCTGGTTATGAACTCAGTTTGGTAACAGTGAATCCATGCAAGATGACAAAAACTATATGGTGTTTTCATGTTTAATTCATTTCAGAACCCATTTTTCTCAGTATGCTTACTGCTTAGAGCAAGGCTACATGTGATTAGGCTAAAGTGCTACATTACTATTATCCCTCTAACAGATTTGTATTAGAAAGGATGCGTGCCCACAGCTGGCTGGCTGGCTAGCTCAATGAGGTGGGTACCTGCCATTGAGCCAGGGATTGGGAGTTCAGTTCCTCACAGTGCCTCCTGGCAGAAGAGCCGACCTGTGTCGCCTTGGGCAAGCTAAACAGTCCAAGAGTGCCACTGGAAGAAGGGAATGGCAAATCACTTCTGAGTATTCTCTACCTAGAAAACCCTAAAAAAGGTCACCATATGTTGGAATTGACTTGATGGCAAGTATTATTATTATGTGCACACAGCTACAATGGCAGGGGTGAGCAAAATGTGGCCCTCCAGATGTTGCTGAACTGCAACTCCCAGCATTCCTAGCCCACACAGCCAATAGTGAGGAGTGTTGGGATTTGCAGTTCAGCAGCATCTGGAGGGCCGCACTTTGCCCAGGTCTGTACAATGGGATGTATGCATTTAAAACATACACATTTTGTCTTTCCTCCAAAGTGCTCGGAACAAGAAACAATGATGATATTTATGATTTGATATTTGTTTCAAATTACGTAAGTATTTGCTTACAATACAATAAAACAAAATATAAAGTAGCAGAAAAGAGCAGTGAGACTTATTTTCAAAATAGTTAAGAGCATTACACTGAAGCTATATATGCTATGGCTTGCTTTAAGTTCTGGTATACCATCAGAAACCAGTGGGGACAACAGTTATGTTTCACAGCTGTTAAAAAATGCATACAATATCACTTCCACAGAGCATGTAACTGCATTTTATGCCCCAAATAACTCTGCTAATGATACTCTTAGAGGTTGCCTCATTTCTTCATTTGGTGAGTTTGTCATATTGTATCTTCAAGGGAGCCTTTTTTACTTGGCTAGAGCTTGGCTTGGTGAGATGGATGTAGGGAACAGAGATAATGATAAACACATCATCAACCCTGATCCACTGCTTGGCCTTTTATTATCTGTTTATTCTGGTACCAGCTAGTCTGAGTCCTCCCTTCCCATTTATCACAGATGCTTGGAAGTCACTGAAGTGAAGCCTTATTAAATAAGATTTAAGCTCCATTGAAAATGTTTTCTTATATGACGGAGAGGAAAAATCCCCAGGGGAATACAAATGTCCTTATGGCCATTTCCAGTGATTGGCTTTGATCACGACGGTCATATTTATAAGCTGTGAAATGACTATTCCAGTATATGAAATTTCTGCAACTAATACCAATACAAATATTGGGGTAAAAGGTCAAGGGCAAGCAAAGTTTGGAATTAATTATTTTTAAATTAATTGCTGACTAATTCTTTATAATTTATGCAGCTTGCCCATGGCTATGCTGGCTGGATCTAAACCATCCATCCAGTTGCTATTATTATTATTATTATTATTATTATTATTATTATTATTATTATTATTATTATTATTAAAAAACACCAGGCACAGTCAAAATTATAAAACATTGACTGGTATTATATCACAGATACAAGTTTTAACAAAAAACCTAAGTATCTGTTAAATATCGGCGCAGTATGTATGCTGCTCCTAATATTGCTGTTTTTTGTAACTCTGATGGTGTGATTTCTGAGATCTGCAACTGCTTACAGTACTGTGTGAAATTTCTTGATATTGTTCCCAAAGCACCAATGACCACTGAAGTGTGTTTCTTCCCTTCACCAGGGACCACTGAAGTGTGTTTCTTCCAGAGGTGAGATGTTTCAATTGTCAGGTCTCTGTACTTTGTTAGTTTTTCCGGTTCTTTATTTTCAACTCTGGCATCCCCTGGAATTGCAATGTCAATGATCTGGACATTTCTTCATTCTATTACTACTATGTTGGGTGTGTTATGCTCAAGGTGTCTTATCCATTTGGATCTGGAAATCCCACAAGATCTTGAGTTGTCATCTTCTGACACCTTCTCTTATATTTTTTGCATAATGACCAGTGCACTAATTTTGCCAATCTATCATGGCTAATTTTGAAATCTCTTTGTGCAATGTCTGGACATTCACAGATGAGGTGTGACACAGTTTCATCTTTTTCTTGGCAGAGTCAACATTTGCTGTTAGCACCAATTTCTTGGATCTTTACTTTCATTACATTAGTTTGGGGTGCTTCTTGTGCAGCAAAACTCAAGTTTTCAGTTTCTTTCTTAATGATCCCCAGTTTTAGCCTTCCTCGTGTTAAATTATGTTTTCCATCAATATTTCTCAGGTGTTGTCCATGTAGTGGTTTATTTTTCCAGCTGTTTAATTTATTTTTAAATTGTTGTTTCTTATAGTGAGCCTTTGTTTCTGTTGTTTTCAAAATATTCTCCATTTTCACTGCCTTAAGTAATTTTTCTTGACTTATGCTGACATAAACATTTAGGCTTCTTTTTTCCTCCTCTACTATCTGTTGTATTTGCAGTAATCCACAGCCTCCAATTTTTCATGGTAAATATAATCTGTCCACATCACTTTTTAGATGTAGCACATGATGCATGTTCCCCCCCTTGACAATTTGTCCAGTTGTATCCGACTCTAGGGGGTGGTGCTCATCCCCGTTTCCAAGCCATAGAGCCAGCGTTTGTCCGTAGACAGTTTCTGTGGTCACGTGGCCAGCACGACTAGACACGGAACGCCATTACCTTCCCACCGTAGTGGTACCTATTTATCTACTCGCATTTTTACATGCTTTTGAACTGCTAGGTTGGCAGGAGCTGGGACAAGCGAAAGGAGCTCACTCCATTGCGTGGATTCGAACTACTGATGTTACGACCTTGCAGCCCAGAGGCTTTGCAGTTTAACCTGCAGCGCCACCACGTCCCGCTCGATGCATGTTCATTCATTTCTGTTTTTCAATCCAATTCTTCTAATTCATTTTGGGTCAGATCTGTCATTCCAGCTGTGTATCTAATTACTGGAACTGCCTGTTTGTTTATGACTTTGATTGTATTTCCATCATTTAACTTTGATTATAAGATTTTCCGCAGTCTCTTTCTGTCAGTTCTTTAACTTTTGTGTGCACATTGTCTGCTTCTAGTATTCCAAGGTATTTATAATTCCATCTAGTTTTTGGATCTTGCCACGGTGTATAGACAGAGATGCACATTTGTCAATTCCAAATTTCATTTGGATATCTTCACTAAATATTTGCACTGTTTTAGCAGTGATTCTATCTCTGTGGAACTTTTTGCATATAGTTTTAGATCATCCATGTATAAGAGATGATTGATTTTTCCAGCTTGTTGTGAAATATGGTAGCCCAATCCAGTTTTATTTAAAATTATTGACATGGGGATTAGTGAGATGTTAAACAGCAGTGGTGACAAAGAATCCCCCTGAAATATTCCTCTTTTGATGTTAACTTCCCCAATTTCTTCACCATAGGCCATTAAGACAATTTTCCATTTTTCCATGTTTTTCTTGAGGAACTTCTGAATGTTTTACTAATTCCAAACATTTTTAAGCAAGTGTTATTCCAGCTGTGTGGCAATGAGTCAAATGCCTTTTTATAGTCTATCCAGGCCATGTTAAGGTTTGTTTTTCATCTTTTTGCATTCTTCAGTATCATTTTATCAATAAGCAGCTGATCTTTTGTGCCTCTTGACTTTTTAAAGTTCCCTTTCTGTTCAGTTGGGTATAGGGAGTTTTCAGTTAAGTACTTATATATTGATATTGCAAGTACTCCTGTGAGGAGCTTGAACATTGTTGGAAGGCATGTAATGTCCGTCCGTCCATCATCCATCTTATATACAGCCCCATAGTGCAAAGCACTCTCTGGGCAGTTCACAGCATAAGGATACAAACAATAGAAAGCAACACAGCACAATGCACAGACACATATCATCAAAGAATAAAATCAATCAATCAACAAAATCACTGAACCAGCCAAACCCAATATTACTCTGTTGCTAGTGTGGGTGTGTGAAATTTGAGATGTCTTTGACAATTTTGAAAAAAAAAATATTATTAATGTATTACTAGAAACTAATGCAATGAACACTCAAGAGAACACAGTGAATTAATTTGCAAACCAACACTAACATTAATGCACTAGTTTTAGGGGCTGAGGGTGTGGGGAAATAATGGAGAAGGGTTGTGCCTTCATGGTTTGTTCACAAACTTGTTGTCCCTATGTTTTACTCTAGCGAAGTGTCCATAGCTCAGTGGCAGATCTCAAACTTCGCATATAGAAGGCCACAGGTTCATCCCTTGCTTCCTCCACATTGAGCTGGAAAAACATATTTCAAATGCTGGAGACTTATCAGAGATGGGGACTCAAGTCACGGGACTCGCTGTCAAGTTGGACTTAAGTTGCCCTGGCAACCTGACTCAACTGGGGGGGGGGGGTGTTCAATGGCTCAGACTCAACTTGCAATTCAGGTCCCGCCCACTCCCTCCCTTTTTTTCTGGGGAAAGAAGGTTATTTTTAATAGGGTCTTGGACTTAGGGCTTGGGACTCAGGACTTGCTACCAAAGACTCGGGCTCGGGCTTGGGACTTGGACCCAAAGACTTCCCAACATCCCTGGGAGTTACTGCTTGTAAGCAACACTCAAAGAAATGGTATCAAATACTTTTTATTTCCCTATGGGCTTCTTGAAAACATGGGGCTTATCACTATTGGATGTTTTATCCTTGATCTGATTCAGCACAAGTCTTTTTGTAAACCATGCTCTTAAAATCCAGCACCAAATTTGGATGTGACCCAATACAGTGGTGCCTCGACTTACGACCATAATCCGTTCCAGAAGATGGACATAACTCGAAATGGTCATAAGTCGAATCACCATTTCCCATAGGAATGCATTGAAATGCAATTAATCCGTTCCGGCCAAAGAAAAAAATCACCAAAAAAATAAAATAAATAAAAATCACTGCAAGACTCATTGGAAACGCGATTAATCCCTTCCGGCCGAAGAGGGGGGGGGGGAGAAAAGCAATCAAGCGTGCAAGACCCATCGGAAATGCACAGAGAACAAAGGGACCATGTCGGAAATGCAAAGAGAACAAAGGAAAAAGCAAGGGAAGCATGCAAGACCATCGGAAATGGGGGGAAAACCCCCAAAAAGCAACCAAACCCCCCAAGACCCATTGGAAATGGGAAAAAAACCCAAAAAAACAAACAAACCCCCCAAGACCCATCACAGCACAGAAACATAACCCCCCAGCCCAAAACCATGCTGCAAAAACACCCAGAACAGTTTTTAAAAAGCAGAAAACAGCACCTTACTTTACCAGGCAGCCTTCTCTGATCGCACACTCTCTAACTGCTGGGGCGAAAGAGCTACAAAGAAGCAGCCTCGTCGCCACCTACAGTTAGAAATTTGAATTTCCCGCCTTTTCCCCCTGCCTTTTTCTGTTCTAAGTGGAAGCTCCGGTCGCAAGTAGAAGCAAAATTTTGCGGCCGGAGCTGGTCGTAACTCGAAATGGTCGTAAGTAGGGACGTTCGTAAGTCGAGGCACCACTGTACAATAATATGTTCAACAATTTCTGTCTGAAAAGAAGCTTGAGTTCTGATGCCAGCGTAGAAGGGAAAGAATATTTTTGCTTAAATCTAATTGCTAGTCCCAATTGGAGTAGATCCACTGAATCAACTGCTGAATGGTCATTCAGACCATTCCATTGATTCAACAGGTCTAGTCTACTTGGGACTATCAATTAGATTCAGCTATATTGTCTACATTTCCATAATAGATTTCTTCAATGAGCCCCATGCTGCTTAACAAAAGAAAGAGCATTGTTCCAGGAAAATTCCATCAAACAATGCACACCTTTGTAACACTACAATTCTCAACCTTCCTCCACCCCTCAAGTATATAATGATATTTATATACAACAAGTTATTCCCTAAGTGGTTTAATCCAATTTTAGTTTGTCAGCATAAATGTATCTACATATGAATTTAGGCATGGCTGGCTCATACGTGCAAGTACAGAACATGATTTTTGCTTTGCTTGATGGTCATTCAGAGGTCCTCCAGGGTCAATACACCTGCCATCTACCCAAATATCTCATTTTTTTCGAGGTCTGAATTGAGGACCGATCCTACATGCATAGCTATCTAAATGCTTGAGCAGGAGTTGGTTGTATGCCTCACCTGAAATTTGGGTGTGAGATCCTCCCCTCATCCTTGGATCATAATCGACCCCTGCCAACATGTTCCAGGGCTTCTCTGTACAATTGGGGAAACTGTGCTGTTAGAGATCCTGACTGAGCAGAGAAGTTGTTGGATGTGTCTGGACTATCCATTCAGTCTTTCTGGTGATGTGTGAAGTTATGGGTCCGAACTTGGAGGAGCCCTGGCGTCAAGGACAGAGCCAGTGAGCCGGACATTGCTCTGCCCTCAGAAGGATCCTCCGAGGACCCAATAGGCACAGCCAGGCAACTGTCTCAGGGAACAGATGCTAGAGCATGGCCATAGCACTGGCAGCCTCTTGGGGAAGATAGGCCTATAGATGCCACATTCTTGCCCTACAACCCATGCTGCTCTCTGTTTTGCTGAAGGATGTCAGTGTTGAAGTAAGGTTCAACCACTGGTCCAGTTGGCTTCTATTCCAGGAATGGAAAGGGGCTGCCATCTTGTCATTTGTCTCAGGCAGCAAAATGCTATGGTCAGCCATGGTCCTTTGAGGCCTTGTAGCCAAATGACTGAATTTCTGGTATCAAAAAGCATGTCATATACTGTACTTCAGGAAATGTGAGGTGATACAAACCATACCTGTACGGTTCAATGTGTATTGGCTTCTAACCACATGTAACCCATCACTTGGTTACTGCAGTACTCAAATTCTGAATATCACTGGAGGCCTAGCCTTGAACAACTCATCCCACAAACCAAGACATCCTCTGCTACGAGGATCTACCCCTGCTCCAAACACCTACATCCAGAGGTTGTGGGGATAGGCACGGGCACATCGTTCGACCTAAACAGCTACAAATAGCATATCTCACTGGACAGCGTTACATCGTGTTGTACTGAACCAGGTTGACTTGTTGGGAGACATTGGGAGCCCCCACAACTAATTGTACTTTCGTCTGGCATGTGGCCGGCCCAAACAGCAGGAAGAGCCAGAGAGAGAGGGGTGTGTGAGAGAGACGACTTGGGGTGTGTGTGTGTGGCCTTATGTTAGCTATTCAGGTTGAAGAGCAGGTGCAAAGGGGTGGCTGGGGCTTTTACTGAGAAACCGTCCTCGTCTCCCTTCCGCTCCCCTGTTCCTTCAGCTTTCTCTTCCCCTCAGACACATCCAAAGAACACGGGGGGGGGGGGGGGTCGATAAAGAGGGAGGGGGGAGGAAAACTCGTGCTGGGTAATAACAATGCGTGGGGGCGGGGGGGGGGATTGGCTCTGGAGTAACTCGCAGCAGCAGCAGCCCGCGGCGGCCTCCCAGGGAGCCTTGATTGACGTAAAGCGGCTCGGCGACCGCCTGGCAGAAGAAGCCCACAGCGGCCCGAGTCGCCCACCGGCTGCTCACGCCAGGCAGGAGAACACAAAGGCTCGCGCCAGCAGTCGCCCGGCGACATCCTCCTGGTCCAGACCGGTGGCGGAGCAGGTGGCGCGGGGCGAAGGGAGGGGAGGGGAGGGGAGGGCTCCTCCTCACCGGCCCCCACGCCCAGTCGGCACCAGTCACTGGGGCCAGGGCGAGGACTGGGGAGGGCGGCGGCGGCGGCGGGAGAGGAGCACAGCCGCCCGAGCCGCCCCAGGGGCACGTCCTTGGCTTCGGCGCTTCTTCCCGGCCGCTCCTTCTGCCCATCAGGAGGAGTTGCTGCCGCCGCTGCCACTGCTCTAGCTGACGGATGCCGGAAGGTGCCGCATTGCCTGGTGTATGTTTTGGCTGCTGGTAGGGAATTAACTCGCCTCTTCTGAACGCCTGCCTTCGCCTCTCGGGTGGACCGCTGAGTGGGCTTCTCTTTCTTTCTTTCTTTCTTTGCATCCCTCCCAGCCCCCCTTTGGCAAGGCGATTGAAGCGACGATCAAGTGAGGTTTGGGCGGCGGAGGGGGGCGGCGGCGGCAGCAGGAGAGGGGAGACTGAGAGGCTTTCTCGGTCAGCCTTTCTCCGCTTTCCCCCCCCCCCCCAAAAAAAAGACCTGGGAGCCGAACGGGGGAAGCACCGCCGACCGCCTTGCTGCTGCTGCTGCTGGTGGTGGTACCCGATGAGATCACTGTGCATGTAGGAGGGGAATCAGGGCGGAGGGGAGAAAGGATCCCAAGCTCGAGAAGGGTGCGAAAAGAGGAACCTTGTTGGGAACGAAAACCGGCCCAGCCTTGCAGCGGACCAGTTGCATGCCTGTGGAACCCAATCACGCTTTGCCTGTGTCAGTAGGGGAGCCTCCGGGTGGGGTTGTGGAGTGGGGGGGGGGGGACACCCCTTCAGGAAGGTTTAAATTGCCGTCTTATTTATTGATGCTGCTCTTCTAACTATAGCTTGTCCGCAGCACCAAAGGGTGAGATCACTGATTTGCGCAGAACATTGGGGTGGGAATGTGTGTGTGTGTGTGTGTGAGAAAAAATCCAGTATCTATTAGCATCACCCGAAGCCAGAGAAATTCACTGTGCCGCTGGTTTGGCCTTGCTCGCTGTCATCATGTTGCTTAACAGAACATGTTGATTAGAGCATTTTAGGACCCAACCCAAAAACTGCTTAACCCAAAAAATTATACTGTGTAGGTGGGAATGAATGCCATAGCTTGGGTGCATTATTAAAAAAAAAAAAAGAAAAAAAAAAGGGGGGGGCTCTGTGTGCCTGGACCCTGCCAGAGCCATTATTTCTGTCAATCAGCAGGCAATTGCAGCAGAAGGATAGCAGCTGGGTTCAATTCTGTCATTTTACCACAACTCCAAGCAGTGAAGAGGGCGGGAAGGGTGGGAGTTGGGTTTTTTTGAAAGGGAAGCAGAGGCTCAGCAAAATCACGGGATGGGCCAGAGCAAGATGGAAAAGGCAGACAGGAATTGAGTGTATTAGAAAGATTCACGCTGTCAGACAAGGACTACTAGAGAAAAGATCTGTTTTTTTTATTTTATTTTAGTTTAAAAAAAAAAAGCATCTAGCACATCAAGGGTTGCACCCCTTCTTCCTTACAAGAGTGGAGGGAGCAGTATAGGACAGAGGGGCACCATGACTCATTTGCAAGCGGGTCTGTCCCCAGAGACTTTGGAGAAAGCCCGGCTGGAATTAAATGAAAACCCAGACACCCTGCACCAGGACATCCAGGAGGTACGGGATATGGTGATCACCCGGCCCGACATTGGCTTTCTCCGCACGGACGATGCCTTCATCCTTCGATTCCTTCGGGCCAGAAAGTTCCAGCACTTTGAGGCGTTTCGCTTGTTGGCTCAGTACTTTGAGTATCGTCAGCAGAACCTTGATATGTTCAAGAGCTTCAAAGCCACGGATCCAGGCATCAAGCAGGCACTCAAGGATGGCTTCCCGGGAGGGCTGGCCAACCTGGATCATTACGGCAGGAAGATCCTGGTCCTGTTTGCTGCCAACTGGGACCAAAGCAGGTAAAGGAAGAGTTCAGGTTCTAACACATTGGGGAGAGGCTGGAAGAGACTGAGACGCTCATATAACTACCACAGTACTGCAGTGTATGTGTTTCACATCATATCCTGTTGGGTTCCAGTGATGCAATGAAGATGCTAATATTCCATTCCTGATCACCAGAATGTCTGGCATAAGACATCTTGTTTGGTCCAAACTTCTCTGTGTGCCCGTCTGTCATTCTGGTGATCTAATCCAAATCTTCTATCACAGTGAGGAAGCTAGAGAGGAGTCCTTCAAGCATTTTCCCCACACACAACCCTGTATTAGGAAGAATCATTAAGAACAGATTCTCACTTTTACCTGGCTGGATTGGGCAACACAGTGATGGAGAGAGGAAAAGATTGAACAGCAGGAAAGTTCTGCAAGCAAACTGAGACAATAGAACCCAATAAGATATTAGAGGAGGTACTAAAATCTCACTTTAAGAGCAGAAATGTTGTAATGGGCTAAATCCAGCTCTGAGTCCCAATTTGAATAAATCCAATGAATGAATGGGGCATGTTAACATGTTTGGTAAGCCCCATTGATTGAGTGGGTCAACTGTAGTTAGGACTAACAACTGGATTTAACCCAATGTCTGCATCAGTTATACCTATTTGAGTGTGGACATTGGGGTACAAGCAGTGTGACACAGATCATGCTGTTTAGTGATGCTCATTTGCATGTTGTTGACCATTTTTCCTAATGGATTGCTGTTTCGTATTTCTTTGCAGCATTGTGGAACTTTGAGAGCAGATTGTTTGTTTTCTTCACTTTTAGATTAGCTGAAATGCGTTTCTTCACCATAGGCAATGCTTTTTTTTATAGAGAAGAGATCAGATGAAGCAGGAAAGCTGTGTAATCAATGCCACTGCAATGAGATTTCGTATATCATTGGAGTTTTAATATCTCTAAAGCTTATCATAGTTCTGGGTGTGACATAACCATGCCTCTAATGGGCTGAAATAAGGGAAATCTGTCATCCCGTCAGAGAGAGGGAAATATCTGCCCCAAGCTAAGGCATTTCAGCCCAAGTGCATGGGAAGCAGCAACATCACACAGTGAAAGCAATCTCTTTGCTAAAGAAGCCTGTAAAAGGAGGATTTTATGCCACCCTAGCCCCATCTCTCAGGACAGGATTTATTTTTATGTCTTATTTTCATTGCAGAGGCTCAAGGGTCTTTACCTCTTTTATCCTTACAACACTCCTGTGAGGTAAATAATAATAATCATGTGTTGTCAAGTCAAATCTGACTTATGGCAGCCCTTTTTAGAGTTTTCCAGGTAAAGAATACTCAGAAGTGGTTTATCATTCTCTTCTGGGGGTGCCCTGGGACTGTACATCTTGCCGAAGGTCACACAGGCTGGCTCTACTCACAGGAGGCACAAAAGGGAATTCAATACCTAAACCACTGAACTATCCAGCGTATGAGGTAGGGCAAGGCTAAAGGACAGTCACTGGCCCATTGAATTTCCTGGTCCCAGTGGAGATTTGAAGCTAGATTTCTGTGGTCCTCATTGAAGCTTGTGTGACAATTACCCACCATGGTGCATATCTTCATTTATTAGAAATGCTACATGGGAGTCAAAGCAGAAGAGAAAACATGTTGTAGAAGAAAATGTTTGAATAGATTTGCTTCAATGGAAGCTATAGGACTAAACTGAGACAAAGGTTGTATCTAAGCTGATGAAACCCTGTGGCAAAATGCCATTACCGTTCATTCACAAGTACCATAGAAAAACAAACAGATCCTTTATCATGGTCCTTTATTTCAGAACCTGAAATTGTTATCCTTGCTAATGAGTTTATTTATTTTAAAATGTATCAGGTAGTTTTCCAAGCTAGAGGTCAACATAAACCAGTATGCTTTAAAACACAGATCAAAAGCAGCTACAACAACATAGAAACTATAAAAATATCTTGTAACAGGAAATTGAGCAGTCAGTCTCAAGGTATGTCTTCAGTCTCTTAAAGTCCTGCAGGGCTCAGTTGTGTCTCTGTACAGTCCACAGCAGGCAGACTTCCAGACTCCAGCTGGTTCCACAGTTGCCTCTATATGGTAGACAAGAGAAGACAGATAAAGGAATCAAGCCAATCTACTTCAGTGGAGTATATGATCTCATAGGGATAGATACAACCTAGGGAAATCTATACCAGATACAATCAGAGTATGTGAATGTTCAAATCTGTTTCAAGGCCTGGTCCATGGAAGCTCACATTAAAATATAGTAGTTAGTCTTCAAAGTGCTGCAACATTTCTCTCTCTCTCTTTTTTTGATTTTTGTTGTTGTTGTTTATGTTTTGTCTGACAGAGCAGAGGAAAGCTCTGTTTGCAGATCCAAGTGCAAGGAGGGGTTGTAATATTACCAGTGCCCCATGTTTTGCAATAGTGTATCAGACAAAAAGTTGGGGATGGAGACAGAAGAAGCAACGTGTGTGCTCTGTGCCATACATTTTAAGGCACCTGATATGCCATTAAAAAATTGGTAAATACAATGGGATAGAATATCTTTTACATGTTACTGAAAAGCAGAGATCCTTGCTTTCACTTTTTAATTTGTTGATATCTGATATGGTTTATCTGAGAAAAACTGAGGCCAGGAAGGGTATAACAATTAGTTAAACTGAGTGGCATTTTGTCTTACAAATGCATGCATGCATGCATGTGTGCACACATACACTGTAGTGTTTGTGAATCTCACACAGTGAATCACATGTAAGATTGGATTGGCTTGCTCCTTACTTTGAGTAACCTGACAAGTAATCGAGAAATGTTAAAGGAGAACATATAGTACCTTGAGAAAAAGAACTAATGCTTCCACTGGTAAAACAGAACCTGTGAAGGCTTAAGCAGAGCTACTCTTCCAGTAGCATCTTTTGTTGATGTAGCCTTTTGCTAATTTGCTAGGCGTAGAGTATGTTGTTATTACAGATGTTTAGGCCTATTAACAACAAAGTTTCAGTAGTTATTAACAATAGTTGTTGTTAAAGGAACTGGATAGGTGGAAGTAATCAGGCTGTGAGATAATAAGAACCATATTTCATAGTGCAAAGATGGAAGAGCCTCAAAAGGAAAATGGAAGAGATTTCTTCAGGCTTCACAAATTGTTGTAATAGATTTATAATCTAGGAACTAGGTGAGGCAGATGTTTTAGAGATCTGAAAAACTATGGTTTGATCTAAAACAAAGGGGAAAATCTTTAACATGTTCTTCTAACTCCAATTTGCTTACAAAACAAAACAAAACAAAAACCAACCACACAATATTCTCCTGAATTTCCATTCTCTCGCAAGAATTTCCATCATGGATGATGCTTGATGTGTGTCTGAGTTTGCATCTTTCTGTAAAAGCACTACATTTTCTGTATTAATATTGTGTTCAGAGAAAATCACAACATTTTAGATTTAAACATCCCTCAGAGTCAACCATCAGAACTAAAATTGCAGAACTGTTCAGAATTCAAATTCTGTTATCAGATTTCAAGCAGATGCAAAATGTCATTTCAGCCCTACTTCAGGCCAATGCTTCAAGTCTTAGAATGTCTAATTCAAAATGGAACATGTGTTACAGTGGATTGCTCAGCAGAATAAGATAATGAAGTCTGTCAGAAACCTATGAAGGACTTCAAATTTACTTTCTTCCTTCTCCCCCCACCCCCATGCTGCCAACATAAATAACAATGATGACTGCTTCTGCCTATCTGGTTCAATAAATTTTGGCTATTTCAGATCTAGAGAGAATTTGAGATGAACCTTTATGCAAATTGTTCCTTTTATGCAAATAGTTTCTTGCTGAGTGAAGACTTTAATGCAGGTTTCTTTCATCATAATTCATCCAGTGCTGACATTTCAAAAACAAAAGATGAAAATCTGTGATGCCTACAGTTCCAACCGCCATGTGCTGCTGAAAGTTCTGTGGCTTCAGCACTGAAGTTAAAAAAAAAAAAAAGCAAAAGAGGACTATGGTGATTTTATTGGGTTTTTAAAAAATGTGTGTGATATTGTGGAATGGAGCTTTTCCCTCTAATATTATTTGATTCAGGACAAAGGCCATTTAAGAAAATTGAGATGTCCCTCAGAGATTGCGTATTGACATCTATTTTGAAATACTTTCTGGATTAACAGGTGCTGCAGCTAGAGATGGGATATTCGTATTTGTCTCATGGGGGAGACAAATACGAATATCGCCATCACAGGTGGCTAGGCTGATTGGACCCTCCCCCCAGAACTGGCCGTCCACTTACTGCTTGTGGTGACCATGTGCAACTGTTGTTGTTCATGCCGCTCCAATCATGGAAGTAACCTGACCAGGGCTTCCCCGCCTCCCTGCATTGCTGACCAATCCGGTGAGGAAGCAGAATAACAAATTTCCCCACTTAGCTGCTGAGCGGTCAGCAGCGCAGGAAGCCCCAGCCAGGTTACTTCCGCAATTGGCATGGAGCAAACGGTAATGTCGCAGGTGGTAAGTGGACAACCCGGGAGATGAATATGAATATGCCAGCTCTAGCTGCAACCTTGAAAAAATGTTAACACTCCTAAAACGCCATTACCTTCTATGAACTTTAAGGCAAGCAGGATTGCAACCATTGTTGCTACTCTCTCATGACAGCCTAGCAAATAAAAATAATGTAATGGTGGCCTGGCAATGGAAACACGCAGAAGAACATGCAGAAGGGCCATAATAGTGAATGATTTCGATGCAGGAAGTCCCAGTCAGTGGTAGTGCGATTTGTAGTTCATTTTTTTTAGTGCACAGAGAAATCCTGATTTTGGAAAAATTACTCTTTTTTACTACATATATTTATATATATTTATTGTTGTTCCTAGAGTCCCTTAGCCACAAGGTTAAAGTTGGGGAAGGGGGTCCTCTGCCATTCCAGGGTTCTTGGACCTTAAGTTGCTGCTGATATGAGGACATTTTTCTGGATACAAACTTCTTTGGTAGATCAGTCCTATACTCACTGCTCGGAAGTAAGCCCCCTTAAGTACAGTAGACTTGGCTCCCAAATGATGTGAGTAGATTGCACCTCTGTATTAAAATACAGTATATGGTACACACAACTGAGTATAGGATTGTGTGTACCCTATACTGTACATAAAGTATATGATATACACAGGTTTATGAACACTTGTCTGGGCTGAGTGACAATTCACTGGCTGTTCTAGATTAACAGAGAGAACTGTCTATGGAACAGCAATTTACTAGAGCCTGAAGGAGCATGCTGTACTTGAACTACTGAAGCTAAATAGATCTGACCTATCTGGAACAACATGTAAGCTGTTCCAAACGCTCTGGAAGACAAGGAGGTATCAATGACAGGGAACAAATGTGTTGAATATATGACTCCAATTGCTAGAGAACTTTCTTGAATCATCCTGCCAAGTAGGGCCAGACCAAATCATTTTTCTGCTCAAAGTAGAGGAGTAGTTGTTATATTCCTTCCTTCCTAGTTACTTGTAATTAATTCCTTTTTCCAGAACCAAAATAACTAGGTTGCAGGTGTAACTTAAACAGTAATCACTTCACCTTTTCTGCAGTGTAAGTATAATTTTTGGAAGTTATCCTTATAGTTATTTACTCACCTGGCTCAAGTGGTAGTTCAACAGGTGTCTGGGTAGATACATGGTGTCTGGGTGCTGTAATATTTATTCTTCATTTCATTAATTTCATTCTTCAGTGACATGTGTGAACTCCCTGGCAGTCTGTCAGTTTTTCTGTTCAGCTGCAGCCACTACTGTGTGTTACAGTTTCATCTCAATCTGCAATTCACCACATACAGCCTTTATCACACACATTCATTATTTCAAAACTCAGTAGTAAAATAAGAACTTTTAATTCTGGTGTCTTATGATTGTTGCTTAGCAGCTTAACTTGATCTTTCCTCTTATGTTGGCAGGTACACACTGGTGGATATTTTGCGTGCCATACTTCTTTCCTTAGAAGCCATGATAGAGGATCCGGAACTTCAAGTAAATGGCTTTGTTTTGATTATAGACTGGAGCAACTTTACTTTCAAACAGGCTTCTAAACTGACACCCAGTATGCTTCGATTAGCCATTGAAGGCCTGCAGGTAAACTTGTTAAGCTCTAGTTGTATATTTCCCACACTTACGCTCCACCACATTTCTTTCTGTTTTTCTTGTTCCATGCCGAAAACAGAACAAGAAGTTTAGAATGTAGATGTGAAACTCCAGTTATTATTTATACATCCTGCTATTAAAGGTATATAATTTGTCTCAGTTTGTAAAAGGATGAAAAAGGAATATATAACGAAGTGGCTGTTTGTATTGGAGCTATGAAGGGGCAGAGTTATGTGCCTCACAATTGCCTTGATTAGTTGAGCATTAATTGGTTGTTGAAAATTGTGAGTAATAAACATTGTCAAAGGAAGCAGAATGAAGATTATATGTTTTACTGGGCTCGGAAATGCTTACATTTTGGACTAGAACACCCAGAAATCTCCACTTAGTATGAAAATTGACTGAGATTCTGGGGATTGTAATTTAAAAAAAAAGCTTTCCTAAGCTATGACATTTTACAATTTGTACTGTTGTTGTCACAAACATAAAAAGCTATTTATTTGAATGATGAGTCCCGGAATACCCTGCACCAGCATAGTCAATTTGGGTTAGTCCAACAACAACAACAAAAACCACAGATTTTTCATCTCTAGTATTCCCCATTCCTCTCATTCTATAGAGGAATGAGTGTGTGTCCATTCCCCTTCAAGCATTGACTGTGTTACAGGCATTGATCGAGTTATGTACAACTGTTTTATCTGTAGACTTCCTTTTGTGATGTATTTGTTTCATCTTGGCCCTTTGCACTTGCAATGGTTCTGTGGCAGGAAGATGGAGAACATGTTGCTTTGATCTCCACCCACTCTTCCCTTTGTAGCCTTTGTTTCTTTAAATGGTGTGTTTTTAAATAATTGAGAAAAAAATTAGTGTAGTGGGTATTGTGATGGAGTAGAACTCAGAAGACCTGGGATCCTGGCTATGGAAACTCATTGGAAGGGAAGGGAACTGTTTAGACCATTCCTTAAATATCTCATCTACCTAGAAAGCCTATGGATCACTATAAATCAGTTTCAACTTGAGAGTGCATAACGCGTACAGAAGTTGCTATATATCACACAAAATTGAAAGACTAAATATCTCACTAGCATGAAGACACAGAAGAGCATGCTGCTTATTTTTGTAGATTTCTTGTGTGGAGAGAGAAGCACGCAGAAAGAACTTTAAATACAAATCTTTGCTTATGTGAATGGTGGCAAAATTAATTATAAAGCAGCCACCACTTACAGACCAGCTTGAATTTATGTCATGAAGAAATAGAGGTACGTGTGAGATCAAGGTGGCAGACCTCTGTTCTGTGTTTTACTAGATCTGTTCTGTGGTTTGTTAATGGAATTTAGAATGTGAGAAGAGTCATTTTGTGGTTGTCAATGATGATGACAATAATAAAAAAATGTGAGTCAGACATCCTTCCTGATCTGCTGCAGATCACCTAAAGATCCATCAGTAGATGCAAATCTACTTTCCCCCCGATTCCTGATCTAGATGTCATTCTTGTGCAATTTCCCTACCTCATGTACTGTGAAGCACAATGCAATAAATGATGTGTTTCTGTGAGTTTCTTTGAGCTTCTCAGCTGCTAAAATGACCATGAGTAATGTATGATGGAGTGCCTGTTAAATCTTTGAATACATGCCTCTTAAATCTTTGAATAATGGTGTGTACGTGCTTTATTGTGGTCTTGAAAAAAAATCTTATCATAGAATAGAGATATTAGTTTAATTTTGTGCTAAGGCAAAAATTTACTTGCTGCAAAGAGGCCAGAAACCTGTTGGTTAATTATAACAACATAAGTGCAGTGGCATAAATCACAGTGGTGAATTGCTGCTAGTTAACAAGTTGCTGCTTTTATCCCTTGTCATACAACAGTCACTTGACTTGGTATATGACAAGGGAAGCAAACAGCAGCTTATTACCTAGTGGCAATTCACTGCTACTATTTACATCATTATGCTGGTATAACTAACCAGTAGGCCTTCATGTTAGTTTGTTTTTTATGATTGCTGAAAATTGGTAACCATTTCTGGCAACTTCAGACACTCTCGGGATTGATAGGAGAACCTCCTTTACCTCATGATCATAGCACTGAAAAACATACAATATAACATTGTATTCTGTAGTCTGCTTAATATTTTGTACTGTAACTGTACTATTTTTAGTATTCTGATTGTTTTTAGAATTCCAGCTGTTATTCACATTTTTATACAGATCTTTATCATGTTTTTCAAACTAAGGGCTTGGCTAGAAACCAAATTGGAGTGAGAATGATCAGGCTAAATAAAGTCAGTTAAGAGCAGTTCATGTCAAACAGAGGTGCATGGTGCAATCTTTATATTCACGTGTGTCAGTTAGTAACCATTGAAAAAGAAATGGGAAAGCTTTCCATTTCTCAAAATCGTTAAAGATGCTCAATGGTTTTGAGAAATTGAAAGTTTTCCCTTTAAATCTTCCTTGCCTTTGGAAGTGAAGGGAAGGCTTCCCATTTCTTTTTAATTGTTGCTAACTGACACAGTGAATCAGTGATGCTTTGACAACACTTAAAAAAACAAACCTTTCACAGCATTGCTGATCCCTTAGCAACAATTAAAAGGAAATGTTCTGCCCTCCAAAGGAGAGCCCAGAGGAAGCTTCCAATTAAGTGGCTTCTCGAAAGAGACAGCCAGCGAACCACTTTGGTTTGATCCCAACGATCACACACACTGGAATCAAACCACAAAGGAGTAATTGTACCTGTACCTTAAAAAAAAAAAGCTCCTGATAGGGACCCGGAAAGGTGTGGGTAAGAACACTGTGGGGATGGGCTGGTTCATTTTGATGATTACTTTCTATATATATAAAAACATTAGTTTTAAGCAGAAACGTATAATATTGTAAAAGCAAATTAAAGATAGAAAAAAGGAAGAAGCAAAGAAAAAGAAAAACAAAATGAAACAAAACACAAGAATGTCTACACATAGGCTTCTATGAAAAGTTTCCAAATATCAAAAAATGTATATCTCATCTGTATGCCATATGTTTGTAAATTGACAGTGTTATACTGTCTTCTATCCACTAGATCAGGGGTCTCCAAACTATGGCCAGAGGGCCACATCTGGCCCGCCTTGCCTTTTTATCCGGCCCAGCATGTGTGCATGCGTGCGGGAGTGCATGCATGCAGGCGGGTGTACATGCGTGCATGCAGGAGTGTGTGCGGGTGTACACATGCACGTGCACGTCTTCCTTTGGTCCTCAAAAATGTGGAACATATATAATGGGGCCCTCACGCTGAAAAGTTTGGAGACCCCTGCACTAGATTGCTGGCGGTGCACATCTATCTTACCAGTGCTGCAAAATCAGTCTTTTTGCAGTTGTAAGGGCATGGAGAGTCCATCTATACTGGTTGGTGTTTAATCTCCAAGAAGCAGATATATATGGTTGTTGTAGGTTTTTCAGGCTGTTTGGCCGTGTTCTGGAGGTTTTTCTTCCTAACGCTTCACCAGTCTCTGTGGCCGGCCTCTTCAGAGGACAGGAGGTAGAACTCTGTCTGTGTTCTGGTGTAGTGTGTGGGATAGTTGAGTATTTGTAGCTGTGGGATCAGCTTTTTGTCCTTTTCAGGAGATTGGGTGATTATGGTGATTACGGTATCGGAACTGTGAAGCTCAATTTCTCAGGACTGAACTCCACCATCTGAAATACTGGATACCTTGCAGTTGTGACCAGGTATATATTGGGACCACAAAATGCAGCATCCACACCAGAATCAAAGAACATGAAAGACACTGCAGACTAATACAACCGGAAAAATCGGCAGTAGCTGAATATGCCTTGAAACAAGCTGGACATGAAATCCTATTTCAAAACACATAAGTACTGGACAACACCAGCAATCATGATGTTAGACTATACAGGGAAGCCATTGAAATCCACAAACACCAGCACAGCTTCAACAAAAAAGAAGAAAGTCTAAAACTCAACACAGCCTGGCTCCCAGCACTGAAAAAAACAGCCTGCAAAAAGGTCAATGAACTCTACCCAGCCACAAGGACCGGTGATCACTGCACGCAAAAGACTAGCTAACGACACCCATCAATCACAGTGACAGATCATCTCCCCCCCCTTATCACAACAATGCACCCATAACAAAAAACACCCTGATCACCATAATCACCCAATCTCCTGAAAAGGACAAAAAGTTGATCCCACAGCTACAAATACTCAACTATCCCACACACTACACCAGAACACAGACAGAGCTCTAACTCCTGTCTTCTGAAGATGCTGGCCACAGAGACTGGTGAAACATTAGGAAGAAAAACCTCCAGAACACGGTCAAACAGCCCGAAAAGCCTACAACAACCATCGGATCCCAGCCGTGAAAGCCTTCGAGAATACAAGCAGAAATATAATTTAAAAGTACAAAAGCATCAACAAAAAATCAAAGTATGGTCCAGTATAAACGTAATATGAGTAATAACTCCTTTCCAAAATGAGCTTATAACTGAGCATGACCATAACACATGACTAATAGATGCATCAAGAGAATCACAGCGCCAACATTTAGATTATTTGCTCGGACCCTTCCTAAAAAAACGTTGCAGTGTCCAATATTTTCTAATCATGATCTTTTGTTGGATGAGTCATAGTTTAAGATCTTTTGATATCTCAGGTATACTGGAAAGTGCTGTCTTCCATTGATTCCATTCATCTCTGAGACCTTGTGTGCCATATTTATTAATTGACAGTAAATAGTTGTAAATAAATAACGTAGGTTTCTTTTCTTGGACTGCTGCAATAAGCAAAGAGCCCAAGATGGATAATTTGACTGTGGAACACAGTTCCAATAATTAGTACAGCTTAGCAGATATGTCTGATGATATAAACAAAGATCAGGATAACCAAACCCACTTTTAATAAATGCAAGATAAAGTCTCTTCAAAGAAATTCAAGATGGCCTGGAACCCCACATAACTTTTTGAAACAGTGCATTTTATGGAAATATCTATCATGTGTGTGAAAGGGAATTGCTCAAAGAACATATATAATTTGGTCTCTTCCAATTACATCATCTGACCACCGGCAAAAGGAGCAAACCATCCTGTCCCCACAGAGAACCAAATAGCAGGAGAAATGCCCATGTAGTCACTCTCTTAGTCATTGCACCATGAGACTGAGTTTGCATAAGATTTGCATAATCTGCCACAGCTAATTGTGGCTAATTAATGAGATAACATTAATGAGATCACATTGCGAAACTGAGATTGCCTTGTCATTTCATCAATTAGTTACAATTAGCCATGGTGAACTGCACCAACCTTGCATGAACACCAGGAGGATTCAGGACACTGATTTAAATGATAATTGCAAACCATGCTAATACTAAAGTATGCCAGTACAGTAGTATCTGAATTCAGCAGCTGCCATCCAATATTTTAAGGAGCCCTTCATGACCCATGATGACTGTGTGTTCTCTAGTGCAGTGGTCCCCAACCTTTTTAACCCCGTGGACCAGCTGGGGAAGGCAGGGCACACACCTCCTGCGCTCGTGCGCACGTGAGAAGGAGCGGGCGTGCTCTTACGCAGGCGTGCGCGCTCATGTGCATGCGCAAAGGAGCAGGAGGGTGCTCGTGCAGGCACGGGCGCATGCACAAAGTAGCGAGAGGGCGCTTGTGCGGGCGCACACGTGGTTGTGCGCATGCGTGAAGGGCGACACGGCGCTCGTGTGGGCGAGCTTGCGCGGGTGAGCTCGTGCGCATGCGTGAAGGGGTGGGGGAGCGCTTGCATGGGTGCAGGCGTGCGCGCTGGCGCAAAGGAGCTGTGGGGGGGAGGTCTGTCTCCGTGGCCCGGTCCAGCTCAGGCCACGGACCGGCACCGGACCGGGGGTTGGGGACCTCTGCTCTAGTGTGTTGTAATACTTCTGTGTTTTATCTAGAAGTTTGAGTTAAATTCTGATGACAATCAGAAAATAAAGAGAATGTTTATAAAATAAATATGCTCTTTACATGCTGTTGACCAGGTACATCAGAGGCCTATCTATATCTTTCACCGAGTAGGCTGTGAACATACTACAGGAAGAAAAAGAAAGTGGAACATAACCAAAAACGCACTATATACTTGCTGTCTTGATAAAAATATACCCTCTGTTTAATCAGTGAAATTATATTTCCTTTGGCTTATAAAACTTTGTGGCAATCAAAACTGCAGTTGAAAAAATGCTGTCATTTTGAGAAATTATTTGCTTTTATGGGGAAAGGAAGCAGAGACTGGTGGGTTCCTCACATTTAGCTCAGAGAGAGAGAGAGAGAGAGATGGTTTGCTCTGGAAACAAGACCTGGTGGCCCTGCACTCATAAATTGGCGGGGAGCACCAGAGGAATGAGTAGGTAGCTTAAGTCTTTGCAATGACCAGCTGACTGGTGGGTGGAAAACATCCTACTGTGGCTTCCTAGGAAATGGCTGGAACACACTTGGTGGTTATTATGCAATCTTTCTTCCTTTCATTTTCTTTGGAATCAAAACAAGAAAGATCAGCCATGTGCACCTTGATTTTATGCCAAAGATAAAAATTGAAGGTATAGATATGAGTTCTTTGGCTTGCCTTCTTGCTTTGTCTTTCATTCTGGATCCTGTGTATTATTGCCCTTCTGGTATCAATAGCACCATTTAATGTTCTGCTACCTGTAATCATTTTATATGGATGACATTTTATCTATTTCAAAAATATTTAATGAACCTTAAAAGTTAACCATCTTATGGAAACTTAAAAACTAACGAGATTTATTTGGCATAAATTCTCAGATGCAATTAAAATAATTGTATACAGACCACATGCACTTGTGACCGTAGAATTAGGTATTCTGCTTTAATCACACTGTCAGATGCAGCTTCCTCTTTCCTGACTCTTTCCTCTCATTACTAGCCCAGAAGAACCTTGCTTTTCATGTAGCAATTTCTCATTAAGCTGAGATATATCCATATAGAAAAAAGAAGAAAGAAAATTTTATCTCTCTGGATAAAACGTTAAAGGAATTTTAAGATTTGCTTTATGGTAAGAAGGTGCTGAGAGCATTTTAAGACAATCTATTATATGCATCAGCTTGTCATAGTCCAGTTCTCCAAATCTGAGCAGACTTCTTTGCCTATCATGTCTCATCTGTCTATTTTATTGTGGATCTTTCATATTATGCAAATTAAGCATATTAATTGTTGCATTGTTTTTCTACCAATACGTTTCAGCACTAGCATTATTTTCATGACTAGATTGTTGTCAAAGTTCAAATTCACAGCTTGCTTGGTGTCCTTGGCCAGTCAATACTCATTAGGCAAACCTATCTTACAGGTAAAACAACAAAACAGATAGCTGTGTGGTCCTTTACACAATCCAAAAGGATCTATCTTACAGGGATGTTTTTTAATTTAATTTAATAAGAAGCATATCTGAGTAAATAGTGAATGAGCTATACAAAATTCATGTAGAATTAGATCTGTAAAAATAATATTATTATGTCAGTACTGTTGTTTAAAATGTCTTTCAAGAAATTTAAGATTCACAGTAGCCATAAGCTCAATAACAGCAACAAGCTTGTAATGATGTACACTCTTCTCCTCTTTGTCCTCTTCTTCTTCTGAATCTTCCTCCTCTCTTGTTCAGGCCAGTTCTGTCTTCCCCAAGGGCAGCACCTAACAAGTTTCCAAAAGCCCTGGAAAATAAAATTGAATTTGATATTTTTTTGGAAATCCATAGAACCACAGAGTCATAAGATTGTACAATGGTCTTGGCATTAACCTCCTGCTAAAGCAGGAGATGCAGTAAGGTATATAATATCATAGTTTGGAAGAATGCACCTTTTTTCAGGTACAGCTCCCACAATCCTATAGCTGTAGCTTCATTACTTTCTATGCACCCATTGCAGGCAGCTTTGCAAAAAGCCTTCAGCTGTTTGTAGACCAGACCAAATGTGGCTGCAATTGCGATATGTAACAATGATCTTTAGTTTGCACAATTGCTATGAAATCCTGTCAAACTGTGGATGGTTTCATTCATGGGTTAACTACACTGAAAGTCTTGTTTCTCACAAAACAGGCGGCCAAAACAGTGCCTGCATGTCTTGCCTTACCTCTCCAGTTCTAAAAGGTCTAGAGACTTTTTCTTTTTTTTAAAAAAAGAAAGCTTAGAATTCATGCCAGGTGATGGGTTTAATGGGTAGCATATCTGAAATCCAGGTAAATCCTGGCCAGTCTAGTAATATGGCAACCCTATATACACAAAACCCAGAAAGCCCCCTGCCTTTGATACTTCTTTTCATTTTCTGTGGAGCACAAATGGAAATTACATGTTTAACAGTTTTACTTTGCATTTGTCCCATGCAGACTGTAGCCCAAAATGTAGAGCATATAATTCGTATAGAGATAAATAGTAGTGTCAGGTCTCTTGCTGAGACTGCCCTGCTAATTAAGAGACAGCTGGCATAAAGGAAGACACCACAATTCTTTTTCCAACTGCAGTCAGAAGCTGGCATATCAGAAAGAACCAGGAAGGATAACTGCTAAGAACCAACTTTCTTATTTTTCTCTTCAGGGAAAAAGCAAGAAACTTTGGGTACGTGCAGAGCAGGTGATAGCAGGTCACATATTCCTTGCAAGAAACTAGTGAAAGATAAGAGCTAGCAGAGGCTTATCCAGCACCTGTTGTCATTGTCAGAACTGATGGCCAGTACTTGTGGATTGATGAGGCTTCTGCTCATTGTCAGTGATATGCGAATTTCGCTGAAAAAATGAGAGTCAGATTAGACAATAAGCTTAGCATGATTTTAAAAGACAGGATCCTTCAATAGTAAAGACATCTACTTTTTCATCTACACATCTTGGATTTAATATAAATTTGTGATTGGTCATTGGAAGTTCAGCATGGGATTAATTTGCAAGCCTCGGTGCTGGGACAGGTATCTATGATAAAAGTCTCCTTGTAGAATGGAAAATGAATAAATTGTAGGGAATGTGCATTCCGATTAAAATTTACCTTGGCCGTGAGGGCCATAGAATATGGAGTAGCCAACTGTTCAGAATTTTACAAGAGACAAAAGGGGTCCTTCTTTGGTGCAAATCTTCACCCCAAGTCAAAATTGGCTTCAGTTAACCATTTGTATGTTGATTGGTTTAGTGTTTTTGTGTTGATACTGTTAGTGTTTTATTTTGAAGTTGGCTAATCTTAAACAAGAGAAAAAAATCATTTGTGCTACAGATTCAGAACTATGAAGAGTTACCAGCTGAAGGGATACTTTAAAGTGACATGGAAAATACAGAGCAAATGGAATGCGACATTCTAGTTTAAAATGCTAGAAACAAATTTTGGAATAGAACACTTCTTCTAATCTGGAAAAAAAGTAAACAAAGAGTGGCAAAATGTGTTATGTTTATATGTGCATTTGCATGTCATTGTTAGCCTGACTGAATAGAATTGTGTGTGTGTGTGTGTGTGTTTAAAGACTAATGTTTGGGATTATTCAAAAGCATGTTGACTGGATTATATTTTTGATTTTTGGCTGCAGTTCATTCAGCTCTCTGACAACACAATGTATGTATTGGATGGGTCAGCAGTGTGTTTTATGGGAGAGACATGTGAGCAGTAGATGGGGGCTGCTGAGCCAGATCCCTCTAATTAATCTGGGCTTCCAGCCCCATTGCCACATCCACTGCTTGCTTCGCACATCTCTACCATCTTTGAGTCAGCTTCTGGACACAATCTTCAGTGGATTTGCCTGGGAGCCGCTAGTTGCTTGTTCCAATTTTTCTTGTAACACATGCTATTTGTCTCCACTACTAATATAATTGTTTTGTCATAGGGATTTCTGTCAACCTATATGATATTCAGAAGTAGTTTACCATTGCCTCAATCTGTGCAATTCTAACAAGAGTTAGCTTGAGGGTCACTAGCATTGTCTGTGAAAGTTCTTCCACCAGTTTCACCTTCCACTACTGCTGCTGTCCAGTTGGTGTCCTTCAGGAGTTTCTATGCCCCATCACCACTGGAACTATCAATTCTCTTCTGCTGATGTGACTGTTAATTCTGAAGAAGATCAATGCATTTTAATCTGATCTTTTAGCTTCAGCCATTCAGCCTTGATTGGCCTCTCTGAGAGTCCGTACTTACAACAGAAGCTAGCTTCCTGATGATGCCATCTTCAGAATTAGCAGTCACATCAACAGAAGAAAATGTATAATCTTAGCTTCCTCAGATGTGTGCATACAGAAGGGGAAATAAGAAGACTGAGACTTGGAAGGACAGTTGTGGAGAACCAGAAAAGATCCTTAAGAGTAAGGATGTGTCACTGGAGCCTGAGACTGTTATCAACCATACTATGATATTTCTGACAATGATGTATGAATGTGAAAGCTGGTCAAAGAATGGTGACAGAAAAAAAATCAGTTCATGGTGTTGGAGGAGAGATTTACAGATAACATGGACCACTTGAAATACAAGTGAACGCTAGATCAAATCAAGCATGAACAATCTCTAGAAGGAAAAAAATAACTGAACTGAGGCTATCACATTTTGGCACATAATGAGAAAACAAGACTTCCTGGAAAAGACAATGGAACTGGAAGAAGTGAAGGCAACAGGAAAAAAGGAACATGAAATAAGAAATTAATTGAGTCAGTGAAGAAAGACACAGCTTTAAGTTTACAAGACATTAGCAGGGTTGTTAGTGATAGAACATTTTGGAATTCAGTAATCCATAGCATCTCCATAAGTGAGAAACTACTTGATGGTGCAAAACAACTATCATCAATATGATTGGAGGAATGATCACGGGTCCCTTGGAAGTACCATGGAAGGCTTACTAAAACTGAGTCTATTTTCCCTTTAGCTTATTGTATGGTGTATGCTGTGGAGGTAGTTGAGAGCATTGTTGCACCAGCTGCATACTCAAAATGATAAGAAAGCAAACTAATAGTAGAAGTAACACTGCAAATATAAATTTCTATGAATATGCAAAACATTGCTCTCTTAAGTCTGCAACTCTATATTTACTCTTGGAGTAAGCTGCATTTAATTCAGAGTTGACATGAACTGCTTCAGGTAACTTTGCTGAAATGTTAGTAGCTCTAGTGATAGAACCATACCGTACTGGAATTATAAAATGGCATGCATTGATGTCTAGTTTTCAAATAGAGTAACCATCTGGAACTTTTAGGGCACAATTCATAGAGGCTGCTCTCTGGACCAGGTTCCTTGAAGCCAGGTGTCTGAGCTTGAGCAGCTCCATATCCTCTGTGTGGACATAAATATGAGCATTTACAGTGGGTTGTACCCTTTGAGCTCTTATCTTCCAACAGGGCTGGGGAAGGAGATGCTCTGCTCTGTATTCCTAATGCACTTGAAGGCTGACAACCCCAATTTTTAAAATCTATCCCTGTTTCCTTTTCCTTGCTATTATTGACTAATTGGCTTTCACACATCACTGAGCATTTTCAATTGAGCCAGTTAATTAATTAAACTAAGCAATACTTAATAGGGAAACTTTTAAGAACATAAAGCTCTTCCTTGCTTAGAAATATTAACAGTGTTAATTCACACTTCCTTAACTTTTCACACATATGAAAGCCTCTATATGCTGGTGCAGTTTCTGTTTTCAACATAAATGAGTCTATAACAGAAACCCAGATCTTGACATCTATTCTCCCTCCCTCCCTCCCTCCCTCCCTCCTCCCTCCCTCCCAACAGGAGGCATGAAAGGTTTTATTTACTTGAGACATTGAGAAGAGCGGTGAGGAACATTTAGCAGATATTTGGGCCTTTAAGTTCTAGAGGACCCAACCAGTGTGACCAAAAGAAAGGGATTATGGGAATTATAGTCTATTTTTTCAGGGGCCAAAGGTCACCTACCACAGCTCTAGAATCTTCTCACTGCTCCTGTGATCCATATATCTTTCATTTGCTTGTTAGCCAAGCTGCAGTGTTGCCAGAGGTTGTGGCAGGAATGGTCACACAGGACATTGAATCTGATTGGGAAAAAAAATGGTTACAACATTATTGATTGCAGCTGTCATGGCCCTGGTGCTAGCAGAGAGACTGGATCCCAACATCAGTTGACTCATCTGCTGACTGAGGGAACCAGCAATGATGGCTCCTGTGGTTAACAACATGTATGCAAGCCAGTTATGGCTCCACTTGTTATCTGGTAGTAAAGAAGGCATCACAGCCTCCAAGCTAGATGTGTGCATAGTCTCTCTGTCCCCAATCCTGCAAAGGAAGTAACCAGCTGAGAGTGTCCATGTCATGTGTATCCTTTCCTTTTTCCTACCTAGACCTGTCCTCATGCCTCAAACCACCCCCAATAGAGCTGTGATGAAGGAAAGGAGATGTGTACCAATACTACTGCCAACAGTTACCCTATCAGATTAAAACAGGGGAGGATAGGTAGAAGGGAGGCCAGTTTGCAAATGACTGACCCAGCTGAGCATGGTGTCCTTTTTATCCTTCCCAGAAAGACCAGAGTGGAAGCTTCCTCTCTCTCTTCCATATGGAAGCTCCCCTCCCCTGAGTAGTAGGGATCGCTTTTGATTGGCCAGGGGAAAACCTAGTTGTAGGAGTCCATGCTTGCCACAGAGGCCTGTGGAAAAGTCTCCCCAACCCTTCAAGATGGCAGCCAACATGCTTCCTCTTTTCTGTGCTGCTGACCTATAAACCTATCCACAGCTAAGCCCAGGACCAGTGCTTCTCTTCATTTTACTCCCTCTTTCCTTTCAAAGACAAGGGTGGATGATACCTTTGTTATACCACTAAAATATCACAAACTCTTGGGTCTTTGCCACACTGGGCACCATAGAGCTGGTGATGGTGCAGAAGAGACTCAGAAGTTCCGAAAATCATGGCCGGATGTGCAGACCACACTTCTCTTCTTAAAGCAAGTTTCAGGCTAGGGGCTGCAGACGTAGATCAAAGGTGTAGGTTTCAGGTTCCACCTCTAGAGGCAGTGATTAGAATGTCTCTTCCAATCCTGTTAGACAAAGGATTGCTAGTCATTCAGCACAAACCCCTACCCACCCCCCAGGGTAGCTCTATATTGAAACACATGACTGTTTTTGGGCTGGGAATGGAGGCACACAGACAGATGACAAACTCCATGTTACAGAAGTTGGGATAAATTTTATTTTGCAGAGTAGGTCAGCAATTGCAGACAAATTTAAAAAGACTGTACAGATTTTTCCTTTTTTCCTTTGGACTATGGAATATACCCTGAATTAGTTGACTAGAGCCAAGCAAGACCTGTGGACAATATCTTTCTCCAAGCAATGGGTAGTAACTTTTAACTTAACTGCATTTGGCTTATCTAGTGTGTTAACTAATTTTATTTCAAGAGTTGAAATCCCTTGTCTTACTAATATATTGGAGCCATATTAAGATAATTTAGAACTATCTGACTAATACGCATCGTTACTTCTACTTTTCTTGTACCCTGCCCCAATCCATTATTTACCCAAGAGATCTGATACTGGAAAGTCTCCTTTGAGCACTGCAGCCAGCATGGTTTCAGTAAAAGAAACTTGTACTGAGCCAGAGGAGCAGCCTGAACTGGTGGATAGATGGGGTGTGTAGAGCAGCTCTCTCAGATGAGGAAAGTGAGGTAGGAAGCCTTTGTACTGCTTGTTAGGCAGTTTGTTAGGGCTATAAATACAACTGTAAGCAAACAGCAAAAAAAAAAAAAAGGAAAAAAAAGGGAGTTTTTTCCTGTTTTCTGTGTGGCCACACAAATCAAACAAACCCAAATTCCCTGGTCAGTTTCACAGCGAGTGAATATAAATGAATTCTTATATCCTTCACTGTGTAGTCACAATCTTAGTGAGTTGTTATTGAAACAAATGCTGAGCCCTGTTCAGGCACTATTTTATCCAGCATCTTCAAAATGGTTACAGAAGAGCACCTAGTACCACTCATTCCTGTTGCTGCTTTCTCCATATAAACAGTGATGACTCTGAAGAATAGAAGTTCCTGCTTGCACGTAGGTTCTACATGAGAGGAAGAGCATAGATTTTCAAGGGTTATTAGTTCTAAATAGAATCTATATATGATCAGGAACCATTCAACTTCAGACTTGTTGCTGCTCACATGATAGAATGATGATGGAGAAGGGGGTGAAGTAGTCTCCTCTTAGTGTTGATGATTCTGGGTAAAGTAAAGCCCAAATGGAGCTTAACAGTTAATTAAATTTCTCACCTGATTTTCCCATCTCTGCCTTATCTGGTGTTCTGGGGCCCTTCTCACCAACACATCCAATTCAGATAAAATCAGCCACACAATACTACTTTCTAATTAAACTCACATGATAAAGTGAGAACATGAGGGACCAGGAAGGAAACCAGCAGATACTCGATGGGCAAAGAAGAGAAGAATCTCAAAGGTATTTTTTTCAAGAGGGTCACATGTCAGAAATGTGGAGAATGTGCCTTTCAGGATGCTGCTTAGGGCTGAAATCTGCCTTTTAAGAGTACTGGGTTATCATCCGTTAGGAAATCAAACAGAATTTTTCTGTGTGGGGATATATGCTCATGTATATACATCCTGATTTAAATGCTGGTTAAACTTAACCTCCATGAAGATATAATGCTGCTTCACATCCCTTGCAGAAAAGGAAAAAGCGCAGAAGACAAGAGGAATGTGGCAAGCAAGCAAACACACAATCTTCTGAGGCATTTTTATTGTGATTTATAGATTGAGATATCTTCTGCCAGCCGAAGGGTTTTGTTTGAGAGATAGACTATCCCAAACGAGAAGAGCAAGGCAAAACATTATATAGTTCAACTGAGCAGCTTTTAAAATATTTTAATGCTTGAAGGTGTCAACTGTGCCATCTCAAAGAGTCACTAGGTGAGAACTGGCCAGGGCACAAAGATTTTCCTTGCACTGTTGCTCTGTCCTCATCTAAATCTGTTTAGAAACAGAGATTGCCAGTCAGAACCATAAGTATGGGAGAGATAAAAATCTTTATGAAGAAAATAGAAAGCCTAGAAGACTCTGTGCTGCCCTTTATGTTTCCAAAGACAATCAAAACAAATGTATACATCTTATCACTCATTTGAGAGGTAGACTATCTCTCAAATAGAAAGGTTACCATGGCCTTTAAAGTAAAAACAGGTGTTTGAAAGCATATCTTAAAAAGTGTATTTTTATTCTGTTAAATCAAAATGGCTACCCACAACAAGCACAACATCCCCACCCCCCATTTATTTGTCTGCTTTATATGAAGACTTGCCCTCTTATTTTAGGCCCATCTTTAATGGATAGAAGGTGCTAGGTGCTAGCTGACAACAGATCTGGGAAGAAAGCCTAGACTCAAATTTACATGCTTTTTGTGTGAGGGAAATCCCAGCCTGAACCCATCCAGTCTCTTTGTACTCTTTTTCCCCAACACCCACCACCCACTTTATGGCTATTCCTCCTTTGGAACAGTGTTATCTGATCCTTGCTCTTTAAGCATAGTTAATGAGGAATCACATCAAGAACATGACATCATGCCACTATATAGCCAATCAAACTGGCAGCACAATAGTATGCAAAGTTGAAATTCCCCAGTTGGTTAAGCAACCTGGCTATGCTCCTGATAATGTGCTAAAAAATAAGGCGATGAAAGGATAATTGCCCATGTGCTGCCTCATCTGTTCCAGCACCGTGCTGTGCTAGTTTCTGTGACAGTCTTCACAGTGTCGTGCTGGAAGCAGGGACATTAGTCTAATTGCTTGGACAGTGAAGGATCCATATCCCTTCTCCTTATTGATAGCCAATTGCACCTATTAAGTATCTCTAGAAGAGAAATCCTTTGCATCTTGCAAATAACAGGCTACCAGTTCAGTGCAAAATAAACTAAACATTCATGAAGGGTTCTGGAAAACTTGGAAGCCAGTTTCTTTCATGAATGTATAGTTGATTTTAATAAAAGCATTGTCTTCCTGGGAACATAGAATTGTGATGGGGGTAAGGACTTCAGTAAAAACAATGTATACAATTGTGTCAAAATACTGATTTCCATAACTTAAGTTCCATATGGCTTTGGCTGTGCTGACTATAGAAGTGTTTCATTTCCTATGAAGAGGTGTTAAGAGAGTTCTTTGTATGGTGTTCTCAGTATAACAAATCTGAATTGTGAAGGTTGTGGACATCATGGCTGGAGGCCACGGCCCAGCTGAGAAACTTCATTCCTCAAAATGGCTGGTAAAATGCAAAGCTCACTTTCACATAGGACCAAAGGAAGGCCTTTATAAAAATCTGATTAATTATTTAATGCCTTTGGGGATGGGCAGGTTGTTGTTTTAAAAGCAGATTAACATTTCATGTGTCTTTTATCTCCATGCCTTCAATATTATTCAAAAACTCCTGTTGTCGAGAATAGATTGGGTTATAAACATCCAGACAGTAAATTGTAAGGCAGCTATTTTGTTCACATAGTCTATCACCATTCGCCTCTTATTTAAGTGTTTAAGATCTGTGTTTATTCTCTTGTACCACAACTGAATCCATGTTTGTGTACTCTGTGATAGAGGTTCACCATGGTAACTGTCAAATTAAGGGGGGAAACTGCTTAGCATCTACGTGAATGGAAAACGACATGGGTAACGGGCCATATTTCTGGCATTAGTCTCTGACATAATGTTCATTGCAACTCAACCTTACCTAATTAGATTGACTTGAATAAGAGCCTTTAATGCCACCAGTGTGGTTCTTGCTGAGATTACAGAGGAAAAACAGACAATAGTTATTAATTGTTCATAGATGACAGTGACAATTGCTTTCTCTTCCATTGACTGGGTTGAGGGCGAATGAGTCTATGGATGGATTTGCTTTCTGATGTGTTCTCATTTGAACAAAGACAATGCATTTTGTTGTTGGACTACAGCTCCCAGAAACCCATGCTGGCTGTGGAATCTGGTGTGAGCGTTCTACTGCATGGTCCTGTTGTTTCACAATAATTTCAGGCGACACATGTTGCAGTGAAAACTGTGGAACATTTATTTGAGAATCAAGTAATAAACAAGTGTCCTGAACTGGTGAGCGTGCTTTGTCTCCTTCCTACAACGGGTCCGGAAGGGGCTTCCAACCGTCAAATACAAAGGGGTTGCTATAACTATTATTCCAAGGTCCCGGTAACTCAAGGGGTGTCCATCCTTTCAGGGCCGTCCCCAACGGAACTTCAAGCAAGGGCATGGCCTCGTCCTCAGCGAAATTGTCCCACTGGGCACCTCTCTCCTGTTCCACATTCTCCCAATTCATTCTCCCTCTGCTAACCTCCTCAACTCCATTCGATCCTTTCTCTTCTCTCCCTTTCTACTTTCTCCTCCCTTAACTTTCTTCTCCAGTCTCTTGCTTCAGCCTCTCCTCAATAAGAGGGTTGAGGGGGAATCATTGTCCTCCGCCTATAATCAGCCTCTTCTTTAGGGATCCTCAATCTCTCCCATTTCTGCGTCAATGGGTCTTGCATCCACACCCACTCCCAACCGGGAGGCCACTGACCCTCCTCTTTTCATACTTCTCCTATCCCTGCTTCTATCTCCTCCTTCCTCTTTCTTCCCTTTCCCGCCTTTTCTGACCGGTCCTCCTTTATTTCCATTCCCTTCAGCTCCTCTGTCACCTCCTCTACTTCTGCCCCCTGGCGGGACTCCTGGGACACTTCATTTGAGGTCAACTGGGGTTCTCCTCTCCCTCTATCCTCTGTCTCATTGATGAGGAGGGACGGTGCTCCGGCGAGAGGGAGTCCCGACTCGCCTCCTGTCTCACATCTGGGAGTTGTAACCCACAATCGCAATGTTTCCCACCTCTACACATAATGGTTGGTTGGGTTCTGGCTCGTGGTGTCCAGATCCATCCTTGTAAGCGAACCATGGGTTGCTAATAGGGAGGGGAAGAATGTGTACATTATTCCTCATTCTCAGTGAATTAGGCTGTCCTGACACGAGAGATTTCTGCGCGGAATTTTAAAATCTCAAGTGTTTTCACCTCTAGCTGAGTGAGACAAAGCGTCCTTCCCCATCTCCCTTATAATTAGCACAAAATGTCTGTGCTGTCCTTTCTCTTTGAAGTACAAAAAATATAGACACAAACATACACATACATGCATCCACAAAGCAAGCACAGGAAGGCTGGATGATTGCTAAGAAAGCAGGCACCTCATTTAGTGCCTCAGATTCTTCAATAGACTAGTAGACATCTTGGTTTTTGGTGGTTTTGCAAAGTTTATGCAGAGTTGTGCTAAATGGGCAGTTCTGTGACATCTTAATTGGAATTGATTAGCTTTGTGTGTTCAGATTTTATTTAAATTTGCCAGACTAGATAGAAGGTAATACAGTAGGACTGATGTATCTGTGGGATCAGTACCCATGGTTTCACTTATCCCCTGCCTGAAAATATTAAACAAAACTCCCCAGAAATATGTTTCCAAGATGTGTTACCAAACATGGCCACTAGAGAGAACCAGAGATTATGCTCTATATACTTTTTTTTATACCTGTGCTTTTCAGCATCTGCAGGGGTGTGTATGTCTTGGAACCAATTCCCCACGGAGACTACAGTCCCACTGTACATCATATCTTTCATATATAATCGTGATACTCCTTACATAACCATCCAACACAACCATCCATGTACACACACACACACACCCCTCACAAACTTACCTGGCTGTTATTCCTACTAGCAGCTGACTCATTCACCTAGCAGTGACTCATTCACTGGTAAAAGTGGCCCTACCATTAGGCAAAGTGAAGCAAGCATTTCAGGCTATAGATGTTGGGGAGCAGCCGCCACTGCCACAATCCCCTTGCTATTCTTACTGATCCCCTTGGCAATTCATTCTCTTGTTTTCCTGTGGAGGAAATTCCCGTGTATTCAACCTGCTGCTTTATAGCACGTTTGCTTGGAAGTCAGTCTTACAGTGTCCAATAGGACTTACTCCTGGGTGAATGAGTATCAGACTGCAGCTGTAAACTGCATTCCCGTAAACATTTCCTTGGGATAAATCTTCTTTGAACTTAGTGGGACTTCTAAGTAGGCCTGCCTAGGATTGTGCTTTTACTCCTCACTCTTAACAGCAGCAGTCTTCTATTGTTTCCCTCTTATACCCAGTCACCTAAAAACTTGGCTATAAAGGCACAGTAATACATTTTCCTATCATAGAAATGATGGATTTTCTTTTGCTTCCACTCTCATTGTGACAATAAAGAACCTCAGTATTTTTTATTGCTTTATGTAGTGTGTAGCATGAAGGAAAATCTTGGTGTAAGGATAATAGAAGAATTATTTCATGTGTGCCATATTATTTATTTATTTATTTATTCATTATTTATTTATTTATTTATTTATACCTTGTGGTCACAGTCTAGTCATCATTCAGTCCTCAAAAACTCCATATTCACATGCCACGAAGTTTGCTATAAGCTCTTATGGGGGGATATATATCATACAGTTCATATAAAGGTATGTTAAGCTGTCAGCATTCTTTGTTCAGCAACTGCTCTTTTTAAAAACTGTTGTTTTTATGACTAAATATCTAAATTTATTTTTGTGACCATAAACCGAAACTTCAAGATCTTCATTCTGACCCATAGTTTTTCTTTTCTTTTTTTAAAATTAAAATATTGACAAAAGTTCCCAAGCAGTATATATTCAGTTTTTTAGAGAAATGTGAGTCTCTCTGAGGGCTTTTTGTGCAAATTATTGAAAATGAAGAAGAATGAATGATGCTCATATAACTGCTTCTTTTGCTCTTTCAGTGCAGATTTTTTATAACCGTGTTCTCTCACATAGGTACCTTCCTGTAACTCTGGGTTTCCCAGATTTAATGACAGTATTAAATCTGTCCAAGTTTTACAAAAGGAAATTTATTGCATGGTTCTAATCCTGTGCCAAACAAATCTCATTTGTTTGTTATGTGCCATCAAATCTGAACTAACTTATAGCGAGCCTAAGAGGGCTTTCAAGGTATGTGAGGTGTTTAAGGAGTGGTTTTACCAGTTCTAAAACCCCAGTGAGCTTCCATGGCTGAGTGGGAATTTGAACCCAGGACTCTGGAATTTTAGTCCATCATTCTATCCAGTATAGCACACATTTACCAGATTTGAAAGTGTTGGGCTTATATGCATTATCAGATCTAAAGAAAGTAGGCCAGAATGTGAAGCTTGTTAAATGCAATCTAGATCCATCTGAGGATGGACAGTTTCTAGACTTTAGCCTCAACATCAGTGTGAAGTGTGAAAATTTTGTTTTAAATTGCTAGTGTAACACAGCACACTGGGACACCAGGAGTCCATTTTAAAAGCTCAATTTAGCAATAATGGCTTACGGGCTAAACCTGCAGCAGATATACTACAAGTGGATTATTTTCATTGGCTGAAATCCTGTTGTGCTGCTACACAGAAGGTATAACTTTTGGAGCTGAATTGCCTCGGCTTAAGAAATCTCTGTAGTTATTATCTGTTGCATACTGAGTACCCAGACACAGATAATGTCTACAGAAATTTCTTGACTTGAGGTAATTTGCCTCCAAATTCTACACCTTTCGCCTAGCAGTGCAACAGGATTTCAGCCGTTATTTGGATCCATTCCAAATATGTTTTCTTCAGCTCTTGAATGAACAGGATGCCACCATGGTGATTCTCATCTATCACTTACACTGGGTTGTGGATGGTGGTGGTGGGAGTCTTTTAATTGTTCTGGAACTCTTAATACCTATTTATCCCATCAGTCATGGGGCTTGGCATTGTGACGTTATGGTGAATTTTCTCTTTTCTGGTGGACAAACTCAGTTAGTGGTGGCGCAGGACTTCTGTGCTCCCTCACTGCCATTATTTGGGAGTGTAGCGTAAAAACATAGGGCTTTTTAACGTCTGCATCATGGGTGGGCAACATGTGGCCTTCCAGATGTTGTTGGGAGTGCAACTTTCATCAGCCTTAACCAACACAGTCAGAGAGGAGTGAGAGTTGCAGTGAAACAATGTCTGGAGAATCATCTTTGCCTGCCATCTACATGATGCCACTGTGGGAAATCATCCAGAGCTGTGGACTTAAGTATAATCAGTTTGCAAGAGATCCATAATCCCATCTCTTGTTCTACAGGGACTAGTAGCTAGAAACATTTGAGTGGGTATCTGGAGGCAGTGAAGCATATAAAAGTGGAAGCATCAAAATTGGAGATACTGTGTGTGGGGACAGTGACAAGCTTAGATGGGGTGTGTTAACTTGTTTTGGATGAGACTGAATCCCCTGTGAAAGACCATGTAACATCACCATAAGGTCCTTCCATAGGACCTTGCTTTGTGTCCTTCAATATACTTCATTTAATTCTGGCAGCTTCTGGGAAAATCCTGAACAATCCATGTATTGACTGACCACTGTGATGCTTCCAATACTATTCTTCAAGGCAGTAGTCTCCAGCTGAAAGTTTCATTACTTGGTAAACTTCCCCTAATTGATGGACAATATATCAGTGCGATTTGTCTGTGATGGTTTGTTTATTGTTGAGGTTTCCAAAATTAAGCAACAGTTTCAATTAACTATACATGATACACATTTTATATAAAAGAACCTCAAAGAAACTGAGTGTACTGAAATGAATATTCAGTTTTGGGGTGAGTTCACACTTCCGCTTTCTAATAGTAGACATTTATTTTGGTTTTAAAGGATTCGACTTCTAGGCTTTCCAACACAGACAATTCAGCAGTAAGCACTTCACTGATGAAGTGGAATAAACTACTTCCATGCAATTGCTGAGCTGGTTGGATAGCTCAGTGGTCTGGCTTTGGAACCAAAAGTCAGGAGTTAAATTCCCCACTGTGCGTCCTGTGAGTAGAACTAGCCTGTGTGGCCTCAGGCAAGCTGCACGGTCCCAGGATGCCCTCAGAAGAAGGGAATGGCAAACCACTTCTGAGTGCTCTTTACCTGGGAAACTCTGAAAAGGGTCGCCATAAGTCAGAATTGACATGACAGCACATGATTACTATTATGCAGTTGCTGAGGTACAATATCCTTAAATTGTTTTCCTTCACCTTTCCTTATAAGTTCCAAGAAATATTTCTGTGATAAGGATGGTTTGTTTTGAACTATAGGGCATGTCTTAAAAATATTTAAGTCATTTTGACAGGGGTTTGAAACAGCTTCTGAATTTCATAATTAGGTGTTTACACAGCAGGCTGGCACAGACTCACAACAACCATTAAAGCCTCTCTGATCAATAGTGCGTAACTTTCTGAATGTTTAGTGATGTAAAGCCCATTAACTCACACATTTATGACTGCTGCAATAGTTTTCTATACATTTTTAATTAAGACATCTAGCTGTACCTAGGTAATAGCTGTAGATTGAATAGCTGTAGATCTGCAGGGTTGAAATATTTGCTACACTTCCAGCAACTGGAGTGTGTGTTTCTGAATGTGTGACCATCCCAGGAGAGTTCCTTACAGGCTCACTAGACTAGGTCTACATTCTGTGAGCAAGTTGAGATGGTCCATGAGGAGATATGGAGAGAGAAATTATCAAGATGCAGAGGAGAATGTCATCATTGTCATCAATATATGCATGAGTCAGATGCCAAGATAACAACAGCTGTTGCTATAGAGAATCAGAGCCAGTGAAGCAAGATTCCAGGCATGGATTATGGCCGAGAAAACAGAAACAGGGGAGCAGCACAGGTCTGATGGGCGCACAAGTTAGGAGGCTGTGGTCAAGAGGCTGAATGCTAAGTTACGGATACACAGGCAATGGTGTGGGCTAAAGTGAAAGATTTTGTTCCAGTGGGGTCCTTGGCAAGGCAAGTTGCCAGGAGGAACCAGCCCCTCAGTGCAGACAGTTGTTGAGTGTGGGGGAGGAGTGGACAGCATAAAGCCTGCAGGCCACCTGTAGCCTCAGGGCCATTTTTATGGCCCCCATACTCCCCCCCCCATGCTTCCTCAAAAATGTAATACTTCTTTCTAAAGTGTTCAAGCATTTCCTTGTGCCCTTGAGGGGTGAGGACAATTTTGCCATGTTTTGTTGGGTCCCGGAACCCCTCGGGCTTCCCATGTTCCCCCAAATTTTAACTAAATAACATTTTGCAACCATTAGAAGGCACTAGGGCTTCTTCATTTTTTTAAAAGAAAACCAATTAAAAAAGCTAAACCGGTCTTTTTCAATTTACAACTCTTGTTACAACCATTACAAGACATTACTGTTGCATTTAAAAGAAGAAGAAGAAGAAGATTGGACACCAAATGAAGTAGAAGAATTTGGTGGAAAAACATGGAAACTAATGAACATGCATCACACACTACATCCAAAACGTGATATGGACAGATTATATTTATCACAAAAAATTTGAGGCCATAGATTATCGCAACTACAGCTGGTAGCAGAGGAGGAAAAAAGAAGTTTAAATGATTCTATTAGTACAGGTAGAGAAAAATTACTTAAGCCATTGAAAATAGAGAATATTTTGAAAACAACAGAAGCAAAAACAGCGTTTCGAAAATAAATTAAACAATTGGAAAAAAACAAACCACTACATGGACAACATCTGAGAAATACTGATGGAAAGCATGATCATAATTCAACATGGGCTTGGCTAAAACTGGGGACCATTAAGAAAGAAACCGAAGGTTTGATTTTTGCTGCACAAGAACAAACACTCCAAACTAATGTGATGAAAGCTAAGATTCAAGAAATTAGTGCTAACAGCAAATGTCAACTCTGCCAAGAAAAAGATGAAATTGTGTCACACCTCATCTGTGAATGTCCAAAGATTGCACAGATTACAAAATCAGACACGATAGCGTGGCAAAATTAGTGCACTGATCATTATGCAAAAAAATATAACTTGACGGCGTCCAGAAACCCGTGGGAACATCAGGTAGAGAAGGTGTCAGAAAATGACAAACTCAAGATCTTGTGGGATTTCTGGATCCAAATGGATAGACACCCTGAACATAACACACCAGACGTAGTAGTAATAGAATGAAGAAATGTCTGAATCATTGACATTGCAATGATTGCCAAAGTTGAAGATAAAGAATTGGAAAAATTAACAAAATACAGGGACCTGGCTATCAAAACATCTTGCTTGTGGGTGAAACACACTTCAGTGGTCCCCATAGTCATTGGGACTTTGAGAACAATATCAAGAAATTTCACACAGTATTATAAGCAGTTGCAGATTTCAGAAATAACACCTTTGGAAGTACAAAAAATGGCAATATTAAGAACAGCATACATACTGCACCAATATTTAACAGAAACTTAGGTTTTTGGTTAAAACTTGTACCTGTTATGTAATATCAGTCAGTGTTTTTATAATTTTGATAGACTGTGCCCGGTATTTTTGAATAATATTAATAATACAAATTAGCCACTTTGGCCATGCACTTCCCCTTTAGCCCTGCACTTTCAAGATTATGCCCCCCAGGTTGCTGGCAAATCTAGAAAAAATGGCCTTGGCCTTAACTGAACTCAATCAATCTTTTTTTTGGTAAAACAGCATGTTGTATTGATCATGCCAGATGAAATAGAGGATGAGAGCCGACTGTGCTGGAGAGAAAGTCTCTCTCCCTGTCCCCTTGCTTAGAGAGGCAGCGCTGCCTATGCTAAGAAGACTCCCACAGCTGACATCACAGTTGATGTTGGAGGGGTGAGTTCTAATTGTACACATCTCCATAGGATACTGGCTTGTTCACAACAAAGGAACAGGCAGGGATAACAGATTTTGAAGAACCCAGGCTGCCCCCTCCCCCCAAATTTCACAAATGAGGGGAAATAATCCTGAAATGAAAGGGAAATAGGAGGAATTGATTCAAGACTCCAGTAATGCCATGTGTTAGACTAATCTGAATCAATGGAATAGAACCACCTCTCTACCAGGAGCAAATATAACTTGTGGCTAGGCTCTTATAATCAGTCAGGAGAAGTACTCTATGCTAGAGTTTGTGTGTGAATAGTCTTATTAGAAGTCTGTTTTGGAAGTCCAAATTTTGGGTTTCAGAAAGTTAGAGACTTTGTAAGTTTCAAAAAGAATAGTACAGTAGGACCACCATATCTGCAGGATCAGTACTCATGGTTTCATTTATCCACTGCCTGAAAATATTAAATAATACCCCTCCGGAAAGATGTTTCTCTAAGGTGTATTACCAGAACTAGCCACTAGAGAGAACCAGAGACTGTGCTATATATAGGGCTTACTATACATATCTGTGGGGCTTTTGGCATCTGTGGGGGGTGGTAGTCTTGGAACTGATCCTCTGCAGATAATGCGATCCTACTGTATTACATTTTACTGTTGTTCTGACCTTTATCATGCATATCTTAGAACCTACCTTTTCCTTTATACCAATCATCTATGCTCCCTCAGTAAAATCCTTATTTGTTTGTTTAAACCAAGCTCTCCTCATTTTTGGTGTCATATATAACTTAGAAGAAGTTAAGCAGACTACAGTCAGGCAGCAGTGAACACACATTACAGGAAGCTCTGTGTTACCAGAAGGAGCAAAGTGATTAACTAAAATAGAAAACCTTTTCACTAAACACCTGAGTAATCTACCAGCTTGGGGCTAGGAGACTCTGTCTTGAACAGAATAGAAAGGGCAATCTCCAAATATTTGGCTGAGGTTTGTAGGGTACTGGTTAGGTTTAAGGTATTAAAAGGCATCAAGGAGTTGTCTGCAACCGCCTGCGCAGTGTGCGACCTGCTAGTGTGAAAATTAGAGATCACCTCCTTAGGAAGTAGGTGCTGCAGGTTGTACCTTAAGAATACTGCATGGTGTCATGCTGCTCCTGGTGTCAGTGCTCCAGTTTTACATGATTTGAGAAACCATCAAACTATAGCAAATATTTCCTGGAGGGGCAGCTATGTTAACTTGTTTTCTGTTGTGCACCAACAAAAAGTCCTGTGTCTCCTTAAAGATTAGCAAGTATCACTGATATGAGCCTATACCAAATAAAATTTGTTAGTCTTTGAGGTGCCACAAGATTGTCTGTAAGTTTTGCCCAAAATACAGCACTACTGAATCCCTACAGGCCGGCCTCTCTAAGAATCTTCCAGGTGAGCTAATCTACCATTCCTGCCAGCCCCTGTCAGCCTGGCCAATAACCAGCACTGGTGGGACTTGTAACCAAAATATCTTAAGGTCACCAATTTGGGAAGGCTGCTGTAAGCCTAGGCAGAACTTATTTCAGAAGCTGATTAAATCATTGTATTACATAAAGTGTAGCAAAAGGGGATGTTGACAGAATGTGATGATAACAATAGCAGAAGGTTCTCGATACTTAAAGACTTTCTCCTTCCAACCCAAGTTTCCCATGAGTGCCACAAAACGAAACAGATTATTTGTGAGCTGGACAAGCATCAAGACAAAAGGAGGATGTTTTTAATTACTGAAAATCTCCCCCTTCCAGTGATGACATCACCCTTCCACAAGCATGACATATACTACAGGATTTTAGCCAATTGCATTTACACTGGATGTGACAGTAGATCTACTCCCAGATCAACTATCAGACAGACCCCAGAACTTGTGTGAATTGTACTTGTCCAGCAGTATGATGGTAAATTATTTTAGGAAAATTAGCTGTAGATCATTACCATTGTTTCTCTTTGGGATGTTTGAAAGAGACAGCACAAGTGAGCTTGGAATAGACCAACATCTTTGTACTCTTGGTAGCAAAACACTTCCTAATAGGATTATTTACTAAGTATGGTAGGCAGAGCTATACCTTCCAATGTATTCTGTGGTTTCTGTGCAGAAACGTACAAAACAAATGGTCCTTATTCTGTCTCTTTAAATGTAAATGTAAATCTCTAGATGTATAATAAACAGAAAATAAAACACGTCTACTTGCTCACATCTTAATGTGACTTAAAAGTCAAAAATAAAACCTCGCATATTTTTTTTAGAAATTTTTTTTAGAAATTTCTTTCATAAAACAGACAGCTTCAAACAATATTACCTCAGGTTTAAAGCTTTCAGGCTGGCCTGTGCTCTGTTGCAGCCTTGCTGCTGTTCACCTGCCCCCGCTCCCACCCCTGTGCCCTTACACCTGCTGTTGACCCACTCATGTGTTTGATTGCCAGCTGCCTCTGTCTGTGTGGCTGCATGGAGGTGTAAAAAATGACTTTTGATGACATATTCTCCAGTCAGTCTCAGCACCTGCCTGCTCCATCAATGGCAAATCGGCATGAGCCGCGTCCTTTTGCATCAAGGCAGAGCGGTTTTGATTGTGTTTCTCCTCGTGATACAGAGTGCTGATGGAGGCTGCCTGCAGCTGGTGAGAAAATGCCTGTTTTCTCAAAGGACAGCTCTTGACTGTGCAGTGAAAAGATGGCAATTTTCTTTCTGGGACTGAAGCTGGCTCTTCTAAGGCTGCTGATAATGCACTTAAAAGGAATGTGTGCTAGCGGTTCTCTTTAAGGAGCACTTTGTTGTAATTCTTCTGCCTTTGTTTTACACCTGGGCCCTGATCCAGCTCTGAGAATGCTATTTATTTTAAAACATTCTACATCCTGTTTCTGCTACTTGTGACAATCCCAGGTGGCTTACAGTTTCATAAAAGAAGAGCAGTATTACAGCATAACACCCAGCAAAAGCAGTGAATGAAAACAGTTAAAATTGCAGATGCCCAGAGAATTGTAAAAGCATCAGAAAAGAATCTGGGAGTAGCAACTTGAATTTAATGGGGGGAAAAACACTCATTAAAATTTAGATGCATGTTAACTGGTGGCTCTGGACTGGAATGTATAGCCCTGTGTATATCAAAGGAAGCATCCCAGGCAAGCTCAATGAAGCTCAGATGGCCATCAGAACATGCCTACAAATATGTACATTGACTAAGTAAATGGTAGACTCATCCTACACATAGCTATTCCTAGTTAAGGTTGGGCCCAAAATAGCAATAGAGGTATGGAACATTCGATCTACAATTAAATTGCAAATGGCACTATAAATATTATTGAAGGCCCATGATGCACAACTATGTGCATGTTGAATGTGGTGGGCTACATTGGTTCATGGTTAAGGCTCATGTGCATATGATAGTTGTACATAATAGACACAAGTCACACGTAATTACATTTAGATGGCTATTGCAGATTTCAACTGATGGATCATATACAATTCCTACTCAGCCCTATGCATGTTTGTTGTTATGTGCCATCAAGTCACCTCCCCTCCAACTTATGGCAATGCTATGGATGTGCGATCTCCAATATGTCTTCTCCCCAACAGTCCAGCTTAGCTCTTGTAAACTCAAGGTTGTGGTTTCCGTTATATAGTCAATCCATCTCATATTTGGTCTTCGTCTTTACCCGCTACCTTCAACTTGTCCTTATATTATTTTTTCCCCAGAGAAACTTGCCTTTTCATGATATGCCCAAAGCCTTGTTTCATCATTTTTACCTCCAGAGGTAGTAGAGACCTGATTTGATCTAGGACCCACTTGTTCATTTTTCTGGCAGTCCAGGTATCCATAAAGTTCTCCTTCAGCACCATATTTCAAATGGATCAATTTTTTAACTCCTGAGTAAACATACATCATAAAAACCCAATGATGCATGTTTATTCAGAAGTTTGTTTATTTATTTAATTTATTTCTGTCATTTATGTATATACTGCCCCATTAGGGCACAGCACTATTCTGGGCAGTGTATGTATTAAAACATTAAAAAGACTCAATCGAACAAAAATAAAAATAGCCAAGTACAACAGAATAAGCCAACATTGAAATGGTGCTGAGAATCTGAATGACCAGACGGGGCGAATAACTTCAAAAGAGGCTGCCCTTGAAAGCTTCTCAAAAGAGATGTGTTTTCAACAGCCAAACCTGATTTAATTACCCCTGTGAGGTTATGTGTCTTTACGTTGGAACTGACTTATAGTGACCTAATAGGGCTTTCAAGGTAAGAAAGATATTTAAGGAGCGGTTTTACCAGTTCCGAAGCCCCAGTGACCTTCCATGGCCATGTGGGGATTTGAATTGTGATCTCCAGGATCTCAATCCATCATTCTATCCACTACAGCACAGTAGGTATCCCTCTGTGATAGATGATTCTTACTTTCAGATCAGTCTACATAGGGTTATAGCTTTATTTTATAATGTAGGTGAGAAATCTCTAGCCTGGTGTGTGTGTGTCATATTCTGTACTTCAGTGTCAAAGCTAAGGCCCCTCCCTGAAGTACTGATGAAAAAAAGCCAAGGAAAAGAAAAGCCAGCTGCATTGAGACCCACTGTTTTTGGATGCCTGGACTACTCTGAGGCGATAGTTCCCGAAGGTTCCATTTGCCTTTCACCATACCCACTATGGAAGAGCTGTCATCATGAAAATCATTTGATTTTCCTGTGGTATTAAAAAAACACACCAAAAAAACAACAACAACACATACAAAACAGAACCACATCATCCTGAGCGGAAACATTAAAATTTGTTTTTAAAAAAACCCAAGTGCTAATAATTGCTCTGTGGGTTTTTATATGAAAAAAAAAAAAAAAGAACACCAAACTGCAAAATGTTAATACAATATGTTGTGTTTAGCCTAAATGCTATAGAAAATTAGGGGAAATGGTGCAGCAGGGGTTATCAGAGGCGCTGTACTTAGAGTTAGGGACAATTCATGGATCAAAAGAGGAAATCATCTCAAAGTTTCTGGGTGGGATGTCCCCTCCATTCTAGCCATTTCAAAATGTATTTTATTTGTAACTATGAGGGCTTGAAACTTGCATATTACATGAAAGGTGACATTTCAGGGATCTAACAGAATCATTAGACCTCCCACATGCTGTAAACTGCCCAGTAGTGCAATAGAGGCAATTATTGCTTACAAAATTGACTTGTACAATTGCATTTTCCATTCTTTCATGTTTCATTAATGGCTACCTATGGAGAAACATTGAGAGCTAATTTAGGAAGCATATGCAGGTTAGACAGAACTTCATAAATATTCTACAGTCACTTTTAAAAATGCAGAATGAAACTTCAACTCTAGAATGTATTGGGAATATTAACAGGCATTCTCTGCATTCGTAATCTAAAACAGAAGAAGCAAATGTATACCCAGTAGACTGGGATGGAGCAGATTACTTTGTTAATGTATGAAAACATTTATTGGCTCTACCCTCCCACAAAAATTCCCAAGATGTTTAAAGCCAATGCATATAGAGACAACATATGCATTCATGATGTGTTCATGAATTTGGTTATATGAAAGATGGCAAGCATAGGGAAAGGGATTTTTTTTTTTTTTACAATATACTACAGCTCACAGATTAGCCCAGCCAGTACTGTTCCTAGCTGTGTGTTCTGTTAGTTGTAGTCCAAACAAAAAACAACAAAAGTCTTCATCCCATCTCTAGAAAAGGGAAATATTTTGTGAAGTTTATCCAAGACTTTATACTGTGGACAAAAATTCTAATTTTATTAGAATTCTTAAGACATAGCTGCTGCCCAGAAATTGAGGGTCTTGGATATGAGCATCCTGGAATGGAAGACTGGTATTTCATTCTTTAGACATTATTTTTGAAGGTGTGAGTTTGTGTGTATATACATGCATATGTGTGAGAGCGGGTTTTCCCTCTGAAGTCTAAAATTACAAATATCTGCATTTTAGCAGGGAGAATTTGGCAAGTGTTACTCTCACACAGAATGTTTCAGTGTGATCTCACTATCAGGCTTGGGGAGGGAGGCCTGGCATTGAAATTCTTTCTTAGCTATGCATGTACAAGGCACAAAACCAAAGTTTGGAAATAAAACAGTAATTTGTTATTGTGATATGTATTCATTTCAATTCCCAGTGTTAATTACCAGTTTGGTAATAGGTTTAAAACTCTAAATTATTTTTTATTGAAAGTAACTAAAATAGTTCCCTGTTTTGTTGTTTAAAAATCAGAATGCTACAAATCACTGGCTAACGGTACAGAACATAACAAAGCAGAGAGGTTACTTGTAACTTGAAACTTTTATCAGTAACATGGGTTATATTACTGGATATTACTGGACGCTGGCTTTTTATTTTTCTGTGTGTTTTAAAAGTTTTTTAATGTTTTTAATTATCATTGCATAATGAATTAATTGTTTTTAATTATTCTATTTTAAATTCTTTTTCAACCTTGTAGTTTGCTATGCTTTTAGTGTAATTTGTTTTAGCGTTCTGAGCCACCTTGGTCCCTTTACTGGGGGAAAGGTGGCCTGCAAATGCAACAAATACTGTAAATGGATAAATGTAGAAATAACAGGAATAGTTGCCACAGTACTGCAAAAAGAGTAAAGTTATCTTTCCTTCCTTGTAGTAAAATCGTAACGTAACCTAGTTATGCTTTAATTATTCCAAAAACAAATTAATCACATGTAAACTGTTATTTGTAAATAGTTGCTTCCAAACTCTTCAGGAAACCTGCCATCCAAGGTTTTATACACATTGTCCCAAGTAAAGAGCAACAATTTAGAAATGTAATGAATTAAATCAATCTGTATTAACTGTGTTTTTGTTTTGATGTTCTCTCCTAGGACAGTTTTCCAGCTCGCTTTGGAGGCATTCATTTTGTCAATCAGCCGTGGTACATCCATGCCCTTTATACTGTCATACGGCCCTTTTTAAAGGAGAAGACAAGAAAAAGGGTATTTCTCTCTACTTTATTTTCATGAGTTTACAAATATATTATTTGGGATGAACTGATTTCTTTGGAAAATAAGAAATATATATTTCCAATATGTTAACACGAATTTCTGTATGAAACTCATATTTATAGTATATATTTGCTTTATCATGTATGATAAAGTATTTGAGGACAGCTTCTGATATTTTAATGTGGTGAATCATAATTTCCAAGATTTGGAGGGTGCTTTGCAAAATAGTGTGAGTATATGATACCCACTTAAATAGATTTTTTTCAAAACTGAATAACACATGTGAATGCATTTTATGCAACAAATAAACAGTGATAGTCTTTAGTAATTTTCAGAGTTAGCTGTGTTAGCCTGCTTCAATATGTATAATAAAATAAGGGAGGGATGCTTATGACAGGCTGTGGTGGCGTTCAGACTTACAATATTATGAACTTTTGTGGATTACAGTCCTGAAGAGGTAATTATAACCCACAAAAATTCACTCAGAAATAAATGTGTTAGTTTTAAAGGAAACAGATTTTAGAATCCCAATAACAATGTAATGGTGGGTAAACAAAACTGACCTTCAGCCGCTGTTCCTTCATCAGCAGAAACTGGTTCCAGTATTCAAAGCTTTGCAGTGCTTTCAAAAATGCTCTGAACCTAGTTTAAATATGAAACTAGGTCAGTCAGAATGAAAGTAGAAGACATGAGCTCTTGGGTATCTTACATGCTGACTGTTAACCTGTTCCTTGAATTGAATCACATAATAAGGTTATAAATAGCCAATATTAGTAGTAAAGTTTTTGGATGATGTGTTGCTAGCAACCCATTCATGGTTCAACATTTGCATTTTGTACCAAATCCTACTTCAAAATGTCATCAAATGGTGATCAACATTTAGGCCACACCAGGACAGGTAAGCGGAAATTGCCAGAGAATGACTGGTTCCTCCTGACTTCACAGCAGTCCACAATCCAACTGCTGAATTTTTCCTGGCAGTCTATAATGGAGATGTAACAAGAAATCTTATCCATTGTTTCAGCAGAGAAATGTGGTTGAATTCTATTGTGCCGATTGCTAACTTGTGTCTCCCGTGTTCATTGCACTCTCATCAAACTAGTGTGGCAGAATCTGTGGAACTGATGCTGATCAAAATGTGGGAAAGTATGCCAGTGGACAAACAAGCAGACAGACAGACACCCCACACATACATGCATGTGCACACATATGCACACGCGCGCGCACACACACACACACTTTTCTCTGCCTCCTTTACAAGAACAGCCCCAAGCATCCTATTTGTAAGCTGTTCTTAAAATACAGGACAGTTTCAAAAGCCGCTTGAAGCAGAGAGCTAAGTGGGTTTGGTATGTTGGGAAGGAAATAAAAGCAAGTTCCACTGTAGATGGGAAGCCCTCGAGGATACTTGAAAAGGCACACTAGATCATAGCCACTGACAGCTTGTAGAAGCAAATGGTGAGAAGTGGTGGAATTATCAGGCACTGTTATAGTCATAAGGACTGGAATTTGATGAAGGAAGAACATATAATTTCCATGACACATAACATAGCTCCCACTTAACAGAATATTTCAAAGAGATCCTGCTGGGATAAAGTGGTTTTTCTTTTCTTTTCTGAAAAACAAAGATGCTGTGTTCTCCAGTGCATGCTTGTTTTATTCTGCCCCTCCCTCTCTCCATCTTAAAGAATAAAATTAAAATGCAGTGTCTTTCAGTCATATGCATCATTTTTTTTATTTAACTTTTTTAGTCTGGAAGATCTTTTTTAGACTTCAAGATGCTTATGAAACTATCATGGCTCATTCTTCTTGAATTAAGGGCACATGCTGAAAGTGCTACTTCGTTGGATATATTTACATTCCATTTCCAGCTTTCAGGACAAAGCTGTATGTATTCTGGGAGGAGATGTACTGAAGACTCTGTGGATCTTAAAAATTTATCCCATAGGTTGTATCATTTCTGCATGGAAGTCTGTTTGCAACATCCTACTTGCACACACTTTATCTGCCTAAGTGAATATCCCCTGCATTGCAATTTCCATCTGCACCCCCACATTCCATGTCTTGCCTAAGAATCTCCGTCATCAGTCAGGAGAGAGGATTTGCAGGGAAGGGTCCACCAATTACACTTTGGCCCAAATCTTCTTGTATAGTCATGTCACTGTAACACGGTCTAACTTTTGAAGACAAATTAGCTTCAGCTGAGAAATAATTATAGCACTATCTGAGTTGTGGGACTCAGCATGCAACTTATAATACACACATTACGTTGGAGCAATTTGCCTCCAAAAGTTACGCTATTTGCATAGCTAAGCAAGAGGATTTTGGTCTTTGTTTTTCTTCTTACATACTGCCTTTTTTAAAAAAATGATACTGTACAAGTTAAAAGCAACTGAGTTGCTAGAATGTTTGTTACATGTGGACAATCTTTTATGTCATGGATGTTGATATTGTGTCTATTCGTCATCTAACTGGGTTTCCATATTAAATATGCTTCTTGATCCATCTTTTTTAAACAGATATTTCTTCATGGAAATAACCTCAACAGCCTGCACCAGTTGATCCATCCTGAGATTCTGCCTTCTGAATTTGGAGGAATGCTACCACCTTATGATATGGGCACGTGGGCAAGAACACTGCTAGATCATGAGTATGATGATGACAGTGAATACAGTGTGGACTCCTACAACACTTCTGCAAAAGACGTTGAGAAGGACTTGTCTCCCAAATCCATGAAGAGGTAAGTTAGTTAGGCCTTTTGAAGGAGAAACCTGAGACTATCTTCCAGACTGCATGCCTGTTGCTGAGTTTTAGACCAGTGTAGTATAGTGGTTAGTAGGAATGGGGACTCTAGTCGCAGAACTCACTGTCAAGTCGGACTTAAGTTGCACTAGCGACTCAACTCAGACTCAACTCAGGGTTTTCCCCCCCAAAGACTCAGACTTGACTCACAACACAGAACCCACCCACCCCATTTTTTTTCTGGGGGAAAAAAGCTTGTTTTTAATAGGGACTCAGACTTGGTGCTTGGGACTTCGGACTTGATACCAAAGACTCGGACTTGGACTTGGTACCAAAGATTCAGACTCAGACTTGGGACTTGGACCTAAAGACTTGCCAACATCCCTGGTGGTTAGAGGCTTAGATTGAGATCTGGGAGGTCCATACCAAGATCTTGTTGGGTCTTTGTGTGAATGGAAGAAGCCTGTCAACAGATCTCAGAGGAGGCAGTTTCCTCCTTCCCCATGAAGTCCCTGGATGCCTGCTACAGGGCCTTCTTCTTCTATTACTCCCCCTCCAGCTTTCTGTGGCACTCCAACCTCTGTTCTGCAGGGTTTCCTATGAGAAGAACCCATGCCGTTATTCATGTTTTCATGAAGAACACAAGTGAATCCCCCTTTTTGACAATGCACTAGAAACACAAGATACACTGGATTGATTGAAACAGGTAGGTAGCAAGCGCTGATTGCTTTCCCAGTTTGCCAGACTTTGACACTTGATGTATTGTCATCCGAATGAGGAAGATTACAGAGTGCTCATCTCTATAAATTTAGAAATGAGATAAACAGGTTAAGCATTTTTGCTGGACAGGGCTATATTTCTGTGCTGAGATCCAAACCTACCCAATTCTGGAGCATTGGTAACAAATGTAAAATTGCTTTTGAATATACATCTTTATAACAGGAATAACCATGGCTGAAATTTCTTTCTGAATTAGTAAGGGAAAAGCATAAACAAACTTAACCATATTTTTGCAACATTAGCTTTGAAAGTGTGTTCTGTTCAGGGCACGCTGGCTGAGAGATTCTGGCAGCTAGTCTCAAAAAATAATTTCCCCAAACTCTGTGCTTTCTTTGTTTACTTGAGCTTTGCTGGAGGAAAACCTCCGGGTCCAACCTGGGATTGCAGGTCCTTTATATCATTGGAAATCATTTTGCCATTCAGTTTAGTCTGAGACTGGTTCAGAGGATCCTACTAGCACTGAATAGCATTTCAATTCATTTTTCCAGACCACATCTTGTGACCCATTTGCCCTATCCTGCTTTTGTTATCACCATTGTGCAATTCTGAATTACAATCCAGTGGAGACCTTGAAATGACTTGTTTCATATTTTAAGTGATCTCAGCTTTTTGTGGTTCCTTAGCTGGCATCCAGTTAAACTCCAAAAGCTGATGAATGTCTTGGCTGGAACTATCTTGCTCCATGGCTTTGGAGAACGTGTTCAGGGGGTGCAAGTTAGCACTTTTGAGAAATTAAAATAGGTCACCTAGGGAGCATGTGGTGCCAGAGTCAAAACACTATCAACAAGATGGTATGTTGGCGATATTCCACTGCCAGCAGCTTGTGTCTGGCATGTGTTTTTACAGAATCCAGACTGCTTTCCTCCAAGTAACATATTTTCACCTTATTACTAGTGCTGATGAATAGTAATACTTCTTTGCCTTCAGTGGTGACTTACCAAACCTGTGTTTTTCAGAAGAGTCATTGAATTTAAGTAGAATTTTAAAAATCTGAAAATGGTGGTATGTTTCTACACTCAGTATTTAGCACTGGGACTGCATGAGACCCTTTGCTTCATCTCATGGGAACAGTTTAGGCTTCTACAAGAGTTATCTTTGCAGAAAGGAAAAAAAAGGTGTTGGGTTTACCTTTTCAGGCTCCATTCACTGCTGGCTCCAGTGCTATCCAATGTGGGTATATGGCCCCTGGTGAAATGTAGCCATTTGCATAAAAAGCTGCTCACCACTGTCTTATATCCAGATTTATACAGATTCACATTGTCCCCTTCGGTAACTTCCTCCAATCCTGCATCCTTATCTCTGGACTGTTCTTCCATTAATGTTACTTGGTTTGCTGAGGACATCTTTGTATGTCTACTAAACACTTCTCCATAGACAGAATAGTACATCCAAAAGTCAACCTATTGCTGTAGTTACTGATGTTAGTCTAAATCCAATTATTAGTCCTAACTAGAATAAGACCAATGAATGGAATCAAGTCAACATTAATCTCTTCTTAATTTAGTGGATCTATTCTAGAATGCTGGCTCAGTAGTTCAGCAACTTGCATACTTGGCTTAGAGCCAAAAGTTGGGAGTTTGATTCCCCACTCTGCCTACTGGGAGAGGAATCAGTTTGTATGGCCATGGGCAAGTTACATGGCCCCGGAATGCCCCCAGAATAGGGAATGTTAAATAAGTTTTGAATACTTATATCTAGAAAACCCTGAGAAGGGTCACCATAAGTCAGAATCAACTTGATCACACACAATTATTATTATCATATAATACCTGGGACTAATAATAATAATTGTGTTGTCAGGTCAATTCCAATTTATGGTGATTCTTTCCAGGGTTTTCTAGGAATGGAATACTCAAAAGTAGATTACCATTCCCTTCTTCTGGCTATGCCCTAACACTGTGCAGCTCACCCGTGTTACACAGGCTCCCAGGAAGCACAGTAGGGAACTTAACCTCTAGTTCCACTGCCAGATATTTAACTCACTGAGCTATCCACCCAGCCCTAGTTGGGATTAATTGCTGGATTTAGCCCACTGTTTAATTGAGTCATACGTATTATTAGATTCTACTTCGTTGTGTTACATCAACTTATTTAGGACGTCTGTACACAGCTGGTGTTTCTGACCTTAATTTAAGCTGTTTTTAACCCTGCCTTCAAAGTGGGTAGATGAGACATTAATTTGAAAGAGAGTTATGTTATTGACCATGAGCAAACCAAAGGACATCTCTGTATGTCATACATTGTTCTTCCATGGAGAAAGTAGTTATGCAAATCTCTAGTGAATGGCTCAGTTTCATCAAAAGAAAAAGCAAGTGACCTATAAATAATCCTCCAAAAGAATTGGTTGAATCATCCCAGAATTTAGTTTAAGTAGACAGGGTTTGTTACCTTAAGTTAGCACATTGGGATAACAAACTGGAGAACTAACATGGACATAAAAAGGCTGTAGAAATGCTCACCACATACTTATAAGGTTAGGCCAGCATTTGTAAGGCACCATGCTGTCCACCATAGACTAAATCAAGGGTAGACCCCTTGAATCAAGGAGACTTGTGTAATTGTTGACTTAATAGTTCAATAGCTCTACTTAAATGGCATTAATTCTTTAAAAACACTGAAACCTATTCTTGTTTTTCTTTGGATGATCCATGTCAGACACTTGTTTTTAATACTTTTTCAGGTCTCAGTCAGTTGTGGACCCTGGAGTGTTAAAGCGCATGGATAAAAATGAAGAGGAAAACATGCAGCCCTTGCTTTCACTGGATTAACAGTGCTTGTTCATCGAACATAAATTGGGGTGGAAAATATTGCCTTTCAGCAACAAGGAAAGCTTTGGGAGAGAATGTACAAGATGGAATCCTATTTTCCTGATAATGTAGCATAATGTAATGAGGCAGCAGGTTTTGCCAGTCATCCTGGAACATGGGTGCCCTGGGCTGGAAAACAGGGTGGGGAAGGGGGAATGAAAAGGAGAAAATATCAATAATATATTCTGTTAAGTGCCAACCTGTTTGTAAATAGAGTCTGTTCCTTCTCTTTGCATTTGTAAGTAATGGTAGAGATGTAGTACAGAAAAAAAAATAGAGTGACAATTAAAATACACCAGTTGAATGCACTGTAAAAGAACAAAAAGCATACAGAAAAAAAAAGATGTGGGTAACTTTCATCCTTTTTATACAAAGCCATATGACAGTATTCATATTGACTGCTTAATTTTTTTTCACAGTTTTCAGTTGACAAGATCCTATAGTCATGATAACCAGTGTGGTATTTCCTGTTGTATAAGATTGTATTTCATAGATATGGCTATGATTCGTAACTGAAACTTGGGTATGATTTGAATTTTTAAGATTTTTAACAGAGGAAATTATAGGAACAGGAAGCTAAATCCTATTCTTTGGTATATTGTTTAGGAAGCATCTGATTTCTAATGTTTTCACACCAGTTCTGTGTTTTGAGAGCTTTTTGGGTCCTGGTCATAAGCTGGGGCTTAGAATATCTGACATAAGTTGGATCCATGTCTCCTCCTTGTGTGGAAAGTGCCCCATAAAACTCAGTATTTCTTTCATAATACTTAGCAGCAGGAGATTGACACATCATTTCTAAACCTTACAAAACTGAAGTCGGAATACATATCTATATATTTTTACCAGCCTCTGCATATAAAGTGTCATTGTTAGATAAGTATATTTAATCAAGGATTTATAAAAGCAAAAATAAATCATGCCTATTTGGTGTGCTTAGAGTTTATTATAGATTGTATATTAAGGCAATGTCATTGTTAACATAGTACAATATTTAATTACAACATCCTACTTTCAGGATAATTTAATTAATATAAGTATGTAATACAGTGCCATGTTGAGGCCATCTTTTGTTTTGTGGTGTAATAGTGTAGATGAAATATGTGCCATATTAGATCAAAAATACATTGTTACCTCAAAAAACCAACAGTCCCCGAAGTGGACTGAACGTGGTCAGCTGTAGTTTAGGGGATATGTTTTCATCTTTGATGTGTGCTGAAAATGCATGCGTATTTCTGCTGTACATCAAGACAAAAATGTGCCCCACAACTATCCAGACCTCTTTCATCAGAATTTAATATTTCATTTGAACAGGAATAGCAAAATCTCTTCCTTGCAAAACAAACAGACAGACCCAAATTTTTATTACTAAACTTTTAACTACTTCAGAAGGAATTCGGAGATCCTTGTGATGCTTAGGACCAGGCTTTATGCTGGCCTGACAGAACGTTTTCAGAGGTCTTCAATATAGAATGACTTGCTTGTTTTAATCACTTCCATACCATTTAGGGACCACTTATTCCTGCACCATGAAAGAATTACATCTCACACTGACTATACTGGCTCTCTGTTGTTCAAGTGCATACTCTATCCAGATACCATTAGCATGTCTGGTATCATTAATTTCTACTGAAGGCTATTGTCACAATAATGTGGGGCTGTAATGTATTCTAGATCACTTTACATGCAGTTGAACTCTCAGTTAAAAAGTCTTACTTGCCTTAATTTCTCTTTATTTTCTCTACTTTCATGTATTTTAGGCTGGCTATGTGATTAAATCATTAATCATTCCAGTAGCATTGGGCTGTAACCAGGATTGCTGGAGTAGATGTCTGCTTGTGCAACATAATCAATCTCCCCTTCCTCCCCCCCCCCCTATAGATCTCACACCTCCCTAGCTCTGCTCTGAAAGGTTTGTCAACTAGGGTCTAAATCTCCACTTGTAGAACTGCAGCATTTTCCTCCACATCTGCAAGATAGTGAGAAATTTCCTCTTAGTCTCAACTAGATTTTTCACTTTATGATAACAATTTTGTACTAATAACACAAATAGTGCAAAACTACAGTAGCTGCTGCCTTGTTGCATGAATTTTTTTTTTAATGGATGGGTTATTTGTTATCGTGTTAATCCATCAGCCAGATTTTCTGTGCTTGGTGTTTATATATGGGCTTAGCTTCAAGAAGGGAAAAGACTGGTCTAGCACAAAGATTTTTGCATTCACTGTAGAAACTTTGGGGATGGGGGGTGCTCATTGCTTCATTCTTGCTTGGAGGCAAGGAACCTCACAGGGCTGAAAATGTTACTAAACTGTCTTGCCATTCTGAGACAACATAAATGGTCAGTAATAGGGAAATTAGTCAGTTTAGTGATTTTAGCTTTACACTCAGAAAAGAGGAGGATGGAGAATCACTGAGATGATGGCGACTTATTCTACCAGTGGTGTCCATTCTGCTTGTGGATGAGCACCATTGGCTACAGCTAGTGATGGGCACAAACCTCAGTCTGAGTGGGCGATCAGCCAAGGGGGCGAGGCAGGGATGCCTGTGCTCTTGCCAGAGACTGGTTGAACAGCTGAAGAGGGGGAGTGCACGCTGACTGGTGAGCAGGGGATCCAGCTGGGGAGGCGGGGGAAGGTAACTGGCACAAACCTCTGAACCGAGGTGGGTGCCCATCTCTAGCTACAGCATGTTGTAAATAAGAGGCTGTGTGTTGAGCAGGAAAACTTTCAGAATGGGGAACACTATCATCAGTCCATCAATCTATAGGGATAAGTTATTGAGAAGTAATTGGTAAGAGCTAGGCCAATCAAAGCCACTGGATGCAATGGCTCCAGAAAAGGATTGCATCTTGTATTAAAGCCATTTCACAGATTATCCAGCAACAAACGTAGGGTTGTCACTGAGAGCCTGACTGCAAAGGGAAAAAAAAATTGTGGGAAATGCTATGGGTTTGGAGTGGCTGATTCATGTTTTTCCCATTGATCACATGATGCAACAGGAAATACAAATCAGCCTGGAATCCCACACCCCTAATCCACACTTTTTCCTCCCCACCAGAGGCCCTTCTACTTTTGAAGATGTCAAATTCTTTTGCTTTGCAGAAAGGAAAGACCAACTGAGCACACACACATGAATGCGCGTGTGTGCGTGTGCGCGCGCACACACACAGAGAGAGTGGTGCTTTGGCAAAGAACCTTACCTCTCACCTCTTGCCTCACAAGGGAGGATGAGGTGAGAATGCATGTGTACACACTCACAGGCATGCACTCACCCACACAGCACTAGCACTCATCTCTCTCAGAAAAGCCTCTCTCCCAAAACACTTCAGTGTGGTTGTTGTTGTTTTTACAGCTTCTGGGGGAGCAGAGCTCCTGTTTATTTATTTACAGTTTAAAGAGCTCTCCCATTGAAATATGAGGAAATGGGTCATTGAGGAAGGAAAAGTCTTCTTGAGGTAGTTTCTTTGAACTGCACCACCAGCAGGTGCTTCAATAGAACTTCAATAAAACTGCAATTAGAAGGCTTTTCCTCCTCTGCCTATGTGGCCATTTAAATCGAAGAGAACCAAATTCCCTGGTGTGACTTCACAGCAAGTGAATTTGCATTTTCCTTGCTGTGTAGTCACACTGCAAGTGCATCTTTTACAGGCAGCCACACAGTCAGTCTAGGTTCTCTAGTAGTGTACTTGTACAATGCATTGCTTTGGGGCACCCCATCTTCATGTTCATATGTGCAATGAAAACAAATCCTTGGAAGTATGGTCATCAGTATCTCATCTGTCATGAGAAATAAACCACACAACACACAAGACTGGCAGTGTCAAACCAACCAACAAGTCTCATTTGTGCATAGTCATTAAATTTTCAACACTTTTTGTATCTTTGTGGTGGGAAGGTTTGGTGTTACTCAAAAGCTGAAAGTACCTGTACTCATGAAATCCTAAAAATAAATAAGCAGACCTATTTGTGACCAAATTGGCAACAACTGTGTATAATGCATGACTTTGTAAAAATCATCAAATGAATGGCAGAGTTTGCAGCTTGTGAAGTTATCTAGATTGTGTAGACTAATCAAGGACAGTGATGGACAAAGGAGCGTTCCGTTGGCAGAATGTCAGGAGAGGGGTTGACTAGATGCCCTCAGCTCTTCAAACTCTATGATTTGTGATCTATTCCATACTTACATGCACATGTGAATGGAAAGGAAGCTCCAGGAGCCCCTTTCTTTTTCCAGGAACAAAGACAATTATTGTACAGTACTTGTACTTGCCTGAAGAACTATGGATGGAGGCTCGTAACATTGTACAGGAGGCAGCAACAAAAACCATCCCAAAGAAAAGGAAATGCAAGAAAGCAAAGTGGCTGTCCAACGAGGCCTTACAAATAGCAGAGAAGAGAAGGGAAACAAAATGCAAGGGAGATAGGGAAAGTTACAGAAAACTGAATGCAGACTTTCAAAGAATAGCAAGGAGAGACAAGAGGGCCTTCTTAAATGAACAGTGCAAAGAAACAGAAGAAAATAATAGAAAGGGAAAAACCAGAGATCTGTTCAAGAAAATTGGAGATGTTAAAGGAACCTTTTGTGCAAAGATGGACATGATAAAGGACAAAAATGGTAGGAACCTAACAGAAACAGAAGACATCAAGAAGAGGTGGCAAGAATACACAGAGGAATTATACCAGAAAGATTTGGATGCCCCGGACAACCCAGTTAGTGTGGCTGCCGACCTTGAGCCAGACATCCTGGAGAGTGAAGTCAAGTGGGCCTTAGAAAGCATGGCTAACAACAAGGGCAGTGGAGGTGATGGCATACCAGTTGAACTCTTTAAAATCTTAAAAGATGACGCTGTTAAGGTGCTACACTCAATATGCCAGCAAGTTTAGAAAACTCAGCCGTGGCCAGAGGATTGGAAAAGATCAGTCTACATCCCAATCCCAAAGAAGGGCAGTGCCAAAGAATGCTCCAACTACCGTACAATTGCACTCATTTCACACACTACCAAGGTTATGCTCAAAATCCTACAAGGTAGGCTTCAGCAGTATGTGGACCGAGAACTCCCAGAAGTACAAGCTGGATTTCGAAGGGGCAGAGGAACTAGAGACCAAATTGCTAAAATGCGCTGGATTATGGAGAAAGCCAGAGAGTTCCGGAAAAACATCTACTTCTGCTTCATTGACTACGCAAAAGCCTTTGACTGTGTGGACCACAACAAACTATGGCAAGTTCTTAAAGAAATGGGAGTGCCTGACCACCTTATCTATCGCCTGAGAAATCTATATGTGGGACAGGAAGCAACAGTTAGAACTGGATATGGAACAACTGATTGGTTCAAAATTGGGAAAGGACTACGACAAGGCTATATATTATCTCCCTGCTTATTTAACTTATATGCAGAATACATCATGCGAAAGGCTGGACTGGATGAATCCCAAACCGGAATTAAGATTGCCGGAAGAAATATCAACAACCTCAGATATGCAGATGATACCACTCTGATGGCAGAAAGTGAGGAGGAATTAAAGAACCTTTTAATGAGAGTGAAAGAGGAGAGCGCAAAAAATGGTCTGAAGCTCAACATCAAAAAAACTAACATCATGGCCCCTGGTCCCATCACCTCCTGGCAAATAGAAGGGGAAGATATGGAGGCAGTGACAGATTTTACTTTCTTGGGCTCCATGATCACTGCAGATGGTGACAGCAGCCACGAAATTAAAAGACACCTGCTTCTTGGGAGGAAAGCGATGACAAACCTAGACAGCATCTTAAAAAGCAGAGACATCACCTTGCCAACAAAGGTCCGCATAATCAAAGCTATGGTTTTTCCAGTAGTGATGTATGGAAGTGAGAGCTGGACCATAAAGAAGGCTGACCACCGAAGAATTGATGCTTTTGAATTGTGGTGCTGGAGGAGACTCTTGAGAGTCCCCTGGACTGCAAGGAGAACAAAGCTATCCATTCTGAAGGAAATCAACCCTGAGTGCTCACTGGAAGGACAGATCCTGAAGCTGAGGCTCCAATACTTTGGTCATCTCATGAGAAGAGAAGTCTCCCTGAAAAAGACCCTGATGTTGGGAAAGTGTGAAGGCAAGAGGAGAAGGGGACGACAGAGGACGAGATGGCTGGACAGTGTCATCGAAGCTACCAACATGACTTTGACCCAACTCCGGGAGGCAGTGGAAGACAGGAGGGCCTGGCGTGCTGTGGTCCATGGGGTCACGAAGAGTCGGACACGACTTAACGACTAAACAACAATAACAACTTGTACAGCCAGCTTCTGATTGCCAGATGTTGCTCATCTGGCTAAGTCAAGGAGAATAAGAGCTAAAAAAAGGTTTTGGTCCAAGATGGCCAAACATTGGAGTTCTGAGGACCATTTTTCTGCTCCAGGACCTTCCAGAAGCCTCACTAGGTCCTCCATGTGGCCCCACTTCACAATAACCTGCAAGAGCTCTCCTTTCAGCAGCCACTACACCATCAATTTTCCTTTTAATCCTTGTTCACCTGCAAAGTAGAATTTCTTTTTTCCCCATGTATTGATAAATGAGGTGAAGCCTTGAGAATGTTCTATATCCCTGTGTATTTTCCCCCATACACACACCCTAACCAAAGACTTGTGGAAACTTTAAGAGTGACAAGTTTTCTTTGGAATGAACTGTCATAGACACAGACCACTTTTTCAGAGGCATGGTACTCAAGCCATATATAAAGCATATGAGTCTTCAGCTTGAATATTGTGCTCCATGCCTCTGAAAAAAATGGGCTGTGTTCATGAAAGCTCATGCCAATTCATACTTGTGAGTCTTAAAGGTGTCTTAAGACTCTTTGTTGTATTCCTACTGTCTAGCTCACAAATAATGCCAGATACAGTGGTGCCTCGACTTACGACCATAATCCATTCCAGAAGATAGACGTAACTCGAAATGGTCGTAAGTCGAAGCACCATTTCCCATAGGAATGCATTGAAATGCAATTAATCCATTCCGGCCGAAGAAAAAAATCACCCCCCCCCAAAAAAATCACTGCAGGACTCATTGGAAACGCAATTAATCCCTTCCGGCCGAAGGGGGGGGGGGGAAGAAAAGCAGTCAAGCGTGCAAGACCCATTGGAAATGCACAGAAAACAAACGGAGCAGATCGGAAATGCACAGAGAACAAAGGGGGCAGGTCGGAAATGCAAAGAAAACAAAGGAAAACGCAAGGGAAGCATGCAGGACCCATCATAAATGGGGAAAAAAAAACCCAAAAAGCAACCAAACCCCCCAAGACCCATCAGAAATGGGAAAAAACACTCCAAAAAGCAACCAAAACCCCCAAGACCCATCAGAAATGGGGGGGGAACCCCAAAAAACAAACAACCCCCCAAGACCCATCAGAAATGGGAAAAAACACTCCAAAAAGAAACAACCCCCCCAGGACCCATCAGAAATGGGGGGAAAAAACACCAAAAAACAAACAAACCCCCCAAGACCCATCACAGCACAGAAACATAACCCCCCCAGCTCAAAACCACGCTGCAAAAACACCCAGAACAGTTTTTAAAAAGCAGAAAACAGCACCTTACCTTACCAGGCAGCCCGAAGCCTCCCTGCAAATACACACACACACACACACACACACTCAGAAGCAGAAGCGAGGCAGTCTCAAGCCTCCTCCGACACACACTCTCTAACTGCTGGGGCAAAAGAGCTACAAAGATGCAGCCTCGTCGCCATCTACAGTTAGAAATTTGAATTTCCCTTTTTTCCCTGCCTTTTTCTGTTCGTAAGTGGAAGCTCCGGTCGCAAGTAGAAGCAAAATTTTGCGGCCGGAGCTGGTCGTAACTCGAAATGGTTGTAAGTAGGGACGTTCGTAAGTCGAGGCACCACTGTATATGGCTCTTTTGTGAAACAGACCAAAGACTGCATACGATGAATAGCTTTCCTTCACAGCTATAAAGGATTGAGGATAATTCTCTCCCACCCACCCTTTAAAGATTGTGTCAGAATTGATTTATCTAGTTTTGCTAATTTTCATATTTAAACTCCAGGAAAGCCATTTACCGAATTCTAGAGACAGAGCCATGGCTGATGTGACTCAGTATAGCTTTATTAATTTCACTTTACAAAAACTGGATATTTGCTTCCTTGTATTTCATTTAAATCTCCTTTAAAAGGCCATTATTTCTGGATTTTTTGTTATATCATAGAATTTTTTTTGTCAACTCACAAAATCTCTGTATAATAAGGGACTTGCTTTGGTTTTACTTTGGTGATTAAATTCTTGACTTTGTATGTGCTTAACTGCAATTTACGAAGTGCATTCTGATGTGTAATTTATCTATTTCTATAATCAGCCTTCAGATAACTCTTAGAAGGAGGTCATGATTTTACATAATTGAGTCTCCATATTTTAGTAAAGTTGTTCGTAAGGAATTCTAATTACAGAAACTCTGATTTTCTGTGAGAGCATCTGCAAATTCTAGCTAAGTTTGCATCAGGCACTGGGATGAGTAAATTAATAGGTTTAATTTCTTGAACAGACATATATTTTAGTATTCAAAGAGTTTTCTAGTACCAGTAGGGGAAAAAAACTCCTTGTGGAAAGCCTAAAGAAAAAGGTCAGTCTCCTTTATGGCTGAAATTGCAGTCTGATGCACAGGGTGAAATCCAGTGGTTAGCTGCAACTACAGTAGAGCCACTGAATCAATGGGGATTGATTGAATCAACTCCTTTGGAAATTCTCCTTTCAGTGGGCCTAGTCTAGTTGTGATTTGTTACTGAATTTCAGCCATAGGTTTATCCCCTTTGAGTATTATCTGAAAAGCAAATTGGAAAAGTCACCTCATTTACTTTATACTAGCAGACAAACCTACCATCAAAATTATTAGAAACCCACCTTCACCCTGTGCTCTTTATGTCTGCACTTTCTCTCCCTTCCCCCTTCCTTTTCTTTCTTACTGCTCTTTCTTTCCCTTCACCTTTGTACTTCAACTTTGCCTTCTGCTCATCTCCTAGGCCTACCTCCTCATCTTCAACTGCTTGGGGACCTGCAGAGGAGAGCTGTACAGTGGACCCTCGACTTACGGAATTAATCCGTATTGGAACGGTGGCTGCAGGTCGAAAAGTCTGTAGGCCGAGGCTCCATTGACCTACAATGCATTGAAAACCAATTAATGCATAACCGGCCGTTTTTGGTCCATTTTGTTTGATTTTCCGGTCTGTAGGTCGATTCTCTGGCCGCAAGTCGAACCTAAATTTTGTGGCCAGAGAAGTCTGTAACTCGAAAAGTCTGCAGGTCGAGCCGTCTGTAAGTCGAGGGTCCACTGTACTTGAAGCAGGTTAATCCCTGACCACCTGCCCCTTGTCTTTTCCTCTTTTGAGAAGGCTGAGGAGCTTTGCCGCCTGGTGATAGAAAATGATGTTGCAAACTACAAAAATATGTGGATTAATTAAAGTTAACCTATCCATTTCTTTAACAAAATAACTCCAAAGTTACACCATTAGGTTCCCCTTAGTATTGATGTTTTAGGTGTTTAAATTTCATGATTTTAGAGCTATAGTGGAAAGTTTCAGAAATGCACACTCTCCCTCCCTCTTTCCCTCTCTTTTTATCAGAGATGTGTGTATGAGTTAAAAGCTGAAAATTACTGAAAGCTAGGTTTTGACACAGTGATGGGTTTGAAAATAATGTCATGGAAAATGCATGGTCAAACTGTTCTGTACCTAAGGTGTGATTATACTGGTAAAAGAACTGGTTTTGAAATGCATTTACGTTCAAATGAATCAACATTTAAAAGAGTGTCTCCTTACACAAACAGAAGCCTGGATTACTTGCCAGGAAAGCGTGTTTTATAGGTGGCACGTGAGCTCATACCATTCTGCTAGAGGGTTGTTTAAAACAGTATGCATGTGAAACTCAATTTATTTTATTCATTTCTGCATATGTATATCCCTCTTGCTGCAAATTGCGCCTTGGGATAACCAGCTAGAGGCGGTGGGAGAGGCTGCAGGAAGGAAGGAGGGAAGGAAGGTGTGCTGGCAAAGATATTTGTAAAAAGCCTGGCTGCTTCTGTCCCTTTGTTCCCCAACCTTTTTCTTAGTGCGGCCCGGTGGATCCTCTGAGGGAGGTGGGGCGGCCCCTCGCACTCGCGCTCTCCGCCGCACGTGTGAAGCGGTGGCGCGCGCGCGTGTTCCCCCACCGCTTCGTGCATGCGCAGGAGCGCCTGCCCACCCGCATGCCCACCCTTTGGCCACCTCCCGGCTCTCGGCCACCCTCACCCCCCATTGCTGCCGCCGCCGGGAGGCCAGGAGCCGAAGCACCCAACGGGTGCTTCAGCTGCTGACCTCCCGGCTCTCGGCCACCCCCACCCCCCGTTGCCGCCACCGCCGCTGCCGGGAGGCCAGCAGCCGAAGCACCCAGCGGGTGCTTCAGCGGCTGACCTCCCGGCTCTCGGCCACCCCCACCTCCCGTTGCCGCCGCCGCCGGGAGGCCAGCACCGCCGGGTGCTTCAGCTGCTGGCCTCCCGGCACCGGTGGCGGCGGCAACGGGGGGTGGGGGTGGCCGAGAGCCGGGAGGCCAGCAGCCAAAGCACCCGGCAGTGCTGGCCTCCCGGTGGCGGCGGCGGCGGCAACGGGGGGGTGAGGGTGGCCGAGAGCCGGGAGGTCAGCAGCGGAAGCACCCGGTGGGTGCTTCGGCTCCTAGCCTCCCGGCGGCGGCGGCAACGGGGGTGGGGGTGGCTTTCGGCCACCCCCCGTTGCCGCCGCCGCCGGGAGGCCAGAAGCCGAAGCACCCAGCGGGTGCTTCAGCTGCTGACCTCCCGGCTCTCGGCCACCCCCACCCCCCGTTGCCGCCGCCGGGAGGCCAGGAGCCGAAGCACCCAGTGGGTGCTTCAGCTGCTGACCTCCCGGCCACTCCCACCCCCCGTTGCCGCCGCCGCCGCCGGGAGGCCAGGAGCCGAAGCACCCAGCGGGTGCTTCAGCTGCTGACCTCCCGGCTCTCGGCCACCCCCACCCCCCGTTGCTGCCGCCGCCGGGAGGCCAGCACCGCCACCTGTGGGGAGGGGAGGGGGGCAGCGGGAGGTCTGTCTTCGCGGCCCGGTCAGGCTCAAGCCACGGACTGGCAATGGGCCGCGGACCGGGGGTTGACGACCTCTGCCTTTGAGAATGCTTTTGCAAAGAAGCAGCCTCTTCGCCACCAACGGTTAGTACATTTAAATTTCCCGCCCTTTTCCCCTGCCTTTTTTTGTTCGTAAGTCAAAGCTCCGTTCGCAAGTCAAAACAAAATTTTGCGAACGGAGCTGTTCGTAACTCAAAATGTTCGTAGGTTGGGACGTTCGTAAGTCAAGGCACCACTGTAATTTGTGTTTCAGAGATGGGTATGAACCGCAGTTTGGTGTGGTGCGCCCACAGGTGTTCAGCGGGTGCTGTGCACTCCCCTCTCCCACCTATAAGCTACTTTTATTTAACTCTTATATGGTAAAAAAGGTTTACTAGCTTTAGTAAGTGACTGAGTAAACTGGCTTGTATATTGCAGATAAACAACCCAGTCCCACCTTGGTTGTGCTATAGAAAGTTTTGCAGACAAGCAGAAGAGATTGTCCCACAACCCATCATTCACCTTTCTATGCCCTGATGCTGCTGCTAGATCCTGGGCTGTCACTACCATCACGCAGAGTGAGACAGTTATTTTGGGGAATAGACAATAAATTACTAATTATTTCCTTTATCATTGCTATGGTTTTCCTGCTAAGGATGGAGTGCTTTCGAGATTTTCTGCTTCAGGTACAAAAATAGCTGGAGTGATTTTGGGGTATTAGGCACTTTGGCTAGAATTCAAAGGATACAGTGGTGGTCATTTATGCCACAGACTAAAGGGTCACGTTCTTGTGGATATTTTTTCATAATATCAGGGAAGAGTGAAGCAGGCTTTTCCCAGTCTCCCTCTCTGTAAATGTAATTTCTTCCTCCCCCATTCCCATTTAGGTAAGAAACAATGAAGAAATAAAATGCAAAGTAAAGTATATGGCAGCCTATAAAATAAAAGAAAGCGGGGGAATGGGTGAATAAAACAAAGACCAATTAAAATCATTTACAATTATTAGACTCATAGCTGACATCTTGCAGTTCTTCTGTTATGTATGTTTATGACAGTTTTCAAAATGTGCCTAAGTAGCGCTTAGAGCTGCATTGGAGTGTGACACTGAATCTTGGTGCATGGCAGGGGTGGGTGACTGTGGCCTTCCAGACATTTTTGTGGCCTTCATCAGCTCTGGCCAACAAAGCCAATTGGAAGAATTATGAGAACTTCAGTTCCAAATCCTCTGGAAAGACACACATTTCCCAACCTCAATATAAACAATGACTTTGTTCAGTCAAAGTTATTTATCTGCTTAGTTTTCTGACTAGAAATGCTAGTTAAAAATGTTTAATTTTTATTGGCTTTTGTTCAGTCTCAATAAAAAATAGTGCTCAACAGCAGTCATCCCCTAAGAAAGGGTTTCCCCACCCCACCCCCTTCGTTAGCAGCAAAGGCTCCCTAAGATTTTTCAGACAGGTGTCATCTCAGAGGGAGTGTCAGAAACAGCAACCAGCATCACTTCCACAAAAAGAGCTTATTTCATTTCACCTCATATGCTTCCTTTGGGATTAGTTTGAGGAACGCTGTGTTCCAACAGATGTAGCATTACCTTATAGAACAGTATTAACCGTCAGGGTGAACATACAAATAAGAAGTAATGGCAAGTCATTTCCATTAAGGTGCCATGTGCCTGTTTCAGTCTAAAAAATGTGCAGTACATTATTCATCATAATGTGCTGGTACTGAATTGGGGTTATTTGTAGTCGTATTGTCATGTTTCAAGTGCAAAACAGAAACAGGAGACCTAAAGATGTAGTTGTTTTAGAACTGTGCTGTTGCCAATAATACACTGACACTGGTGGAAAAATGAGGATGGTAACTTCCTTCTGCCTATTCTTGCCCCCCTTCCTGAGGGCAAGTGGGGGGGAGGGGCTAGGGGAGGATAGAAAATGTTTTGATCATAAGGGAAATTGGTAATTGTCTACAGTGGAAGGATGGTGGAAACATCATCCCATGGGAAGAAAATAGAAAATAGCCAACTAGGGAAAATCCACCACATAGTAACTTTTCCCTGTGCAAACAAAAAAAGTAATTGAAATCAGAAAATAATTTTAAAGGTGATGTCTGAGGGCCTCTCTGTACCATTGCCTGAACATTAGTAAGACAGTAGTAATTGAAGGAGGATGAAAGATTACAAATAGCACTGGAGTTGTAATGACACATCCTGCATTACACATTTTTTGTCTCTGTGATTTAAGCATGTCACTCTATTTTCTCTGATACTTCTGTGCTACTTGGTTATCCATTTCATTTGTTGTATATGGCTAGGATGGACTTAAAAAGGGAAAACATGTATTACTGAAAATAATTTTTATACCGGTTTGGTGTAGACCATTCTGCAGCCAAATTACCTGAAGATGTAAATGCTGGATTTGAATGGGGGAAAAAAATACTTCCTTTAAGATGCAAGGGAATTATGGATAATTAATTCAAAAGAAAACATGGAATACATCATTTATGCAGTGGTATTTAAAAACAAACAAATACCAGGCTGTTTTCAGGCATAGGCTGAATTCCCACGCTCACTTTTGACAAGATGAAATTATTAGACAGTGGCATCTTTTCAGTTTTGTAGGGTGGATATTCTTATGAAATGTACCCCCATGTGGTACTACCCGGTACTTACCACATCACAGATCTGTTGGAGGCAAGACATGATGATCAGTACCAAGTTCACCAGTTGGGAGTACATTGATAAGATTAGTCCACCCTATGAAACTGATGGACAAGCATCTTGTGAATGTAGGTAGGAACTGGGCCTAAACCACTTGGCTGACGAGTGTTCTGTGGACAGAGGTCTGTTCTTGTTCAGCATCTTGACTGGGAAGAACTATATCTGTTTGTACTGCCTTTGTGCCAAAACCAATTGGTAGAATTATGTGGAACAGAATGTTTCCTATTCATTTGTTCACACCAAACTCTTTGAAAAGTTTAACAAACCTTTTCACTGTTTATATAAACAATATATATATATATATTTGAACAAAAATAAACAACTGAAGCTAATTAGTAAGGATGGCTTCAATTTTGTCAAAATAAAGCTTTGATGAAAGAAAAATGGCTTTAGGGCATTCTCATTTTGTTTAATGTCTTCAGTTTCACACATCTTTCCTGTGCATTGGGCTTTTACTTAGGAATACTAAGATTCTGGTACTTTTCTTTTATGAAATAACACATAGAATGAAAGTAATTTTCAAATTGTTTTTGAACAGAATTTAGACCTTCCAATCACGCTATGAAAGCAAGTCCTTTACCATTTGCAAAATCCAAATGCATGGAAAGTTTGGGATCCTTATTCAATGATTTCTTAATGGGAGCAGAAGATAATGGGTGACATTCACAAGTGTCCCTTTAATGAAAGAATGGTGCATGTCAACTGACTGGATTGTCTGTTTCACCCCAAAATGGCCAGCACCCCATCCACTACTGCACTGGAAAATCAAACAACCCTCCAGAGTAGGTTTTGGGATAGCACAGGGGAACAGGGTTGAAAAGAGTCCAGGAAAAGTCCACTATGCCAACAGAAGCCTGCTCGTGTAATATTGGCATGGGCCCTAATACTTCTAATAATCCCTTCCGTCTGCATGCACTGTTGAGTGCAAGTATAACATCTGTGTGCAAACTGATTTGCAAACAGAAAGATATGCAAGTACTTTAGGCATACTCTGCAGGATGAACTGTTTCAATTTGGTAATAAAAAGACCAGACAAAGCCAAAATCCTTAATGTAATCAGTGTCAGAAACAGTATGAGATGATGGATGCCTCTTTCTGTAGGTAAGCACTTGAAATTCATAATTATAAAAAAAAAAATGAGATACTTGCATTTTAATTCCCAAGTAATCCAACCTGCTGCATAACATTTGATGTAGAAGAGGAAGATATGGAATTGTGGTGCTGGAGGAGGCTCTTGAGAGTCCCCTGGACTGCAAGGAGAACAAACCTATCCATTCTGAAGGAAATCAACCCTGAGTGCTCACTGGAAGGACAGATCCTGAAGCTGAGGCTCCAATACTTTGGCCATCTCATGAGAAGAGAAGACTCCCTGGAAAAGACCCTGATGTTAGGAAAGTGTGAAGGAAAGAGGAGAAGGGGACGACAGAGGATGAGATGGTTGGACAGTGTCACCGAAGCTACCAACATGAATTTGACCCAACTCCGGGAGGCATTGGAAGACAGGAGGGCCTGGCGTGCTCTGGTCCATGGGGTCACGAAGAGTCGGACACGACTAAACGACTAAACAACAACAAACAAAGCATTCCTGAATCTGTTGGAGTACGATATGTTGAGAGAGTTAAAAAGAAGAGCTGCATAAAAGTGCGAGCATGGCACAGTGAGACCCCAGGTTCTAGTCCTTGATAGAGATGTGAATGATAACAATTTTTCTTTTGTTTTGGGTTCTTTTGGAGGGAGTATGCCTCTTCCATTTTCTTTCTCATTTAAAAGTCCTTTTAGTTTTTAGAAGAAAGGAAAAAGGCCTCTTTTGGGTAATTCGTTTTGTCTTTATATATTTGTGTTTTCTGGCACTCCAAAAGCCCAAAAGAACGCTTAAAAGCTAATCTGAAAAAGCAGAGTCAAGGCAACAGAGAATCAATCAGAAACATGCAACAGTACATGAAAAAAAAGAGAAAACAGTATGAGTTCAGTGCTACCCAGCTAGCACAAGAGACCCTCTGAGCCTGAGCAGCACAACAGAAAGAAAAAGGCAAGGAGGCAGGGAGGCATTAGCTGTCTGGCATACATCAAAGCAACCAAAGGAAGCACAACACCAAGAAAAACTGGAGAGAAATGCCCCAAGCTGTGTTCATCCAACCACCACGAAAGCAAACAAAACAGTCTCCCCAAAGCCTCACCAAAATAAGCATCTTTAACAGAATACGCAGACAGTAAATTAGCCAAATATTTTTTTAAAAGTAATCATACACAGAAAACAACCTCTCTCCCTCCCTCCCTCTCTTTCACACACACGCACACACAAACACACAGGTAAAACCAGCTCCCTCTCCCAAAAACCAAGAAAAGCAGGCAAGCAAATAAAGGCAGAAAAATGCAAACAAAGCTCCACCCCACAAACTACTCTGATTTTCAGAGATTTCTCCATAGGACATAATGACTTTTCCTCTTGGTTTCCAGCAGGCAGCAGCAAAAATAATCCAAGAAAAGAAAGCGCTCCCACCCCAAAATTATCAAAAAAACAAAAAACAAACCAAAAAACCTCCAGCCTGGCAGCAGCAAAAAGAATGCAAAGAAATGCAATCTCCCCCCCACACACACACAAAAAATGAAAAAAAGGCAAAAAGGCAAAAAGGGAAAGGATGCAAGACAGTGGCAGGAAGGAAGGCAGCAAATGCAATCCAAGATGGTGGACACTAGAAGCAACACATAGTAATAAAATAACACCCACAATAAACAACTGCATCAAAAGCACTCCACATTGGTTTCCAGGCAGCTTTGCAGATACAAAATTCCATCTCCTGGACATTCTGATTGGCTTGTTATTATTAGGCTATTTGAGAGCAAAAGGTAGGTCCTCAAATAGTTACATGAAAGGGAATGTGAGAGAAACTTTCACACACCTGTTTTGAAACATGAATCATTCACGTCTATCTTTTGACAATCAATGGGGGAAAAAACCCACAATTAAACAGTCAATTCCTCTGTTTTGATGAGTTTACCCAATATGAAACTCTTGCATTTCTTGTATGTTTAGGTGCACACACCAAACATCTTAGTTGTGGTCCATTTAGAGAAGCAGAGCCTTCCAGAAGGCTTAAGAGGGCTATGGCGAAGTGACCCACATATCATAAGCAAGGAAACTCAAAGGGAATATACAAGGCATACAGAGACCATTGTTAAATATCCCAGCAGGATAGCTAAATATACCAACAGACACATTTCCTGCATTACATGTATAACAGATTCCAAACTGGGTCTCTTTCAGCCTTCACAGAGTGGAGTTTTCATACCTCTTATTCAGGTAGCTGGCTCAAGGTTGACTTCTGAGGTTGGTAAATTGAGTACCCAGCTTGCTGGTGGTGGTGGTGGGGCAACGTATAACGTGCATAATTATGTTGTAAACCACCCAGAGAGTGCTTTAAGAGCTATTGGGCGGTATATAAGTACACTTTGTTTAGGCAGAGCCGGACAAGGGAGCCGGACAAGTGACTGGTCATGTTCTGGATGCCACGCCTGCAAGGGACACCACACACAGTAAGTGTTAAGGGAAGGGGAAATGGAGGCAGTGTTGTTCTTGCAAGTATCACAAGAAGATGGGGGAACTAACTGGTAAGAAGAAGCACAGCTGGTCATCATGGCACTATGGGCTAACACAGCAGAACAATGGCAGAGTGACCTGGAAGAGTAGAGGGAAGGAAGACGTGATGTGAAAAAGGAAAGCAAAACCTAATTTGTAACTGCTACTGTGTCCTTCTCTGTCTAGGAACCACAGAGTTTGTTTCTGTGTTAGCTTGTTTGTTTATTGGATTTTTCTCCTGGCTTTCTCCCAAAAATAGGACTCAGTGAGGCTCAGAGCAATATAAATGAAGAAAGCAACTGCTGCACAAAACAAGATAAATTATTCAAACAGAATTAAATTAAGAGCACAAGTTGAAAGGCAAGTTAAACACGTATTACTAAGAAAAATGCATTCCCCAACTGGTGACAAGTCCCATTAAGCCAGCTGAAGCTGTGCTGAATCCAACCCCCACCCCCACCCCGTCTTGGATTTGACCAGCTCAGTTCTTCCCCTGCTCCTCCCCTTCTTTCCCCTGTTTTGGGCTCTTCTTCCAACTGACCTCAGCCAGCAAAGGAGTTGTGCTGGTGGATCTGAGAACAGCCAGCACAAGGGAAGCAGACCAGGACAAGGGCAGTTGTGCTGGCATGTCAGGATTCCAAACCCACTGAGTTTGGATTGCACTCATTGTCCAGTATGGGACAGTGCAGGGATAGCTTTTGTCAGGCAACAGGATCATCAACAAACTACTTTAATAAAATCCCTGTTTCTCCTCACACTCCAAGATCTGCATTGCCTAACTTGAAGGATGTTTAAGTAAATAAATGATAAGGGCTAAGAATATGAGATTATAAGGGAGGGAGAAATGGAGAGCAAGTGGAGGGGTTTTTGTCTGGGTGGGTAAGAAATGGGATTTTTAAAAATTATTGCAGCTATTTCCTTCTGTCCAAAGTTCAAAACAGAAGCAAAGGGAGGAGGAGTACATTATGAGTAAGGTATTTCACCTTCTTTATGGTAAGGTTTTTAGTGTAGCCATGTGAGGTTATATTAAACACCAATTTAAGTCCTTTTTTCAATGTAAGTGTAACTTAATGAGATTTTTTTATTTTGTTAATGATGAACATATGACAATTGCCTACTAACTTTGCCATGTCTGGTTTATTTATTTATATCCCAACTACCCCAGTACAGGACTCAAGGCAGTCGCCTACTCAAAGTCTTATGCCTCATGGTAAACTGTGTTGTATTTCTACTTAATGTCTAAATTATGTGTGAGGATGATGACAGAAGCACAGAAACCCCTGTGGGCAGGCCATTTCACCTTTTCCCCCAATTATGGAGAATTCCAGACAGCAATCTCCCCAGTGGACCTGGGAGAACTCTGTTGGCTAAATGGTTGCCAGAGGACCCCACACCTAAAGAAGTCAAGGCACTAGAGAGGGGGACCCAGATGGAGGCTCTGGAGGGGGCAATGCAAACAGAGAACCCAGGCAAGGAGGAGCTGCCCCCTGGAGGAGAAAGGGAGGAGGGCCTGTGGGAGCTAAACAACATGAGGGAGATGCTGGAGGCAGAGGGGCAGACACCATCAGGAAGCAAGAAGGAGAGGGTGGAGCAGGGGATCCAGACAGGCGACCTGTTGCCAGATTTAGTAATAGAAGAAACTGAGGAAAAGGGAGCCTGGGTGAGGCCTTGGAAGACCCAGATGAAGCCTTTCAGGCTGAGGAAGATCCCCCTGAGGAACCCAAACCTCCAGAAGACTTGGATTATATTTATAAGGAAGATCCCTGGACCAGGGTACTAGTGCCAAAGGGGGAAGTGGAGAAGACCTCAATTCCTAACCATCTCCCCAGCGCCATTACTGAGGTGACTGAAAACACCAACCAGAACCAGTCACTGCAGGTGTCTGTTGCAAGTGGTGAGAAGATGGTCACTCACACTTTAAAGGTACCACACACAATAAAATAAAAAATTCTCTGTTAGAAAAATGTAGTACTCTCATTGTTTCACCAAATCTGTTAGGAAATTCAAGACTCTCAAACAAATAGACTCTCTCTATGCAGATAACTATTAAAAGCAAAATATCAATTTGAAAATAGAGTAGCACAATGCAACAGGCATCCAACAGGACCCCATTACGAAGACAGCTAGAACAAAGGCAGTAGTACGCATTTTTAGGCTTGGTACAAACTTGTTCAGACTTCTTCAGACTTGTTTGTGCCTTCTGCAGTTATGTAGTTCCTTGTTTTTCTGCTGCGATGAGGTCAGAATCAAATATCTAAAAATGCCATCTTTTTACTTCTTGTCAAGTCCCTTCCTATAAAATAACTTTATCAACTTTAGCGAGAATTGTCTTTCTGGATGATTCTGCTGACAGTGTCTGCTTTTCATGAACCAAAGTTTCTCTTAGGCCTTTTCATCTGGCCTGAACCTATAGTTTTCCTTATACATTCCAGAATGTTCCCACATCTCCTCCTCAAACATATCTTGTCTGGAGATCTGTCCCCCCACCTAGAGATGCAGGGAAATGTAGCAATTCCTTCAGACTTCAGCTTGGGGTCTGGGATCCAGCCATGCTATTTACAGTGTATTCACTCATCCCTTCTCAAAAGATGTTGCTAGTAAGAAAAGGGAAATGGTGGAGAGTGAAAATGAGTGAAAGTAAATCATCTCTCCTAGCTTGGTGTTGGTCTTATATACATAGCTCGACTTGCACTAACCTCTATAGACACATTTGTTCTTAGAAAAATTAACAATTTTTTGTCTGATTGATTTCAGTGGGAAAGTGAAGTACTTGCTAAACTGTTGTCTTAATAAAAATGAAGGGGTTTTAGCAGGCTAATCCTACACATGTCTGATTGGAAGTAGAGCTGGGCATGAACCTTGGTTTGGAAGTTCATGCTAGTTTGTATGCATGGCACCACAGGTGCCACACATTCCCTTCCCCTACCTCCCCAGCCAATGACCACTCACCAGTCAGCATGTGCTCCTCTCCTCCTCTTTAGCTGTTTGACCTGGCAGGAGCACAGGTTTGCCTATCCTTCCTCCTTGTCTGAGTAGGCGATCAGCCAAGGAGGTGGGGCAGGGAAGCCTGTGTTCCTGCTGGAGACTGGTTGGATAGCCAAAAAGGTAGGAGGAGGAGGAGGAGAAGGAGGAGGAGGGAAGTGCGCGCTGACTGGTGAGAGGGGGATCCAGCTGGGGAAGTGGGGGAAGGGAACGCAGGGCACCTGTGGTACTGTGCATTTGGACCAGCACAAACCTCCAAACTGAGATTTCTGCCCATCTCTAGTTGGAAGTTAATCCTCACTGTGTTCTGTAGAATTTACCACCAGGTATGTGTGTAAGAAAGTGTAGGCTAAAATGACGAACTTTGGCTAAATTGTGTCTAATATGCCAGATTTTTCCTCCTTCACCTCCACAAAAACTGATGTTTGTTGTAATCAAAAGATTGCCAATAGTGATGGCCTTGTGAAGAATGGCTTCTCCTGTTACTTCCTGGACAAAGTGAAATGGTGCATTTTCTAGCCCTCTTCCTGCCCACTCACTGCCACTGCTTTTGGCTTTCTATATTTTATTTTTTTTGGCCTACAACTCTCACAGTCTCTTAGCATTGATCATGGTGGTAATGGCTTCTGGGAGTTGATATCCAAAGAATCTAGAAGGCCAAAGTTCCCCACTGCTCTTTTAGAGACTCAGCATCAGGAATATCTCTATGACTAGAAACACATCCAATGCTTTTTCTTCCATGTTTAGTATAGCCAACTATTTAGTTGACTACATCAAGGATCTTCCTGATGTTTATCTGGAATCTTCCCTTTAGGCATGCAAACAATTATATTCTTTTTAAAATGTTCATATTTACATATTTAACATAGATCAAACAGAGCAAGGCTGCCTAGGCAATTTTACATCATAGATATAGCAATATCCGAAATTAATTAGTTTCAAAAGCCTTTCAAAGCTTTGGCATTCATCTCATGTTCTCTCTAAGGATGATCTTCCTACATTCTATCTGCTTCCCTCTGCATTTTACCACAACCATTTAGAGCTCCATAATATTTTTTCATTAAAATGTTTCTATACTCTTCTGAACAAAAGGGGCAAGTCTATACAAGAAGCCTAAAGACAAACAATAATATACAACTATATACATTCCTATAGTCTCTGCATCTTTAAATCAACTTTCCCTGAATGCCTTCCTCAGCCTGCTATTCGTATTTCACATTTGACCCACAAAAACATTCTTGATTACTGTTTCACCATTATAGTCCCTTTGACTACAGATTCATCAAGGCCTAGGAATATTCCAGAATTTGTATAATACTAACACTGGGCTTACTTTGTAATTAAATCAGTCTAAAGTTGTTGTAAGTTTAACAGTTGTGGCACTTCATTTATTTATTTCCTTTATTTGAAAACTTGGAGTCCCTCAGGAAATGAGTCAACATCGAAGCACACCATCATGGAATATAAAAAGAGCTCCTTGCAAAACTCAAGTCTGCAAATCACTGGTGGATCTTAATATCCTGAAGCTGTCCTTATGGCTGGTCTAAGATATGTTGCTGCCTGTGACAGAGAAATAGATGGCAGTTCCACTCAAGACTAGATGTACAGTACCCAAAGCCAACCTAGCATGTTCTAGCATATGAAGAAACTCCCCAGGTGTCTGTCTCCCTTTAAGGAAGTAAAACAAAAACAAACAAACAAAAATATTCAGTAATCATGACGCCTCCCACACCTTGCTGCCTGACGTGGCTAGCTTACTCTGCCTCGTGGAAGAGCCAGCCCTGGCTGTATTCAATTTGAAAGATGTGTCACATGGCTTGACAGTTTCTCCGTGATGACCACCTTGGGTCCTTTATAAGGAGAAAGGTGGGGTAGAAATAATTTAAATAAATGAAATGAAATAATGAGCTTTCTGCAATGGGACTATCTAAGGTTAAGGAAGAAGAAAGAGATGGCACTGGTAAAAGTTAAGAGGCAATTTGAGAAACATGCCAGATACACTGAAGGAGGAGACATGTAGAGTAGCTTTTTGAATATAGGCACTGCTGTCAGACACAGGTGGATGATGAATTCACCTTCTCCCCTTTCAGTGAAAAGCAGCAGATGACAGAAGATAACAAAAGAATTAGCCAGAAGATTCTAGACTGACATCTTCCCACTGAGGTATAGCCACATATGAAAATAGTTAGCCATCTTTATCATGTTAATGTGCATCAATAAAAGTAATAAAGGATGCAACTGAGCTAAATAACCAAACATATTCTCAAGTACTGTTTTAATTTCTCCAAAATTGTGTTACCCACAGAGAAAGATATCAAATGTGATTCTTTCCCATCTTGTCATACACTTCAATATATTGATCTTATTTGTAATAAGTAGGGTGAGGTACCACTGCAATACCATTATAAGATAATTTTCTCTAATAGTCACATTACAAGAAAAAGTGTGCCCTTCAGTCTACAAATCATCTCTCACAAGCACTGGAAACACTGAAATATTGACTACACCCACAGTAACACATTATAACTCTCTTTTTTCATGAGAAAAAAAAAACCTCTATATGAATGGTTTAGCATTTTGCAAGCAATGTTCCTCAAGAAATATATTAAGACTTGTTCCTGTGACTCACATCTCTCATTAAGAAATTAATCAGGTGCTATTATCACACTTACCTTGGATAAGTGTCTAAATATACCTCAACATATTATTTCTCCATATTGAGGGATTAAGTCTTTCTGAAACACACACATTGAGCAGATTCAGAACAAATTATATGCTAGGGGAAACCCTACCCAATGTGAGTAGGGAAGGATGAGTGAGAAGTTTCATATGGTTGTTTCATAGTTAAGAACTTTCTGAAATTTGCAGATTTGTTGATAAACTGGACTTCATATTGAAAAAATTCAAATGTCCAATATGCATTGAGGCACAAATAGGTATAATTTCATTTTACAGACCTAATGTTTTCATATTGTTCATAGAAATGGATGAAATGGATGAAATTTGTTGGAGTGAAATTTGCTGGAGTAATTGCTCTTTGTAAAGAGATCAAGACTCACATTTCAGATAATTAGGTGCAGAGAGGTTTATGCAAGAGCAGCCTTTAAAGTTTGGGGATGTGAAATGAAATGAAACAAAATGAGGTAGGACATGCACAGGCTTATCTTCCTATGCCAGTTGTGGACAATTAGTACAAAAAGTGGCAACTGTCATAGAGGTACTGGGGGAACTTTCAAAATGGCAGTCTTGTGTTCCATTATCCTTGCAGCAGCAGCTGCTCCAGATACATTATTAGAAAGTTGTCCATTGTTTTTATATGGTACAGAAAACACCCCTAGTTGTGCACATTACCATTAACACATTTTAGTTTAGGCATCCTTCATTCTCAAGAGACTATGGTAACATGCTCTGTATGGTGGAGAGTGAGCACGAAGCCTGGGTAAAATAATATGGAGGATAGGCTGTTACCCAAGCAGGAAATCCCCCCTCTCCATGTCACTGAAATAGTCCAATGGAAAGGCAAGAGCCAATACAACTGGTTCCAGCGACGTTGCAGGAGTTGCCAGAACTACACGAACTGCCTCCGGGACTCCAGCTCCGGATTTTGCCTCGAGGTTAACTCCTGAAGCCTTTTCCATCAGTGGATATAGCCACAAGGCAGTGGAGGTTTGAAATCGGAGTTTTCCTTCTCCTAGATGGGCTGCCTCCCAAGGCTGACGAGCCCCACCTACCTGGCATTAACACATACATTAATATATAATGAAGGGACTGTGTGATACTAGAAAATGATGCATTTATTTATTTATTTATTTAATTTTATTTCATGTATTTATATACTGCTGACTACTCTAAGCACTACTAAGCACTACTCTAAGCAGTTTACAGCAACACAGTGTAACAGTAACCCAACCACCCCAACATTAAACATCTAAAGTAAACAAGAAATAAATACAAACCCCAAATGATGGCAATACTGGAAACATATAAAATAGCTTAAGAGAGGATGCTTTTGACTGCCTCTTGAAACAAGACAGTCTTTAGCATCCTCTTAAAGAATAAATAAATAAATAAATAAATAAATATCTCACAGAAAGGCATTATCATAAAATCATAGGTCACAGAATCATAGAATAATGGAGGCCATCGAGTCCAACCCCTTGATTAAAGCAGGAATCCAAATCAAAGCAGATCCAACAGATGGTTGTCCAATTTTCTCTTGGACGCTGCCCATGTTGGAGCACTCACCACCTCCCAAGGTAATTGGTTCCATTGTCATACTGCTCTAACAGTTAAGAAGTTTTCCCTGATATTCAGCCTAAATCTGGCTTCCTTTAGCTTGAGCTGATTATTATGTGTTCTGCAATCTAAGATGACTGAGAGTAGATCCTGCCTCTCTTCTGTATGACAGTCTTTCAAATATTAGAAAAGTACGATCTCTCTTTAGGCTTCTTAAGGCTAAACATGCCCAGTTTTTCCTCATAGGGCTTGGTTTCCAGTCCCTTGATCATCCTTGTTGCCCTCCTCTGAACTTGTTCCAGTTTGCTGGCATTCTCAAAGTATGGTGTTCAGAACTGGACATAGTACTCAAGATGAGGCCTAACCAGTGCCAAATAGAGGGGTATTAGTACTTCACAGGATTTGGAGACCATACTTCTGTAAATGCAGCATACAATAGCATTTGTGGGGGGTTTTTGTAGTTACATCGAACTGTTGGTTGATATTCAGCTTGTGATATACAACAATTCTAGTAGTATCAGAGTCCCCCTTGTTATAACTCTGTTATAACTATCCCCCTTGTTATAACTCTGCATTTTTACATTACATCACATCCTTAGTCTTTCCATTGTTCAGCTATATCATGTGCTTCTATACCAAATGCAATACACTTACCAATTCCATAAATATTAATAGTCCAGAAATAACTTTTAGCCCACCCCCAGATGAATTGCTATATTATGCAGAAGAACAGCAGGCAAGCAAAGTCACACAGACTTGTGGGAGGCTATTAGAATGTACTAGCAGATCTATCCAGACATCTAAATCACATTTTCTAAATACCATTATTCCTCTCAATTTCAGAGCTAGGATTTGTACGAGATTTATTGTAATTTGACTCCCCAGGTGTTAAAGAATTTAGAATAGCTGCCAGAAGCTGTATCTTCAGGGAATTACATTCTCTAAATAACACTGAAGGGAAACATGTTTCAAACTAATAGGAATTACATCAAAGATTACTACTCCTAGCACAGTCCAGCATTCATTAGCTGAAACAAATGCATGTTGCATTTCCCAAGGTGCCATGAGCCTGAAAAAGAGTCTCAGGCATTCTGGACCAGAAATGAGATAGTCAGGACAGGCTTTGTCTGTGTAACCTCACAGAATTCAAATCTACCTCCATGTTAAAAAGATGCTAGGGTGGCATTTAAAGAAGGCTTTCAATAGAAAACTGTAATGCAATGTAGGAGACTTCGGACCAAATTGTGTGTTGTAGTAATCTTATTAAAAAGGAAAATGTATTGCCTTTCAAGGAACTGAACATGCTTTACAATATAATCCATCCTAAACAAGGGAAATCCCAATGAGTTGTGTATATGCTTGTAGGCTTGTAGTTTGTTGGCTACCTATTTTCTTAAAATCCTTCTTCAGGTGTTTTCAGCATATGTTCCCTGATCTCCTCCAAGCCAGGGGTAGCTCTGGTCGTATCTGTTTTTTCCCCTTGCCAACAGAAAAGAGAGAGGGGGAGAGATTGAGGGTCCCTCCACACTGAGAAATTGTTCAACTTTCCTTGGACCCATGACACCAGTACTGCATCTATATGTTTTACCTCTAGTTGTGCCAGTGCACAATTTGCTTGCATGGACGCCAGTACTGTGTTGATGCCTGCAGATTGTGCACTTGTGGGACCGTGCCATTTGGTGATGTTTTCTAATGAACATATTCGAGCAGGTTGGTCTCCAGCCCTCCACACCATAGTGCTGCTCCTGTTTAGTTTTCTTGGGCTATCAGGGTGAAGAAGATATCAGTTGCTCCAGCATTTTGTTTTTAAAGAAAATGTTATCACTTTTGCACCATACCACAAAAATGAGGAAAAAATTAGGAAGCATTGTGGTGAAAATGTGAAGCTTTGAGAAGGATGGGCACACAAACCAAAGTGGGAAGGGAGGAGGGAGTGAAGTAGGTGGGAAGAGGCAGACAAGATTGGCCAAATTCTGTGTTGGGAGTGAGTCCTCAAAGAGCATTTCTGGAGGTGTATAGATTGGTGATACCAGCATGAGCCAGCACTTTCCAATACATATGTCAACAAATACTCTCTCCATGTGTGGATCACCAATACGAGGATGATGTACTGATTTATTTTATTTATTTATTTGTCACATTTACAAGCTATCTTGTAAATCCCAATGAGAGGACTCAAGGTTAATCACAGTCAAGTCTACAACAAAATATACCAGAAAAACCCAGTGCTACCCCAAAACAATTGGCCACAATACAGGATAAGCTGAGTGAGTGAGTGAGTGAGTGAGTGAGTGAGTGAGAGAGAGAAAGAGAGAGAGAGAACTAAATTTCATAGGAGCTAAAATCCAGTCTTATTATGGGAAACATTTACAACTGGGCAGTAACATCTTTTTTTTTCATGCTGAAGTGGACCCAATCAATCTCTTAAAAGGCAGACTTATGAAAAGCCAACCAATCATGTTGTTATTGTTGTTTATTTTGAACTAAGCATTGCTAAGGGTTGATTTGGTTAGAACAGGACCCAGACAGACAGAATAGGTTGACAGAATCTCAGAAGCTCCTCTAATTTAGAGCATTTAGAACATTCATACCTGATAGACAATAAGGTTAACTGACTAAGCAAGTGGAAATTATAGCAGTGCTTAGACAAGAAATATACCTATAAATATACCTTATGCTTATATGCACAAACTTGATTCCAAAATGTGACTTGGAGCACTTTTTAAAATGGAAGTCAATGAACAGATCAGAGTCATCATGACTATTATAGGGAGATTCAGCACAGATGGATATAGATGAAAACAATATTATTGTGTTTGCTGAGCTCGTTCTAAAAGGAATGGTTGTAGAAATTGTGGGAACTACTTTGTCTAGAGCTGAAAGATAATGCAGAAGAGAGAAAGTGAAATGATCAAGAAGCTGGGTCAACTTCCCTGTGAAGCATAGAAGAGTAATGGAGCTTAACGAAAAAACATATGATGGAAAGACATGATGACAGAGGGATATCATCTTAGGCATTCTGTAGATAAAGTTATCTCCCTTCTCATAACATAAGCATCCAGAGTCATTCAATGAATTTTAGAGGTAGGTGAATCAGAGCAAACAAAAGAAAACTCTTCACACACTACATGAATTCTGGAATTTCCTTCCTGGGATAATCACTATCTTGGATGAGTATAAGAGGGAATTACACAAATGTATGGAGGAAATTAATGGTTACTAGCCATTATGGCTATCTACTACTTTCAGTATCAGAAATTCTATGCTGTTATACTAGTTAGATGCCATGTCATGATACTAGTTATTTGCTAGGGAACAGGAGTGGGAAACTTCCCTTAAGTCTACACATTGTGCTTCCTACAAGAATTTGCTTGGCCACTATGGGAACAGAGTTGATTAGAGTGGCCTGTAATATCATCCTCCTCAGCTGTTGTTATACATTTAAATGCACAAGACAGCAACAGTGGCAAGTTTTTTCTCGTAAAAACGCAGTGGTTTTGGCCTTGGGGTAGAGGGGAAGCATTAGGAAGCAAGAGAAGCAACAGCGAGCCAGATAGTTGCCTGAAAATGTATCTTCTCTCTTTTATCAATGAAGAGTGCCAACACATTTGACTGCTACCTAATACCTGCTTCTTGTCATGTGGTCCCCCTCAAACTGCGAACCATTGAAAGTTGTAATCAAGAACTGCTATTCAGTAGTTACACAACACTTCTGAGCATTCAAAAGGACAGCAACGTATGACAAGAAGTACCAGCAAAAAGCCATCAATTCTGTGAAAACATGCATGAGGAAAATATGTCCATATGCTAATTTGTAATTCCTTTTGTCCTGCATCAACCACTCAGTTGCCTGTTGGCATGCTTTGGGAAGCAGTGACACAAAATAGTCACTAAGAAGAATTTTGACTTGTCCCAATTATCCTTTTTTAGTTGTTTGTATTCTCTCTGTTCTACTCTATTAGGAATCTCCTCCTGTATATATTTGAGTCCCCTGGCATCAAAGTGACAATTTTCCCTCCATAGAGTGGGGGTCAGAATGGTCACACTTCTCCAAATTATAAGCAGATTTTTGACGAAGGAGAAGCAATAACTGTGTTCTCTTTGGTTTAACAGGTAATATTTTCAAGGATTTAAAATCTATGTCTGGAAATATTGTCATGCAAATTATTTTATAACTGGGACAGTATATCCTGAAATATTTTAAATTAGGTCTCCTTCTCTTTCTCTCTGCAAAACAGACCCATTGCCTGTCATCTGTGAGTAGCCTTTGGCTCTCCCCATCACCAGGCGTCTAAAATTGCTGAAGTATGGCAGAATATTCAGGAACGCTCTTGTCAAACATTCTATGATGACCCTCCAGTAAGCACAGATTTAAACTACCAAGAGGGAGCCATTCTGGCAATCAATCAGACCTCGTTTTTATGTTACAGTGATGCTGTAGTTCTCACCAACAGGGTGAAGAGATGCAAAGAAATCCATAACTTCTATCCCATTATTGGAACACATGGAACAGAGGGGTTCCATCTCCCCTTAGTATGAGGATACTGCATCTGACCAAGCTTTATGTTTCACAGAAGAATGCAGTTCACTTCTCCTTGTGTTCAGGCTAGAAGCTGGGAATGCAAGGATATGGGCAGCCTTGTGTTCAGTGACTCCCAGTTAGGATTGGATGGTTTTGATCATGCTAAAAACAGGCCAGCTGGCTACATAGCCCAGTGAGTTAGATATCTGGCTGCAGAGCCAGATGTTGGGAGTTCTATTTTCTAGTGTCCATCACCAAAGAGTGAGCCTGTGTGGAATTGGGCAAGCCATAAAGTCCCAGGATGCCCCCAGAAGAAGGGAATGGCAAACCACTTCTGGGTACAAGAAAACCCTGGAAAGGGTTGCCATAAGTCAGAATTTGACTTGATGGCATGTAATATTATTATTAAAAACAGGCCACAGCAAATTGCCTGGAATGGAGGGAAATCTTGAACAGGATTTAAGGGCAGGAGGTGCTGTGTGTTCTTTGTCAGGAAGAAGTAAAAGAAGCTAGAAGCTGGAGTGCCACAAAGCAGGGAAATATTAAAACAAAGCTCTGCATGTTGTTTAAGACTGCAGTTGTTTGCATGTTGACTCAGAAATATTAAGCCTCACACCACATAAGTGTGTAGAAGGTTGTGGCCTAAGGCTAGTATCTTGCTGGTTAAATGTGGAGTGGAAGGGAAATAATATAAGCACCCTCACTTTTCCCACACTGACAGGCTTCCCTATTAATATGGCTGTGATATCAGCTGTACAACAGGTCACACAATGGGGAGCTTCCTGGAGCAGACAGAAACAGGATGCTTATGCAGTTTTACCCCTATCTCAAGCTTAGGCAACTAAATACTAATCTGAGTCTTGAGCTGTAGATCTCTTGCTAAATGCTTCTATATGATCTGGATCTATAAAGTCAAAGAGGACTTCCTTGCCCCTCTTCCTGCGGCAGCCCCTCAAGTCTTCTGAAAATGATACACAAGAAGTCTGGAAACCCTGATGAAGAGAGTGGAGGAGCTCTAGGAACAAGAGAAAATTGCAAGCTGCTTTAGACTGAGTCTGATCATTGGTCCTTCTAGCCCTGTATTGTCATCTCTTTCTGACAGCAGCTTTCCATGATTTCAGGCAGAATTCTTTACTAGATATGTCCATGGTCTTCCCCGAAGGTCTCTGATCCAAAGCAGGCCTGTCCCTGCTGAGCTTCTTCAAGCAGACAAGATCAGTATCTTTAGGCTGGTATGGTGGCAGGCCACTGTAGTTCAGGAGAGTGGGGAAACCCTGAAAATCAGGTAGTGACACCTTCTTTGATGGTATAGGAGCCCCTGTGATCCTTGTGATCAATTATATCAATGCGAGATTAATGTTATCAAATTCAGCAGCTTAAAATTGTGTAGCATGTTAGGTAGGCTACAGGTTACACAAATCTTCTGACCAGGAAGTAATTACTTGATTTGAAGTTTGTTTATAAGCATGGACACCATGGGTTTACCCTGTGAGTTATTGCAGTAGCACCGAAAACCAAGAAATATACTTTTGGCTCTTAAGGTAGTGTAAGTAGCCATTTTGGGGAAGTGACAGTTAAACCAACATGTCCCCAGATCTTTAAAAAGGTTTGGAGTTAGTACATGGTCGAACAGATGATGTCAGTGGGTGACTGGACATATGCTGGACTTTGCTTGAAGGAACCAATAATAATTCAGGTGCTTGCATCTATATTTAGATTTTGCACAAGCAACAGGATATAATATTGGTCATTAGAGATGAAGATGAGTCTCATTAAAAGCTAATGTTCAGAAGCAGGGTCTTCAACTGCCTTTAGGGATGCAACTGGGACTTCCACAGCTAGAGAGTCCCAAACAGGGTCTAGACCAGCCATTCTCAACGGGGGCCATATGGCCCCCTGGTGGCCCCTGACATAAATATGGGGCCACAGACTAGAAACAATTCTTCACACACCAGGTTCATTATGTGATTTATACAATCCTGAATTGGCCTATATTTCTTTCATGTTGTGTTTCTGGCCATGACCCAAAAAAAGGTTGAGAATGCCTAGTCTAGATTGTCTCTTTTCCCTTTCTCGCATGTAAACTCTTGCTTGAGTGAGACACACTGTTGCTTCATCTTGATTTTAGTCCTTTTTTTATCAAGCTGAATACATTTCACTTAAGTGTTTTCTGGCGTAGAGGTGCCTGAGTTCCCATAGGATGAACTGAGCCCAGACTTTGATTGTTCTGATCAACTGAGGAGTATATAATGGGGGCTCCTTTTGCTCTCAAGGTGAACTAGGGGTGCTTATTATCAGACCATTACACTTAAAACAAAACACAAAGAAGCAGAGGCAGATCCTGTGTCCAAACTTCTACATTTAATTTATGATGGGCATGGCTCTTTCCAGTATTGGTGTGCCTGTGGCTGCTGTGTAAATACCTCAGGATGGTACAAATGGCTAATTGATGAGCACTATTTGCACATGAATCAAGCATTTGCAAAGGTTGTGTTCTGAATGACATGAAAATATATAAGTTCTGTGAATTACCTGGAGCTCTACATAAAAATATGGTTTCATGCTGTATAGGTACCCAAATGGAAACCTCTGTGCACAGTGAATTATGTGGACCTCATGAGTAAAGGAGAAGGCGATCATAAAATTCATGGGAAGTTATGGTTTACTTTCTTTCATATCTATAGCACAAATGTAACACAGTGTTAAGACTGCATTTATAAATCTGAATGAAGATAAAGACCAGCACTTAATTTCTGGCATACTGAAAGTACCCTTACAGTAGAAAGTATGAGAGTAAGGAGTAAGCAAGGGAGAAATACATGGGAAAAGACCAGGGGAACAGGAGGAACAAGAGGTTAAAGAGGCTGGATTGTCTTGATTACTGTAGGTGATGCCGAGATCTATACATTCACATACACACAAAAGGCCATTGGGCTGTGATCAGTTCTTTGACATAATTTAGTTATTTTTCGGGAGATGTATTTTCCCCATGGTGTGGAATCCCCAAGCTTTAGAAGGGGACACTGTCAGATGGAGGGTGGCTTAAACAAATCAGTCACCTGGTTTAGAGACAGCTTTCCTGTCTGATTGTAAAGATGAGACAAGAAGCGCACTGAAGGAACCGGAGATGTGATAAGCAGGATTTGCCTTATGCGATTTTCCATTGGAAAAATGGGGAAATGATTTTCACTGATTTCTCCAAAATCTGCTGTAGACAGTTGGGGAATTCTTCAGGAAAGTGTATGAGAGAGGTGTAAGGGAAACAGGAAACTATTGAGAATCATCCTTATCCTACTTGGAAGTTGCCATTCTGAGCCACTGTGTTCTGTTCCTGTGGGTTTGGGGGCACTATTTTAGGGATTTGAGACCTAAAATATTGTCCTGACATTTGTCCATTGCATCCCACCATTTTTAGCATCAATTTTTATTAAGAAGTCTCTATTCCATCCCATCCCATTCTGGCTTTTATCTTGTTTTTTAAAGTGACACACACATTGCAAACTCCATAAATCTCGAGTCCTCTCTCACTCAGTATGCACTAAAATACACAATACTGCTAGAACTTTTTAATTCCTGAGAGAGAGAGAGAGAGAGAGAGAGAGAGAGATGAAGAACAAGGTTTATTTCACTGTGAAATGAATTGTCTGAATTTGGCTTATTCTGTTCTTTAAAGGCTGATGGAACATTTTGTTCATATCACTGAGATGTTTTTGGCCTTGAGAGCTAATTTTTTAAAATGTCAAAGAACTAATTTTAAAAGTTAGGTGCTCCCAAGGACAGTTTCCTCAACGGAGCATACCAAAACAATATGGAAACAGTCCTCCCCACATCTATTTATTTGCTACTCCCTCTTTTCACAAGGATTATAAAGCATGATGTACACAATGCTTCAAAGGAAGTTCAGGGCTGTATTTTCTCTCTCAAGTGCAAAGATCGCCATAGACTGTAGATGTACCTCATGTTTTCTTGTGAGGTGTCCTTAGCAGGAGATGCAGCCAATCCTCTGGAGTAATTGAAATCCACTGCAAACTAACCTTAGAGGTCTTCTTTCCATCTGGTTGCATGGCAGGAGGTACAAGAATATGAAACAGAACCGCTGCAATTAATGGATCACAGCCATAAGCCAAGGCTTGCTTGCAGTTTTCTTTTTGCCTCCAAAGGTGCTCCTGGCTCTTAATACACTTCTTGTCTTGCATATTTCTGCTTTGGTGCCTTAGCTGTTCTGGACACAACATTTTCCACTGCCTTCTTCTCTGTGACTTCAGTTATCACTGCAGATTTTGCTTGTTACTTATTTACAAACTGGCTTCTTAAAGATTCCCTTCTTTTTACAGAAATCACTGTCCTGAATATCACTGTATGTCATGGTTAGCAAAGTCTGTTACCTAGTATCTGAAGTGGTACTGCAAGCTACAATCATATTTAAATTGATTAGAATTAATTAATGTACTTTTAAAAAAATGACCCAGAGATGCACACTCAGTACCTCCATGAATTTCCAGATGTCTTTCTAAGAATCTATGTCTATGATAGCATTGTCTGTCAGCCAGGAGCATTAAGTGAAATATCCTACTGTAGAAATAAGTATATACTCATGCATATCAGGTCATAGAGATTAGATCCTGTCAAGGCATTGCATGCAAGTACAACAACATACGAGATTTGATTTTCATAGCTCTAGAACCCTGCAAAGTTCCATAATTAAAAGCAACATTTTACCAGCAAGTGCACTTGCTCAAGAGTCCTCCTCAGAGTACGCACCAGACCCTTCAATCTGAATCATTTATGTCTATGCAGAAGCACAACATTCTATTTTTATCCCATGGCAAAATGCTGGTTTTGATTCAGTTATACTATAATAACCAGGATCTCTTTTTCTGAGTCTGTATCTGACCTGGATTAAGGCAATTAAATGATAATGATGGGTTTCGCTTTCATAAGACTGCTGCTGACACAGATAAAATCTGACACATCTGATCTCCTACAATGTAATGGTGTCACAATGAACACATTTCAGCTCCACTGACATTTCTCAGAAGAAAGGGAGTGCAATCATTAAAATAAGGCAACAAATACAGAAGCACCAATTATATCCACCTCTTATGCCCTGATTTCCACTGGTTCTGTATCCTTGGGCACTTTGTTGGACTAGGCGACGTTCCAGAGGCTCATGTGCCTACATTTGAAAGCCACACTCTGATTTTTTTTTTTAATGTATCGGTGGATGAGAAACATTCCAATGGCAGAAAAGCCCTGTGAAGGTGTTGAGCCTGGAAAAGGTGTACAAATGCATGATGGGGTTGCGCCTCCAGTTCTGACCTCTGCATTCCAGTCTGTGCAAGCCTTGCCCACCCACCCCAAATAAGGAGACAGACACAAGTGATGGGTTAACTAGGGCTACACTTCATTAACAGATTAATTATAACTTCCCTCCCAGTGCAGAGGGGTCTGCTGTAGTGCAGATGCCAGGGGGGCAGGCGTAAGGGTACCTGCCTTCCCTTACCCTGTTCCCACCTAAGGCGAATCCCAAGTCCTGATTCCCAGCTGGCTAACACCCAGATGAACCTCTTGGCTGACAACCGCCCTATACTTGTGAAATTTAGGTGGTGAATTGTTCAGCCTTGAAGGAAAGGCCTGTTGGAGGGCAGGCATCCTTCTCATAGATGGTCAAGCCTCAGGAAAGCTCTGGGTGATCTATAGGTGACCAAGCAGCCTGTATCTCCATTCTTGGGGGGGCAGGGCAGGATGGGCAAAGATTCCCCCACCTGTGCAGCCATCAGGCACGCAGACAGAATGGCACCGTTTTCTAACATTCTCACATGAGCAGCATTTTTTTGCAGGGTTCAAAACCCTCGTAAAGCAGATCCTCTGACTTTTCAAGGAGTTCTACTTGTGTTCAAGCAAAAGCAGGTCCAAAATGCAGAAGCCAGATTGCTGATGAGGGCCTGCTACAGGGATCACATAAATGATCCCTGTAGCAGGCCCTCATCAGCAATGATGATCCCTGTAGCAGACCCTCATCAGGGATCACATAAATGAACCCTCCACTGGCTGCTGATCTGTTTCTGGGCACAATTCAAAGTGCTGGTTCTAACCTATTACGCACTAAGCGACTTGGGTTCAAGCTATCTCAAGGATTGTGTCTCCCTTTATAAGCCTGCTCAGGTGTTAGGAGAGGCCTTTCTCTCAGCCCCACCACTTTCACAGGTGCATTGGGTGGGTACATAGGAGAGGGCCTTCTCTGTCACTGCTTCCAGATTTGGAACTTCGTCCCAAAGGAGGCCAAGCTGGCTGCATCTTTGCTGTCCTTCCGCAAGCAGACAAAGGAAAGCTTTCCCTTAATGACTGACTGCCTGAGTGAGGGTTTTTGTTTGTTTGTTTGTTTTTCTAATGGATTGTTGTACTTTACTGCTTTGAATGTGTTTTGGTGTTGCTTATGTTTTTTGTATGGTATTTGTTTGATCCTTTTTAGTATTTTTATACTCACTGTTGTTAGCTTTTAAATGTTGTCTTTTAATGATGTAAGCTGCCTTGGGTCCTTTTAAGGAGAAAGGTGGGGTAAAAATGTTTTAAATAAAGAAATAATAAATAAAAGGTCGAAGGGGACAAAAGGAGAGAGCTTCTGCTACATGTAGAGGGTCTATTTGTGATTGGGAACCCTTGAAATTCAGGGGTGTTGGCTGCACAAAGAGGCTGCAAACACAGAAGATGTTCTCTTTAGACCATCGCTCTTTATGTCTCAAGAAGGGAGGGAGACAAGAGACAGCAGAGTCTATTCTAAACAGCTAAAGAATCCACCAAATCCACTCTGCGGCATTAAGTGTCTCTGAAGAATATTGGCAGCCTTCTAATTACAGAATAAAACGGAGCACGTGTGAACCAACTTTGCCAGTTGTTGCCAAGATAGTATTGCCCAGAACTTCATTAAAGCAATTTAGTGCCTGTTATATCTGAATGAAATACATCAGTAGTTTTCACTGAGGTTTGGAAAAAAAAATTGTTTCCCCACCCTCCAAAATGAGATTTTAGGATACATGGGCAGCTTCACCTAATACAATGGCTATATTGGATAATGACAGGAAGGAGAAATTGATCATCGCACTGATTTTGCGTGGCTTTGCACATCTAATGGGGCATTGCAGACAATGAGATTATGGACAATAGATAAGACTTTCTGTTGAATGCAACTATTTTTCTTTCATGTGGAAAAAATGTGCATTTTTTTTTCATAGAACAGAAAATATATATTTCTTTCTTTGAACTCAGCTAGCAATTCTGATATCTTGGTCATATAACCAATTGTATTACACTAGAGAGAGAACAATATTCTCTTTGGGTTATTGCATTGTTAACGTAATAAAGAAAACAAAAAAATTAATGCATTTGTTTACAATATATACAGAACACTAGACTTTAAAAATTGTTTCAGTTTTAACTTTACAGTATTTTAGCAAATGCAATACATTTTACATTTTAGTTACTATCTTAATTTATATAAAATTGATTGTGATTGTGGCTCCAATTTCATGTTCATACTTCTTTGATGAGGCAACAATATTAGGCTAATTTTTCTCTCTTCTTTTATCATCTTTCTTTGCTCTACTTATCTAACACAGCAAATACATTTAAACTATCAAATCCATTAATCAGTTGAAATCAGATCTTGTCCTTGAGCACTTTCTATAGTGGAGATGACTCCGCATGGAAACATTTTTTTAAAATAATAAAATATGTTTTCCCCATCCTTGGTGATCAAAGAACCTAACAGGAACAAGCTTACCAAGTGGATGGCTCCTGATATTGCATCTAGTGGTTTTAATGTTGTTTTGATGTTTTAATACATTTTTATTTCTGCTTTCTGTTGTTTTTATAGTATTATTTGCTTTTTTTAAAATAGTATTGTCACTGTTTTATTTCGCCTTGCTGCACATTGTCCAGGTCAAAAATATTATAAACATACTGGCTTAAATCCTGTTCTGTTGGTTACACTGCACAAAGCTGATGATGTCTCCATCTGCAGTCTTTCTGATGGTGCTGCCGAAGGCTCCAATACTCCCATGGAATGCTTTTCATCATCAGGAAGCCATTGGGGGCTGCAGGATGGGGGGGGGGAAATGTTTTTAGTTACCCAAAATGGCTGCTACAGGGACAACTTTACAGGTGGTGGCAATTTTTGAGAATTAAAGACTCTCCACCTGTCCTGCAGCCCTTAATGGCTTCCTGAAGAGTGAAAGGGATTCCATAGGAACCTTAGGACCTTCAGGGTTGAAATCAGAAATAGCCACAGAACCACCGTGGCTAATGACGACATCAGCCTTATGTGACATAGCTAAAGGAACAGGATTTCAGCCAGAATATTTTAAAAATATTATATATAATTGTATAAAAACATGCATTAATACATTAAATGTATATTAGTTACGGCATAATTGTTTTCTCTCCTTTTTTAAATACAAATATCTTACATCAGTTCTGTTTACAGTTTGGGCTGCAATCTTCTAATGTAAACAGATAATGTATTATAATGAGTTTATTACTGTTAAACACAGAATTAATTTTAAATGTGGAAGGAAGGAAGGAAGGAAGGAAGGAAGGAAGGAAGGAAGGAAGGAAGGAAGGAAGGAAGGAAGGAAGGAAGGAAGGAAGGAAGGACTGAGTAAATGTGGCTTAGTTTTCTATTTTTATCTCTGGATCCTTCCACTATGATCAGATGTTTTGTGTGCAGCCAAGGCTATTTTGGTTTTGCTGTGTTTCAGAAAATAACACAAACCTCCTTAAGGGGCTTTGGATCCACTAACAATATTCTAGTGACCTTCAGGAAAGAAAGTCCCTCATGTTCAAGGGCAGAAAGCAAACACAGGCTTGTTAACACCAGCAGGTTCCACAATGCATGCAATGCACTTAATGTGATACACATTAGCACATAAATATGCTACATGTTGCAATTAATATATTCAAGTCTACTAATTGCAGCTGGAGGGGATGAGTTTAATTTGGAGAGTAAAGAGTAAGAGATGTGGTTAGGAAAAGAGAAACCAAAGAAGAGGCAGCTCTAATGACAAAAAAGAAAAGTGGTGAGATGAAATCTTAAGGGCGTTCCAAAATAAAGATTTTATTGGCCCAAGATGAGTCAAAATTAGATTTGTCTTTGAGGAGGAGAAGGCACAACTAAAGGAGGGTGGGGAGGAGACATTTGATCTTCCAGATGGAAGGCAAAAACTCTTCAGTCTGAGCTTTATCTGTGTGTGGTTCCCCGATATATCTCTGTGTGTCGATTCCATGGTGGAGCAACTCGGATATCCAAGTTGGAAGGGTCCCAAGTAACCATACCTCAAAAGAAGGTGCACATTTCCTGCATACCTCACGAAAAGGAAATTGGGATAGAATAGGAGGGCAGTTGAGAGAAATCAAAGGGAATTTTAAAATTAGATGAGGGATGTTGAGACCAACAGGAGAACATACTATCTGCCCAGGATAAAATAAAGAGGAGGAAACTATATGTAATATAATAATACAATAAAGGATAAAATAAAGAGAAAGTGGAAACTCTCTCTCTCTCTCTCTCTCTCTCTCTCTCTGTGTCTGTCTATCTATCTATCTATCTATCTATCTATCTATCTATCTATCTATCTATCTATCTATCTATCTATCTATCTATCTATCTATCTATCTATCTATCTATCTATCTATCTATCTATCTATCTATCTATCTATCTATCTATCTATCTATCTACAAGACTTCACCCCCATACCAGAGTGTGGTCCTGAAATCTCACAGAATAGAATATGGAATACAATATATTTCTATGACAGAATTCTACTGAAGAACTGTACAGAAAAGATAAAAGGATGGCAGATTCCCCTGAAGGGAAACTTGATGATGGGGAACCTGATGATGGATAACCTGCAGTTTTAGAAAGTGAATGAAAACTGCTCTGAAAACACTTCGAAGAAATAAATCACTGGTTCTAGATGAATACTGATAGAACTATCGCAAGCTACAGAGACTGTCAAAATCCTAAGAATAATATGCCAGCAATTATGGAAAACAAAACAATTGCCCACAGACTGGAAACATTCAATATATATTCCAATCCCCGAGAAAGGAGATGTCACAGGGAGTAGTAACTAAACAGCCACTGCATTAAACTGCATTAATTTCCCATGGAAAGAAGTGATGCTCAAGGTGTAGCAACAGAGACTTTTATCACATATAGGATGAGAAATGCCTGATGTTCAAGATGGATTCTGAAAAGCAGGAGACACTCGAAATCGTATTGCAAATATACGCTGGCTACTGGAGCGCACCAAAGAATTTCAGAAGAATCACAGAATCATAGAATAAAAGAGTTAGAAAGGGCCTATAAAGCTATTGAGTCCAACCCCCTGATTAGTGCAGGGATCCAAATCAAAGTAGATCTGACAGATGGTTATCCAATTTTTACCTCAATGCCTTTACTGTTGGAGCGCTAACCATCTCCTGAGGCAATTGGTTCCATTGTTGTACTGCTCTAACAGTTAAGAAGTTTTCCCTGGTATTTTGCCTCCTCCTTCTCTTCCAAGAAAAGAAAAAGCCAGAAGCATATGAAATATGAACTTACCTGAGGATGCTGAGCGTTAATCAGGTCCAAACTTTATACACAGCACCGTTAACTATTTCCTGTTGGCAAAAAGGGATGAGAATTCATTTGCATGCTGGAATGAATTTTTAAAAAGGCAGATACATGATTGCTGTGACAACCAGGCTCTGGCTGAGCTGGAAGACAATGGAACAGTGTGGACAGGCTACAAAGATGGATACTTTCAATGGCTCCAGCCCCAGCATGTACCTTGATAAGATGCGATGGTCACATTGTGTGCTGCAGGACAAAGGGATGCTTTACTTTCTGGGAACTAAGAGAAGAGGTGCAATGTCCTTTCTCTTCCACCTTGCCATATACCAACACAGAACTGAATTTTAGAGGAGAAGGAAGGGAAGCTAACCAGAATGCTGGAAAATTAGCGACATCAGTGGAGCAAAAAGCAATTGTTGCTTGGGACAAGGAGACTCAGAGTCACACTCATTCACGCTCATGTTCATACTCACATACAGATGCTTCTCAGTTCACTTCTTCTCAAGTAACTTTTCATTTTGCAGATTTGGACTGCTCTCAGACCTTTGGGCCTTATAGTTGGTCCTGATTCTGAGAGAAACTTCCGTTTTTACAATGGGTTAGAGTACTTCTGGGAGATTCTACACCACACACATGATCTCTCTCTCATTCTCTCTCTCTCTCTCTCTCACACACACACACGTATGTGTGTGCATGCACACACACACATACATACAGTGATATTTTTAATTTTATTTTACATTTTTCCTTTTGATTTTCTGGATCAGTTCTCCTGCACATTCCCCTGAATCTTCAGGAACCTGTTTCTTGGAATAGGTACTTATATGTCTTTCTCTCTCATTTTGATTGACATAGTGAGCTTCAGTAGAGGGCTGGTGGAAGGTAAGGGGCAAATATAGTGTTTCATAAAGGTTAAGTGTGGCTGATTTTGCATAACTGTAATTTCATCTGATACTTTAACATAGGTTGTTCTGCTCTGATCTTTTCATCTTATCATTGCATTGTATTATCCCAGAAATTGATTTTCCTTTGATTTCTTTTATGTTGTGCCTTCATTTCATGGATTTTATTCCCTATTCATATGCTGTGGTTTAAATAAATCTTCAAATTAATTTCATCTGTAGATAGCCTTAGACCATCTCTAGTTACACCTTTTGCCCACTGGGGCAAATAAAGGACCTCATTTTCACTGAGAATTTCATGGATCAAGAAAGTGACCAATAAAGAAGTGCTAAAGTGAATGAATAAAGAATGAAGTCACAAAATAGAGCAAATACAGAAAGATAGGATACTTAAATCACTTAACAAGAAACAAAAAGAACAGATTGTTGATGGGTAAAATAAATGAGAAATGAAGGAAGGAGAAGCACTTCTTGGCTGAAAACTTTTAGTCACTGCTTTGGATGAAACACAGTATTACTATTCAGAACTGCTGCATCCAAAATCAGAATAGGCATGGTGGCATCCAACTTGCGGTAACAGAGGAACAGCAAAAGGTTCATCGGGACTCCTGTAGATTACATAGTTCCTCTCACTGGTTAAACCAAATGATGCAGATTTCAGAGGCTTTCTCTCAGAAATGATTCAAAGAACCTGAAAATGAAAGAAAATGCCTCTTTTGTGGTGTTCTTCATTCATCACAGCCTAGAAGTCCCATCCTTATTAGTGGGTATCGTTCTATCAAGCAAATGCCATAGGCTAATTATGCACAGTGTGCAGAAGTAGTTCCTTTTGCCCCTCTGGATGTTCTTACTAACCACTGGCTGATGTTAAATTATTGTAACTCAGACTGAGAGGGCAAAGCTTCTCTGCTTTCTTTCTGCCATGCAAAATGGACTCAGCTGTGGCCCTTTGCGTTTTTAAAAGCTGAAATATGTGTATAAATGTGGGAGGCAGCAATACAGCTTTCCTCTCCTCCGACCATCTCCTGCAAATTTGTCTTGTGTAAGAGACCTGTTTTGAAACAGTTGGCTAGATAAGCACATAATTATTCTCCAGAAGAGACGGAAGGTAAAACATTTCACAGCAGTATTTCTGAAGAATTCACATATGCAATTAGTGTAACTATTAGTTACATCTACAGTGTGCCCTCTGTAAACAACTCACAACCCAGGCAGGTGAAAATAAGAGCATCCTTAGAAGAACTCTCAGAAAGCAGCTTTAGTGAGAGTCATGTGGCAGAAAAATGTTTCTATAATTTATGTGGAAAATTAATAGAATACCTTTGGTCTTTTGTGTAGCGGAGTCATTGAGCCAAAAAATATTAGTTTGCATTACAAGAAAAGGAAGCAGCTTTTGCAACCTGCATAAATATTAATAGCCTTAGTGCTCCCTTTCTGTGGCTTCTCCACAGCAAAACACTCCTTCCCCAAGGTACTTCATAGCAGAAATGGAGCTGTCAGGTTATCATTACAGACAGCTGTAGGGTAATGTGGAGTTTGACCTGGTTAATTCAAACCCAAACATGTTTACTCTGAGCCCTCCCCTGAGCTCAGTAGTGCTTACTTCATCATAAGCAGCATTACAGCCTGATGAGACTAAGTATGAAACTATACAACCCCCCCCCCCCAATAACTTGGGAACAATTCTGAATTTATTATCCAGGTGTTGTTTTCTTGAAATCCTTTTGAAGGATTTGGAGCTGTTCTGAAACTATTCTGAGAAGGAAGGAAGAGTCAGATCACATGTGAAGGGAAATGCATATTTCCTGTATTTATAGAATTTTCTTTCCAAGTATGCAAATTCTTGAAAGGTAAGTACCTGAGAAATCAGATATGAAAAAAGAAGAAGAATTATATAATTCTTCTAAGAAAACTATAGAGCTGGAAGAGACCTCAACATCAATCTATTTCAGCCCTTTGCCAATGTGGGAAGCTCTAATGGCAGATTAGAAAACAAAATCAAGTTAAATGAGAAAATATGGACTGAGGCAGACTTGTGTTAGAATACGGAGAGGTGAGAATCCTCTTGCCTTACTCAGCTGTGTAAGGGCAACTGTGCAAACAAATCTTTGTTGCATGGTTTTTGGTTGCAGACTTCCTAATCTATTAGCAAATGATAGTGTGTCCAGTCACACACTTGACTCCATGAAAAACAGCAAGCATAAGGGAAAAACTGCTTGTTTGATTGGCTTTATATGTGTGCTTTTCCCTTAATAGGATTTTGGTCACAATCCTTTGCCTTTTAAAGAAACTCTCACTCTGACAACCTGCTAACTCTCTTGTCTGTAGTTAAACACTAACTTACACTTTTCCAGTTCAATCCTAAAGTTAAACATTATGCTTCAAAACCATTAAGCACTGGATGTTATAGTCCCCACATGACTTGCACCAATACAACTGGCATTAGCCCCGTTACTGTCTCAATGCAACCCCACCCCCCACATACTGTTGTATAAAAATATTTAAGCTTGCTGTTGATCAGGGTGGCTACACATACTTTGTGAACCAGATTAAAAAATTACACAGCCCAAGACATATTGAAGTGACAGGAGGTGTGGCCCTCCAGAAGCAGCTCAAGATATTTTCTTGTATGAGGGAAAGAACAAAAAAGGCATCAACATCCTAATTCATTTCGGTTCCTGAACCAGGCTAGCAGTGAACCATACTTGAACACTGCCACTGGCTTCCACTACATCTGATGGTAATAGCCTAGTTTAGAGGATACAGGACCAGCCATGGAGTGTACGCAGCTCCATCCATTAGAGCTTCAGTTATCTCATTCTGCCTACTGGTTGAGATAGCTGTATGAACCTGAATACCTCATAACCTGCTCCATCCCCTCCCCCCCCCCAATTTAATTCCTAGGGTCAAACTAGATATTAAAGGGAGTGCATATTTTCCATGATTAATCCACTTCTTATCTGACAATGGGATTTCTTCAGAGATGCATGCCTCAGCAAAAAGACTTATGAGGTAAACCTTTGTTTACCTTCCAATGGTCAATAACAAAACAACACATGCTAAATGAAAGATAAGGAGGTGTGGGAAGCATGTGCTATTGCAAACAGATACCTTGACCGTTTGAAGGAACACCTTTTTTAAATAAGTTAGTTAAGTTTTATTATACGGTCATAGACCCGAAAATTCAAAGATAAAAAACATAATATAAGATATACAGAGTAAGTAAGTTGTTAGAACATATCGACGGTATAAAACTTGAGTCAGGTGGTTGTCTTAATATAACATTTTACGAATTCTTAAAACTGAGAATAAAAACTTAGCCACCAACTGTGTTATTAATTGGTTCTCTCCTGACAGCAGAAACTTCAGGTAGTCTGTGGGAGATATACTAGTACATTTACACATTATTGGGTAGAGATAGCGGATACGTTCGAACCTATACAAGCTGCATTCTAGAATGGTGTGTGCCAAGGACTCAACTGTTTCTTCCCCACAGGGGCATATCCTTTCTCCATAGGGAATGTTATTAAAGCATCCTTTTAACAAGGCTGAGGGAAAGCAATTAAACCTAGCCCTTGAGAAGACAAAATGATACATTGGTACAGTGGTGCCTCGACTTAAGACCATAATCCGTTCCAGAAGATGGACGTAACTCGAAATGGTCGTAAGTCGAAGCACCATTTCCCATAGGAATGCATTGAAATGCAATTAATCCATTCCGGCCGAAGAAAAAAAATCACCCCCCCCCCCCAAAAATCACTGCAAGACTCATTGGAAACGCGATTAATCCCTTCCAGCCGGGGGGGGGGGGGAAGAAAAGCAATCAAGCATGCAAGACCCATTGGAAATGCACAGAAAACAAACGGAGCAGATGGGAAATGCACAGAGAACAAAGGGGGCAGGTCGGAAATGCAAAGAAAACAAAGGAAAAAGCAAGGGAAGCATGCAGGACCCATCGGAAATGGGGGAAAAAAAACCCAAAAAAGCAACCAAACCCCCCAAGACCCATCGGAAATGGAAAAAAAAAAACCAAAAACAACCAACCCCCCCAAGACCCATCGGAAATGGGGGAAAAAACCCCAAAAAAGCAACCAAACCCCCCAAGACCCATCGGAAATGAAAAAAAAACCCCCAAAACAACCAAACCCTCCAAGACCCATCGGAAATGGGGGAAAAACACTCCAAAAAGCAACAAAAACCCCCAAGACCCATCGGAAATGGGGGAAAAACAAACCAAAAAACAAACAAACCCCCCAAGACCCATCACAGCACAGAAACATAACCCACTCCAGCTCAAAACCATGCTGCAAAAACACCCAGAACAGTTTTTAAAAAGCAGAAAACAGCACCTTACCTCACCAGGCAGCCCGAAGCCTCCCTGCAAACACACACACACGCTCACTCAGAAGCAGAAGGAGACAATCCCAAGCCTCCTCCAACACACTCTCTCTAACTGCTGGGGCGAAAGAGCTACAAAGAAGCAGCCTCATCACCACCTACAGTTAGAAATTTGAATTTCCCGCCTTTTCCCCCTGCCTTTTTCTGTTCGTAAGTGGAAGCTCCGGTCGCAAGTAGAAGCAAACTTTTGCAGACGGAGCTGGTCATAACTCGAAATGGTCGTAAGTAGGGACGTTCGTAAGTCGAGGTACCACTGTACAGTGATTTGATATAGGTAATTTGCTGGCTTGGGAAAGTTAAAATTTAAACCAAAGTACATTGGTGAACAGGTCCTGGCTGCACATGGTAGTGAATACTGGAGGTCTATATCTTTAATACGTTGTACAAGCATTGACTTGGTACTGTCATAAGGCTGACTCAGAAAGAAGTCCATAGAGAAGCCTAAAATATGTAATTTGTCTGTAAATCCCTTATGCCATGAGCTGGTAAGGGCATCTTTTTGTAGATAGTGTAAATACCCACTGGTTGTGGGAGCATATACCACCTTCAACCAGAATTGGAACGCATACAGCCAAGCTTGACATTCCACCGATTGAAGGCCAGCCTCTAAATGCAAGGCAGCTGAAGAGACGCATCTTGGCATAGGGAATAGGAGTCGCAGCGAATTTGATAGACCACTTTCAAATGAGGGATTGAAACCATTTATCCAAATCGCAATACCATACAGGAGCCGCGCAAGAATTTTGTACTTAACTATCTGTAGAGCAACAGGGATGAACTGCCTACCCTGGACATAGTGGTATCATCTAAGAACTTTGCTTGTATTATTAGCCACCTGCACTGCTGCTTGTCTATGGTGAGACCAGGAGAGGGTATGTGAGAAGACAATTCCCAAATATTTAAATGTTTTAACTTGCTCTATACGCTGGCCCTCAATAACCCATTCTTTAATTTTACTATGCCTAGAGAAAACCATTATTTTGGTTTTCTTGAAATTAATTGTTAATAGGTTGTTCTTGCAGTAACTCATAAATGCACGTAGGGTTCGTTTAAGACCATCTTCCGATAGTGACATGATAACTGCGTCAACTGCGTATAGTAATAGGGGCACATTGATTTTAGCCAATTTTGGGGGATGAAATTCAGGTGCTGAGCAGCTTTTAGGAAGATCATTTAGGTACAGATTAAATAATGTAGGTGCCAGAATACAACCTTGGCGAACCCCTCTCTCTGCCTGAATGGAGTTTGATAGATTACCATCGACTCCACACCTTAGCCTAATTGTGGTCTGTTGGTAGAGGCTTCTGATAAGATATAATAGCCTCTTATCAATCGAGGAAGAGTAGAGTTTTTCCCATAAATTTCCTCTGGGTATTGAGTCGAAGGCAGACTTTAAATCTATAAAAGCTGCAAACAGGCCATTCCCATGACAGCCCATATACTTCTTTGCAAGGTGATTCAGTACTATACAGTGGTCAAAGGTGGGGCGGTTCTTCCTAAAACCAGCCTGTTCATTCCCTAAAATATCCTCCTCCTCAATCCATGTGATTAATCTATTATTATCTAGCTTAAAGCTTGCCCACTATTGATAGAAGCCTAATTGGTCTATGTGGTGTTTGCCCTTGTGGCCCCTGCTTGTCTTTCCCTCACAAAGGCTCACATCGCGTTTTCTTCTCGCTGCCACCAGTGGATTACCTCAATCCACAATATAAATGATGTTTGTCAGAACACTTGTCTTGTGAACAGAAACAGAACTTATTTATTGGAATGAAGCAGATTGAATAATAACAGAAGTTCTTCAGATACACATTATACATAAGCAATTCATCAACAGTTCTCTCAGTACATACTTCTCTTGCTATATCATTACCACCTTCTCTACCTATTTTCCTAACCAGTTCTATCTCTCTCAGTATCTGTTCCCTCTCTCTCTGACTAACCAGCCCTATCTGACTCCTCCTTCTCCCGCCAAGCCTCATGTAGCTGCTGACTCCGCCTCTCCAGTCCTCTCATAGGTTCATGCAAATCAGCTCATGAATATGAATGGCATGAGTGATGTGGGCGATTGCCATAGTCTATAATTTGAGGGTTACTGGGTCCCAGTTTGGCAATTTGTTTAGATCTAGGGATATGATGTTAACAGTTTGTGAGGGTTTGGTTTCCTCAAATATTTGGGTGAAGTACTGTTCCCATATACAGTGGTCCCTCGACTTACGAACGTCCCTACTTACGAACATTTCGACTTACGAACGGAAAAAGGCAGGGGGAAAAGGCGGGCAATTCAAATTTCTAACTGTAGGTGGCGACAAGGCTGCTTATTTGTACTGTAGCTCTTTCACTTTTGGCAGTTAGAGAGTGTGTCGTTGTCATCGGAGGCTTGGGAGAGCTTCCTTCTGCTTCGGAGTGAGTGTGTGTGTGTGTCTGCAGAGATGTAAGCTGCTGTTTTCTCCTTTTAAAAAACTGTTCTGGGTGGGTTTTGGCTGGGGCGGGTATGTTTCTGTGCTGTGTTGTTGGTGGCTTTGCTGTTTATTTTTGGAGTTTTTTCTTCTTAAAGTCTCAGCAACGGAGGTGGTTTTACTGTTTATTTTTGGAGTTTTTTTTCTTCTTCTTAAAGTCTCAGCAACGGAGGTGGCTTTACTGTTTATTTTTGGAGGTTTTTCTTCTTCTTAAAGTCTCAGCAACGGAGGTGGCTTTACTGTTTATTTTTGGAGGTTTTTTTCTTCTTAAAGTCTCAGCAACAGAGGTGGCTTTACTGTTTATTTTTGGAGGTTTTTCTTCTTCTTAAAGTCTCAGCAACGGAGGTGGCTTTACTGTTTATTTTTGGAGTTTTTCTTCTTCTTAAAGTCTCAGCAACGGAGGTGACTTTACTGTTTATTTTTGGAGGTTTTTTTCCCTTCTTAAAGCCCCAGCGCCTTCCGACCGGGCTTGCTGTGTTCTTTTAATTTTTTTGGTGATTTTTTTCTTCGGCTGGAACGGATTAATCGGTTTTCAATGCATTCCTATGGGAAATGGTGCTTCGACTTATGAACATTTCGACTTACGAACACCATTCTAATACGGATTAAGTTCGTAAGTCGAGGCACCACTGTATTCACCAGGATACTACAGCAAGCTGATCCTGATCGGACGCCTAGCGCCCCAGAGACCAAGGCCCAGAATAACTTAGAATCTTTGTTTAGCACAGAGTCTATGAAGATGTTCCATTGTTTTTGAATTGTTTCTTTTTCTGGGCAATCAGGGTTTTATCTTGGTTTTTAACTACATAATACTCCTGGGGGAGAACTGCCAGATTCTTCTTCCTATACTGCATGTATATTTCTCTAAGTTGATTTTTTTTTAAAGGGAGCATTCCTTATCAAACCATTTAGGAGTATACCTTCCCGGTTGTTTATGGGCGTGAGATTGTTTTGGGCTTAGAACAGATTGTATCATTAAAACCAGGGAGTTGTAGTTTGTCACGATGGAAGGCAAGATAGATTCCGTAGGTGCTGTTATTAAGTTTCTTAATTTCTCACTGGGAGGAGATTTTAAGAAACTGGAGAGTTTTACATTAACTTCATCTGTCCAAATTAGGCGTTTATATCGTACAGATAAGACATTGTCACCTAAATGATGCTCAGGGGGAAGGTGTATTGGGTTTAGAAGTGACAAGGTTAAAAGTAGGGGTGAATGATTGCTATCTGTTCTATGTCTGACAGAAAATTCCTTAACCAATCTGGCTAAAGATAGAGAAATTAACACATAGTCTACCACACTGCTACCCCTGCCTGATACAAAAGTAAATTCTGCGCAGTTATCAAACAGTTCATTGCCATTTACAATATAAAGAGTAAGGCGTTCTGCCATCCGTGCCAGGCATATCCCACTATAATTGTTCTTCAAATCTTTCGATGTTCTATAATTCATCAGGGTGTGGTTCTCTACAGAGTCTGTACCCCAGGAATTGGAAGAGTAAAAGGTGTCATTTTTTGATCTAGTTCTTGCATTCAGGTCTCCCATAAGTATATGTGAATATGCATTGGGGGCTATGAATTCTAAGTTTGTAATATAAAGTTCCAATTGGTTCCACATTTGAGTTGTTTGATATTTGGAGGACAACGGAGGAATATAAGCACTGATAATCAAATAAGCGCTTGACGTAATAACAAGTAAGGTGGCCATAGCAATTTTGTCACAAGGTGGAAGCCATTTGACCCTAGCTTCCAAAGCAGTAGAGAACATTAGAGCCATCCCCGCTTTTGGTCAACCCTTTCCACTGCAGGAACTGCATGGCTGTTAAGCACCAGATAGCCATTCAAACTAATATTATCAATGCTCCAGATTTCCTGAACTGCAATTATATCATGTAATCTTAAATAATCGAGTATTCCTGAGTCACTCTGTCTGGAGGCCCAACCAGCTATGTTCCATGAAAGGATTTTCAATAAGCAGGCCCTTGAAGTTGGGGCTATCTTTTGGACCTCAGTCTTAACATCTGGGTATACAACAACATTTCCATACAAGTGGGTTATCTGGGGCATCCAGCTAAGTTTCATGGTGCTGGTGTTTAAGCACTCTGGCTCGTTGAAACAACTATTTGGTCAGTACATAAAGTTCCAGGAGGGTCTGCCCTCATAGCTGCTATAATCCCACGGGACATGGTTTAGATCTTTGTGCCTAGCCTGATTAAAATCAGCGAGTTGCAGATCCGCCTTAAAATTTGCTCTGTAGTTAGCAGAATAATTTGTATTTCCATACATATATGTGGGTCTCTTATAGATTCCCCTTCTTTTCTTAGCTGTTGCATATCTGCCTCGTATCAGCACTGGGATTTGTCTGCCCTTATTTCCTCCAACTTCATTACTGTCCACTTTGGTTGTAATCATCTCCGAATTTCCATTGAGTGGAGAGTGTGTATCTGACAATAGGATCTTTGAGGTCTGTTTGGTAGCTTGTCTCTTCTTTTGAACGGGTGCTTCCCCTTTCTCTGCTGGTGGCTTTTTGGCTTTCTCCCCTGTTTTCAGTGTGTGCCATTGATTTCCCTCTTTTGCAGTCACTTCTCTTGCTTTTCCTTTTCCTTGCTGCAGAGTTATTTGGTCATTTTTGTTCCTTAGGTCATCTTGCATTACATCTAGCATTTGAAATAAGGGTTTAAAATCCATCCTTTTCCCTTTTTTGGTAAGATGTTTGAAACCCTTCTTACCTTTGTTGTTCTTATTCACCTTGCAATTTGGTTGTCTTATGGAGTTAGTTGACCTTTGGTTTTTTGAGGCTTTGTCTTTCTTTTTAACTTTGAACTTTGCCTGTTCCTCTCTAGTACTTCTTTTGGGTATGTTTGGTATAGTCTCTTTGGTGGTAATTTGAGGTATTAAGGCCTCATTCACTTTATCTAGGTCCAGCCTAGAGGGCAAAGGCCGACCTTGATTTGTCTGTGTAACACAAGAAAGTAGCTCTTCATAGGAAAGGCTAGCAATTTTCTGGATGGTGTTAGAAGATGATAAATTAAAGTTTTCATCAGCTTCTGCCCACAAGGGGGCGTTTGGTTTTCCCCTGCATCCAAGAGGATCATCTGTAGGTGGAATAACCCTTTCCTTCATTAAATCAACCAAATATCCCAACAGGTATTTTATATCCTTTACTGAGTCCCTTATTTCCAAGATAATATTTTGAGGGAAGTGAGTACCTTCTTCCGATAGGGTTGGACCTTGATTACACTGAGACTTATTGTGTATAGCCAGCTTTGGTCCCTGTAGTTCCTTGGCTGTACTCTCATTGAAGATAGGGAGCCTTGTTAGATCTTCAGCTTGGGTGTTATTGTATTCAGCGGACATTTCTACAGGGGTAGCCATGTTGCATGGAGGGGATATAAAGTATTCCATTCTCAGCCTGCCAAAGTCATCACTTGAGAAGCTGTTCAAGTGACTTCGTTCCAGGAGATGTCCCTGATCAGTGATCATATTTGGCAAATCAATGATTGGGCTACATGGCCTTTCTTTGCAATTTGATTTTTGTCTCCAGGTGTAGTCTGTTATCTTGGTTTACCTCCTCCTTCTTTGTGTTCTGTTATCACTCTTGCTACTCTGAGGTTTGTCCTTTAGTAAATGATCTGAAATTTCAGTATACTTGCACTTCTTTCTAAGTTCAGTAACAGGGGTAACGGACATAGGAGTGCATCTCAGCACCTGCTGCAGCACTGGGGGAGATAAAGTTAAGTCAAGTACTTGATCAGGTGACTCATCAGTAATTAAAATAGGCTCTTCCATTCTCTGTAGATTCTCTATAGGTTCTAGTTGAAGATGCAAATCTCTGAGTTGTTATATTGGTGAGAAGCAGAGCGTGGAAGTGTGGAATCAGTTAACGAAGCTAAAGGTCAGCAACTCAGGGTCCTATTATTAGTGTTTTAGTATTTTAGTGGTTTGTGGTTGACCTCTCGTTAATTCTTTAAAATGATATGTTCTTCAACAAACAGTTAAAAACTGATATTGCGCAGATAGTTCCTTAAGAGCCTCAAATCAGAGTTTCTTGCAGGAATACTTAATAACAAGAAAAGACAATAATCATTAACATTCCAGCAGCCGGCACCTTGACTTCTTGGCTCCTTGTCTGATGTTATCTTGCGTATGTGAGAGGGAGTATATTGGCTGTAAAATACTGCTCAGTTCTCAGACGCTGGGTGTACCCTGCAGCACAAACTCCTCTTCTCTTCTCTAAGCTTGTTGTCAGCAGAGAAGCTCTCTCATAAGTAGAAAATTCTCAAAGGATTTACCTTTCATCACCAGCTATAACTCTAAACTTCTCAGAGCTCTGTCTCAACACCGCCAAACGCTAACGCCACCAAACCGGAAGTCCCTTTTAAGTAAGTGCTTCTAGTTAAGGTATTTTCCTCCTAAAGAATACCATAATACCTGCCGTTGTTGGTTATCACCACCTACAAAAAGACTGCTTTTTCTAAGGATGTTAAGTCCTTGCTTGTCTTCTTCTTCCATACTAACATGAAAAATGTGTAGACTTAGCATCATGTACACAAGGTGGTGAGATCTTTTTTTCCTGAGATGCTCAGTGAGAGTTTTCATATTTGCAAGAACATTTGTACGAATTACAAAATTGTTTTTGGCAGAAAATACTATAACTGTTTCTTTGTTCAATGAGTTTGGATTGGACGGGTTTTCTGCATTTCTCAAAACCAATTAGCCAAAACCAATGTTGGGCTTGTTTTATGTGTATGCTTAGCTTCACAAAGGAAAAAGATGTAAGTTTTGTGCATTTTACACAAAATGTGGAAAATTGGAAATATCAATGGGGAAGTGTTTTGTTTTTGCACTAGAGTCAAGAAATCTTGTGGAGATTAGAAATGTCTTGACAGGCTTCCTCAAGAACAAGAAATTTTTATTAGCTGTTGGCCAAGATGAGAAACTTGCATGAGTTCTTTCCTTTCTATTTTTAATTGCTAGGGAAAATCTATTTAATTGAACTGTGCCATGTTTTTAACTGATTTTGTTAATTTTATTGTTAGCTGCCTTGACTCCCATTTTGGAAGAAAGACTTGGCAGAACTCTATGAATAAATGAGTAAATAAAGGGAAAAATCAATTCATATCTAAATTATATTATACCCTCAATCTCTTATTTTTAAAATAAGAATGATTTCCCATTTATTCTTGACATAGAAATGCCAAAATGGCTAAATACAGAATGTTTTCACAGATGGCGGAGGTGCCCTTTGGAACAGAGGTATCAAACTCGTGTGGATTGGTTTTTTATCAGATGATGGAATTAAACTGAAATTCTATATGTTGATATCGATGTTGAATTAATGAAGAAAAGCAGATGTGGGGGATAATTGCTATTTGGCTTTGCAAAGTACTTTAGTTTCCCACTTGGCAAGCACACTAGGTACACCTGTGTTTCACAATTAACCACTATGATCTACAGTTGTTTTATGCTGCTTTTGAATGGATAAGATGTGGTATGATAACAGTGTGCACCACAACTCTCTTCTGGTGTTTGGTTTCCTATTGTGCACTATCATGGAATTCCGATGAGTATGTTGTGTTTTGGATTGTGATTACATGTTTCATATGTCCCTACTGGGTGTCATGATCTGTTTGAGGGTCCACCCTCTTTCCAACCAGATCCTCATTCAAGATGTTTTCCCCACTCTGCTGTCACAGCCTTGCCTTAATTGCTCTGTGGCTGAATCCTCCTATTTCTTGTTTAATCTGAGTCCACTCATATATCTCCAGTACAATTCTACTTTTCTCTCTTCTTGGAATTGATGTGAACAACAAGGAAATCATTACCAATCCTGGACCCACAGCTGAAGACCCCATGCCAGGTACACGCCTCAAGATATGCTTGGTTCACTGTTTGCTTTCCCTGATGCACACAGGAGTGGGATAGGAAACCCCACTCCCCAGCCATGGATGTGTGTGCGGATGGTTGACATCACGACAGCACGCAGCACATTGTAAAACCAAAGAAAGAGAAGGAGAAGAGGGTGAAGAGTACAGCTCTTGTGAGAGGGGCCTGAAATAAGTTCTCATAGGATCTACAACAAAAATGATTTGGCATACAGCAGGAAGGAGCATGATAATGACTAGTGCCTGCTTTTCCTTAATATGATGATGACAGTAAATTGTTGCTCATGGTCCTGGCAAGGAATTGTTTTAAGATAATAGGCAAAATGTATGTAACCCAACTGAATTATGACATAAAGATTTAACTGCATAGTACCTGTTTAATATACCACATAGTTTAGCCCCTTATTGACATGGTGTCTGCAGCCAATTCTTTCCTCAGAACACAGGCTTGTCTGAACTGATTGAAATGCTGCATTCAAGTCAGGCCAGGCTCAATGTTCATCTAAATTAACTCATTCACTGAAACCCTTTTAAAAGATAATGCTGTAATTAATAATTTAAATAAAAGAGCTAAATATTTACCGATAAATCATAACAAAGCACAACTCATATATTCAAATAAGAAAGAAAATGAAAATTGAATCCATGAGCTGTAAAAACACCATATGAGGAAAATCTTCAAGTTTATCGTATCTACAAGGTTTAGTAAACTTCACTAAGTTTATGTTGGTTCCCAGAAGAAGACTGCAATGTCTCATGTCACTGTTAAAGACTAACACATTTTAACTGGCGTGAACTTTCATGGACATACCCTACTTCTCTGGCTGCACAGGGTTGTGTGTGCACTGGTTTTGTTTAAGGATGTGGGACAAAATGAAATGAAATGCAGAAAATGACAATTATATTATTAATACTGGTCATATATTTTCAAAGGGCTGGTTGCTATAAACATCCTGGCTATAGTAAGGACAGTTACATACATCAGTTACCCTTTGAGGAAACTAATCAATTGTTTCTGCTTACCATTGCTTCCACACTTCCAAGGGAAATTGACTTATTATTGCCTGGAAGTGTATTTCAACCAGCCTATTTGGAAGGGAAGCTGCATCCTGCACTGTTTTAGTATTCTGCGCATACAAACAAGCTTTGGTTGCTTTATCTTGTCAATTTCTGCAATCATAACTCATATAAAATAAAACTTATTTGAGCCATTTTATTTTGTTGTTTTTGCTTCAACAGATTAGCGCAGCTGCCTCCTTAGAAGAATACTGTTATCCACAAAGCAAGAGATTCTGCTTCACAAAAAGAAAAACCACAGCCACTTTCATGCTGCTTCTGGTCTCTCTCTCATTCTGCACAGTTCAACTTGGCAGCCACTCTCAATGCCCATTTTCAACATAAATGCCATACTTGCCTTCCCCTTCTCACTCAAAAAGAATGTTGGCAGGAAGGATCACAGACATATGCATCAAGTACCCAAGGTAATGGGTCCATTAACAATTATTGTAATTATAAACACAGACAACATAAAACAGCAAAAGCTTTTTTGTATTTTGATAATACATTTTAAAAAGTTTATTAATTCTGAAGACATGCTCATACTATGAAACACCAACAAAAATGCTTCTTATTACTTCTTATGTCTCTTATGTCTGATGAAGTGGACTTGTTCATAAAAGCTCACATGAAAAAAATATAAAAGTTAGTCTTTAAGGTGCCACCATGTATATGTCTTTTATAAAAAAAAAACCTCCCCACCACCACCACCTATAAGGCTTGCACAGACTATCATGGCTACCCCTTCTACAGCTTCCTCTTTTAATAATACCAATATAAACTTCAGCCTTTTTTTTTAATGGGAGCTCTGAACATTGTGTGCAGACCTGGAAGAAATTCATCAGCAAACTATCAAAGCAAATTGCAGTCAGTTGAAAAGGCTGAATAGAGGTTAATTCAATTATTTAATGGATGCCTACTTTTGCTCTTTCCTCTAGGCAGTTATGCTTTTGCATGTTCTGCTTTGCACTCCAAACATATTTGTTTAGAGTACTTTTCGCTAACAGCAAGAATATTTTCGCTTAGTTCTTCTATACCTTACTCTTCAACATTACAACTGCCTGCCCACATAGGTGAGCTGCCTGAATTTTCCTGTGATCATTGGTAATGTAAATGACACATTACATTGCTCCTCTTCCCCTCCTGTGCTGGCATATGCACACACAATGTGAATATTTGCTCTGTCTGATCGTTCCTCTCCCTCCCAAGCAACTTTATGACTTTCAAACCACTGGATCATTTGACCTATTTAAGCTGATCTCTTTTTGGCAGTCTTGGCAGTGTTACAAGCCATGCTGTTGTTTCTTCTTTTAAAAAAGAAATAGAAGAAATCTTCACCCTGTTGTTCCTATCAGTTATTTTCTTTTCTTGGTGAAAAGAGCTGTTCATGCCATCTGGGTCATGCTTCTTCCCTATTGGTAACTGAGCAGTTTGTACATTTATGTTCATACTTTCAATGTCCAAGAGACTCTCAAGAGACTTGCATGTGACGAGAGACTTGAACAGTTTCTGCCACTGAGAAAATTGTATTTCAGAGGTGGAGCCAGGTAGAAAAGGGGTGGAGCCAGGTTTTTAAAGATGGCAGAGGGAGGCAGTATTTGGCATACTCAATTGACAATGACTGACAACATTTAATAATGATATCTACACAAGACATTAAATTAAAACAAATCCTTCCTGTTGGTTTCAGTGGGAAGAAAAAATTACACCACTTCCATGTCCGTGTAGTTTTTCTCCCTTTCAGGGTGTGTGATACAAGAACAGGAGAGTTTGAACTCCTGCACATCATAAATTGCTCTCAATCCATCCGGACTTCCACTTCACTGTTCATGCTTTGCTATTCCCAGAACGGTAATGACAGAGATGTGGTGGCTACTCTGAAGAGACTGTAAGCCAACCTTCCTCTCTACAGTACCTGTAGGTATCCTCTATTAGCACGGATGGAATGGTGTAGCTTCCAAGGGCCAGGAGCTTGGCACTGCTCCCCACAGCTGGCCTTATCATTAGACACAATAAGGCGGCCACTTCAGGCAACAGATTTTGAGTATTGTGAAAAAGAATGAAATTGCCAGCTATTTAATTTGTTATTGTTACGATTTTATTGCTAGGTTTGGAGAGAACTGCTTGCAGGATTTTCTACTTCATGTGCCCAAACAGAGTGGCAGGCTTTGAGTACTCTGTGTCTTGAATGTAGGAACGCAGTTTGTTTCTTTACCTCAGGCGTCAAAATGGCTTCAGCTGGCCCTGTTTCGTTCTTTCCTGCAAAGGCAGTGGGGGAGGGAAAGCAGTCATAAACTCAAAAGTCTTTTCAGGAAGACTGACTGGCAAGCAGAATTAAATGACTTTTCTGCAAAACAATGCCCAAGCTGACCTCTGCTGAGGAGTTGCATCCGTAACAGCATCTATTTGCTAGCTTTTATTGACATTTAGGGAGTAAACATTTCAGTGCAATGTCAAAATGCTGCAGCAGGTGAAGCATACATTTAAAAGTAAAAGTAGCTTGCCAAAATATGAATGGAGGGGTTTTTTTTACAGCAAAAATAAGATGATCATGCTTAATGGCCATTTCCTCTCTTTAGCTTATTTCTCTGACATAAGCTGTCTAAACTTTTGCTGGGCATCAAACCTAACAAGACTTCTCAATGCTTTCTGGTAAATTTAGGAAAAAATGTGCCACAGGGATGTGCAAAATACTCACCTGCCTGACATATTTGAGTGAGGAAATGATTATTAGGTCAGCAATTTGGAGGCAAGCTATAGATCCCTAATTACAGAAGTGAAACACTAACTACCTTTTATTCAGTGACCAGAAACCTACTGCAGGATCAATTTACATGCATGAGATAGCTATGGAGGATGTTACCATGCATTAGTGACAAAGTGTGAATCATTTGTGTCTGGCACACACCCAGCACCTTGTCAATTAGCTGCAGCTTCTGCAGTTGCTCTTACACTGATGCACATATTCAATAGGATTCTGGTCACTGAATGTTGGGACGCAGGACTGAGAAGGCACTTCCGTAGGGCAACAGCTAGGACAGTATTCATGGGGTTTCAGCTTCATTGTCTTTAGAACTTTTTTTAGAGTTCTTTATGTAATCTGAAAAGATTTCATATGGACCAAAGACTTTAAATGAGCCAAAAGTTGTTTGGTTAGATATATTGGACTTGGTGGAACATCAAACATTTTGGTCTGGGCCATCCATAGAGTCATCTTCTGTTTTCCAAAACATGTTTGCTTTGTAAGCAGATGACTCACATCCTAGGCTATGGCTCTGCACAGGAATACATTGTAGAGACATTGCTAGGAATCCATTACATGAATTCCTATGTTTAGAGGCACAACTATAGTGGAAACTTGAGACAAAAATGTTGTGGCATCTTAAACATTTTTGTCCCTTTTTTGGGTTTTGTTTTGTTGTCCGATACGCTTGCACAGACTAACATGGCTACTCCTTTAAAAACTGCAACAGTGGAAAATATAGATGATCCACAGGATGCTTGTGGTTCTGATTGATATTGTATCTTCATGCCGAAAAGGTTAGATATATTTAGTTTACCCAAAGAAACATCTCAACTTCTCAGTACAGGAGTTTCTCAAAATGAGATGTCACTTTCTTCTTTCTGTTCTTGTTTTCGACCGAACCAGAGCAGAAGCCCTACATCTGGATCACTAGGTCCTATGAAGAATTCTCAACAGTACACTGAAATATTTGCTTCATTTACAGGGTTTTTCTTGTGTAAGTGCAGTTTTGGGATGTTCATGGGAAATGTGTCATAGGAGATACAAAGCTTCCTTACACCACATTGTCAGACCCATAGATCAATCTGACTCAGTGCTGACATTTAGGGGCAATGCAAACCTGCTGCTCAGGTTGTTGTTCAGTCTACCTAAAGGTAGGGAAAGCACTGCCTTATCCTATCAGAATAGTTCAGATTGTCATTTGGAAGGAAAGTGGTCTTGCTGAAGACTTTTGATTCAAATTGGATTCTTCTTAGCTCAGGGTGACAGCTGTAGCAGTAAGGCTAATAGCTGGTTGACACTATGGTTTGCCTATTTGCCATGTGTTATATAGCAGTGGAATAAGAAGCTGAAGAAGGGGTTGTTGTCATTTTAAATATAATTCAACTGTAAAGGCATTGCTTCCAGCAAGTATAAATTGTAGGCATCCTTCAGTCTCGAAAGACTATGGTAACGTGCTTTGTATGGAGGACGTGGAACAGCGTCTAGTGTGGCTGAGAAGGCCAATTCGAGAGGGACAATCCCTTCCACACTGAAGACATCTGTCCCCTGTCCAGCTCCCTGGTTTTGCTTCGACGCTGTATGTGAAGCTGGAGTGTCCTCTCCAGAGCACGAAGCCTGGGTAAAATAATATGGAGGATAGGCTGTTACCCAAGCAGCAAATCCCCCCTCTCCACATCGCTGAAATACTCCAATGGAAAGGCAAGAGCCAATACAACTGGTTCCAGCAATGTCACAGGAGTTGCCAGAATGACACGAACTGCCTCCGGGACTCCGGCTCCGGATTTTGCCTCGAGGTTAACTCCTAAAGCCTTTTCCATCAGTGGATATAGCCACAAGGCAGTGGAGGTTTGAAATCGGAGTTTTCCTTCTCCTAGATGGGCTGCCTTCCAAGGCTGACGAGCCCCACCTACCCGGCCAAGTATAAATAGGTGTTGGTATATAAGTAATTCAGTTTTCTCTCTTACTTAGATTTATTTATGCTAGCTAGTAAAAGAAAGGTGAAAGAATGCCAAAGGGAATAAGGTAAAAGGCACATGATGGCTCTATGTCGGGATGTACAAAAGCTCCCCAGTCTTGTCCATACCTAAATAAAGGGCCTACCCACTTCATGACCTTTCAATGACACTCCAACCCTATCCTTGTCCAGGTGCTTGGTGGTATTTGTTCATTTCTGGTACTTTGTGAAGACCCTTTCCCCAAAAACGGGGAAACAGAAATAGCAAGACGAGGTTATAGCCTGAATCGTAGAGAAAGGGCAGAAGGGCACCAGCAGCAGGACGCAGAGCTGGACATTCTGATTTAATTTCATTTTTCTTCTTTTTTTTCCCTCCCCTTGCCCCCATTTCCAAAGGCAGTCACTGGTAAGTGAGTGAGGGACTTCAGAAGGGCAATCAGCTCAATTGTTTTTGAGTGCTTCATAACAGGGCAAAGCGAGGAGCCTGCAATTCTATCATTTCTGTCCATTCCCTCTGCCCTGCTCTTCCTGTTCCCTGGTCTACAATAAGTAGAGCTGGGACCACAAGATTTTGATGATGTAATCAATGACTTTGAAGCAGGAAAGGCAAGGAAGGTTCATTTCTAAGGTAGAGAGAAAAGTCTTCATCTTTCTGAGCTTTTCTTTCTCTTTCTCCACTTCTAATCACGATGTGTGAATTCTGGATTGAACAAGAGGAACAGGTATACTAGTGCTCCCCTTAATGTCTCATGTGGTTGCCGTGGAAATGGACAAACAACCCTGATTTGACTAGCTTTTACACTTTTTTTTCAAAGGCATGCACATCTCTAGTCTGATCCCTGTTTGTTTAATCAGAAACAAATTCCATTTAGATCAGTGAGTCTTGCTTGCAAGTAACAATGCAAAGAGTGAAATCCAGTAGTATATTGCAACTAAAATAGGCCCATTGAATCAATGGAAGTTACTGAGGAGTTGACTTATCAAATCCCCATTGATTTAACAAGTCTACTCTAGTTGTGACTTATTAATGTATTTTAGTCATAGCCTTAACATTATATACATATATTACTGTAGACAGTAATTCCCATCATTCTCAGCAAACATAACTATTGGACATGCTAGTGTGGGATGATAGGACCTCTAGTCTAATATGTCTGGAACACGTTATGTTTGAAATGGCTGCTGGAACAGACCTTCTTTGTATCTGAGATTGACCTGGAGAATTAGGGGAGTCCAAAAGGTAGTCCACATTTGATTAGAGAAGGATCTCTGTGTATATTTTAGTAGTTATATTGTTTCCAGATAGATTTTAACTGAACTAGCTCGATCAGAAACTTCACTGATAGATGCCTCTACCTTTTCAACATGATAGATAAGGTCTGTGAGAGCTAGCAGGGTATAGTGAATAAGTTTGTCACACTAGAATTCAGGAGAGCCCAGTTCAAATGCCTATGTGGCCAAAAATGCTTTCCTGAACACCTCACATACTTCAAAAATACTAGCAAGGATAGTGTAAGTTGGAAGCAACTTTATGGCTCATAATAACAAAGACAAAGTTTCTGTCTATGGCAGAAGTTATGTAAACGAAGCTGTGTCCAGCAACTTTTATTTTAAATAGCATAGCCACCATGCTCCTCTTCATTGGTGTGATGAACCAGGATATTGTATCAGGCTGATCAAATTTCCACTGAAATCTTTACATAGCCCAAGGGGTGTGCAAACTGCTACCCTCCCATGAGTCCTAGACAGCATAGGTACTGGTGGGGAATGCTGCAAGCTACCATCCAACTTCAGCTGGAGGGCTGTACTGTGCTGACCCCTGACAGCAGTTTGCCATGCACCTTTCTTATGCTACTGATGGCAGGTGACAAGCCTCCTGAACAGTGGTGATGGACCACATGGCACAAAGAATTTCACAGAGGAGCAAATGCACCAGGGTGGTTACTTGAAACAAAAATAGATTTCTGTTGAAAATTTATACACATTCTGACTGAACTGGAATATACAGAACATGGAACCAATTAATAGCAATATAGATGCAAAAGCTTATACTTTGGATCTTTATGATTTTCCTGCCTCAAAAAGTTTTGTATTTTGCTATAGATTTTACTGGAAAGAGAATATCATTTCCATTGCAAAGAATTTCTCTGAAGCACTGACTTTGCATAGGCTTCTTGCCGTTTGCTGCTCTATACTTACTGTTGTTGCTGCTGTCTTCCATTAGCCCTAAAGAATGGGGGAAAGTATAGGGAAACATGATTTTCCATTTCTTTCATCAATCATATTTCTGTATTACACTGACCTATATTATCCATTACAAAGTAAGAAGACATCCACTGTCTGATGGAAAAATGTCACAAAGGGATATGTTATGTTTCAGAGACCAGCAGACCGTGACTAAGTATGATAGATGACTTTGCATATCTCATCCCAGGAATAATATCTTGTTAGCACTGCTGCTAATATCCTCTAGCACTTCCCTGTACAAGCAAGGGAAGAGTTCTTATTTACATTAATATATGTCATTAGTGATAGTGCAGAATGAGGAGAAACAACAGAAGGAGATGCAAGTTCAGAGTTTAGAATCACTGTGGCCTAATAAAGAGAAGGTCACGGAGATCCAGTGCAAGGGCAGAGCAAAATGGAAGTATGCCAGAAAAATGTTTTGTGTTTCATTACTCTGCTAATTTGCATGATTGAAGACCTCATTTGCTGTGTTATTCATTCATGACAGTCAGATTCATTTTATTATTAAATTAATGTTATTTCATTTGTTTTCATTGTTACCAATGATTGTTTCCATGGTTTTTTCCCCCACACCCAAATACTTTGCTATTCCCTTTTATCTAGTGGTCGATAAGCATGGGATTTTTGGGGGATTACAAATCCCATAATTCTGCATTCTGGCATTTCCACCTGACAGATCTACACCTACGGACACCTAAATGTGGCTCAGCTAGAAAAGAGGCCTAACTGGCAAGGCTTTGTGGCTTAGCATAGCTCTAAGGTAAAGGTTCCCCTTGACATTTAGTCCAGTCATGTCCGACTCTAGGGCGCGGTGCTCATCCCCGTTTCCAAGCCATAGAGCCAGCGTTTGTCCGAAGACAGTTTCCATGGACACATGGCCAGCGTGACTAGACACGGAACGCCGTTACCTTCCCACCAAGGTGGTACCTATTTATCTATTCACATTTTTACATGTTTTCGAACTGCTAGGTTGGCAGGAGCTGGGACAAGTGATGGGAGCTCACTCTGTTGCATGGATTCGATCTTACGACTGCTGGTCTTCTGACCTTGCAGCACAGAGGCTTCTGCGGTTTAACCCGCAGCGCCACCACATCCCTTAGCATAGCTCTAGCTTTGCCCTAACTTCCTATTCAGAAATGAAGTTGACCCAGTGCTTTCTGGGAGCTTCCCTTTTGAACAGAAAGGGATTCCTAGAGACCCTCAGAACCTGAAAGCAGGGGAGCAGTAGGAAGTTTTAACTTAAATAAAATAAAGATTAATGTCACAGGAGGATGACTTCAACACTACTTACGCCTAGCAGAGTTGTTCAACAAGATTTCAGCCAAGGAATACTAAGAAAACCAGGTTCATGATAATGGACAAGAAATGACTGAAAAATATCACATGCAGAAAGCTAGAATACTTTAGTAATGTAACGAGAAATGAAAAATATATATTACTACAGCTGATTGTTAAAGGCAAAATAAACAGGAAAAAAAGTACTTGAAAGAGAAGAATTTACTTATTGAAGAATCTTATGGGCTGATTTAAACACAACACAACATCATAATTCATTGCTTCTCAATCCAATCTTCTCACCAGAAGCTGGTGGAAGAAGAAGAGCAAAATTAATAACACAATTATTAACATTTTACTGTTACAATTATTAAAAGTGCATGAGTTCTGTGCTGCCTTGTATCTAAGTTATATCTGTCCTTTAGCAGTAGAGGTAAATGGCAACTGCACAACACATGTATTTTCTGGTCAATTGCATTGCCTCAGTTATCTATCTGTAATGGCAATAAAAACCTCCAGAGTTGCTAGAAATATTGTAGTTAACTTTAAATGAAGCCATATAGGACAGTGTTTGCTGTAGGTCACACCCTCAAATAAATTAGTGACTGAGATCCTGCTGAGTAAATTACACCTGTAGACGGGTGATAAAGTCATCATCAGGAGCTGAAGTAAGTAAAAAACTTTGTACTTCTCTCCTGCAGCTTTTCTGATGCTGGTATATAATTCTTTTCATTCGGTGGAAGCCATGGGGGCCATGGAATGGGAGACTTTAATTTCCCAAATTCTCCCCTGTCTGTAATGTCATCCAGTGGCAGCAATTTTGAGTAATTATAAAGATTTTCTTCTCCTGTCCTGCTGCTCCTGCACAACAAAAGGAGTCAGGAAAAAAGCAGGTAGTAAGAAGTAAGACATTTTTACTGACTGAAAATTGGCCCTGGTGATGAGGTTATTACCCTTCCATAGGCATAGTTATGCCAAGAAGATTTCAGCCATTGTCCTTTACATTTTTAATAACTTGCTTTGCTGTTGTGACTTGCTTTTTAGCTCTTTCTCCAGCAAAGCTCACACTTCTCCTGTCAGTTTAGCTATTTGAAATAAGCCATGTGGCACATGGGTTTGAAATAAAGCCTTGGTCTGCAATGAGTCATTAGAGTTATGGCAGATGGAAGGGACAGTGTAATAGTTTTGGTTTGGTTCTCTTTTGTTTGATGTGTATATGTTCATAATTTCAGAGAGTAGTTTTCTAAAACAAACGTATCTTCTAAGAGTTATGTTTTTATTCTGTCATAAAGAATATGAAGACCCTTGACCCAATCTATTTATCACTTGTAAAAACAGGACATTTCAGAACTAGGGGAGGGAAATGCAGTTTTGTATATATTGCACAATATGTATCTGTATTCCAGCAGTTCAGCTCGGTTTGGGCTTCAGCCTGTGTATAGGATTGTCAGATAAGTTTTTCAGGATCAGTCCAACACGTTTTGTGGCCTAAGGCAAAGGCAAAGATGGTGCCTCTTGATTGTTGAATCATTTGTCCTCCGCTTCCCCATAAGACAGCAGGCAACCTTACAAGGTGAATGGCAGAATACATAGCTGTATTCTTCTTCTTGGAAGCAATCTAGTGGAGTGGAAGGATCAGTTGACAGTTGTCATTGCCCAGGGAACATCTTTACAGTCTTCACATTCTTTGGGGAGTTTTCTTCCGTGTCTCCCAATTGTACTCTAATCCCTGTCCATCAGCAGTTGCATTACTCTGCCTAGAAATAGGGCCAGTTGTATCTGCTGTTCCCCCAGTCTCTGATGGAAAGTAACTACTGTTCAAATTTATCCATCCTTCTACTGTCCCATTTACATCCCCACTCTTGTTTTCTCATAGTTCAGACTCCATGTTTTTGGAAAGGGTAGACTCATCTGATCTTTGTTTCCTTTCATCTATTTATCTTTCTTTTTTCTATTTTCTCTCTCTGTCTCTCTCTCTCTTTTAATCCACAAAAGGAAGGAAAAACAAAACTCAAATGGAGGTGACAGGATGATAAAAAACGCAAGCTCTAAACTTCTCGCTGGAGGGCAGGAAGACTTGCTCACGTCACATCAACACTTGTAACTATGGTTAAATTGACTTTTTTTGCCATGGAAATCACAAACATCTATTGAACCTTTTTCTTATTTGTGGAGAGGATTGCACAATATTGCAGAAAGATTAAGTCAGAAGCCTAAGTAAAAATATATTATTTTCAGTGTGATTCTAAGGATTAGTATTAGCCATACAGAGCAAACAAGAACTGATTCTTCAGCCATTAAAACTGCACCTTGAAACGGACAAGAGGGAGGTACAGCATCACCTCTGACGAACCATAAAACCGCTCTGCTACCCTCTGCATTTGTAGTCCTCCCACTCTTTCCTCTATATCAGCATTGTCCGAGGCTCCCCAGTTACCTTCCTTGCTGCTTCAGTCATACAACAGCCTTTATTTAAATTACATACTCCTTCCATGAATGTGTCTTCACTATGCAGTTATAGTTATTTGATTCCACTATAACTGTTGTGACACCATCCAATGGGATCCTCAGATTGTAGTTAGTGGGATTCTTGGAATTCTCTGCCAGACAGCCTTAGTTCTGAGCTACTGTGGAGAATTCTAAGTGCAGCCACCAGACTACAAATCCTAGGATTTCATAGGATGGAGCCATGATAATATTAAAGTAGTCTACATATGTAACCACCTGTAAAAGTATACATGGGTTGAGGAAAGGGGGCAGGGAGAATTTTTTTTCTTTTTATAGTAGTACATGGGTCTAGTGAGGTTAAATGATAGGAGATTTGAGACAGACCAAAGGAATTGCTTCTTCATATCGCATCTGGTTAAACTATCAGAAACCCAACTTGTCACTCCAAAGACAAAGTAAGGGATCCTTGAGATGGAACATTTGTTCTCCATTTTACACCTCGACTCAATACTGATCTCACTGGGGTTACTCTCTCAGGCACCTGATGTAAAGCTTGCATCGTTTTCAACAGTGACAAAATATGAGACTTTCTGAGGTTTTTTTAAAAAAATTATCTTCTCCTGAGGATTGATGTAACTTTTATCTCTGTTAATTCCAGGAGACAGCGTTTGTTGCTGCCATGTTTCCCTGAGGATGTTCATTTCCACTGTCCGCACCTCAGCTGGAGTCTTTCAGCTAGTGTCCAATTACTACAAACACTTGCCCCCAAAAATGGCTCAAGAGAAGTTCCATCAGGGAAAATGTTTTTAAAAATCAGATTTTTGAAAGAAATTAAAGAAGATTGCTTGTAGGAAGCTCTTTTTGGGGAAAATGAGTTTAGATGTAAATTTGAATGCTAATCCCCTAATCTGTGGTCAATTATTACTAAGAAGAAGAAAGGGGTGTAGAAATGTTCTCCCTCTTCCTCTGTATCCTTAAATGTATCTGTCCCACAGCTTAACAGTATCTAATACTGTAGAAAAAAATATAAATAAGCCTGCAAAATGCAAGGTATTGATTTTGTGTGATGGTTTGTACCTAAGGCATGTTCTCATGCATAATTCATTGATGCTGTCTCAAAGAATGAATTAGACTTTTCCCCCTTAACAGCACTTGAAAACCTGGAGTACAGCAAAGGGACAGAAATAATATTTGCTAAGTTCACAATGGCTGAAATCTCTAACTGAACATGCTTGCTAACTGAATATTCTACTCTTTTTCTTCATGAACAAAATTCCCTCTTTGATCTGCAGAGATAAAGCCAAAAGAACTGGATGTTATCTTTTCACTGCATCTATAGAGGCAATCGAAAACTAAGAAGATGTGGACATGTAGATAACTATAGATTGACACAGACAATTACTTTAATACATATTGCCGTGCAGAAGCCTGTTGAATAGCAACTCCGTAATTCATTCTCCTGCCCCTGACATGTTTAATAGAGTAAGAGAACAAAATGCCCAAATCCTCCCTCCAAACTAAAATGAAATAGCAGCGGCAGCAACAACAGCAGCAAGTCTGCCCACATGGAGAAAGCAGAGAGTGTTTTGTGATTTGCGGCTTATAGTCAAAGTTGTGCGCACACGCGCACACACACACACACACGCACACGCACACGCGCGCGCACACACACACACACACACACTGAATTGTGTACAGAGATTTAATAAAGTTCTTGGGAAAGAAAAGTGGAGAAAGAGCAATGTGGATCTCCAAAAACCTGGAGGGAGAAGAAGCAGACACTCATAAAGATCCTAGAGTTCACTGGCCCACCCGGACTCTAGCAAAATGGTACCAGTCCTTTAGAATGGACATGATTTTCTGCAGAGAAACTTCTGAACCATAAGAGTGACGATAATACAAAATGTTACGGTCTCCAGTGTCCAGTAAATCTGAGTTTTTTCCTAGTCTGTGTCATGCTTTTGGGGGGTTAAGGTCAGGATGACCTGTTTCGGCAGGAAGAAACCATGAAAGAGGAGTGACTCAAGCACCCTTATAGAGGCACAGAAGTGTGAGGAAGAACCTTGTCCTGCCAAAGAACACTCCATGCCTCTGGAGAATGATGGCCCCTTTGGCCCCAGAGAGCACAGAAGGTTCAGGATGTTGGAGCACAGAACTCAAAACAGAGGAAGCCAGCATCTTCAAGGCCATCTGCAGATAGCTAGTAATTCAGCGAAATCAGCTAGAACTGAGAAGAGCTCACTGGAAGTGCCATAAATATACGTAGATATCTCAGGCAGACCAAGCTGTGGAAGAGAGCAAAGATATCTGGCTGGTGTCTCCTTTGGGTTTTTGTAAAACTTGAACTGACTTGGCTCAACTTGATCTGTTTCAACCATGCTTCTGCCTTTTCCTTGCTTAACCTTTGAATGATTTATGGACTGCTTATTTAGTTTTTGACTCTTGACTATTCTCATGACCCTTCATGGCAATTACCCTGTGTGAGAAACCTGTCTGGCTTTGACAGGTCTGGCTTTAACTACCTCATGGCTGGAATTTGCACCTGCAAAGCTCATAGCTCAGTTTTGAGTCCCAGGATATGGGGGTAGTTGCAAACTGAGGATGGATTATCATTATCCCATGTTGCTTATAGCAATGTCCAAATGTACATTGCTTGTGCCATGATGTGTAAAGGTTACTTCACACATTTCTTTGTATGTGATGAAGCACAAGAAGTATAGCCCCCACCCCACCCCCAACCCATATGCAACATAGTAAGATTTCGGGATAAATTAGATGGGTTGGAACTACCCCATGGGCATGCATGTATGTGCTCTGCATCACATGGTATACATATTTGGAGATAATGTTTTTGGAAGTGAGTTGATGGAACATAACAAAGGTTTGTGAGTTAATAAATGCAGAAAGCAACATCAAATATATTAGTTGTGAAACTAAACTGAGGAACATGGAGGAGTGTATTTCTGAGGTAGATTTTTAATTCTTAAGTAATATTGTTCATCGGTCAAAATGCTTATGGTAGCAGAAGATAAATCAGAAACATTAGCCAGAAATAATTTCCCTTTTATTGAAATGAGTTGGCAGTGTATCCTAAAATATAAAGAACAGACAAGATTTGTAATAGCAGGTAGTTTGACATAAACCAAATAGCACATCTGCTCATTAAATGTCTCTTTGCAAAAGTCCATCTGCGGATCTTAGAATGTGCATCCTAGTCTTGCCTTTTACTCTGAAAACTATCACGTAATTAAAATATTTAGATGACACAATAGGTTCATGACAAAATATCTGCTATATTAGATTATTTTGAAAAACAAAAGTATGAATTAGACATATTAGCAACTCTTGAAAGAGAAACATTTTAATAGCTGGCTGCTAAGATATGTACCAATTGGAGAATCTACTCAGTCACAAAAAATGTAAAGTCAAAATATTCCTGTCCTTTTATTTTTATTTAGGAGAGCCTTTTGGATACAATCTTCATCACAATAATATACCGTGTTCTAATATACTGCCCAATAGCCATGTAAATATGATTGTAAAATGAATACAAAAATGTGTTGTGTATGTTGAAGCCACTTTTCTAACTCAAAACTCAATTGCTGGTTGTATTGACCTATTTGTTCTAAGGAATAAAATTCTGCTTAGTGTCCATTTGGAAAAAGTTGGATATAACCTCAGCTATTTTAAACTTCACTGAGTTCAATAAAATTAACTTCTAGGGTTGTAGTTTAAGAAGCATGTGAATTCAGATTAGTAATCTTGCATGGTGTAATAATAAGCATCTCTTGTGCTGTTCCATCTGCTTTGGAAAGCTTTCAGTTTTTCTGGCAAGCTAGGCACAAGATCCTTGGTAGACAAGGTCTTCTGCTTCTCTTTCCTCATTTTAGACTTTCTAGTTGATAGGACAGTCTTATGCCTGTTTACTAAGTTTAGAGAATATGGGGATGTACATGTCCTGCCATGGGCACAGCACTCACATATCTAGGCACTACCACAGGGTATATAACCCCCCCCCCCCCCGTTGACCATTTCCCTACCCTTGGTGTACATAGGCACTGGCCTCTGTTATTAGAAAGAATTGCCTCTTCCATATTCTAATTTATATCTTCCTATTTACTTGCCCAAGAAACATGAACTTGGATTTCATAGTTCTGTCCAGCCTTCTTCCACGTGCTCAAGAATCATGAAAGGCGAACACAGCCCTTGTGATCTGCTGAATGGCCTAGCAAACCGTACAAGTTCCATCAGCATGTAAGACAACTGCACGTGGAAGACTGGGAAAACCAAGAGATCCCCCCACCAACATGCAGCTGCTCATGCCCACAGGCGCACTAGTTCACACTAGGATCTCTACCACATTTCTATGACCACATGCAAGGGTAAGTCCACTGTGGGAGCTATCCAAGCGCACTTGCAGGTTTCCAGTTCAGTTTCCTTTCATAGTGGTTTAGTTTCTAGGAAACATCCTGTTAGTTATTTTTACCCACTTCTTGCTCTTACTACTCAAGACCAAATATGAAGTATTTTCCTTGCTGCTTCTTAATGCCTGCACACCATTCACATAGGGTCTTACTCTGAATTTTCTCCAGCATTCCTCAGACTTCTTTATGCCAATGTCTGCTTCCTCTTCTTTCTTTCTACTTTTCCCACCTTTATCCTATAAGATAACCATATCCCCTTCCTATTTAAAACATGTCCCTTTCGGTTTGCTAGATAACTGTTCTCATATCTTTTCCCACTTACTTCCCCAGTCATATTTCTATTGTCTTTCTATGAATACACATAAATCTGCCCATTGTTAAGCAATTCTCACCACATTTGTTCTCTTTGCTTCACTACCATCTACTCCCATTCCCAGTTCTCCTAAGATAAAAAAGTGGGAGATCTACACTTCAGCTCAGAGACAAAAGATGTCTTGGGAAACTGCTCTTTGGCATTGTTCTAATGCTCTTACTCATTAATACCACACAACACAACAGGTATTAATTCAGCACACCCCTCCCCTCCCTTCCAAGTTTATCTCCTGAAGCTCTTACTCTGTAAATGCAAAAGGAAATCGTCCCAGGGATTACAGAAGTCACAAAGCAAATTCCTGTATTTGGACAGAAAAACATGACTGGTAGTTCATGAGTAAAATGTACGTTTATCACCATAGTTCCTGTGTATTGTGGAAATAGGTAAGTGACATGTATCTTGATAGCTTAACTCACAATTATTTTAGGTGTTCCTTTATTTAGAGGGCAATCCTGTGGTCCCTGGAAAATACCCTGCCCCCTTGCAGGAAAAGAGGGACACCCATCTGGCCCCTTCCCTCCTGAGCTTCAGGAAGCAAATGAAAACCCGTCTCTTTGCCCAGGCCTTTGGAAACCTTACCCCTTCTTAATTTTATATATGTAGTAATGTAATGTTTGCCCTATGGTGTTGGTTTATTGTCTAACACTTGATTCAGTTGTCTTAATTTTGCCATCTTGAGAGACAAGGTTTTTAGAGTGGATTCTTGTTTTTTGTATCTTTATTGTTTTAATTCTTTGTCAATGTATGTTACTTTTTTGTAGTCACCCAGGCTTGCTACTAGATGGGTGGAGTATAAATCCAATAAACAAACCAATAAATAAATCTGGAAGCAGGAAGAAGTATCCATGGAAGACCTTTCTGGATGGCAGTAAGCTGTCTGTTTTGTTGCTATCCCTGCAGTGAGAATAACAGTGGAAAAGAGAAATCTCAGAGGGAAATCAGAGAAAAATCCAAACACCTCTACTTCCCACGTCCAAAGCCACCTGGAAGAGGAGATGCCACCACTTGAACTGGAGTTCAACCCAATGGAAAGGAAAATCAGCAAAAGGAATGATAGGACCAAAAAAAAGAAGGTCTCCCTTTTTTCTTGAATCTCCTGACTCTGGCATGGCTTAGAAATTGGAAGTTATTACACGATGGATTCATCCTCTTTTCCATGCCACTATGGGATTGCTCTCTTTAATCTAGAGCAAAACTTTGTCTTTCTGTTCACTATCTGTTCATGGATATCCCACCAGAACACCTGGCTATTAGAACACTTGATCTTATTCTCATGATGAAGATTTTGCCTATCCCCATCAATTTGTCAATTGGTCTGTTAGATAAGACAAAAGGCTCTCTTGTAGTTTCTCTCTTCACACACATAGCATGATCTATAAATGAAACATGAATAAATGGATTTGGCTTAAGGAGTTTGGGCCAATCTCTAAATAATGAGCATAATCTACATAGAAAGATATTAAAATTAATGTTTCATTCTCAGTGGTAATTACAATGTTTAGACAGACAGGAAATTTTTGTAGAACTCCATGTAAACAAAATTATGCATTTCCGCCATATTCTCAAATAGATAACAATATACCTCAGTCACTCAGACACACTCTGCTCATTTTGTTTTGCACAATCAGTACCAACGAATTTACTCATCCTTAAAAGAGTTAAGTTCACAAAAGGCATGCAGTTCGGTAATGACCCATCAAAGGTTCAGGTTAAACTGAATTCGGGGAAGGAAACAACACTCATCTACAAAGCAAAGCAATTAATATGTTTTAGATCAGTGGCCAATATCTGATTAGTACCATTTTGACACTGAGATTAAAGTCAGCTATTCATCTTCTCCAGCCATCTTCCTATCAGGAGAAAAAGAGAGGGAAACAGATTCTCAAGTATGCTAATATGGCACTTTCTTCAGTTAAATAGCATTGGGAAACAGTGAATGACATGTATCATGAATGCTTCAATAAGACTAAGTTAAAAAGCTTTAAATGATTATATAAAACTTCCCAACAATTAGAAATATTTAAATAAATCTAAAGAAACGTTGTCCTAAATGTTTTACTTATACAAAAACTATCATTTAATATTGCAGGTCTTTGGAAAGCCAGTTCAACTATATTAACCATGGCAAGCCATAGACCAATTATATGAAAAAAGAAGTGACAGAACCTTAAGGTTTCTGTGTGTGGTAAGGTTGGAGGTAGATGCCTTTGATCTATAAGAAGCCAGATTCCCTAGCTGGGTTCTGAGGCTTCTGCATCCACGGTTGATCATAGTTCATTCCTGACCTGAGTGAGCTGGTGACAAACAAATCTGATGCCAACCCTGGAGTCTCACCACATTATCAGGCGCAATTAAGTCTTCCATTAGAAATGTTATAGATGAGGTATTAATTACATTTCTTGAAAATTGTAATTCTTTAATCAAGCTTGTCTTGATACTGAAAAGTTCAACCACCCCTGTATCAATACTGGAGCCTGTGCTGAATCATCATCATCATCGTCATCATTGTCATCACCATCATCATCATCTTAGAACTGTGGAGCTGGAAGGGACCCTATGGATCATTGAGTCCAGTCCCTTTTGTATGTGCAACAAAAAGGCACTGAAGTTTGGTTTTAACACGTTTCTAGTGTGTATATATGATGGGATGTGGTGGCATTGCAGGTTAAACCGCAAAGCCTCTGGGCTGCAAGGTCGAAAGATCAGCAGTTAGAATCCACGCAACGGAGTGAGCTCCCGTCGCTTGTCCCAGCTCCTGCCAACCTAGCAGTTCGAAAGCATGTAAAAATGTGAGTAGATAAATAGGTACCACCACGGTGGGAAGGTAACAGCATTCCGTGTCTAGTTGCACTGGCCACGTGACCACGGTAACTGTCTATGGACAAACGCTGGCTCTACGGCTTGGAAATGGGGATGAGCACCGCCCCCTAGAGTTGGACACGACTGGACAATTTGTCAAGGGGAACCTTTACCTTTACCTTAGTGTGTATATATTATGTCAATATATCCTTACTCATTTTCTTTATCCATGGAAAAGTTTACAGCTATTAAAGCAGTATAATAAGTACATACTCCCAAAAAGCTATTCTTCTCACTTGGACAATCTACAACAGTAGTTACTTTTCTATCATAAATGCTGCCTTTTATGATTTAGGTGTCCAATGTTTTATCCTTCCCACAGGCAGCTGCAATCAGTCACAAAGTATTACATTCCAGTCACTCCTAGCTTGACCTAGAAGTGAAAAGAGAGAGGGAGGGAGGAGAGAGGGAGAGAGAGAGAGAGAGAGAGGGAGAGAGGTCCAAACACAGCCGGAAACTGGTTGTATCTCTTGGGACACAGTTACCGAAATGCTGCGTAATCTTATCAGATTAAATGTCACCTCTATGATATTGCCATTCTTGTCTGGAACAGCACACAATAATTTGCAATGTGATTTGTTCAAAGTATTCTTCTAAAACAATTTATGAGAGGTGGTGTTTTTTTGATTCTGTAAATACAAGCATAAAAAGAACACAGATGATATGTATTAATGTAATATGGAAAAGTGACTTTGCAAGGACACATTATTTCTAAAACAGGACACAGAACTGGAACAAACATATTCAGGCATTTTCACCTAGATCAATATTTTGTGTTTCATTTTGATAACAAGAAATCAGCTCACTCTCCAACAGCATAAACAGAAGATGGTTTTGGACTAAGATGTCTACTTCAAATATCCAACCTAAAAATAAGTTGAGAGTGTAGTGTATATTAAGAAATTTAGCCCGGCCTCCATGTGCCCCCAAAACCAAATCTTTGAGAATGGCATATAGCAAAATTGACAAAAAAGTTACTCCATCTAATTGGTACAAGACTGTAATTGGAATAGATATTTTTTATGTAGTAAAAGTTGGATTTTTCCATTTCATGCTAATACGGAATAGGACTTGGAATAGTTTGGTGAAAATGCATATGAATGAATCTAAAACACTGATTTGCCATCCTAAACCTTTTAAAGCATTTTATCTTTCATTTAGCCCATTTTTGCCTGGTCCAGCAGTAGTTCCAGACCTTGTTCTTCTCCATTTAAGAACAGCACCTAGGAAATAAGGGTGCTTATCTTTACAGAGAGTTAAAAATAAATATAAAAGTCTGCATCACTGACCTCCAAGCAAATCCCTGTTGCATAATAAACTGTTTAATGACAATGAGGTTCTAATTTAGTGAAGAACTTTAGCACTGATTCCTGATTTAATTGAACACTAGCAGCACAGGCAGCAACTTATTATTCTTTTTCTTAAGTATTTTGAGTGGGACATTTGACTGTAGGTTGATGACACAGAAGTTGCTTTTTGTTCCAATAAGGCCTGAAAAACACAAACCAATCAACAATCACATGAGAGGAAACAAACATAAGAAACACATACACGCACATGCACACACAGCTTTACTTCTTGTCAAGTACAATTTTAGCACCTTGCTTTCCTTCAGGAAATGGGTACTTGGAGATTCTCTCAAACATTGTTAAATCTCCTCCTCTTTTTTCTTGTGCTGTTCTGACAAATGAGCAGAGAACATTTCCAAGTACACATGATCAATTGGATCGTAGTTCCATCATCACAGGTGCCAATGGATTTCACATGGCCCTCTGTCAAGGGCCTAAAGTGCAAAATCATCACAATATTGTAGGTTGTGTGACTCTATTGTTTCGGTGTCTTGATCTTGTGCCCAGAAGTTTTTGTCTGCCCGGCCTTCCCTTTGTAGTCCTGGGCAGGAGTAACAGGGTGTTGCGCTTTGTAGTCATTGTATCCATTTACAAAGACACACTGATAGTAGCGGACAGCAGCTGGAAAGAAAGAAAGGAAAGGAACAATAAAATAGTAAGTTGCAGTCACAGTTGCATTACTTCAGCAGCCATCAGAGGACATGATGAATCCACCAAAGTGTAAACTGCCATTGTCATTTCATTTACATACTACCTTTCTACCTTTCTACCTTTCTACCTTTCTACCTATCTACCTATCTACCTATCTACCTATCTATCTATCTATCTATCTATCTATCTATCTATCTATCTATCTATCTATCTATCTACAGTCATGGCCAAAAATATTGGCACCCTTGCAATTCTCTCAGAAAATGCAACCCTGGTCTCAGAAAATTGTTGCAGTTGCAAATGTTTTGGTACTCACATGTTCATTTCTTTGGTTTGCATTGGAACAACACAAAAAAAAAACAGAGAAGAAAAGTCAAATCTGATACAATCCCACACAGAAACCCAAAAATGCACTGGCCAAAATTATTGGCACCCTGTCTAAATTGTAAGAAATAATTCCTTTTCAAGCATGTGATGCTCCTTAAATTTGTATTTAGACACACCTGTCGCAAGTAAGAGGTGTGGGCAATATAGTAATCACACTTGCAACCAGTTAAGATGGAGAAAAGTTGACTCAGCCTTTGTGTTGTGTGTGACACTGAGCATGGAGAAAAGAATGAAGTGTAAAGAGTTGTCTGTGGATTTGAGAGAAAAAATTGTGGAAAAACATCGACAATCTCAAGGCTACAAGTCCATATCCAGAGATCTTAATGTTCCTGTGTCCACTGTGCGCAATATCATCAAGAGGTTTACAGCCCATGGCACTGTAGCTAACCTCCTTGGATGTGGACGGAAGAGTAAAATTACTGAAAAATTACAACGAAGGGTTGTTCAAATGGGGGATACAGAACCCAGATTAACTTCCCAACAAATTCAAGCTGATCTGCAGACACAGGGTACAACAGAGTCAGCTCGCACTATCCGTCGCCATCTGAGTGAAAAGGGACGCTATGGTAGGAGACCCAGGAGGACACCACTGCTGACACAAAGGCATAAAAAAGCCAGACTGGAGTATGCCAAAACTTATGTGACAAAACCACAATCCTTCTTGGAGAACGTAATGTGGACAGATGAGACAAAAGTAGAGCTTTTTGGTAAAGGACATCATGGCACTGTTTAGAGAAAAAGAAATGAGGCATTCAAAGAAAAGAACACAGTCCCTACAGTCAAACATGGTGGAGGTTCAAAGATGTTTTGGGGTTGCTTTGCTGCTTCTGGCACTGGATGCCTTGACTGTGTGAACGGTATCATGAAATCTGATGATTACCAAAGAATTGTGGGGCGCAAGGTAGTGGCCAGTCTCAGAAAGCTGTGTCTTTCTGACACCGGAGGTCATGGGTCTTCTAGCAGGATAATGACCCAAAACACAGTTCAAAAGGCACTCAGAAATGGTTACAATCAAAGCGCTGGAGAGTTCTGAAATGGCCAGCAATGAGTCCAGATCTGAATCCCATAGAAAACCTGTGGAGAGATCTCAAAACAGCAGTTGGGAGAAGGCATCCTTCAAATCTGAAGGCCCTGGAGCAGTTTGCAAAAGAAGAGTGGTCCAAAATTCCAGTAGAGAGGTGTAAGAAACTCATTCATGGTTACAGGAAGCGATTGATTTCAGTTATTTTTTCCAAAGGGGGTGCTACCAAATATTAAGTTAAGGGTGCCAATAATTTTGGCCAGTGCATTTTTGGGTTTCTGTGTGGGATTGTATCAGATTTGACTTTTCTTCTCTGTTTTTTTTGTGTTGTTCCAACGCAAACCAAAGAAATGAACATGTGAGTACCAAAACATTTGCAACTGTAACAATTTCCTGAGAGAAGGGTTGCATTTTCTGACAGAATTGCAAGGGTGCCAATATTTTTGGCCATGACTCACTCACTCAATCACTCACTCACTCACTCACTCACTCACTCTTTCTTTCTTTCTCTTTCTTTCTTTCTTTCTTTCTTTCTTTCTTTCTTTCTTTCTTTCTTTCTTTCTTTCTTTCTTTCTTTCTTTCTTTCTTTCTTTCTTTCTTTCACAGACTGTTCCCATATCTATAATATTGTGGGATCAACTTTTTGCACCCAAAAGTTCAGACAAATGTTAAGACTCTGCATTGTGTTCATCCAACTCTGCTTTTCTCCCCCTTTTTAAATGACTTGGAAATGACATGAGTTCCTAAGAAATAATATGCAAAAACTAAATACACCAATAAGCTCACATTTCTCTTTTTTATTGGAGATCTCTAGGAAAAAGCCTCACTGTAGTTAACATATGGCTCTGTCATGCTGTCAAACAGAAAATTAAAACATCATATGCATTTCCAGTTCAGTGGCAAAAGAATATGCAAAATAAAAAAATGAAAATGGTGTTGGACATTGAATCAAACTACAGCTTCTACAAAGGGCTCATTCTTACTGTGTGTTGTATTTGGCTATTCTGGGGTTGCTTTGAGTCATACTTTTATTTTTTGTAGCAGATTTGAATGGGTTATCCTGGTGCTGGTGCCCACACAAAGGGAGGGTATTTGTTGCTGGATGGACTGGGTCGTCCTGGTACCACCTGTTCACATACATCTGCAATTGCCCCCTCACTCCAAACGCAACTTGTCTTCCCCTTTTGCCTTATTTTCCTTTTCTCCTTTCCTTTCCTGTCTTGTTTTACCTTGCTACCATTTTTAAACCTTCACATTTTTGCTTCAATGCTTTTTAATTGTTTTATTTTTTTTTACTTTTTACATTTGTGCTATTCTGATATCTGATATTCTGGAAAACATAACCCCTCTGTTACAGCAGCTCCACTGGCTGCCGATCCATTTCCAGACACAATTCAAAGTGCTGGTTCTGACTAGAGATGGGGGTATTCCTATTTGTATATGAATATCCCCGCACAGGTGGCGATAACAAGGGTTCAGCCCCATGGGGCCGGACAGTCCACTCACCGATCTGCCGCTGCTGCGGATGCCGCGATTCTTCCAATGGCTTTGTAGATCGCGATCTGTGAGCCACTCTTCAACCTTGCAGCGAGGCTTGTCCTCCCGCCTCCTGCCAGGAGTGGCTAGCCGATCGCGACCGGCAAAGCCATTGGAAGAATCATGGCATCCGCGGCAGCGGTGGATCGGTGAGTGGACCGTCCGGCCCCATGGGACTGGACCCTCGTTATTGCCACCTGTGCAGGGATATTCATATTCGTATACGAATACCCCCATCTCGAGTTCTGACTTATAAAGCTCTAAACAGTTTGGGTACAAGCTGTCTCAAGGACTGCGTCTCCTTTTATGAGTCAGACCATGTACTAAGATCATCAGGGGATACCTTTCTCTTGGTCCCACCACCTTCACAGTGGGGACCACTGTGGGGACATGAGAAAAGGTATTCTCTGTTGCTGCTCCCAAATTTTAGAACTCTCTTCCACAGGAGGTCAGGCTGGCCCCATCTTTTCTGTTCTTCTGTAAGCAGACAAAGACCGTTCTCTTCAGGCAAGCTTTCCATTACTGCCTGACTGCCTGACTGGGGTTTTTAAACAGATTGTTGTGCCTTACTGTTTTTAAGGTATTTTTGGTGTTGCTTTTGTTTACTGTTTTTTTAGTGCGGTATTTGTTTGATCCTTTTTAGTATTTGTATACTTACTGCTTTTAGCTTTAAATATTATCTTTTAATGATATAAGCCACCTTAGGTCCTTTTTAAGGAGAAAGGCTGGGTAAAAATATTTTAAGTAAATAAATGAAAATAATGCATGGAGTGGTGGAGACTGGTCAGCTGAAAAATGCCTATGTGGAAATGTCTTCAAATGACACCCGCCCACAAAGTGTACAGGTCAGAATGCATCAATGCAGTAATAAGGTTCACATGAACAGATGCTATATTGGAGACTGGAGCAAAGTAAAACAAAAATACACCACTAGCCAGCAGTGATATAAAAAAACCCCAAACAAACAATCTAGAAAGCATGTTTTTTTCTGTCCTGCTTTGACTCTGTTGACACTAGTTTCAGCCTTATGTCATGTGGACACCAATATGCAGCATCATGGTTACAAGGAATGTTGAACAAACTCAGTGTGACTGGACCCACCATTATTTTTGCTACCACTTTGTGTCAGGGTGCAGTTTCATGTGCTGGCTGTATAACGGGCTACACTGTAGACTTCCAGCTACATGGCTATAAAGGTCTACCTGAAGACGTGTATTATTCTCTTGCGTGGACTTTTTGAAGTATGATATGGAATTTTATGGAGCAGAACATTCCTGTTAATTTTCCATAGTTGTGATATGAAAAGTGTCTTATGCCACTTCCATATTGCCCTGGAATGATGGTAGAAGCTTGTTTAGACTGGCAGGTATAACTACAAATGGCCTGTCTGATGCATTTGTATATACTTTTTTGTTTGTTTGTTATGCTTTAATTTTCATTAGATCATATTTGAATTTTTATTTTATTTTAAACAGAGTGTCAAAGCTTTACCATTTGGAATGACAGCTCCCAAAATCCCTGAGACCATACTGGCTGAGAAATCCTGGAAGTTGTTATATATAGAAAAGTAACCTTTGCAAGCAATTTTTTTAAAAAAATGTTAGGTCACAGGAGGTCACAGGAGTCACCATCGATGGCTGATTCCATCCCAGGATCTACACTCCTTCAATTCCCAATTCTAAGAGGATAATGACAGAATCAGTCTAATATGGATCTGAAAACAAGATTATTATTTAAAGGATAGAAAAATTTGATAAGCACAACAAAGTAAATGTCTTCCTTAGGAGCAGTTTTCTTAAGAGCCTGTTCTTTTATATGTGAAGGTTATTCTGATTTTTCATCATTCACAAAAACGACACCGCTGCACAGATTACAACAACATCATCCAATGCCTATAATTAGAAATGCACATTTTTTTACCAGTAAGCACCGAATCCTTTAAACCTTCAGTTAACAACCTCTAATGATAGCAGATAGATGGCCTTATACTCAGCCTCCTTAACGTGTTCTCTTATAGGGCAATCAATACAACTAGTCCATTTTGCTGATCCCTCCCCAAAAAAAATTCAAGTGTCATATCTAGAGATATATTTTACACTTGTGTACATACACCCATGTTCAAACACATACACACAGTTAATTATGGATGCTACGCAAAGATATATTTGTGATTTTCCCTCACATAAAAAAGGAAGCCTGGTTACCAGCTGAGCACAAAGCACATTATCAAAGCAGCCCTGGGCCTCTGCTAAATCAACTAAATGCTTGATCTCTTATGGGAATTCTTTTTTTCTTGCATAAATGTTTGATGTTGATCTTCATATTTGATGCCGCTAGCCATCTGCAGGTGCCTACCAAAGAGTAGTAAAACAACTGCCACCTGTGATTCCTGTGTTGAATAAATGCTGTTATTTTTGATAATTAGAGATATCTCAATACACAAACAAATATAGTTCCATCATGAGCAAAATATCTACTGAGTTATGCTTTGAGTGTCAGTAACAGGTCATGAGACAGACCTCTCTCATTAAAGCAAAGCAGTTTGGCAGCTGGGGCAGTGCAGAGGTGGTTTCGAAGGAGAATGTATGAGAAAACACATCACAAATGATATGTATGAAGTGGCCGTGTGGAGACTGCATAAAAAGTATTGGTTTGATTACATCATCTACTAGTGAAATAACCAATCTTTTTGTGGTGGTGGTGGTGAAATCTGGTAATGGCAGAAACAACTCCCTGGGCCCTTCTGCTCAGGCAATGAAGTAGTTAGACTGAGTGGCAGGAACATCTATGTCTACTATTATCCCTTCCTTGAGCTCTTCAGATTGGATTTTGGAAGAGGCTATTGCAGAAAGAAGAAAAAGACAGGAACAGAAGAGAAGTCTTGGGACTGGAAACCACTGGGAAACAGCAGGTGTAGAAACACGGTCACCATCACACTTAAACAGAGAAGGAAAACAAGCAAACCCTGGACTATTACCCAGGAAAGATAAATTGAAGATTCAGGATTTGATCAATAAAGGAGACATAAGATTAAACTATAGAGGGATAGTTTAAAAAGAGTAGGACCGTGAGTGTCAAATGTTATTTATAGATTAACTTTTAGAAGAATTTTGGATAGCTTCTGATGTACAAAGTAACTGAAATCTTGTTGCTGGAGCTCCATGAGTGCAAGACTGACTCAACCTTTTATCATATCAGGAAAAACCCAAAGAAAATGGGGTGGGGGGGGAGGGGAGACGAAAACATTGTGACATCTTGAAGACCAGCTGCTATAGTTTAGGGTTTTTTTAAATTTATTTAATTTTATTTATTTAAAATGTTTTTACCCCGTCTTTCTCCTTAAAAGGACCCAGGGCAGTTTTAAATGTGAGCTTTCATAAACAAGCCCACTTCTTCAAACATATGGAGTAAAGTACAGAGTTCACAAGTAAAACATTCACTGGCTTTAAGAGTCAGTGGTGTATGGTTGCATCTCACATGTGCAGTAATTTATAGCCTATGTTTGGTGTTCAGTTCTTTTCAAGTCTGGTTTTTCAAGTCTCACAAGAAACAAAAAAATAGAAAACAAGGCAAGAGGGAAAAAATGGGGAGAAGGGGGGGTTGTAGTGCTGTAAAGACCAACTGTGAGTAGTAACATGATTAAAAGAGACTGCAGAGGAACAATGTGTGTTAGTATAGAGAATATGAACAGTTTTTACCTTTGAGACTTTTACCACTGATCAAAAGTTTCTGATTCCAGTCTCCAGGCTCTCTGGCTCCCCAGGGACCCCTTTTGTTTTGGGAAAGGCTTTGGGGGATCCAGCAAGGGAGAGGAGATCTTAAAGTCCAAAAAATATTACCGCCAGTCCCAGATTCCTCAAAAACAGGTCCAGGAGTTCGCCGAGACATCCAGAGCAGGTTTAGAATAAGGACAAAGGGGCTGCATGGAGGTTAAGGAATCCACTATGCTGCCAGACACCTTCCTGTCAGCTGAAGTGCATGACTAGATTTTACCCTTACTATATTTACAGTTTTCTTCAACAGGTGGTAATTGATTATGTTTTTTATTTTAAAATTGAATACTATTTGCACACACAAAAAACCTTATGTAAGTTATAATTTACATGCAAAACAGCTAGAATCCAAGCTGCATGTATAAAGACACCTCTGTTACTGAAACAGGGGTGTTATTGGATAATGCATCACAATGGCTGTCTAGTTAATGTACCCTTTCCTGCAGATGCTGTATTTTAATTTTGTTTAGGGCTGTTACACACATTTCAGCACCCATACTCTAAGCCTTATTGTTCTCAGGGGTTTTTTTTAAAGCCTTCTACCTCCAGGGAATAATTGCCATATTTTAAAATGATAGGGGAGAGGATAAGGAGATGCCAACACACATGTAGCAAAAAAAGAAAAAGAAAAAAGAAAGGTAAACAATGTTGCACTCATTCCACTCACTCATTAAATACGTCATTTCTTGCTAAAGTGCCATCATTGCTAGATATAGAAAAAAATATCCATCTTGAGAAGACCCTTCCTGTCTTTATGGTCCAGAACGTGCAATGAAAGAAACCTAGGATATACACACTCATTCTCTCCCACATACATCTCTAATAGAAACTGATGGCTTGTAATTGAAGTGCAGTATCGTATGACATTGTGCTGGGAGGTATTTTGCCTAGCTTTTGCTCATGGATGGATGGCTAATGCTGCAGAAGCTGCCATCTCCCCACCCTCACAGAATGGAGGTTAATCAGAGTGTGATTATGTAAGGATTTCCGTGTTCCCTGGATGAAAGGCAAGTGGCATGAGGCACTTCTGTAGGGGTTTAGCAGGGAAATAGGGACTTCCTTTTGTGTCATTTACACAAAGATCCTGTTCAGTGGACATACAAATGGCTCACTACATGTAGCTGATAGCACACTGCAGCATGAGCATGTAGATTAGGCTTCAAAAGATACAAAAAATAATTCATTACTAGAGATGGGGGTATTCGTATTCGTATACGAATACAAATACCCCCACACACGTGGACAGAATGAGGGTCCAGTCCCCTGGGGCCAGACTGTCCACTCACCTTCCGCTGTTGCTGCAGGCTCCGTCCTCCCTTCCTGTCGATCTTGAGCTTGTGGTCTGTGAGCTACTCCTGGCAGGAGGCAGGAGGATGAGCCTCGCTGCCAGGTCGAAGAGTGGCTCACAGACTGCGAGCTCTGGATCGATTGGAAGGGAGTGCAGAGCACGCGGCAGCAGCAGAAGGTGAGTGGACGTTATGTCTACCTGTGCAGGAGTATTTGCATTTATATACGAATACCCCCATCTCTATTCATTACCCATAAAGAAAGTGTTGGAATACTTCCTCTTCCCTTTTTTTAACATCTGATTGACTGAATAGTTCACCACTTGAATTATCATAAAGAGAAACTTTCCTGACAGACATAGTTCTCATCTCACTGGCACAGTCAACCTACAAGGCCAACACAATACTGAACACATGAACAGAACCAGAATTACCGTATTTTTCCATGTATAAGATGCTACTTTTTCCTGAAATCATTACACTAAAAATTGAGGGGCATCTTTTACACGGAAGTAAGCTGAGATAGCTGAGGAGAGAACAAAACGACACATACCTTGCCTCTGTAAACAGGCTTCCTTCAGTCACGAGGCTTAGCTTCCTACAGTCAGGAGATTTAGCTTCCTCCAATCACAAACCTTATGGAACTGACATCAGCTGATGCTGAACAAACCAACTGGTACACACCTCCTTGGAGGTGGAGCCTGTAGGCTCAGATTCAACAAGAACTCAAAATGTCCATCGTTCTGAGCCCAGAGGCTGAATCCTCAAAGCTAAGTTTTCTTAATTTTGGAGTTAGAAAAGTGTGTGTGGGGGGACACATCTTATGAACAGGGGTGTGTTATAAATGGAAAAATATGGTATACTGCCATCCACACTGCCAGATTTTGAATCTGTAAAAATCCTAACAAGGATATGGCAACAAATATGGAAAACAAAACAGTGGCCTACAGACTGGAAACACTCAATATACATTTCAGTTCCCAAGAAAGGAGATGCCAAGAAGTACAGTAACAATAGGACCATTACTGTAATTTCTCATGCAAATAAAATGATGTTTGAGGAGTTGCAACAAAGGCTTATACCTTATATGGAACAAGAAATGCCTGGTGTTCAAACTGGATTTCAAAAAGGAAGACTCACTCAAAATCATATGGCAAATATCCATTGGCTACCAGAGCACACCAAAAATTTTTAGAAGGTCAGTCTATGCTCTATAGACTATAGCAAAGCCTTTGACTGTGTGGATCATGAAAAACTATGGGTTGTTCTGAAAGACATGGGTGTGCCTCTACACTTTACCATCCTGATGCATAACTTGTGTTGTAGACAAGAAGCAACCATTAGGACAGAATACGGAGAGACAGACGTTTCCTATAGGCAAAAGTGTCAAACAAGGGTGTATTTTATTTATTTGTTTGTTTGTTTGTTTGAATGATTGATTTTTATTCCAACCATCTGGCTACCATGGCCACTCTGGGCAGCTTACAAATACCATCATTACAAAACAACAATACACGAATAACCGATTAACAACTAAAACAAAGTGCAATACTAACGAAAATAAAATAATTAAAATAATAAAGGCATGGTGAAGGGTTGAATGTATAGTTATTAAAAGCACCACTATATTAAGATGTTCTAGAGTCCAGGAAGGCCTGTCTAAACAGTCATGTTTTTAGTAATCTTTTGAAAGTTCCCAGTGAAGGGGCCAGGCAAATTTTGGGCAGGAGACTATTCCAAAGTTGTGGAGTGACCGCCGAGAAGGCCCGATTTTTGGTCGTCGTTTTCTGGGCCTCTCTCCGGGTCAAAACTCTCAACCACCCAGCCTGAGAAGATCTCACAGGGCGGGCAGATCTAGTTGGAAGGAGGCGTTCTGCCAGATATCGAGGTCCTAAACCATTTAAGGCCTTATAGGTTAACACCATCACCTTGAAGCTGTCACGGAAATGGACAGGTAACCAGTGCAGGGCAGCCAGAGTGGGGGAAATGTGTTAATGTCTCCTTACCCCACTCAATATTCTGGCCGCCAAGTTCTGGACCTGCTGAAGTCTCCGTAGCAGCCCCATGGGCAGCTTCACATAGACAGCATTACAATAGTCTAATCTCAAGACTACCAATGCATGAACCAGTGTGGTGAGGGACCCAGTGTCAAGGTAGGGATGCATCTGGGTAATCCGCCTTAGATGGAAATAGGCGGAATGGACCACAGACACTATCTGAGATTCTATTGATAGCGCTGGGTCCAGGAGTACACCCAAGCTGTGAACCTCATCCTTCGCAAAAAGAGTGGGGGCCCCAAAAGAGAGGGAAGCTCCCAGACCGCAGACACTAGGGGCACCCACCCACAGGATTTCCATCTTGTCCGGGTTCAGCTTCAGTCTATTATCCCTCATCCACCCCAGCACAGTGTCCAGGCAGCACTCAAGGGATGGGACAGCATCCACTGCAGAAGGATGGAAGGAGAGATAGAGCTGGGTGTCATCTGCATATTGGTGGCACAAAGTTCCAAAACTCCTGATTACCTCTCCCAGTAGCCTCATAGATATCAAATCGCACTGGGGAGTTGATCAACCCCTGTGGGACTCCACAATTGAGAGTCCATGGAGCGGACAACATCTCCCCAAGCTGTACTCTCTGAGGACTGTCCTCTAGGAAGGACTGGAGCCAGGCCAAGGCCAGGCCTCCAATCGTCAACCCAGAGAGCCTCCCCAGGAGGATACCATTCAATCCTTACACAGAACATATCATATGGAAAGTCAGACTAGATTCAGATGAAGGAGAAGTGAAAATTGGTGAAAGAAACATAGGTAATTTAAGATATACAGATGACACTATCTTACTGACAGAAAACAACAATGACTTGAAACAACTGTTAGGGAAAGTAAAAGAAGAAAGTGGCAGAGCTGCAGTTGAATGAATATCAAGAAGACCAAAATCATGACTACAGGGGAAATACACAACATTGACACTGACAAAGAAGAAACTGAAGTGGTTATAGATTTTGTGTACTTGGTTCAACCATCAATCCAAATGGAGACTGAGACCAAGAAATCAGAAGATGACTGAGACTTCAAAGGGCAACAATGAAGGAATTAGGAAAGATTATCAAGTGTAAGGATGTGGCACTGGAGACGAAGGCCAAGATCATCCATACTATCGTATTTCCAATCACCATGTAAGGGTGTGAAAGCTGAAGCTGCTCCCAGGAAAGAACAGCATCACTTCCCAGCCAGTGAAGCTGACATGAACAAAAAATTGATTTGTTTGAAATATGGTATTGGAGAAAAGCTTTGCAGATACCCTGGATTGCCAGAAAGATGAACAAGTGGGCCATAGATCAAATCAAGCCTCAACTATCTCTGGAGGCAAAAATGCTCAATTATGTAAACTGCCCCAAGTAGTATTTCACTAAATCGGGCTGTTCAACCAACCAACCAACCAACCAACCAACCAACCAACCAACCAACCAACCAACCAACCAACCAACCAACCAACCAACCAACCAACCAACCAACCAATGTTGAAACAGGCTTGCCCTACTTTGGGTACATCACAAGAAGGCAAGGTTCTCTGGAAAAGACAATAATGCTTAGAAAAGTGGAAGGCAGCAGGAAAAGAGGAAGACCAAATACAAGATACCTATACCTCGACAGTACTGTTTTATATCAAAAGCTGCATCGATGCTGTTACTACCACCAGACAAGTACGAGAGTTTTCTAATAACAAGCCTTGGCTAAATAGAGAAGTACGCCTTTTACTAAAAGCCAGAAATGCTGCTTTTCATTCTGGTGATGTACTACAGTATAGAGAGGCCAGAGCTAAACTGAAAAAGGGCATTAGGGATGCCAAAGCTATGTACAGCCGGAGGATTGAGCAACATCTTGAGAGCTCTGACACTCGTCGGGTATGGCATGGCCTACGACAAATCACGGGGCAGAGTAACAAAAACAGTCTGTGTAGTAGCAGTGATTTTTTGGCTGAGCAGTTAAATCAAATTTTCAGCCATTTTGAGGTGGAAACAGGAACAACCATTATTCCAGCACCTACTACCTATAATACATCACTGGAATCTACCATCGACAGACAACCACTACTACTGCAGATTTCAGATGTGAGACGCGCTTTCCAGAATATTAAAGTTCGAAAGGCAGCTGGACCAGATGGAATCATGGGACGAGTTGTTAGGGGCTGTGCTGCAGAATTAGCTGGAGTTTTTACGGATATTTTCAATCTATCCTTGTTGCAGTGTTCTGTCCCCACTTGCCTGAAGACATCTATTATAGTGCCAGTCCCCAAGCAGTCAACTGTGGTATCTCTCAATGATTATAGACCAGTAGCTTTAACATCTGTTATTATGAAATGTTTTGAGAGATTGGTGCTGGATTACATTAAGGCTAGTCTTTCACCTTCTTTGGACCCATGGCAATTTGCATGCAGGAGAAATAGATCTACTGATGATGCTGTGTCCATTGTATTCCATACTGTATTGAGTCACTTAGAACAACAGGGAACTTATGCGAGGCTGTTGTTTGTGGATTATAGCTCTGCTTTTAATACCATTCTACCAAATAGGTTGTTTTTTAAAATGATCAACCTGCGATTACCTCAGAAGATTTGTGTGTGGGTAAAGGATTTTCTGACAGATAGGCCACAGACAGTAAGGATGGGATTTCACCATTCTTCTACCCTGGTACTAAGTACAGGAGCTCCCCAGGGTTGTGTGCTAAGTCCCTTCCTCTATTCCCTGTACACACATGATTGCACCCCACTGTATAACACCAACACAGTTATTAAATTTGCGGACGATACGACAGTGGTGGGGCTCATAAATAAGAACAATGAGTCTGCTTACAGAAAGGAAGTACAAGGGTTGATACTCTGGTGTAAAGAAAATAATCTTACACTTAACATCAAAAAAACTAAAGAACTCATAATTGATTTTAGGAGGAAGAGAAATGTACATTTACCACTGTACATAAATGGCGAGGAAGTGGAGAGAGTTGGTAGTTTTAAATTTCTGGGCACTTACATCTCAGAGGACCTCTCATGGACTATAAATGCCAACATGCTAGTGAAGAAGGCACAGAAGAGGCTGTATTTCCTGAGAATGCTCGGGAAGTTAAATTCATCTCAGCATTTACTTCTGTCCTACTATCGTAGCACCATTGAGAGTGTCCTAAGTTATGGCATTCTGGTATGGTTTGGGAGTAGCTCTGTAGCGGACAAAAAAGCTCTACAGAGAACCATTAAAATTGCCCAGAATATCATCGGGCTCCAGCTATCAACCCTGGATGACATCTTCACATCCCGCTGTCTGAGGAAGTCACACAACATCCTGAGAGATTCTTCCCATCCTGCTTACAACTTTTTTGAACTGTTGCCGTCTGGCAGAAGATACAGAACAATTAAGACTCGGACCACACGTTTTCTGAATAGTTTTTATCCCAGAGCTATAATTGCACTTAATAATGAGCTTAAAGACCACCAGTAGTGAACAGTTGGACAGTGTTACTTGGCCTGCGGTGTAGATGTTTGTATTCTTAGTGGGGGATTTTTAGTGGGGGGGGGAGTGTTTGGGGATTTTTTATGTGTGTGCATGTGGGTCTGGTCTCTGGGTGTCTGTGTGAATTTCGTTGTATGTGTATACTGTTTGTATACTTACAATGACAATAAATTTATTTGAATTTGAATTTGAAAGATGGATTGACTCACAGGCTTGAGTTTGCAAGAGCTGAGCAGGGCTGTTGAGGACAGGAAACTTTGGAGATTGCTCATTCATGAGGTTGCTGTTAGTCAGGGGTAACTTGATTGCACATAACAACAGCAGCTGTAGCAACAACAACCATGTTGCCACTGCACATGGATGACAGTTGTGTGGATAGGACTTAAATTGCTCGATCTATCTACATGGTTCCCTCATAAATAAGTTCCTAAGATACTAAAGAATCACATTATGAGGAAGAAATTTCCAAAATGCTGTGACAATATTTGAATATCACCACACAGACATGAAAGCATTCATACAACATGGAGAGAGGCAGGTGCCTTTCCCCATGTCACTAATCTGTGGAGTAAAGTCCCCCTCATTATGTACCTCAACTGCCAGTAGTTGAAAATTTCCTACAATTAGGCATGTGACTACTGCTTCTGTTTTTAGATCATTTTGAACTTCAGTAGAATAACTCAAAATGGTATTTGAGGAAAAATGGCTGAATAGCTTAGTGAGACAGAACACCTGGCTGAATCAGGACTTGGGAGTTCCCCGCTCTGCTTTTAAAAGAGTCAGTCTGTGTGTCTTGGGCAAATCCCTGCAGAAGAAAGGAATGGGAAGCCCCTATTGAATACTTTATGTCTAAAAAACTCTGGAAAAATTTTTTATAAGTCAGAATTGACTTGACAGCATATAATTATAAACATAAAAGAACACAGAAGGAGTCCAACAACAAAAAAACAGATAGATATACTTTCCATGCAAATATATCCCCGTATAATTGCACTAAAGCAGGACAAACTATCTAGCTGGACCTTAGATTATATGAGACTAGACCAGATAAAAATAGAATAGATCAGATCAGATCTGATCAGATTAGACTAGACTAGGCACAACATTAAGACAAATATTGGCAATTTATTCCTTGTATTTATTAATTAATTTATTTAAAATATTTTTACATCTTTCTCCTAAAAAAGGATTCAAAGTGGCTTCCATCATTAAAAAAGGGCAACACTGAAAGCTCAAAACAAATTAAAAACAAATTAAATAAACATTATATTAAAAATTAGATTAAAATATTACTAAAACTGATTCAAAAGCAATAAAAATCTTATTTTTAAACACCTCACTAAAAGATGCCTGAAGAGAAAGGTCTTTGTCTTCTTGCAGAAGGATAGAAAAGATGGGGCCAGTCTGGCTTCCTGCAGGAGGGGAGTCTGGAGTCTGGGAGCAGCAACAGAGAAGGCCCCCTCCTGGGTCCCCACCAAACTCACCTGTGAGGGTGGTGGGACCAAGAGAAATGCTATTTGATCTTAACACCCGGGCAGGTCCATAAAGGGAGATGCAGTATTTGAGAAAGCTTGGACACAAGCCACTTAGGGCTTCATAGGTTAAAACTAGCACTTTGGATTGTGCCTGGAAATGGAGCTGCTGTAACAGGGGTGGTTATGTGATCCTTATAACAGGAATGGGTGAAGCTGGCACACTTGTTCTAACTGTGCAAATACACTTCTGGCCACCACTGAAACCTAGGCAACCAGGCTCAAAGATGAAGCTAGGAGCACATCTAATATCTGCACCCATATTTTCAGAGGCAGTGTAACCCCATCCAACACAGGGTGGATCCCCATTCCTTAATCTGCCTTTTGATTGACCAGGATTGTCTTGTCTGGATTACGTTTCAGTTTATTTGCCCTCATCCACCTCATTCATTACTGACACCAGACACAGATCTAGAAATAAAGCAGCTTCTTTGGACTTATGTAGAATAGAGAATTAGAGTTGTGTATCATCTGCCTACTGGTGGCACCAAACAACTCTGGACAACCTCTCCCAGTGGTTTGTTGATAAAATGTTGCATATTTAACCTAGCAGTGTTAAGTATTTTACTTACCAAGTTGTTTTTCAAAAGGCAGAACACATTGGAGGATAATAAAGAGTGAAGATTCATGTACTACAGCAATGTAATTACTGTCATATTAAATTACCTGTGTCTTGCATTTGGAAAGTGTTATTCTTAGTTAACATCTCTTAGCTTGCATTTTCATTTCCAGTCACTTACAATCTATCCCACAACAACCTTAGCAATAAAATGCAAGATAATTGCAGTCTTTTTGTACTAACTGGCTCATGAGGAAACTTACTATCAGTGCTTAGAACTGTCCACCAGTTATCCTATGTTTGTACCCCACCCTCATTCTTTACTCCTCTGAAAAATGACTCTTATTAAATCTCTTTTGGTGCCAGTTCCTGTTTTCTCCATCACAGCAAAGCAGCATCAGGATTAATTCGTTTTATTTAAGGGTTGATCTTAAAAACATGTAACACTTCCCCACAGGCTGCTTTTCAAGGGCAAATGACTCATTCTTTCTCAGACTGACAGAATGAATAACAGCATTTTTTATAATCAAGTTACGTTTCATGCATTACTGACAAGTGGTATATGCCACCTGAGACTCAAAGAAGTTTGCAATGCCATTAATCCTAAGCAGAACTTACTTGTTGCTTTTGAAGCCTTTGAAAGCTTGTCTGTAAAGAGAGAAAGCCAAATGTCAGATAAAACCTGAGAGACAGTTGAACAGCGTGCCACTAACAGCCCTTCTCTTTGCTTCAATAGTGGGACTGGGAAATGTCTCTTTGCACAGGCAAACATCTAAGAGGCCATCCTGTTATCCACCACTCTAGGTGCAAATGCATTTGAAAGTCACCAGCTTCTACAAGAGGCACACTGACCCTCCTGGCTACATCATAATTTCATCTTTCCTTATTAGAATGAAATGCAGTTGTAGAAGTTGGCCTTTATGCTGTCTGCACATATGCTGAAAAATTTACTTAATTATATTTTATTTCATTCAATTGCAAATTCCTCTTTTTTGGAAATAACCAGGCAATATCTTTGATGATGAAACACAATGAATATATAGATGACAGTTCCAGACATCCATCTAACCAATTATAACATTCTAGTCATACACTCAACATTATGCTGGGCAGGACAACACATAACATTGCCCTGTAATTGCCCTGTAGATCAAGCAGTGGGCTCTTGCCATTAACATAGTGAAGAGAGAATTTCATTTAAATGTTGGAATTCTTGTGTATGCTTTGGAGCTCCTGAATCTGGAATAGACTGGTGGCTGAAACATGAGGTATTTTGGTAAGTTTCCATAGGATATGGAGCATTTAGGAGTGTTATCCCAGTTCTAGCTCTGAGCTTAGGTTGACTAACCTGTGGGACCACCTCTCTATAAATCATCCCTATTGCATGAAACCCATATAGACATCCGCTCCCACAAAAAAAGCTATGGAAAAATCCTAAATGTGTATATGTATTACACCATTTGATAATCTTCTCCTCAGAAGAAATTGTCTAGTCCTGTCCACTATCCTCAGCATAGTTTCCTATGAAAGCGGTGGGATTTATTTTTGACTAAACATGTAGAAGATTGCACTGTAAGTGGATTTGTACTAAAAATGTCATTGGAAGCAACATTCTTCCTCTTCTTATGTGTTTTCCTAAGCTGGACCTAATGGAAAATAGGTGATACTTTTCATACTAGTGTGTTTTGGTAATTAAAATCCAGCAAGATATTAAACCTTTGTTATTGGCAGCATGACAATAAATAACTTGACTTGAGACACACAGTAGTACAGATGATCAATAATAATAATAATCAATAAACAACCCCTGCAAAATAATCACATGGTAAACTGGTCATCTTTACAGGGCTGTAAAGCAGTCACTACAAAATGTTGCATCTGAGCAGAAATCTGGTAAAGTGGCCAATCATAAAATTATTCTTATCAACTGGAAAGGCAAAACAAGTAGTCTACCTATCACACACTTAAGCATAAGGGGAAAATACAGCTGTCCATGTATCATCAACCTTCTTTGGCCCAAATGAAGAGTAAATTAATTGAACTTAAGTCCTGTTGTAACCATTGGTGCAATATATTCAGTTCTAATCTGAGTATTCCTGATAATGAATAATTAAAAACAAATCCTGTTATTTTATACTTAAGGATTCATCTTCTGTTGTTTTGTGGCCCTAAGATGTTAAGGACATGAACATGATTCAATAATTACAGTGCTTGTGTAAAGCAGGGTAGGCAAAGTTTGGCCCAGGGGTTCTATGTGCCCCCCACAAATGTTTTCAAGGTCTCTAGGACCCCCAGACTTCCCTATCCCCTGCCAACCCCCCCCCCCCCCCCGGGAAACCTTCAGGGGCAGTAAATGCCTTTTAAATAGATGACAGGGGGGCAATGCAAATATCAATTTTTCAAAATTTGAAGTGGAATTCCTACTGATTAAACATGGAGTAGAAGGACAACCTTATAAACAGTCTTTTGTAACTTTGGCAGACTTCTCATCACATGACCAGCTGTACAACAAATCTCATGAGCAATGTAACAAAGGGCATACACAAGGTCCTGCTGAAGCAGGGGAGGGGGAAGTTTGCACACTTGCCCTTTCACTCTGCATGTGGCCAATATGATAGTGTCCTGTGAGTTTAGGTTCCTATTCCTATCCAACTCTTAGAGACCTGGGCAATGTACATATAGGCACTGGAGATGTTGGGAAACTGAGAAAACAACCACTGATTACCTGTTGTCACGTTACGATGGTGATGGGATTCTTTTACTGCTGGGACTGTAAAGCAAAACAGAAGGATCTAATTAACTTAAGATTCCAAAAGTCAGTTTTACAATTAAAATATACACCTGTGCAGGTACCATCACATTATCTCATGTCTATCAATTCCATAAATTAAAACAGTTGATTTATTATTATAGTTTTAAAATAGTAATAATAGAAAGATTAACTCTCAATTAATGCTTGGAGTTAAAAGCATGTACCTTGCTGAAGAATAAAACATCTGGAGATAGGGTTCCTCAACACCATGGTCTGGCTATTCCTCAACTAGGACACAATGCAAATTGCCATGTGGTGTTTCCATGCTTCTCTGCGAACTCCATGCATGCAGTGAAAAGTCTGTGTTTCTTTTTCTTACCGCTTTGGGAGTCAGATCTACCCCAGCTGGAACTACTACAAAAAGGGATGGGGGCAGCCATACAAATAAGGTGCTAGGAATCAAAGGGACTGTTTCATTTTTTAAAATCTCCTGTAGATGCTTAGACCAGAATCTATAATTTCAATTTCTTTTAAAAAAGGTACACTAAAGATGAAAATATTGTATATCATCTAAAGTCTATGTAAATTTTCTTAACATAGTAATTACTAACTTTCTATAATATCACCACAAACAGCGTTACGGCTGAACAGAACCCCAGAGGTGTAAAAACCCCTTTTACCTGCCTGACTTCTAAAGCATTTTCTTCCATTGATCGGAATCTTACTAGTAACTTTGCCAAACTCTTTTGTCTACCATAGCAGCCAGAAGAATTCACATTGAACAAAGGAGGGCTTGTGACTGGGCAGGGGCACCCCATCTCCCAGTTCATGTGCTGATGCTGTGTTGAGCAATGGTTCCTAATTGTTGGAACAAGTTCAGAGGAAGGCAACAAGGATGATCAGGGGGCTGGAAATGAAGCCCTATGAGGAAAGACTGAAAGAACTGGGCATGTTTAGCCTCGAGAAAAGAAGACAGAGGGGTGATATGATAACACTTCTCAAATACTTGATAGGCTGTCATACAGAGGAGGGGCAAGATCTGTTCTTGATTATCCCAGAATGCAGGACATACAACAATGGGCTCAAGTTAGAGGAAGCCAGATTTCGGTTGAATATCAGGAAAAACTTTGTAAGTGTTAGAGCAGTACGACAGTGGAACCAATTACCTCAGGAGGTGGTGAGTGCTCCAACACTGGAGGCATTCAAGAGAAACTTAGACAACCTGGCAGATATCCTTTGATTTGTATTCCTGCATCGAGCAGGGGGTTGGACATGATGACCTTATAGGCCCCTTTCAACTTCACTATTCCATGATAATTCTGCCTTTTAAGTCATGTAAACCCAATGGCATCTGCAAAGATTGCAAGCAACCTGTACCATTAACTCAGCAGATGGCCAGATCTAATGACAACTCTCAGTCTTCAGGACAACTTCTTCTGCCTCTTTACAGGAAAACTTTTGCAAAATAAGTTACCCTTCATATCTGTAAATAGCCAGACTCATCAGCTCAAAACCTGGGCCAAATAATAGTTGAGAAACTAGCAACAGAATGAGATGGTTCTGCACATAATGTCACAATGGATAAGCCATGGATAACTTCACCAATTTGCTAATGCAGGGAGAATTAGCCAAGAAACCCCTAACTCTTGTTGGCAGATTGGAAGCAGAAGAGGAAAACACAACACAAATTCCTTGCCCATAAATGCAAGAGTCAACTACAATGTTTTTGGGTTTTTTTAAAAAGCCACTTGTTACTTACTAAAATTATGAGTTGTACAGTATTATTTTCATGAGCTAAAGCTAGTGATTTTTTAAAAAATGAAAACATGCAATAACACCAAGCTCAAGGTCCTTCTCTATTATAACACATCTAAAAGGGAGGTGTAGAGAGCTGTGACTAGATCTCAACATCCCAAACACATAATCAAAGGTTAGCCAGCACTTTGTCTCCTTAAACATCTGTATTGCTTGATGATAACCCAACAAGGAGTCAACATCAAAAAAGAGATTCCTTACTGAAAGGCACTAGTCTGAAATGAATCTTGTGGCACATTAAAGAGTGGTTTTGTTTGGCATATGCTTTTATGGACTGCAGCCCAGTTTGTCATGGACATGCAGATGAAGGGCAGTATAAAAGGTTATAAAAGCTTGTGTCAAATCAGACATGTTAGCCTTTAATATCTCTCAAGACTATCTGTTGGTTTTGCAGCAACAGACTACTACAGCCACCACTCCTTGGGGATAACAGTTATATTTCTGTTTTAGTTGTTTTAATTCCAAAATGTGTTTAAAACAGCCACAAGGCTGTTCACTGGGACTAGCTGTTGGGAAAACAGTTTGCCAAGATTTCAAGAACTTCATTGCCTTCCAGGCAGTTTCCAAATGCAAGTCAAAGTGCTGTAGTAGAGAAACATCTCTCCCCTACCAAGCTGTCTGTGCAATGAAATAATCTTCAGAAGCTCTCCTTCACATCTGTCTGAGGTAAAAGTCTGAAGGAGTTTAATTTAATTTAATTGCTTTGCTGGAAAGCTAAGTACTTCAATTTAATATATGAATTCAAAAGTTCTTCTTCCATGAAACGTGAACTCAAACATATGATTTATGGCCTGCAGAGTTTGTATACATCCTTATATTACCTTTGGCTTTTTCTTCTTTCAAATGAGTCACCTCTGCCATTTTTCCTGTAGAAATGAAAAAGAGGAAAACAAAGAACAATACAAGGTGACAAAAGTCAACTTCAATAATTTTGTATTGTTCATATGGGAGGGGAGTGTTTAGGAAGTTCACAATTCAATGGTTTAATGCACCACTTAAAAATTATATATATATATATATATCCAGTACTTACTGTCTTTTTCCTTCAAAGGCTTTTCTGCTTTTTTCTTATCTAAAAAGATTTCAAAAACATCAGGATTAAATTTAAAGCATCCTTAGTATTTTCAAATTTATATTCCACTACTCTTGGAATAAACGTGCCTTTTTTTTTTTAAACTCTGCCAGTATCAGCAAGGATGAATGTGGCTGGAAGGAGAACAAGTACTATATTTGCAGCCTTATAATGCTGTTCTGTGGAATTTTATTGAAATGAATCTCAAAACATTTTGATATACATGTGATGTCTTTTTTCAGCATCCCTTTTCCAGGCCTCCAAGAATAGATGCAATCAGCTGTGACTTCATATAAGGAGACAGATTGAAATTAACTAAGGTGCAATGCTGGAGGCATTTTTGCTTCTCTGCTGAGAACAGCAGCATTTCCCTGGCTATCTGTCTTAGAATGGTTTATTCCTCATCCCCCACTCCATACTACTCAAATGATCCAGCTATCTTTGATACAGTTTCATATAAAGTCCTCCATCCCATGAGCTATCTTGAAAATCAGGAGCAGGACAGCATTAACACACACACACAAATTGTGATCACCCCGCCACTCGCTAGCATTTCAATCTGATAATGCTTACTCAGAAGGAATTCCACTAATTTCAATAGGGAATTTACTTGCAAATAAGGAGCTTTGGAATTGGGCAAGCTTGAAACAAAACAAAATAAAGGTGAATGCTTGAAACATTGAATCAAAATCCTCCTGTAGGATAAATTTGATAAATTTTCAGTGGATTATGCCAGTTTATATGAGCTGAAGATCTGATTTCCTAGGCTCTGTCATTTTTCATCATGCTAAATATTTTAGAAACGCGTGCATGCACACATACACATATATAGTGTTTACCTGCTACTGTGATTTCTTCTGGAGGCCAGGTGAACAATAAAGAATTGGGAAAAAGAGAAGGGAAATTGGAGTGAATCTTGATATTTTTGATGCCTTGACAGTTTTTTCCAGATTTTCAACAGCTCATATGCACAATATATCAATTAGAAACACAAGTGCATGTATACAAATATCACATTTGGAAGGTAGGCCCTGCCCTTCAAAACAAATTTGTTACAAGTGAACACATGGTATGTTTTGGCAAGTTCTGTTCTTGTGCCTATATACATTTACAAAACAGTTATTTCCTAAATCTTAGACATTTCAAATAAAAGTTTCTGTCATATTGTTTTCTTCAAGCTAGCAAATCATGAAAAGTTACCATTTGACTAAACCACTTCTCTAGATTTGTCAAAATATGTAAGGTACAATTGTCAAATCTCAAAATAAGTCCACAGACAAATTCCTGCTAGGGAGATCAGGACAGCAGATAAACAAGGATCATGAAGAAGATACAAGAATCCTCATGATGAAAATAAAGAGGATATGAATTTGGCCTGAACAACTGATGCATTTTCTTTATTCTTCCTATTATCAATCATTAAACTGGAATTTGGACCAGATACAGGGCTCTTTCAAATAGACACCAATGCTCAGGCAGCCCTTAAAAATTGTCTTCTGTAAATAAGGTCTCATGGCCAATCTCTGTGACAATCACAGTTCCATAAGAAGATGCAGGCAGAAGAGTCTCCAGTACAGTGTGGAAGAGTCCAATAGAGAATTAGTTGGAAATTGGGGATGAGTGTATACTGTGTAAGAGGAAGTGATTCCAGTTGACACAAGAATATACTAGATCCATGCCTACATAAAACTAGTTGTAATGTAACCCTTTGTAATGGACAAGCCATATCCTCAAACAAAAGCTATGTCCAACTTCTTTCTCCTACAATAAACACCATGCCCTGCCTTGTTTCTATTTGCTGGCAGTGTTCCTGCAAAATATTACTGACTTCAAAACAGCAACTATATGCTAATGAGGCAATTACTGTTTCATTTCCCCCCCATATGCTGCCTGTTTCATCCACATAGTGAAACAATGCATATGTATTAACAATTCTTTTAATGTGAATAAATCTTCTGATGTTGCCAAATGATCAACTCCTGCCACAGGCAATTAATTAAAGATAAATGGGAAAAGGATGATTTAATAATTACTTTAAAAATGCAGTGCCAATTAATTTCCTCGATTGCTATTATTATCTCTGTGTAGATAATTTAGGACTTCGTTTAAGTGTAATGGTATTATCTTTGCTTGATATAGCATGGACATTACACAAAGATTATTAATTCAAAGTTAATTAACTTGATGAATTTCTGCCCTATCTAGGAAGGTCTCATGTAAGTCACTGTATGTGAAGTAACCACTGCATTGATGGAAATCTCCCCCTGAGCTTCATCTTCCACCTGTTCAATGACAGTGTAAAACAAATGGGAGTGTGGTTACACTCTTTCTATTGTTGGGGTGCCTCATTCTGAACCCAGCAAATGTTCCGAGTGAGCCATGACAATGTTGGGTGTCACACTTGTGCATGTAAGCTTGCAGTGCATACTTACAATGTGCTTCTGCTACAAGACGTCGGGGGGGGGGGGGAAACATGTATTTTGCTGTGGTAGCATTCTGGACAACTAAACTAAATTCTGCTAGGGAGAGGCATGTTGTCCGGCAGGTTCATATGTTGAGCCTACTGATAAGAGTTGTTACATGAGAACAGGGGAACTTTGCTTTGCTGTTGCGGAAGACAAAATAGCCCTGGGGGGAAGAGAGCAGTGGGGAGGAAGAAGGAGGCTGTAAGGATTTCCACAGTGTAAGGAATACTATCCAATATATTTTTTAGAACAAACAAAATGGCTGCTGCCACCTGCTGGCTAAATTGGAAATGATCCAACAGCACTTGCAGGGGTTTGGCAGGGAGCCCAGAGACAACCACCGTAATTTTTGTCAGCCACTCAGCGCTCAGTACTTAAGCATTTATTTTGCAGCAAACCACGACCTGACTGTGGTAATTCACTAATGGGTACACAGTGTTTCTTAACAATGGACAGTCTGCACGAATCATAAAAAGGTACACCTCCTGAGAACAGCTGCATCTCCTATTTTCTCATCTCATCCATCCAAAGCCTCTTTCAATTACATTTACATTGCAATGTGACAAATTCCCCATATTTTGCTTAACAGGACATTCTGCAAGGCAATGAGGCATTGTTTGTATTATCCAGAGTGCTGTCCTTAGAGACCAAAGTAGAGCCAAATCTAATCTTGTATGGTACAATGTGTCATGGCATGTAACTCCCAGTTTCCCACTAAGGAACTCAGAAGTTTCTCATGTTCATTTTTACAACAAGCATGTAAAGTAGGCTAGGCTAAAAGATGGCGATTGGCCCAAGATGACTAGCTTCAGAGCCCATTTAGGATATAATCCCAGATTTTTTGGGTGGAAGAAATGACAGTATTATCTGCTGTACCATAATAGGAGTGTGTGTGTGAGAGAGAGAGAGTGTGTGGAAGTAACACTTCTTATTAGTAAAAAGATTGTACAATGATACTGAACCTGTTAGATGCATACTTGTCTCCAAATAAATGATGTACAATATTTTGTTGTCAATAGTTAACAAATTACGGAAGTAGGGAGAATTGCTTGGATTCACTTTGACTTGAATTGTTGTAGTTGACATATGTCATGTGGCTGTAACTTTGACCCATGCATGTACCCTGTTAATGGACAAGTTCCTGTTTCTGCACCTTGAGGACATGGACAGGATGCCTAGAGAGTTGACAGCCCCCATGTATGCTGATGCTTGCATTTCCTGGCTCATAAAGGCAGCTATGGGAGGAGTGGCTATGTGGTTAAGGAGAGTAGCAAAGTGCCAGTATTACTAAAGGAGGAATTAGTAAGACCAGTGCTGGAAAAAAACAACAACCCTCATTGAATCCCACTACATGATAGTGACCCTCTAGTATTCAACATTCCATTCTTGTGCAAAGTATTGGAGTGTGTGGTGGCTTCCCAGTTCCAGGGGTTCCTAGATGAGATGGTTGATCAAGATTCATAACAGTTTGGCTTCAGGCTTGGTTATGAGACAGAAATAGCTTCAGTTGCCCTGGTGGACAACGCTGAGAACTCGACAGGAAGAGTGTGTCCTTACTGGTTCTGCTGGACCTCTCAGTGGTGTCCAGTACTATTGCCCATGACATCCTTCTGGGCTGTCACTCTTATATTTTTCTTGGAATCTCTGACTTTGGTCCTTCTTGCACTGGCAAGCTTAGAAGGCGATGCCAGGGGACTTCTGTTCAATATCCTGGCTGTTGGTCTGTGGCAGGTCCCTCAGTGTTCTGTTCTGCCCCACAAGTTATTTAACATATACACGAAGCTGCTGGAGGAGGTTGGCTGGAGTTTTGGGCCAACAGTATACATACTACACCCATATCTCCTTTCCATTCAAATCCTGCTTCAATTCTAGACGAGCATCCAGTCTCAGTAGTAGGTAGAATGAGGGTGAACAAACAGAAGGCTAATCCAGATAAGGTAGAGGTTCTACAGGTCAGCCAGAGGACAGATAAGGGGACAGGGAATAAAACCATTCTGGAGATATCTGATCTGGCCACAGTGACACATGCCTTAATTACATCTCACTTGGATTCCTGCAATGCTCTCTAATTGAAGCTGTCTTTGGAAAATGTTCAGAAACATCAGCAAGTCAAAAATGCTGCAGCCAGCTTGCTAACTGCTACAAGGATAACTGAATTGCCTCGTTCCAACAGTTTCATTGACTACTGGTACATTTCTGAATACCATTCAATTTGTCTCCTGCAAGAAGAGCCAGCCTGTGTGGCCTTGGGCAAGCTACACAGTCCCAGGGTGCCCCCAGAAGAAGGGAATGGTAGACCACTTCTGAGTATTCATTACCTGGAAAACCCTGAAAAGGGATGCCCTTTAGTCAGAATTGACTTGATGGCGTGTGATCAGATCAAATAATGCACAGACCTAGCTGACCATCTTGTGACTAAAAATGTATTAAAAACAAGAAGAAATAAAGGATACTGCTGTGACCCACATTAGCCCTTGTAGGGTCTTCCTGATAGACACAACAGTATATCATCAACTGTTGCTCCTAAAAATCAGACCTGAGGCTCAGACCTGGGTACACACCACTCCCAGGAAAATGTATATATGATTTAGAATCATTTAGTTGAAAGACTTGTTAATCCAGATGCCTTTCATCCAATATAGCACCTTTTTATTGCTTCTGTCAAAACTTAAATTTACTCTCTTCATCCATGCCTGGCAAAATATACATCAGAAAATATGTGGTTGACGCCAACCGGATTTTCCTCAGTTAAATTATTTTTTATTTTTTATTTAGACACCTGACTTGTTAAGAGCCTCGTGGCGCAGTGGTTAAACTGCTGTACTGCAGCCAAAACTGTGCTCACGACCTGGGGTTCAATCCCAGGTAGCCGGCTCAAGGTTGACTCAGCCTTCTATCCTTCCGAGGTCAGTAAAATGAGTACCCAGCTTGCTGGGGGGGGGGGGCAATGTGTAGCCCGCATAATTAACTTGTAAACTGCCAGAGAGTGCTTGAAGCACTATGGGGCGGTATATAAGCAGCACGCTTTGCTTTGCTTTGCTTTTTTGTTCTAAGGTTTACTTCCTTTGTTTTCTATCTTCTTGTTCCCTAACAATGTACTTCTCATTATTCAATTATACAGTTTTAACAGACCAGTCTATATGCAGAACAACCAACAAACAGGTCAAAATTCTTGGTAGAGGTCATTACTGACTTGATTAGACATGAGGAAGCAGAATTCTGTCTTTATATATGAATAAGCTGTTCGGAAATTTTTTTGGCATAAAGGCAGAACAGGAATAATGCCAAGCACCCAAGGCCAGATTATTCTGCTGAATTTGTCAGCTTTGTTTCCTGCTTTGCCAAGTGGCTTTGTGTGTAATTATAGTGCTCTTGTTTGTTTCTGTATGTCAGAAAATGGCATTTGGAATAAACGAGAAATGAAAGCAGAGTAGGTACCTGGCTTTCCTTGAGGAGCTCCTTTGTCGTGCTTAAGAACCTCTTGTCCTACAAGACAGAAACAACACAGCATAAGCAAAACTTCAGTTGGCTATTGTTTACTTATCCTGTTCTTACAACCATTTAATCTCCCTTAATGTATGAAGATAGCCTCACAAGATTATTGAAAACAAGACCACACTATTGGCCTGTCTTTGTTACAAAACCAGTTGATATAAGCTGCCTATATAAGGAACGCAAGTATGGACTGTGGCATAGGAAATCCAGGTTCTATTCCCTATTAGGCCACGAAACTCATTAGAACCTTGAAACTGAACCATGCAACTTGTGACACTCACTTTGGGACAGTACCTTTCTCTCAGCACAAGACTCTCATAAGGACAAAGTGGAGAAGAGGAGAGATATGCTTCATTTTAAGTTTCGATACCTGCATATATTTTTATAAGTTGAAAGGAATGACTTTAAGTTTTGGTGCCCATAGTTTTTCATAACTGTAAGAAGTTTGGATGTTACAACAACTTTGAAGTAATTTTATGTTATGGAACCAAGAAAATATAGAGAAATAAAAGTTTGTAGAATTAGACAAACTGGAGTTGCCTGGAATTATTGCAGCAAAACTTTTTTTACACTTAAACACCCAAATAAGTTTGGAAATGTTTGTCAATGCTTGTCTGATTTCATTTTGGGATTATCCCTTTACTGGGATAATGTCAGCTATGCTGAACCATAGGCATCTCTTCTTTGCCTGAGAGGTCTATGAATCTCTGCAGGGCTCCTGGGAAGTCAGGCATCCTTATCAGGATCTGACACCTGGACTTCTACAAGGTGCTGGGTCCTGGAATACTCCTGCACTGTACTCTCATACAACTCCTATCGTGATCTCCTAAAACCAGTAGAACAGTTTGAAGAACTTAGACATGTTTGTAAGACAGAAAAAGAATACAATGCACTTTATATAATCCGAATGTGCATTCCAGAAATGGTTTATATGAAGGGAAAATAAACAGCCAACAATTGTTTCATGCTAGAATTAGCTAAAGCTAATTTCAGTAGAGGAAAATTATCCTTTCATCTTAATGGGGATAAAGACATTTAATGCTTATGTTAATCACGTTAATGGGGTAAAAATGTTTTATGTTTCTGCTTTCACACAAAATGTTCATTTTAGGAGTAGACGCTTCCCAACTCACCCTGTGCAGAGAATACAACTGTGCAAATACACTGGCCATCACTGAAACCTGAGCATCCAGGCTCAGGAACGAATTCAGGAGCACACCAAAGCTTCACATCTGTGTTTTTAGAGGGAGTGCAATCCCATCCAGCACAGGCTGAAACCCTATTCCCTGGTCTGCCTTTCGACTGACCAGGAGACCCTCTGTCTTGTCCGGATTAAGTTTCAATTTATTCACCCTCATCCAGTTCATTACTGACATTAGACAGTGATCTAAAACTGAAACAGCTTTCTCAGATTTAGATAGAAAGAAATGTTATCTGGAGTTGGATGTCATCCAGATACTGGTGACACCAAAACCCAAAACTCCAGACAAGCTCTCCCAGTGGTTTCATATAGATGATAAATAGCATGGAGGACAAAACAGAATCCTGTGGGACACCACAGACCAATAGCCAGGGTGTTGAATAGTCCAACCCCATCTTCTGAGTTCTCCCATCCAGGGAGGACTCGAGCCAATGTAAAACAGTGCCACTAAGTCCCATCCTAGAGAGACAGCTCAGAGGGATACTATGGATGATGGCATTGAAAGCCACTGAGAGGTCCAGCAAAAGCAACAAGGATACTTTCCCCCTGTCCAGTTCCCAGCATAGGTCATCCATCAAGGTGACCAAAGCAGTCTATGTCCCATAACTGGGCCTGAAGCCAGATAGTAATAGATCTAGATAATGTCTCATTCAGGAAACTCTGGAGCTGAGAAGCCCCATGACCCACTCCAATACCTTGCCCAGGAATTGAACATTAGAGATTGTCCAGTAATTAGCTCTGTTTCTAATGACATTTACTGCACTGTTTAGTAGAATCACAGATCACAGAATCATAGAATAATGGAGTCAGAACTTGCAGAAGAACTTGAGCCACCCATGGACTGGGAGTACATATACAAAGAGGACTTATGGACAGGACAACTGGTCCATCTCCAGGTCCCTCGGGGTGAAGTAGCCCATCACCTTGACCCTCACTTGCTTCCTTGACCCTCTTCCAGAGAAGAGCAGGGATGTAAGGAAAGAACAGACCAGGCTGAGGAAGGTAACACCATGGAGCTGATGGCTCCACTAGCCGAGATGCTAGTGGAGGCAGCAGTAAAAGGTGCACCAAGCACAGGCACAAGCAGGATGAGAGGGGACAAATTGAGAAGCCATCCCCACTGCCATCAGTGATGGCATATCATCCATGCCTGTTGCAGGCCTCTTGCCTCAGCTCAGTGGGGCCATCCCCATTAAGGATATCCCCAATGAAGTTAACAGGAGTGTGGAGAGAAGGACTTTAACTCTGGGAACCTTGTCAATGGCAGCCAGGCAGTGCAGCAAACTAGCTCTGGCACAACTGCAGTACGTTTAGTTGTGAACCCCATCCTGTTACAATAAACCTTATTTTGTTTCCATTGGCTGTGTCAGTGTTTATGGATCAAGGGCTGGAGCAGGAAGGTTCTACTGATCTGACCAGGGCCAGCAAGGCTTACAAGCATGATTAATTTTCAAAAATATGGTTTTAACAGTTGAAGTCACAGTGTCATAAGACTGGCATGGGAAAAGCATTTCTGTTCCCTACTTTCCTTTCCCCTCCTCCTCCCAATCCTTTACTGAGTCACTTTTGCTCTCCTTTCTAATGTCATCATTGGTTGATTTGAAATATATTTTTGCTGGAAACTGCAGACTCAACATATGCACAGCTGCATATGTTACTGACAGTTTGGACATAGCCCAGAATTTAAAGCAACAGCTGTCTTACATATTGCAGCTCTTGATAGATACCAACTGAATTTCAGTATATATTATGTTGCTGCAACATTCAGTTGGTTTAGATTTACCTTATGATCATAGGCATTTTTCTAAAATGAAGAAAGACATTCACCTCAAACAGCATGGATGATTATGTTGAAAGTCTAGTCACTTCAAGGCCTCACAGCTTATCTGAAAACTATCTTTCCTGCAGATATATGAATTCAGTGCAGGGGAAGCCTTCCCCACCTGGTGTTGTGCAGGTTCACTTGATGTGTCAGTTTAAACCCAACTCAAAATTCACCAACTGTGTCCACATGAACCCAGGCACTTGATGGTTTCTGGATTTATTTGGTTCCTTGCTCCTGCTCATGGAATTGACCTACTGCCACAGTACTTTTTATGCCTCTCTGCATTTCACAGTTCAGTCATCTAACACCTCAGACTATAGCCTCTGAAGTGAGAGGCGGAACAAATACGAGTGGTGTCTTAAAACTAAGTTTGCAAACTGAACCTGCAGAGGTAGCAAGGCAGCACTTCCATGCTTCTCCTGCCAAATGGTAGCAAGGCTGAGTTGCTCCACACAGTCTTCTACTGGCAAACATAACCAAGGAAGGAATGAGAGTCTTGTGTCTCCACACACATTGAGTGTATGTCTTCACAGAGGTATTTCACTGCTTGGCCCAATATATTTTACAGCTTGAACTGAAGGGTGAGATACCACCTCACCATTTTAGATAGAAAAACCTAGTGGGCTAGAAGGTAAATTGTACTTCAGTACCGGTAATGGGACAGCACACCTGAGAACAGCTGGCTCTGTTGGGGGCACAGGACAACTCACTTGACACACAATTCTGCCTTTTACACACTGCTATGGCTCCTCCATAGTACCTACAGCCTGAGGCCTCACTTAGCCTAATAGCAGAACCTGTCTTGAAGAAACTGATGGCCTCAGAGTCCTGTACGTGATTACTACTGCTAAAGCAGCCTATTAGGATCAGGCTGCTAGTTACTAAGTGAAACCTTTTGCTGTGATTTTGTTTTAAATTTTTTTATTGACGTTGGCTTTAAAAAAAAGAAAAGATGAGAAAAATCTTATTCTAGCCAAACAAGTTGAGTTTGTACACTCCTGCTTTAAAAGAGGATTCATGCCTTCTCTGTTAGAGATGTTAAGAAGCTGCTGTTTCAGAGATACATCTGCACAATGGCATCAGGATGACAGCAGGCAAGCCAGTAGAGCCAGAATTCACACTGTGTTATGGAGGCAAACATTGAGACTAAATAAACATATGAACCACAGATTAGCCATTAAAATTGATCATCTAGGTTCCCCCTACTAGGGGCATAAAACATTTTTTGTCTATTTCAGGCACATTGTTCTGAAACCCTCCAGTCCTCCCTCCACAAGACTTCCTATCATAATCCAGGATTTGTTGTGGCATACATATGTAGGAAGTGAAGCGTTCCCCAGGGGCTAAAAGGAACTTTGCAGTACTAAAATATGGCAGCTATAGTCACCCTCTGGTGGAACTGTGCTGATGGCCACATTCCAAAGACAGTCTTGATGTATCCGAAAAGTAGATAAAAGATGTATGAAAATGAAGACTAGATGAACTGCATATACCTTTAGGGTGGCTTTTTTCAATGTATCCTCAAAGCACTTTGTATCATTTTAAGAATAAGGGTCAAATTCCACATTATGTATATAGCATGCAACCTTCTTGATTAATTTCTGCTTACCTGATGCCAATTGACATTTCTCTCTTTCTTCTGACAGCAGTATGTGAGCGTGTGTGCATGGGAGGTGGGTAGGAGAGAAGCAGCTAGGGAGGGAAGGTTAAAAATGCCCACTTCCCTTGTGCCATAGTCCCTGTTCAAATTGGCCTTACACAGATTCACTTTCAAGAAAATACTGACCGGACATTTCTATGGTTTGCAAAATGTGGTTTGATCCCAAGTGTTCACATTTTTTTTTCCCAGAGAAAAATTCATTTCTAAAAGACCATTATTTTTAGCAACTTACTCAGTGGTTTGTGTTCTTCTTTCTTTCCTAAAATAAATAAATAAATAAATACAAAGCAAGACAAGACAATAAATTTCATTCAGTAATCTGTCTCTAAAACAGGATTGGATAAATTCCTTGCCTTTTTGCAGTCCATAGATCCCATCCTGGCTTCCAAAAAAATCACCTCCCTAACTAAATTTATCTCAATTTGGCTTCCTTTTATTACTTACGTTCAGTCATATGGAAATAAGATGATGAACCCTCCAAGTACATATAGGGAGGGATACTTAGAATCAAGGTTCCCTGTAAGCTGCACCCGTGCGCGACTCTGCCTCCCTCCGCACAGCTTTCTTCCTCCTCTGCACAGAGATCATGTTCAACCCCTTTGGTTCTGGTTGCAACAGAACCCTGTGCATTGGGGGGGGGGGGCGGGGGCGGAGTTGCAAGACAGAGAGGCAGAGCCCTGCCCAGCGGGGCTGAAAGTTAGAGTGTATGTTGCTTGGAATAATATGCTGGAGGTCTCCACCTCCTCTATGTAAACTCTATGACATATTTCATCTTAAAATGCATCTTTTTATTGATGTATATTTAAAATAAATCAAATAAAAAATTTAATTACAATAATAATGATAAGAAAACAATGAATCTCACTCCTAGAAGCGTTGAGGGAGAAAATCATCTTTAAACAAGGTATGCAATCCTGTATGATTTTTTTTTTAATGAAGAAAATAAGAGGGGGACAGTTGGAACCAGAAAGGTTTCCATGGTCCTTGAATTAGAGAATTTCCCACTGGACAACTGGAAATTGCTTACTCCTGCTCTAGAGAAAGAAAATGGGGAGATGAACCCCACTTGAGCACTACAGCTGGAAGGACTAACATGGTATATAAAAGCAGGATCATTTTCTAATACTTGTAAAAATGTTAGTGCACATAACGTTTCAGCAAGTTATTTATTTAATTTATTAAGTTATATAACTGCAATTATATTTTGAAAGAAAGCTTGCTTTGTTCACACAATTGCTTTTCTCTACTATGAGACAAATATGACAGGTGTCTGGGATTATCTGTCTCTAAAAGAAAGCATTTGTATAAATATGCAAAAAAAAGGGCAAAATGTGCTGCTTATATACCGCTCCATAGTGCCTAAAGCACTCCCTAGGCAGTTTACAATTTAATTATGCAGGCTACACATTGCTCCCTTCACAGTGAGCTGGTACTCGATTTAGCAACCTCAGAAGGATGGAAGGTTGAGTCAAACATAAGCCAGCTACCTAAGTCTAGGATCAAACCCAGGTCATGAGCAGAGTCTTCATTGCAATACTGCAGTTTAACCACTGCACCACGAAGCTGTAATGAGGCAACTAGTGACATGTGCTTTGAAAATACTACTGCACAGAGACCACACACGTGCCTGACAATATGACAGCCTTATCGAAATAGCCGAGACATACATAGGGGGAGTTTGAGGAGGATATGTGCTTTGGCTACTGACAGAATCATCATACTACTTTGTCACGTTATAGAGAGCTGTCAGAAAAGAAAAGAATCCAATTGTATACTTTTTTGCACCCAGATTTGTATAGTAAATGATCATTTCTGGGCCCTTTTGTGCCAGGTTCCTGGTGCTTAACTCTGATTACTGTGGCCTCTGTCCAGTGTCCCAATGTTGATATTTAGTTACTATTATTTTTATAATTATTTCAACTTTCAGTGAAGGGGTGCTTGCTTTTCAGAATTCCAGAAGGGCATTAATTATACTCAGCAGAAATTGCAAATGGGCCTAAGAAAGAAAAGCATCAACTGATTGAGCTGAGAACAGGACATGTCTTTTAATTCATAGGAGCTTGTCAGATTTTATGTCTAAATGACTATCATTTAATGGAACATGTTATGTGAGCAAGGGGATGTTCATGGATGATTGGCCACACACAGCGTGAAAAAAGAGTCTTTGTCTTCTCATGGAACAGGAGCTATTCTAGTGCCAGGAATCACTTATTGGTTGCTTAATGCTTTCAATCTGCGTTACTATGCTTTCCCACCAGTTCATTACTATTTCTAAACCAAGACAATTAGCAGTCCTTTTTTCATGAAGTAATCTGAACCTGTACAATATGACTCACTGTACCAAATGCAGCCAACAAACACATACAATTGCAGTTACGAGCAAACAGGAAAAATAGGAAATGAATGGAAGCTTCTAAGTGTCCCCCATCCATTGCAGATAGACTTGTGTTGTGTTTGATGGGCCAAAATTGTGCAGCCTGCATCATATGATGATGTTATCACCTAGAAGTAGGCCTGTTATGATGAGCATATCACAGGCCTACAGGTGGGAGCACAGCTGTTCTATTCTATTCTAATGCACATCATAGAAGGCAAAAACTAAAGCAGCATACAGGAACAAAGGGTTAATCTCCCCCCCCCTCCGGTTATATGGACTGAAAGGCAGATCTGTGTAGCACCATTTGGTGGTGAAAGCTAATAATGAAAAACACATCAGACAAGGGACTGCTGGACATAACACAGGTTTAGCCATTGTACTGATACAGCTCATATGCTCAAACAAAATATTGATACCCAAATCATTTAAAAATAGCCGGCAGGATGTAGCAGATGGATCATACCTGCAATGGCACGATGAGAAGTATCTTTGATTTCTTTTATCACTTCAGGTGCTATAATAATTGCAAATGAAACAAGATACATGTTAATCTTGCTTTTGAAATCTTTCTACCCAAAACATTCAGTGGCGAGGCACAGAAGAAAATAGTTATTTTGCCATTATTTAAATAGTCAGTGAGCAATAACACCATCGCTGTTGGTATCTGGCTACCGTTACAATAAGAAAGAAAAGACTTCACCAGGCATGAAGAGAAATGTCAGGATGTATTCATGTATTAATAATATTTAATATTATTAAATATGTCTTCTGCCTGCTTGTACTTTATAAAATCTTTATTCTACTTCAGGTTGTGTCTTCTCACCGTTGTAAAGAGTAGTGAGTTATTAATAACAATGCCAATTCAACTGAACCAAAATATCCAACTAAACAAAAGTATTTTGGATTGTGTGGCTGTTCCATTGATACATTATAGGTCTTGTGAAAATCTGTGTCTGCACGGCAAAATTATATAATTCAAACAAAGTTTATGTTTTATCCCAGTTCTGTAGGAATTAGTCAGCAGTAGAATTTAGATAGGAAAACTTTATTCAAAAATCTATGCTGCCACTTGGAAAATGAGAGCATAGGCAAATTTGCTTGGCCAATTGGTTATATCAATCTTACAGTGTTTCAAAATGTCACACTGGTTGACAGCTGAGGAAAATTATTGTGTCTGCATGCTGACATTATGGAAGTACATTTATATATTTGCATACACCCACTTTACTGTAACCTCAGGTCACCTACCTTAGCATTTTAATATTGGACAGTACAGGTTTCATACACTTGTTGGTGATAAACATAAAGGTCTCCCATTAAGTGATAATAAGTACTGAATATTTTATTTTTATATTGTAGTACAATATATAAATAATTAAGATCTCCTGACATTTTAAAATTGAAATTGTGTCCTTCAATGTTACAGTAATTTAATATGAAGGATAAATGTTGTCTGTAGACATTTTCTGTCTTATGTTACCTAAAGTTTTATTTACACACCTGTTTTGGCCGGAGTTCCTGTTTTTTAACAGTGAGTTTCTGAGTAAACAGCATTTCTAAAAGGTTAGAAGTGCTAACCACAATTCATGTCAAGGCACCAACTGTGACTTCTTTATACTTGCTACTAATTTTTATGGCACTTCTCAAAACTATGCACAACACCCCTAATTTTCAAGAGTGAAAGTAAGAAAGATGAATTCCCCAAACCACTGCACTTTCTCTTCATCACTTGGCTATTTTTGTGTGTATGTTCTGTGCTGTCAAGTCAGAACCAACTTGGAGTGAACCTAATAGGATTTTCAAGGTAAGTGAGATATTTGATGAGCAGTTTTACAATTTCCATTTGTTGCCCCAAATAGGTTTCTATGGCCAACTGGGATTTGAACCCAGGTCTCCTGAGTTGTAGTCTGTCACTGTACCCACTACATCCACATTTGATACCTTCTGCACTTTTACACCCTACAGTAAGACCCCTGTGTTACTGTGAGAACAGGCTGCCAAATTCAGGCTTTATAAATATTCAAGAGACTCCTTAGTCCCCATTCTTTCATTACATTATCAAACTATACATTGTGAAAAATCTGGCCACAGGAACTAACTGAGTTTGACTCGAGTTCTCTTTGTCTACTGAAGGCAACACTAGTTACAGTTAAGACAGCATGAGGCGTTGGGCTGAGTTCCTTTTTTTCAAATCATACTAACAGTGAGTGAACTGCTCCAGCATGGCCCAGTCCCATGCCATGAAGGCAAAACTCAGAAAGTAATGAGTTTCAAATAACTAGTTGTTTGTAATGAATGCCTTTTCCAATAACAAAATGTATAACGAATACATTGCGATTATAAATTAACAAGGGGTAACACCACCTGTTTTGCAGTGTAACTGTAACATTTTCTTTATTTTTACAGGGATCAGGTCAGATGCTGGGTTTGTGCTGGGCCTTGTGCTCGGGTGTGAGTGTTGAGGCTACAATGAAGTGGATAGAGAACCAATGTCTTTTATCAAAGGCCAGCAGCTTGTGGCATTTTAAAAAGTAACTACAACTAATTTATTGAAGTTACCCCATGAAACAAGTTTTAAAAACTGTAAATGTAACTATAATTACTTTGGGGGCTTGGAATTATACTATAGCTAACTACTTTAAAATGTAAACTCAAACCTTGTATGAAATTACCATCAGAGCATCTGACCGGTGGGAAGGAATACACATTGCAGCTCCTTTCTATGCTTGTGCAGCTGGGAAAAGTGACAAAACAATGTGGTTTTCCTCTTATCCTTTTGGTGTGGAAAAGGAGTCCACAGTGGTTATCATGCCTTCAGCACCATGTGAAAAGGAGAACTCAAGTTACACTGAATTAGGAGGCAGAGTTCTGTACCATCCCACTTTAGGTTGCAGTTCTGGAGGTTATTTTGTTCTTGCAAAATCTTGCAAGCCTGTCCAGCTTGCCTATTTCACAAACTCTGCATATATATCTTTCCCCTATAACTCCTTAGTAATTAAACAAAGAAAGTGCCACATAATTGAGGAACATTAAAATATGACTCCCACATGCTTTCTTATACTGTACAGTACAATCCAGAATTCTATTAACTGAGGCTGCAATCCTACATCTGCATGCATGGGGAAAAGCCCCACTGAACTCAATAGGATTTGCTTCTGAATAGACATGTAGAGGATTGCACTGTCAGTCAACAATCTCTTTTGACATATGCAACAGTTGTTTTTTTTTTTCATAATTTTTTTATTATTATTATAACTCAAACAGACATACAAAACAAACACAGACATATACGCGGGGAGATAATTTCCATATATCCATCTGGTATATAATTCTGACTACATAAACCATATTACCCTACTAACATATTTAGGCCTTATCCATCTGGTATATAATTCTGACTACATAAACCATATTACCCTACTAAACATATTTAAACCATTATTAAGATCAAAAAATGACTTCCTAGCTTTATAATAATTAACATACATACATTATCTAATATATAAACTTAGATCTATATTGATCTTATATTCAAACCATTCTTAACTGCATAGACAGACTATGATTCATATATTACTTGGTGTCTTTATGTTTCTAACTTATCATCAATAACTTCTAAACAATTATAATCAAAATATGTATTCTAATTTAAGCGTTATATGTACTTATCAACCATTTGAGACATTCAGCAAGTAACTTTCCAATTTTTGTTATATTTCTCAGCTCCATGTATAGACCAGGGATTTCTGATTACTTATAGCCTTGAAAATCTAGAATTCATTTCCTGCATTCTTTTTACCAGCTTTGAAGTGCCATCTATGAAATCTCTATAAATTCTTTCACCTGCATACCCCTCTATCCAATACTCATCATAAGCATTCCTAATTTCATCTTAAAGATTGCTTGTCCACCAAAAAACTCCAAGCCAGGTCAAACATTTCTCAGAGATCTCCACTTTTGCAGATAAAAAGATATTGTATACCTAATCTTGTCTATATAATCACCATAATAATTCACACATATTTAATCTCTATATATGTACCATGGACACAAAAACATCTAATATTATTATTCTTCATCGACCTTTCTAAAATTCATAATTACATATGCTTGTCTACCATTGAGATTCCCACCTGGCCAAAATTGCTCATAATATAATTACTCATATTGCTTTATGTGTGACTATATATCTCTCAAACCAAAATTTTTTTATCATTTAATCAACAGGTTACTTTCTCCCTTTTTTTTTTAATCATTTAATCAGCAGGTTACTTTCTCCCTTTTTATTTTTGCTTCTCAGCTCCAGTATCATATTTCCAAGATTCGTCTCTTGCTCCCTTTTTGCCAGTTTTAAAATGCCATCTATGAAATCTCTTTAAGGCATTTTCTATCCGATTTACTAATTTCCTCCCAATATAATCGATGTCTTGATTTTGAAGCAACGCAGATCTATCCGATCTCTGATCATAAATTTCTGCCCCTAAATTCACCCATGCCTTCCCTTTTACATTATTTTCAATCGAAATAATGTCAACATGCTTTCCCCCCTTATCTCCACCCCTCCTTTTCCCATCTTTAAGGATGTCATCAAGGAAAACAGTCTTTCTCTCCCTCTCTGGCGATAGCGGTCGTTCAGTGAATTCAATGTAATCAGTCGGTTTGTCTCCCATCTCCTGCTTCCCAAGAACAATAGTCTGTCCATCTGTCTCCGATGACGGCAGTTCAGTAAGTTCAGTGAAATTGGTCGGTTTGTCTCCTATCTCTGTCTTAATATCCAAGCCAAGAAATGTTGTCTGAATTTCTGCTTTCATTTCTAAAATCTGAGTTCTGAGATGATTGATGAGATTGGATTGAAATTCCTGAAGACAGGCCTCCATTGTAAATTCCAATAATGAGTCTCACCCTCAATCTCCCATCCGTAACCATAAAAGTCAAACAGACTAATTGCTCAGATTCCCCTCATGGATCCTTGGTCAGCCCGAAATTCAAAGTCTTGCGGAGGACACTCTGGTCATAAAAATGACTATTTGATTTATAATCCACCTTTATGGCTCAGAGCAAAGTTCCATAGATTAAATTATTCAGAGATATTCAAGGTTCTCAAGCTTCTAATTTATAAAAAGCCAAATTCTTAGGGAGGGAGGGTTAAGGTGGAAAAGTTAGTTTCACTTTCTCAAGTCTCTCAGTTGTGACGCAGTAAAAAAAGACTCCAACATTGCCAAAGATTCTCTGCTGCTTAGAGATCTATCTTCACAATTAGCTTCCAAGAAAAAACAACAACATCTGATCTGTTACTTGCCATAAAAAATAGCCGTTCAACTTCTGTTCATGTAGTCGGATCATAAATCTTTATATCTCCCCCTTCTCCGGGCAGCTACTCACCAATTCATCATGGCGACTTCATGAGTCAGTTGCGATGAGGAAAAGAAACTCCCGAAAAAAGCAGATTGCAAGTCTGAATTCTCCGGCGTCTCCAGCTTCCCTGCTGCAAGCCCACTTCTCCTGTGGAAAACTTGCCCTCCCTTTCTCGGGGGGTCCGCTGACTCAGAATAAAACCCAGGGGTTCTCAGAGCCCTGAGAATTCCCCTGTTCTCGCTGCCCGTTGCTCCGCCCTTCCCTCGACATATGCAACAGTTGTTGAGTATGCTGCCATTTGGGAGTATTGACCTTAATACAGGAGCCAATAATCTTGCTTTGCTTCAGTTGAAGAATCCCGCTAAATAAGAAAGTGTAATTGGAAAAGGCTATCTAGTGTGCTTAGCATTTGCTGAATGCGCCACATAATTGAGAAATTGGACAATGATGTGAAGCTGGGAAGCATGATACATTTTAGATGAGATGCTCTCAATTTCAAAGACACTAATATGTGTTAAAGCAGTGCAAGAGAGAACATTTGTAGGAAAGAAATGCTTGCTTTGATTTCACAGTCCACTGAAATCCTGTTGTCCTTGGTCAGTTTCATAAGAAAAGTGGGGGTTGGGACAATGGATTGCTGTCTGCCTATAGGAAAACCCCTGGATTTGTGGAACCAGTATCCACGTTTTCAATTGTTCATGGCTGCCACTGCTCAACCCAGCCTGCAGTGCACATGGGCACTTACCTCCTCCTCTATCCCCCCCCCACATAGTAGCAAATGTGTTCACTACTATCTGCAGTTTCAGGCATCTGAGGGGTGGCTTGGAACCTATCCCCGGGAATATGGTGTGTGTGTGTCCTATTGTACACAGCTTTCCAGGATAAAATACAGAAGGGTTTTTCTACTAGAACAACAAAACAAGGGGTGTTGATTTCAAAAGGGTCAGTCTACTACTCCATAATTTTGTTCTCCACAACATTTTTTTTTTAAAATCAGAACTGGATTTTGAAACTGGAAACACATGGCATCCTCTTGATGATGGGTGATCACAGGGGTCTCCCTTATTTTTAATTTTTGTTTTGCCTTTGCATGACATGCTAGCAGACTAACACAGCTACCTCTTCTAAAATGCAAACCTTAGGTTATATTTAGAAAAATTTCTAGTTTGTAGATTGTTGCTTAAATTGCTTTGGGGATTAAAAGATTTTTATGCTTCTCCTCTACAGGTGGCTGCCTTTGTGGCTCTCAAATAACAAAAGAATGGAGGGAGGAAATAGTCACAGAGGCTGCAAAGCCAAATAAATTTTGTACCTACTGAATGTTGCTGATTAAAGCAATGGCAGCTGCTGAAGGAGTTCCCTAGGTGAAACTGGGGGTGGCCAATAGCATGAAGGAGGTGGGGCTTTCTTGCTCTTAGAGTTCTGTGCTAGGAGGTGGAAGTGAGAGAGGACACCATGCCAAATTCAGCACCACAGAAGAAGACAGAGATTCCTGACATCAAAAGAGGTAATCAACCATTCATGTTGACTCAGGGACTGTTGGCTTCCATTTTCAATTCTTAGTACACATCCTTTATTGTGTGACTATGAAATACCTCAGCACCCATCCCTATGTAGAATTGTACACTTTTTTCTTTCCACTATACATCCAATGCTTTATGTTACTTTCACTGCAAATGGGCTAGTATAAAGAAGCCCATTTACTAGCAATTCTCCCTAAACACATTCCTTTCTTACAAGATAAGTGCCCCAACACTCTCTCACAAACCTGCCGAAAAAGGATGTTACTCCCCCTCTCCCAACGGGGAGCCAAGGAGACAGGGAGGAAGAGATAAGAAAAGAGACTCCAGTGACAGGAAACATAGTTTGTAATGGATGAACTCACATTTTAACATGAGAGATAAAGACTGGAAGTGCTTACAGAAAACTTAACTCTTTGTTCCAAAAATACTAAACATCTATTGTATCCTACTTTTTATTCATATAATCAGTATATTTCTGATATATGTATGAATATGTCACAATTCATAACAAGGCTGTAAACATATCATCAGTACAAAATTGTGCCAGAAAAATCTGTGCACAACTGTTCAAGAAGTTGAAACACTTGATCTTGTGGTCTTTGCTGGTTATGGCACACGATACCTGTAAAGGTATGCTTTTTCTTTTAACCCATTGAGATGAATTATTTGGGCTGTTACCCCTTTCGTCTCCTAGACTGCAGCTTATTTCCAATAAACCAAATGCTATATCGTAAAATCTTGTGTATGTTGGTGGTATTTTCTCTCCCTCTCAGGTACCCATGTCACATAAATGACGCTAAATGCACCTGTTCACAAGATACATATTTTAAGCAAAGCAGGAAAAACCTGTAATCAAACTTGCACTGCCTATTAAGGAAGGTTTTCATTTATTGCATATTATTGTTTGGACGAGGAAAAAGTATCAGAGTGAAATGTCATTTTCCACAAGGCACTGAAACTTTGCAAGCAATGGAACTATTCTTTTTTCCCCTTTTTTTGCATTTTTTTGACATTTCTCAGACCCTATTTTGTAGGATCTCTGTGACATGTCACTTATTATGATTAGAAAAGAAAGTGAGGTCTAATAAAGCACTGCACTGCATAGGATGCTTGCAGCCAATTTACACATCGGGATAATCTTTTTTTTCTGACAAAATGTCAGTGCCCTGTCACACCCATTCAACATCATAGTGTATATTCTGTTTGCTCTGGAAAATACCACATTCGAATTATATAAATTCTAGTGGAAAAAAAGGACTGAGGGCCGGTTCAGATCCCTGTCCCAATGGTGAAATTCTGCATGCAGAGTGAAATGGCTGGAAAAAAAATTGCACATATTTGCTTCTACATGAATAAGTTCATGAGTTTTTTTCTGATGAACTTTTCCACCCTCCCCACCCCAGCATAGCAAATATTGGATGAACTGAACGTTTATGTGAATGCTAGACTCATATGGATACTCGGCTGGTGTGTTATAGTGGAAGATAGAAGTGTTCCAAAGGCATCATATTATTCTATTCATTCATAAGATCTTCCTTTGCCATGTTGAATGTCTAAACCTTCCTTTGATCATGGAGGGACATAGCTAGCTGTTCTTTGCAGACTTGGATTTCAGACAGAGCTGCAGAGAAATCTGATCCCTTGTAAAAGTCTCCTCTGAGGTGGGCTTTAAATAGCATCTGAAGTACTTTTCCAAATTTGCTTGGAAAAATTGTTTTTATCTCTTCTTGTAAGAAGCAAAACTCTTGCTTCTTCTCACCATCACCTATTAAAAGTTCACATATTCTGGAAGGAAACAGTGTAATTTTAAGTTAACAGAGAAAGAAAGCAAATATACAGATCTGATATTATCACTAACATACAATATAAGGTGATATTTACCTTTCTGCTTCTGGGGAATGGTAGGCTTTACTTCCTTTGGTTTTACTGCCTCTGAAAAATCCAAATTTGGTAACTTGTAAAAGTGCATTTTCAGTGTGGGTTGGCTAACATGCAAATATATGGGTCTCTGTTTTAAGAACCTAACATGCATGTTAGGAAATACACACACCTGAATCAGAGTTCTTTAAAACAAGTAAAACCATATTTTTGCCCTGTTTACCAATTCCCTCCTTAGTTAAAGGAGAAAAGTCATTTACAAGTGGAAGAAACACATTCTCCTGGCATCTTGAGAGAAAAGTATATATTTTTGGTTCTTGATGCTAGGCTACTGGCCTCTTGTTAGTCAGTCCCCCTCCACCAACGCTAAGCAAGGATTGTGTAGGACATGGGACAATCCCCCTGTCTTATAAACAACAAATTGGGGTGTAAAATGGATATGATCAGAATTCCTGTTCCTGACACAATCTGGATGTTTTACATTCAGCTGTTTTGAAAAGTGAATCTACATTAAGTTTACTTTCAACTACACAATGAATATATTTACATGATCCTTCTGTCCTCTCATTCCCTTCTTCTATACTGTCACACTCCAGGGACAGGGAACATGGTGGCCCTCCAGATGTTGTTGTCAGACTGCAATTCCCATCACCTCTCATCATGGGCTATGCTGTTTATGGCTGATGGAAGCTGTAGTCCAACAATATCTAGAGTGTCACATATAGAACAGTTTAGGTATCTGGCTGTGGAGCCAGAGGTTTGAAGTTTGATTCCCTATTCTGCTACCTTGACAGGGGCTGGACTCAATGATCCTTACTGCTCTGCAGTTCTAAGATGATGATGACAGTGATGATATTGCCCACAGCTATTTTAAATAATTACAGTTCTAGTAGGTTTCTTGTTTGTTTTAGTTTTACTTCAAGATGGACTGCTAGACAGAACATTTATGGGATAACTGTGCCATTTGTGTTGAAAGACTGCCTTTTCAAAATACTAAAGACATGTTTAATCAACATGCAAATAGTACCTCATTTAATCTAAACCTTGAGTGAACAGATTGAATACAAATAAATCTATGAGCAAGCATATAAATAGTTATAATTACTAATTTATCAACCCACCAAATTCCCTTTTCTGGAAGAATTATGCTTTATCAGGAGGGAAGTGAGCATATTAAAATAAATACCAGTCAAAACACATTGCATTGTATGGGAGTTATAAGTTAGATATGCATATAGAAAATGAATTGTGTGTACCAGGTGGATTACTTTTTTATTATTACTTGCATTTATTTGTACTTGAAGTATGTGTAGTAGAGGTGTACAAGAGCAATAAAAAACTAAATGAGCCAACAGGGTAAAAACAGTGGCTACACGTGGGTCTTCACTGCCCCGATATTATAGCTGAAGAAACTTTGTGTAGAGATTTGGTAGCTGTTGAAAGGCAAATGGACAGAGTGGCATAGTGCAATTTCACGTTTAGTCCCAAATGCTGGCTGTTGCTCCACCAGTGTGTATTTACATTGGATGCAAATAAGCCAGCAATGAAAGTGAAAAATAGATTTTGCCAACCAAGGTCCAACACTCCTTCTATCAAAGACATATGGGAGCATTCACATAGTTGAGGTGAATGGCATTTCAGTAATATATTACTTTTGCGTATTGTATTCGAAAACCCTATTAGTAGCAAGTTTTGACACTGAAGCATTACATCATGAATCCAACTGAAAAATTATGCTGGTGTAAACTCATTGGCATAGATTTGAGCAGCTAGTCAGTGTAGGCACTTTTTGTCACATGGCAAGTCATGTGACTGATGTGTAACAGCAAATGCCTATGCTGACTTCTTACCTAATGGCAGTTTGCTGCAGAGATTTACCATGATGGGCTTATGCTGGTGGATGCAAGTAATAGGATTTTGGTCAATACCGAGAATATTAACAAATAATACAGATATTTTATGTATACATCTTAGGCTTGTTTTGTAAAATCCTGTCTTGTATTTCTAAAGTTGGTCATAGAACCATAGAATTCTAAACTTAGACAGGAGCTTAAAGGTCACTAAGTCCAACCTTTCATGAAAGCAAGCAGAATGAAGGGTCAGAAAGTAATGAAGGACTAAGAGAAGATGTGGTTGCACAAGTGTTGCAAGTGACCACTGCCTGTGAATCTATAGAAACTATAGTATAAGGCAGTTAATGGGGATCTCCAAAGCATTCTCTGGGTACTCCTCAAAATCAGGCATCTGGGAGCTGGCTAGCTTTGGAGAGGAAAGCTCTTTGGAGCAGGTGGCATGATCCTCCCAGCATGGGGGAAATGGCAGAATTTGTCCCTCTTGGCACCCTACCTTCTGAGACAGGCATCTATCTCAGTGTATGCTCAGTCACTAAGCCCTTCCCACCTCTGGTCTGAGAGGCAGGAAGGTCTTAGTGATAGAGCACACACTTTCCATGCAGAAGGTTTTGGGTTTAAACCTCACCATTCCCAAGTAGGTCTAGGAAAGAATCCTGCTTGGAATGCTAGACAGCTGCTGCCAGGTATTGTTGACAATGCTAGGCTAGATGAGCCAATAGTCTGACTAAGTATAAACCAGCTTTGCTTGTGTTTCAGTGCTGGTTTATGAGTGTGTGCCTTAAGTCAGTGGTTCTCAACTTTGGGTAACCCAGGTGTTCCTGGACTGCAGTTCTCACTACAGTTCCCAGAAGCCTTCACCACCAGCTGTGCTGGCCAGGGTTTATGGAAGTTGCAGTCCAAGAACATCTGAGTTACCTAAGATTGGGAATCACTGACTTATACTTTCAGCAGTTTTCAGTGCATGATTACAGTTGCAAGGACCTTAAATGCCTCACCACCATTTTTTAAAAATCTTCCAAAAGTCCTAGTATATACACAAGTAACAAGCCTATTCTTACCAGTTTCCTCCCATAAAAGAACTTGGGCATTCACAAGGATATGGAGCTTTACCAATAATGCTTACCTTTTTCTTTCACAGCAGTAGGAGACTTCACTTTTTCTTTTGCAACATCTGAGAAAACATTAATTCATACTTTAATAAATTAAGTGAATAATTTAAGGAACCTCGCATTCATATGTGTACAATATTTATGCAGATGAAGCCATCATGAGTGGGAGTTATCAGATGCCATAGGTATACAAACATTCAGATAATGTACCTATGAACTTTAAGAAGGCCTGTGCAAGATTCTGTTCAATTTTTTTCTGACTAACTGTAGGATTTTTGTGACATAGTTTGGTATTCAGTTCTTGTTTTTCTCTTAATGGAAGTCCTCTACCTGTAGAATGAGAGGAAGATTCATACATATATCATTGCTAATAGTGAACCAACTGCACGGGTCTACAATTTGTTTTTGAATGCAATGCAAGGTGCTGATTTTGACTTCTGAAACTTCCTAAACAACCAGAGGACAAGATATCTGAAAACCACTTCTTTCTGTATGATCCCACCTGGAATTCAAAGTCTTCAGTGGTAACCTTTTCCATATTCTGTAACCCTGTGAGTACATAGGACAGGGCTTTCTCTGTAGAAGCACAGTGATAATAGAACACCTTTTGAAGGGAAGCCTGGCTGGGCCAATCCCTACTGAGCTTCCAGCAGGCTGCCAAAGTTACAGTAGTAGATATGGCCTTTGGTCTTCTAGAATGGTTTTCACATTGGCTTCTAAATTGTTTTTAATTTATTTTTAAAGAGCACTTCTAGTTACTTTATTGTACATTGCTTTGTGAGCTCTAGCACACAGGAGATTAATTGGCAATTGTAATCAATCAATCAATCAGTCAGTCAGTCAATCAGACAAACAGTTTAGGAGAATCCTCTAAAACAATATGGGGGTGGCAAGGAGAGTCACAAAGCAAATGGGGGAATTGTTGAAAATCACCTCACCCCATTCCATTAGTCAAGGAACAGCAAATGGATCTATCACATATTTATATGTTCTACCAATCAGAATCAGGGTTTGGCTAGAGTGGGTTAAATAGGGTAGCTAGGAGGTCTAGAATGCAATTTGGTGTGATCCTTGAATCCAAATGGCATACGGATCTCAAGTGGCCTTATTTGGGCTACATCACCCTAATGTCAATTTGCCGGTATCGTGAAGTGGCTTAAGAAGAAAAGTGACTGTATCACTTAAAAAAAGAGAAAAAACAAATGGAAAACTTCCTCCTTGAAGAAGGAGGAGACAGGAGGCAACTAGAGTTTTTTATTTGTTTTTCTCTTAAACATTTTAAGGACAACCTGCCTCCAGCCACACATTTTTTAAAAAAATACCCTTCTATCCCGCCCCCACCCCCTCCTGTCTCCTCCTGCTTCTGGAAGTTTTCCATTTGTCTGTTTTTTAAAAAAGTGATGCAACACCCATGTAGTCACCGTCTCAGGTAATTAGTTGGTTTAACTAAAGAACAACATTCCCATCACATCCTCCTATGCTGGATCTGTCCATATATTCCACTATGGTCTTCCCACATCTTTACTCTGTCCACCATTCTTCTTGAGGAAAGATGTACAAAAACTGGTGGTGGTGCATATTAGCTTTATAACACAGAAGAATGGGAAAAGACTGGCTTTCAATCATATTCCAGAAGGAGCCATTTATTTCCCCACCTCTTTATAGTTTCACACAGAGAACTCTAGCCTCACAGTGTATCACATGAAGCTACATAACTTTAAGTCCAGAGCAAAATTACACTGCAAGAATACAAGACAGGATCATATCCAGAAATGTAGAGATGACAGCATGGGGTAGGATCTGACCATATAATCTCAGGCCACTGTAAATTAGTGTGAAATAACAAAAACCAACATATGAAGAGTCTAATGTGTCTAAAGTTATTTAATGTATTAAACAACAAGTACCACTAGATTGGAGAGTGTAAAATACCCATCTGTTTCTCAGTTCTTATCAACTCAGTGTCCAGAAGAGTGGAAGCAAGGGTCTTATTTGCTTCTTACACAGTGATTGGATAGAATACTTCCTGCACAGTTTTATTGATAATTTCAGAAGCAAATAATAAGATGCTTGCTGCTGCTGCTGCTGCTGTTACATTAAAACATTCACAAAAAAGATCAGGTCTTTACACAATGTCTGGCTACAGAGTTTCTTTTTGCTAAAGATCAGCTAAAGCAAAGCAAAGCAAAGTCTGCTGCTTATATACCACCACATAGTGCTTAAGATTCTCTCTGGGCGATTTACAATTTATGCAGGTTACACATTGATAAGTTGTTTCCAGCTAATGTCCACAACTTCTATCGAGTTCTCATAATTCTTTAAAAATAAGTTAATTACAACATGAATGCTGGAATCCTATACCCATCTACTTTCTGGGAAGCCCAATAGAATTCAATGGGACTTATTTCTGAAGTTGCGGTCTAAAAAACTGCTGTCCACCTTATTCATGTCCAGTGGTAACAGCTATGCATATTTTATAGGAGCATAAAAATGGCTAACATGAGGATGTGTTGGGGTCTCAGTTCACAAAATGGCTCCTGTAGTGCTCATGGCCAAACACAAAATGTCAATTTCCTAGAAATAGGGAACTGCGGCTACTCAAGGAAATTAACTTATGCAAGGCAAAGGTGGAGTTAAAGATCCAAATCAACAACTGCTTCACTGAATCTATTTTTCCTCTCTGATATTTAAAAACAGGAAGGCCCTGGCAGGCACAAAGGGAGGTACTTACAGACAGTGGTGGCCACAGGCACCACACTGGGGACTTCAGACACTATCCACAGAGTGTTGGGGTGAGAGTTGGAGATTCCAGGTTCTAGTCCCAACCCAGCCATGACACCAGAGTATGTGCTTTTATTTCCTTCAGATGGTATAAAAAGCCATGAGGCTGTGTGACCTTGGGCCACTAAATTTCTGCCTGACTCAACTCAAAAATTCATATAAAATGGGGCGGAGAATGATGTACGCTATCCTAAGGTCACTGGGAGAAAAAGAGGACACAAAATGTAAATAATAAATAACTCCCAGATACATGCACATTGTATATATTGCACCCTCTGTCTCACAACTGGAGTCTTAATTATTTTCTTTTCTGTGATTCCAGAAAGGATGTTTTCAAGCACTACAAGAGAGAATTGTTGTTTTTTGTTTAAATGTAGTCTGGCGTATCCACAGAACACTGTGCTTCTTTATTGTTATGTTTTGAAGACACAAGAGGTTTATTTCTTTTCCTTTAATAGGCTCTGGGAAGAAACATTTATCAGTTGCCAGACATTCAGACAACAGGGTACGATTAGAGAAATCCCTGCACATAAATAGAGAAAGGTAGGCAAACTTATTTGCTGTACAAAAAGAAAAAAAAGATGTGGATATATGTTGAATTAAATGATCAGACCCAGAATGCTTCCAAAGGGAAAAGAAGGAAACATTATATTGAGGATCATTTTAGATTTATTTCATTATTATGCAGGTCCATATGTAGTCTATATTTAAAGCTTGCTTCACAAAATAATAATTAGTTGCATCCAACAGCATCTTTCCACTGTTTGAGGGATGGTGGATTGAGTTCCTCTCTCTTTCTCTCTTTCTCTCATCCCTGTAGTTCCCAGCACACTCCTCAAAACGTATTCCCAAGGGCTGGAGAAGTGTCAAGAGCAAATTTGCAGTCTGTGTGGAGGAATACAAGATTTCAAGAGCAGAAGTCCACTCTTGTAACCTTGGATGTAGCCCAGTGTTAGCAAGCTATCAGACATTTTGGCATTAGGCCATACATATATCTTTTTAATATATGTCAACTCCACTATTCCATAGACAGGTCAAGTTCTGTCACCACTCTTTACAGCCACATGATGCCAAATGCGAATGTTGGAGTTGTAGAGAAAGCTAAGCATCCATGCAGCTACCTCATGGAAATAGCCATGCTCCAGAATGCAGCTGTGGCTCTTCAATTTGTTTGCAGAAAAGTGATGTGGATGGTTGAGTTTTTGTGCAAGCATTCTAAGAATCAGATAAAATGTTTCAGGAGGACAAATCCCCAGAAGAGATGGTCTGGATGCATGCAGTTTGCAGGGTAGATGCATGTCTTCAGGTTTTGTTAATAGGTCCAAAAGTAACATTTCCATTTGTGGTGCAAGAGAGAAAACGTAGCTGTGTTGGTGATACGGCCACAAAAATCTTGATCCTCCATTTCATGCAGCAAGATAATATGGCTACATCTAGTAATTGATTCGTATCACAAATCTCATGACAAGCCTTGCAAGCTAAAGAAGGGCAAAGGGATAGCTATGGAAGAGGGTCAGCGGGGAAGGAGCAGAAAACAATGTATTTTGCCAGTTTTTCCAAATTTTTACTGCATTACTAAGGAATTGATTGGTTATCAGTGGTATTGAATTATATTTTATAGGGAGAAAGTAAAGCCCTTTCAATTTTCCCCAATCCTGAGATTTTATTTCTAATGGTAGCCATGTGGAGGATGGGAGCCAACAAGTATACGGAATATTTATTTTATCTGGAATGCTGCATAATTTCCACCAGCCTCCCATGTCAATCTTTGGTGTGATATTTCAATCTGATACAAATTATACTGGTGTGAAAGAACTATATCAGATTATACATTTCTAATGAAAGACCTATACTATTATCATTTTATTGCTGTTGTAGTTTTTGTTGTTTCCATTTTCATTCAATACAGATTCTTTTAAAAAAAGAAAGAGAAAAGTTAAATAGAGAAGACTTAAACCTGTTATAATGTACACCATTATTTCTTTCCTTGGGCTTTCTTGAATCTTTTCTGTGTGGTTTTTCATAGAACACTGGTCAGACCCAAAACTAAGGAAGGTGACTTTTTGAGACGGGAGCTCCTAGAACCTTTGAACCAGCGTAGCCAATGATTCTGGGAGGTACAGTTCAAAAAAAGCAACTTTGCCAAATTCTGGTCAAATCTAGGACAGAATCCAAAGATGCAGTTTCATTGACAGTTCTCCTTACATCATCATGTCCTCTTCTTTACCGTGGTCCCCATGGAGCTCCCAAAATAGCTTCTGGTGCTTGGAAACCCTCTGGAGCTAGTTTTTGGATGGCTCAGAGGGCTGTCAGGAGATGGGGAAGGGAAGAAAATTCTATTGTGTTGGTGCTCTCGCACCAGCATAACCTTGGTTTGAGAGCCTAGAAGTACTGAGCTACAAGAATCTGTTGCGTTTGGACAGCATAAGCAGGCAATCACCCAAGCGATCCTACCTGTGCTGCCAGCTGGCCCTTGTGCTTCTCTGCTTCAGATCAGAGAAAGATTTACATGCCCAGTCATGTGATGGACAGCAAACCAGCAGGGGAAAACATGCTTCTTCTTAACAGGATTTTGGCCAATAAGTTAGGATCTTTTTTTGTGATGAAGGGCTCAACAAATTTATATATTAAGTCATGCAATGAGTGCAACCCCAGCTACTTTTGTGTGTCTATATATTGTGACAAACATTTTCTTGTTACTTTTTCAGAACATTTTAAGGCATTTTTAAGGGCATTCTGAATTGAATTTTTCAAGTTTTATGACATTTTCTTATATAGGTTTTTTAAGTAGCAGAAAGATAATGAAGAGTAATGTAACAAGGAATGCTACAAGTTACTCATGAGTAACAATGAGTTGCTTTTTAAACACTTGAATTAATACCAGTGAAAGATTTGTTTTTAAAAGCATGTTTCCAGGTTCTGTTTGCATTTAGACCCTCATAATAAAGAATCCAGGGCTAAATTTTATGGATGGACAGATGGTGAGAACTACATTAAGGCCAGTCAGAGCTTCAGGTCCCCTTGGCTTGAGTTCTCTGTTTCTGAGGCTAGAACTCTGTATTTTGCTTGTCATTGAGGGCTCCACCAGTAGGACTTACCTTGAAGGTAACTTGACCAAGACTGGCACTGAATGTTGGCCTTTAAATTCTCCTGACCTTGATTCTGCAAAGATTTTTGCCACTGAATAAAGATGGCTCAAATCTTACTGACTAATTTTCTGCTAGAGTTGAACTATTTGACCTTTCATATGCTGAGATCAGTGATGCTTTGGTAGGAATAGAATGGGCCTGATGTCTTGAGAGTCACAAAATAATTCCAGACCATCTTGAATATCACTTGGCTGGGGTGAAAAAATGCTACAGCTTGTAGCAATCTTAATTGCATCCAATTATCATCTGCCTGACCTGATCTGGCATTCTAAATGCAAGACTTCTTTTGGGCATTGAAGAGACACATGCCAAGGAAATTAATTGTAGAAACTATCTGCTAAGACAAGATCCCATTTGAATTAGATGAACAAATAATTTCACTCCCAATCTTTACATGCCACAGAGTAGAGAAACAACCTGGACTGTCCCACCATTTTAAACAACAATTCCTACAACCCCATCCCTTGACCAGGCTGACTAGGGATGATGGAAGTAATAGTACACGTCATCTTCAGGGAGCCACATTGCTTACACCTGCTCTAGTGGCATTTAATACAGAAACATTCTGGTGTGTGTGTAGCCTGTTCCAGCAAAAACAAAAAAGAGTTTTGTGACATCTTAAGTACTAACAAGTTTTATTTGGTATAAGCTTTTGTGGGCTTGTGAGGGGGATCCCAATGAAAGTGCCTCTGGCACTCTAGACATCTAGCCCCAGCCCAAGCCCTGGAGATAGTAGTAATCAAGAACCTACTGGGGAAACAGAATTTAGGGTGACACGGGTCAGGGATAGTCAGACCCAAACAAGAGGTGTTGGTTTCAAAGATGGTGAAAAAGTGTGGCCACCTTGGAAAGCACCTCTGGGGGAGGGGGAGGCAAAGGGGCTAGCTGGGAGTCAGGAGATGGGGAAATAGTTGAAGGTGGAGAAGGAGAGAGAAGAATGGATGCTCTCATAGGGAGAGGAGAGGGGAGCCTGGGAAGATGCCCAGGAGGAAGGAGGAAAGGCATACAACGTGGAGAAAGATTATGAGGAAGAGCCTGAACCACCCGGGGAGTGGGACTATGTTATAAAGGAGGACCCTTTGTCCAGGGTCCTAATGCAGATGCAGGTGGGGAAGAGGGAGAAAACCAGGATCTGTGGCCAACACCTTGACTGCACTTCTTGGGGGAATGATGACAGAGGCAGAACCTTCAGCCACAGCTGGGATCTTGTCTGGGAGAACTGGCCCCAATGAAGCTATGACACTGGAGACAGGGACATCAAAAGGAGTGTCAGCATAATCTCCAGCAAAAGCAGCTCCTGACTCCAACCCACACTCCATCAGGGCACCAAGTATGCCATGTTCCCTAGCCAAACTGAGGGTGTGCTGGCCCTTGCTTTTGTGGGCCTCAAGTTTCAGCAGCACGTGAGGTAGACTATAGACTTTCACACTCCAGTGCCGTTAACTTCGGGTGTGGAGCAAAGCAGGACTGAGCCAGGCTACTGGCATTAACTAGCCCTGGGGGAAGCCAGACACAAGAATGCACTTCTGTTAAAAAGACCTGTCCGAAATACAATAAACCCTGTTTTGTTTGAAACACCTATTGTCAAGTCTATAAATCCAGGGATGGAGGAGATGGGCCACCTGCTGCCCCTGGTAGGGCTGGTGGAGCTCACAAGACTTCAGCTCACTTCTTCATTTGTTTCTGATGAAGTAGATCACAGTCTACCAAAGCCTAGATCAAATAAAGCTGGTTAAAGTGCCACAATGCAAGAATACTTGTGCCGGGGCCAGGCCACATATTCATTTGATAGCCTCGGCAGTTCTACGTGCTACAAATAACAAAGGACATGAAGAAGTACCCATGCCTTCTAACCTGTCCAACTCAAAGCTCAATTACACAAAACTTTTTAAATATTTAGAACACAACTGAGCTGGATTTTTCATTTTGACAGAGCCACGTGAGGCTGCAGTTTGGATCAAGAATTCTTCTGCAGCATGAGATAGGAAGAAATAGTCACAATCCCCTTTGAAGAATCCCAGGCTGGATTAAGACCTTTAGAGGCCCTAAGCACTGAAAAGATTTTGGTGCCCCCTACAAATATAACACGTGGCAGGTCCCAAGGCTTGAAAAATAAAAAAAATTCGTACATGATATGCATGAAAATACAGTAATTCAATGGTATAGTATGTGGCAAAAAAAGAACTATGTATTGTATGCAAAATCATACGTAAAATCAAATTACTGACTTCCAGCTAAATCTTGCGCTTTCACGTGTTGATTAAAGTAGACAGATTTTGTCAGAATCTGTAAACTGAAAAGCTCAAAGAAGTGTTTTAAACCCCCTTTGGGGCATTTTTAACAGTGGCTGTTATTTCTTTGATGTACAGATATAGTGCAGAGGCCAGAGGTCTAAAAAACCAATAGCTCTTTTTATCCTTATCCCCACTCAACCTCCTAAAATATAGAAGTAAAAATAAAATTAAAAAAAACCACCAACTGATAATGATTGATCATATCACTCAAAACATGAGTTTTCTCACTAGGTGAGTATTTATGCTTTTTAGTTTTTCCTGGTTTGTACTCAGTTGCTTTAGGTAGGGAGGTGGTTTTCTTGGGGATCTTCAGGGAGGGAGGAAGAGAGCTGAAGGATTTGGATGGATGGATGGATGTGTTTTTTTAAGGAAGGTGCACCATTTGCCTCATGGTCCATGGCAAATCCAGCACTGAAAAAAACTCTCTGGTGCCCCCTTCCCTTGTTGATGCCCTAAACACGTGCTTATTTTGCCTAATGGTTAATCCAGGGTTGCAAGTACCACACAGATCTGAAATTCAGGAGTCTTCCTCCTTTGCAAGCGAGACATGGAACACATGCAAGTTCGCTGTGAAGCAGTACCCCTAGCTTGACTATATCATGGGAAGTTACTCTAGCAACCAAATGCAAGTCAACTCATACTAGTGGCTGAAATCCAGTAGTAAATTGCAACGAGAATAGGCCCATTGAATCAATGAAACTTAGGGACCAGTAGATTCACCCAATCCCCACTGATTCAACATTAGGCTATCTTTTAAGGACTGCCTGATGTGTTTTTGATACTGCTTTTATCTACAAGTTTCTAATATATTTATTTAAATCTTGTTTAATGTTGTAATAATTTATTGTTTAAGCTTTTAATATTGTTTCTTTTAATACTGTAAGCTGCCTTGAATCATTTTTAGGAGAAAGATGGCATATAAATCTTTGGTGATTTACTACTGGATTTCAGCCAGCAAGTCCCATGGAATTCAGTAGGCTGTACTCCCAAAGAAAGCTGCAACACTATCCAGTTTCCTGGAAGTAAGCTCCATTGAACACATTAGCCTTGGCTTTTATTTAGGGATCCATGTAGGCATTTGATACTGGGCAGATTCAAGAAAGATACATATAAAGGACTTTGTAGATGCAAAAGGAGAATGCAAGTCAAAAAAATCACCTTTTTCAACATGTGCAGAAACATATTCATTCTGGGTTTGGTATTTGTGTGCAATGCCACATACTCTTGAAACAAACTGCTTTGATGGGTTAATAGTTTTGATTAAATTATAACAATCATGACTCTCATAATTTTTTTTCAATGGATAACATTACCTTTGACTTTCGGTGCCACATGTTTTGCTTCTTTCTCTCTGATATATTCTACAAAAAAAGCACACCATGGTTGTGTTAATCTTCAGAGAAATTATAGGCTTTTAAATATATGTACAGTGGTGCCTCGCTAGACGATTGCCTCGCAGGATGAGGAAATCGCTAGACGATGCCTTTTTGCGATCGCTACTGCGCTTCGCAAAACAATGTTTCCCTATGGCGATTTTTGCTAGACGATGAGGTTTCCCCATAGGAATGCGCCGACTAGTGGTGACAAGCTGTCAGTGCAGCTGTCAGTGCATTCCGATGGGGACCCGCACTCGCTAGACGATGTTTCCCTATGGGAGATTTTCGCTAGACGACTGCGTTTTCCCTTGGAACGCATTGAAGAGATTTCAATGCATTCCAATGGGAAAACGTGCTTCGCTAGACGATGTTTTCGCTAGACAGCGATCTTCGCGGAACGGATTAACATCGTCTAGCGAGGCACCACTGTATATGTATTCTCCTTAGCAAATGTTCACATGGATTATTTCCTAAATGATTAATGTGCTCTAGAGTTGTATCTGCACCACTCAGTTAGATCAGTTTGATACCACTTCAACTGTGATGGCTAGAAAAACAGAGAATTCTAAGTTGGCCATAGACCAGAGTCGGCAACATATGGTCTATGGGTGGCGTGCAGGCCCTAAGAGCCCAAATTCAGCCCCCAATATCCCTGAGGCACCCAGCATCTCCAATCCCCCAAATGTAAATGTTATTTTGAAAAATAAAATGGGTCAAAGAGTCCCTTTGCATTCTCTAGGGGGGTTGGTGGCAATCTTGTCATGTTTTGAGGTCCCCCAGGTCCTAGGGGTTCTCCACATACACACAATTTCTTTTTAGAAATATTGACCACTAGAGGGTGTAAGGGGCCTTTTTTGGTAAAAATATCTATTTTATAAGAGAAAAAAATTGGCGCAGGTATGTTGCAGGAACAGGTACATCCCTTCAGCGTCCAGGGATGAATGCATGCAGCCCCTGGAAATCCAAAAATCATTCATCTGCCACAGACTGACATGAACAGTAAAGTAGAAAAATAACACAACATTAAGATTACCTTTCTTAGGACAAAAATGCAGAGATTTCAAACAGTATGCAGTGCATTCTAACCCTAGACATACCGACTTAGAAGTGGGTCCCATTGATTTCTAGTGAGCTTACATCAAAGCATGCATTTTGCTCAAGATGTTCTTGCCTTTATTTCTGTCTTCATGAGTCATAAAAGTGGGGCTTCCTAATTACTTCTAGAAATGGCAATATTGAAAATCATGGAACACTTAACATATTGATTCAGACCTTCCCTTATAATCATCTAAAGGAAATGTGCCTGGCCATTATCAAAAAAAGCTTGATGGCAATATTTCAAAAGAAGTCATACTGATTACTGGATCTGAAGAGATCAAACACTTCTGGAGTCTGACTCATTACTGATGTCACCTTAAATCCCAAATGATCTGATGAGCTAAAAAAAGCACACACCATTCAGGAAATGTTTCAGAGACTAATTTCATCTTCAGGGATAATTCAGCATTTGTGATGGTGCAATGCATACATAATGACCAAGGAGCTGACAGGCTAGGCTAGTAGATATTGCAACTCTTGTAAAGCAGAATTTTTATTCAGCTTCTTTTCTTTGCATTCTTGGTCTCTGGAACAATGACACTGCAATGAGTTGCAAGTAATCTCAGGTTAATGCTACCAAGTCAAGAAATGATTCAATCAGTAAGTACTCATGTGCCATCAAGTCAATTCTGTGTTTTCAATGTTTTTCAGGTACAGAGTACTCAGAAGTGGTTTACCATTCCCTAACTAAAGTGAATTACTGTGATTAGCATGATTTAGACATGAACCCACACATATATACTGTACTTGGCAAATATGACAAGCCCTGACCCCGGCTATGCTGAGACATGTCCACTTCAAAGAAAGGCCAAATGGGAAAGTGTGTGCATGCATGGCCTGTGCCTCTTTATTTGAAGAACTGCGGTGTGACATCCAATCCACAGCTGCCTCAGCTGTAACTTGAAAACAACTCCAATGCTGCCAGCATCTTTCCTGACTTACATCTAAGAAAGACATGCCTGCAGAAATCCATCTTGCCATGAACTTTTGGACTTTAAGTTCTTCATACTGGTACAAGCATGATGAAATGGTCTTGATCCATGAAAGCTAACACATTGTATGATATATATATATTTCTGGGTGGTATATAAAGATGTTGCCTACTCTTGCATTTGTATTTTGTATTGACCACATGGCTTCTTTTTATTTCTATGTAAATTATATCACTGTTCAGAAACATAATATACAGTCCTATGATTATAAATGGGGCTACACTTCATTAACTCAAATTGTAAGCTACATCTTCTGGCCACAAATACTGCAATTTTTTATTGAAAAATACCAGAGTCTGTTAATGATTACACAGGGAACATCTCTCACCTCCCCCATTGTCTTTATGTAAAAAGAGGTCTAATTATCTGAGTCAGAACTGTGATAAGGGCATACAGTTATGTACATCTGAAAATGTTTAACATTCTGAATCTCTCTCTGTGTCTCCATTATTATATGCAGTAGCAGCGATATGAGTTCTTCAAATGTATCATTTACATGTAAAATGAAGGTATGAGCAAGGTTTACACAAGTTTAAACACTTCCCCCATAACCCATAAAAAACTGGGTATGCTCAGTGGACCTGACTGACTACTGAGCAGGCCATAACAGAAAATAGCATGGAAGGAGAAATGTCGTGGACTATAAACTGCCGCATTTTATTGCAGGCCTTGCATGCATCTATCTTATCTTGAACACTGTTGTCCTTGAAAAGACAGATTGCAGTATGGTACAACTTAATCAAAGTAATAATCACTGCACTTTTTGCATTTCATGTTCCTATGACTTCACTGTTCATTACTCATCCAGCCTCAATCACATAGATATACTGATAACTCAGTATAACACTTCGTGTGTGTGATGATGATGAAGTAGACTACAGTCCACAAAATTTTATCCAATGGCACTTTGTTAATCTCTAAGGTACCACAGCTCAGTGGTTTAGGTATCTGGCTGTGGAGCCAAAGGTTGGGAGTTCAATTCCCCACGGTGCCTCCTGTAAGTAAAGCCATTCTGTGTGGCGGCCTTGTGTAAACTGCACAGTCCTAGGATGCCCCTAGAGGGAGGGAATAGTGAACCATGTCTATGTATTATCTACCTGGAAAATCCTGAAAAGGGTTGCCATAAGTCTGAATTGACTTGACAGCATATGATGATGATGATTAAGGTACCACTTGGGTTTTCTTATAACAGGCCTACATGGAGACTCGTCTACAAATCATGATAGTTTATAGAGCATAATGTTTCCGTAGAGTTAAAATGGTTTGTCAATTGTAGATGTTGCAACACATGCCATATTTCTTTTCTTTTCTTTTTGTGATATCTGCTATGATGTACCTGTTGCCAATGATTCTGAAACATGCTGCCATTCTTTTGTTTAAATCACAGTGTAAATCTGTGCTGATTTTGTAGCATCTTAAAAGGCAAGACAAATAAACATATAGACCAGGATCCTGTTCAATTTTTTATGGGCACAGAACTTCAACTGTGGAAGCTGATGGAGGGATCTGACGAGGGTGTGATCATCTGCCTGGCACTACACCAACACACCCTTGTCAGGTTGCCACTGTAGCCTCCACATTGCAGCTTCACACATGCTTGAATACTGAACAGGACACAATATAGTTATTAGGCAAGTGGTAATATGAGATGTATGTTGAGTATACAGCTTACTTGTTTCTTTGGATTTTGGTTTGTCTGCAAAGGAATAAATAACAAACAATAACAAGTATTCATATAAATAGGATTTTGAGTGAGAGAAAACAGTGCATCATGTATAGAGAGATACAGCATATTCAAATAAAGGTGTAAAAGTAATCCCCTGAATTCTTTAATTGACAATATTTGCAAAAAGAAAAGAGAAAAACAAAAATCTGAAATTCTCAAATGGTTTCCTTTCTGCTGTCAACAGTTCCCTTCAGATAACTAAGTGTGAAAAAATCACAGTTGTAATTTTGGTCAGAGATGGGATAATTATTTGAAGAACAGTGGTTTTAAAATGCAAGTGGCTCTGCTCAAAGAAGGTTGGCCTGAATATGGGGCAAGCTCCAGCACTGCTCATAGAATGTTTAAACCCTGTTCCAAAATTGCATGGGACATACAAAATAGAGGGTATAGGGCAATTTTGTTTGATCCAAGGATTAATTTTCTGCTGCTGGGACCCTTGGAAGGGGGACTGCACAGATGAGAAAAAAATGCCCCAGATACAAAAATAAAATAAAATAGGAAGTGGCTAAACATATGTGTTTAGTTTGAAAAATGGGTAATTCATGGTGTGAAACAACACAGAAGGTGAAGTGATCTATTTACAATGGGAATTGTTATTCCTGGAGGCGTTCAGTAGTTGCAATTTGCTTTTTTCCTATAAAAAATGAGGCTAGAAAGGGCTGGGAGATACCCAGTGTGTTGTAGTGGATAAAATGATGGACTAGGACCCTGGAGATCAGAGTTCAAATCCCCATTTGGCCATGGAAGCTCACTGGGGGAGTGGAACTGGTATAGCCACTCCTTAAATATCTAACTTGCCTTGAAGGTCCTACTAGAGTCGCTATAAGTTGGTTTTGACTTCATGGCATATAACAAAACATAATATAACACAACATAGAAAGGGCTGGAGGCCACAAAAAAGACTGTTGGGGGTTACAAGCAGTCTCAGGTCTGAACTTTGTTCTTCCTCTGACATCTGGGGGAGGGGGACATGGAGAAAGTTGTCAGGTCAATTGTTCTCATTTTCAAATGTTTGTGATCTTAGGTTCACCACAGCCTATTTCTAGAGGTGTAGAGATCTGTTTTTGAACTACAGCTCCCAGAATTCTCCAGGCAGCATAGCCTATGTTTATAACAACTCATAATTTGTTTTTGAAAGTCAGTGTAAAGGTATTGACAACTTTTGTCCACATTTCCTTTGATGTATAATTTTTTTAAGTGTTTCCCCCTAATCTATGTATTTTAACTGGAGAATTCTATCACAAAATTTAGAGGAGATAACAGAGCGCTCAGAGATAACAGTGTTTTAGCATAAATATTAGTTCAACAAAGGTGAATTAGGTACATTCTAGAGATGTACAGATTTCTAAAACTGTGCATGGCCAAAGGCCATGCTATCTAGGGAACTGGAGGGAATTTGTCCAAAAATATAAGTCTGCATATTAAGATACAATTGAAATAATTTTTACAGCCATCCCTATTGCCACAGAACATCCACTAACTCCATTCCCTTTATTCATATCCCTGCCTTGAATTTCTGTTGAAATTTTATTTACAACTTTGCATGTTGTCTATAGTTTGAGTTACTGCAAGGGACTTTTCTGGGCTGGGGCAATTGTCTATCTACCCAACACTAACCAATTGTTCCTTCCAGCCTTTGAAATTCAAAGAGAACCCTGCATCTCTGCTGAGTGTTCTATCCCTCTCTTTCATCAGTTGATGGCAGTTGTTTGCTGCTGTTTATCTGTTTGGTTGGTTGCTAGTATGTGTGCAGTAAAGAAAGCAGCATACACAAGTTTATAATTTCAAGCGACTGCAAGTAAATAAACTTTTTAAAAAATCTTTCTCCTACAAATGTCTCAGCTTACTGAGACTTTAAGTGCCAGTGAAATGGGAAAGGGGTAGAGTCTGGGAACATGTGGCTGTTCTCCTCTGTGAATCTTTGTACTTCTACTGTGTAGCAAAAAGATAATTTTACCAGAAATTCAAAACTCTGTGACAATGTTTGGCCTGGAACAAGCCAGTGGATACACATGCCAAAAGATTCAAGTGGAGATCCTTTCATTGCCAGCCAGAAGCCACTGCAAATTATTCCCATTTGCATTCTGCAGGAATAACTAAGCAACAAGATTTTGTTCAATGGGACTTACTGCTCAGTACACATGTACAGGATTGCATGTGAGGCATTCAGAAATATAAGGATGGATGGATGGATGGCACATAGAGCCATCACAATTTTCCTTTCTTACTAAAATGTCTCATCAGGTAAAGCATTAGTTCCACAGATCAGATCAGTTAAAAGAATGCAGATCACCAAATGATGACCATGCAGAAGGAAAATGGAAGATTCCCCCTGTCTCTGCAAATAGTTACATAACAACTGAAATCCCGTCGGATATGTGTTTCAAAGGCATCTGACAGACAGACAAAACTGCTTCTAGAGATAACTATACAGACAAATTCAAGCTTGTCCATTTTTCTGAAAGTGATGTGTGATGTTCCATTGCTATGGCATTACCCTTAGATAATGTCAACTTCACTGAGTTTCATTTTACCTTGCTCCACTGCCTTTAATAATCTGTCTTCTTTCTTTTCATGTACTGCTGCAAAACAAAGATAAGGTTTATGTTATACTTCCAGTCAGAAGGAGAGTGGCTCTTCCAAACAAAAGATTCCTTTTTCTTTTTTAACCCAGACATTAATAGTATACAATTTATTTGAAGGCAACTGGCATTAATCATGATATTGATCTGATCACCCTTCATAACAGAAGTCGTAAAATTGGATAGTGTATTTTTTTTCTTACAAGAAATCTACAGAAAGATTGAAACACTGTCCAGCTGGAAAGAGAATCATAACAAAGACAACCTCCCAATAAGATCCTTGCAGATGCTAGTATGAAATTCTACAATGAACTCCGTTCAGCCTTACAATCAAATCCTGAATGCATTCACTTGGATGGATGATTTGGGTTAAATTCAACTCTTAATAAAACCTTTGAATCAATGGGGCTTGATGTACTTGTCTTCACTTATCAAAGAGGCACGATTGTGAGTCACAATTTAATTTAACCCACTGTGATCAAAAAGTTGTTTTAACACATGGCACTGCAGTAAAACTATGCTGTCCCCTTAGGCTCAATTAGATCACTGGAACAGTGTGATTACTCTGCTACTATTTAAATCCAGATAGAAAAGCCGGAGGCAATCCTTAGTCCCTGGGAAATATAGTGCCCACGTTTGCTAGACATGTTGCTGATATACCAGGTCCAGCTGGAAGTATGTAGTGGTTGTGAGAGTGGTCCCCCCCACCTCACCTTCTCCTCTGTCATGATTAAAAGAAGATGAGAAGATTCTCTTCCATTTTAGACTCACCATAATTTAGCTTGTTGTCTGAACAATACAGTGTGATCTGCTTTAACCAGGATTCATAAACTTTCTGCACTGAACTATAATCTTTTCTTCCCTGGCATTTCTACAAAATTATTCCAGTGATTCCATTGTATGCAATGTATGCAACAAGCAAAAAGTAAATGTAACCCTGGGTTAAGGGTGGGAGGGGGGTGGAAAGAAATAAACTTGTTAAATTGGGGAGAGATTAAGGAGTTACCTTTTTTAGTCAAATGGGCAGCAGGTTCTATTTTGGTTCGTTCTGTTTCTGCAAAATTACAATACAAATAAAAATGGAGAATGGACATTGCACTAAGAAACTGTTAATACATTACTGGACCGTCTATACGAATCTACCTGTAAAACCTGAGAAAATACATTTCTCTATGCAAATCTTTCTAATGATGCTCCATTTATGTAGAACAGTAGACTGTGCAAGAAAATGAGGCTAGAAACATAATAGTATAAGATATAAAATGCAAATTTATGTTTCTTAATAAAATATAACATTTATTTTTACTGTTTAATTTATTCAAACACCAAGAAAAGAATAGAATCTTTCTAAAATAAAAATGTTTTTGTAAGTATAAAGAGTGAAATTAATTACCAGAGAATGAACATAGACATAAGAAGTGCTTTTTAAAAAAAGAATCATACATACACACACGCACACCAACATCAAAACAAAAAACCCACCATTGTATTAAATATTGTCAATAAAGGCAACTGAATTCCTTCAGAAATACAAAGCTTTCCAGAAATTAAGTTAACATGTGGCTGACATGAAAAGTATGGGAATTTAATTTAACTTTGATCCTACAGTCTTTAGGGAAAGAAGTGAAACACAGAATGGTATTATTAATATGATTGATAACTTGAGAAGGAAAATTGCAGCAGGCAATTTAGAAACCTGCGCTTTAGAAAATGTAGCATGAAATTATTTTTTGTGCCAGCAAAAATCCCCCACAATGCTTACCAGTTAACTAATGTCCCATGTTAATTCATGTCACCCCTTTGTGTACATCTGAGATGAGGAATGCCCAGAGGTTGGACATAACTTAGTTATAACTGCTTATAATTTGTTTCTTTGCCAATAATGAAGATATAATTGATTGAGATTATGATTGCAATCTAATAAGAGATACCTTTGTTGAACTTGTGTGTCTTCTTAGTCATTTTTATACAAGAGATAGGCAAAAAGTGACCTGTGGGTCTCAGCCCCCTAAGGACCCAGTGGAAGTCTTCAGCCCTCCCTATGCCCTGACCCTGAGCCCCTCAACCACATTTCAAAAACTGAAAAGCCCCTCACTTCATCTGGGGTAAAGGGGCAATTCCATCAGAGTTTTCAACACCATATGGTGTTGTAGACCTGACTTCCTTTTTCCACAACTGGAGACGCCTTCCAGTGACTCCTGGGTTTCTAAAGAAGAGCTTTCCTGGACCTAATGAGGTTTATAGAGTACAAAGCAACAGCTGGTGAAGTTGTCCTCTCCCCAAGGACACAAGGGGACTTTAAAATTCATTTTTCTTTAAAAGAAGGGTCACGGGGTAGACTGCCCCAAGGTCTAGGGATGGAATATGGACTTCTAGAAATTAACCACACCTCTTTAATAGTTACAAGGCCTTAAATGACAGTGGAAGAATATCATATGATTCAAATGCTGCCTCATGCTTTGTTGTGGGTTTGACGTGGCAACATGGTGGGAGTGAGAATTTTTTTGTATGACATGCTTGATGCAATACTATGACATGGCCTAATATAATAAACCTTTTTTAGATAGACAGAGAGACAGACAGATCGATCGATTGATCAATAGATAGATATGTGTGTGTATGTATAATTAATATCAATGTTATAAATATTTAAAATATTATAAATATATAAATAGTATACGTATGAGAACCAGTGTGATAGAGCTGTTGGCTAGAACTCAGGAAACCTGGATTCAAATCCTCACTTGGCCATTGAAACTCACTTGGATTGGGATGACAGCAGTGCTAAACCATTCCTTGAATACCTGTGATGCCTTGAAAATTGTATTAGGGTCAACACAGCTTGGAAGTGATGTGGTGGCATGTAACACACACAATATTGTCAATATTTATATTTTTGTACTAAATTTATTACATATATAATACGTAGTTATGTTTGTTTGTATAAACATTTTTAATTCCTCACCTTTTGGTTTATGAGTTTCTTGTGTAACTAGGAAGTAAAATAAATCAGGAAAATATGTTATAAACATGTCAGTTCCAAAAAATTGCATATGTACTCCTGCCCCACAACCAAACTGATTGGAAAAGGTAAAGAAAAAAAACAACAAAGTTTGAAAAAATTGGACTTTTGAAAGAGCTGTGGCTCTTATTATGGTTACTATGTTTACTTGTTTGATTACAGAGTTTACAGAGAGATCTTTTTAAAGTGTTTGCAGAGGGAATCCATCTGAATTGTGCCTAGTCACATTCCCCTTATAAAATCACTAATTATTTTATGATATATTCATTTCTATAACATCCTGTTAATGGACACTTTCAGCTAAACAGAACAATTCCATTTTCTGTATTAATTTTTATGCACATCTTACCTGATGCTTTTACAGGCACATCCTTCACTGGTTGCTTGGCTGCAACATACATATAAAAGAGTAAATAGCTGGTTGTAACAAATTTTGAAAAGCTATTATACTACGTGAGCATGTTTGGAAGGAGCAAATTTTAGAAAATAAGAGGGTACGTACCTCTTTCTACTGGCTTTTCTTTCTTGAATGGTTCTACAAAGTAGGAGAGACAAGAATAGCAAATTATTTCTATGCCTTGGAGTTCACAACACAGTTAACACAGAACCCATGTACACGCCACCAAGAATATGGAGGCAGAGCAAGGCTGTAGAAGTGCCATTTCAGAATGCAGGTGCAAGATTGTATCTTCAGTGCTTCCCCTTATGAACAACTACCTGTAAGTAAGTCAGCACATCAGTGGCTGGTGTAGACATTCTGCATTGCATATATCTTGCAAGCAGGTATGTACTAGTATGCATGGTGAGTGGCTGGGTTTTGATTGGCAGTGATAAATTGGATGTTTGCCAGGAAAATCTATTAAAAATCTAAGACTAGTTGGGAGGAGAAATGGAATGTGGATGGGACTGTGTTCTGATTGGCTGGTGTGCTGCCTGCCTGACTGGAGAGGTGTTGTTATATAAGATGTCAGGTGTGTGAAAGAGAGCAGTTGGCTTGGTTTTGCTAGAGGCAGTCAGTTTGATGAGACTTTTATATTAGGTCGGAATGAAGTGTTAGTCTAGAAGGGACAGGTAGTAATGAGCTGTGCTGAAGGACTATAATGTAAAAGAGATTTCATTTGCATGATGCTAACTTAATAGTTTTTAATACTGGGCCTTTTTATTCCTTAAAAAAATCTTTTTGTTTGTTTATTTTTGAAAACAGCAGTCATAAGACAGAAAAAACATAAAGTTTGGTGCAGGATTATCTGCATTTCCAAAAGTGGCACTTCTATAACAATTTGCCTGGGCTAAGGTTAATCCTCGAGATTCATCTTGAAGTTGACAAATCCAATACACATTCCTAATACTTAGAAATCAGATGTCTTCTGATATTTTGGAGTATGTTCAGTAATAAGCATCTTCATTCAACAAGTATTTATTGTTAAGAATATTTAAAATAATAATATTATGTGTCAAACTCCCATCTATATTTGAAGCATATATTCTATAGCTTTGATGTAAACCCCTTACAGTTTGCTGGAATATGCTGCAAATTTCTAATCACAGCTAGCTTGCTCCCCCTACCTTATTCATGCAGAAGTATCATTGTTGAAGAATAAACTAGCATACTCAATATTATATGCTGTGAAATACGAATCAGAACACTGTAACAAAGCCTATTACTACTGTTGCTATTTCTGCACATCTGTACTCCAAATAAACAATAGTTAAGAAGGATATTTTGAAGTAAAGTTCTAATTGTAGTTTGTGGGCAGAGCCCACCTTCCAATATATACATGGGATCTCAGGCATGAATCTTTTCCCTCTTTGCTTCCTCAAATGCAGTAGTGCTGATGCATGGGGGAGCTGTAGTGCATGCTATAATAATGACTCTGGAAAGATTTAGCTACTGAGGTGTGTTGTGTGTTTGTTTGTGTGTGTGTGTTTTTTATCGGAACGCCCATAATTCTCCAGTACTTCCCCATGCAGAATTCTGGGAGTTCCAGACAACAAACACATATCTGCAGACACCATCATTTAACTCATTTGGACAAGGCTGCAGCCTCCTTCTGGGCCTTCGTTTTCTGCTGCAATGTTTCCTGGCAAGAAGCTTCCATAATGCTTGCTGGGGGTTGTGGTTCTAGGAGTGTGCAATTCAGGCTTGTCTGAGATTCCAAATCCTAGAACTCTCAATTCTGGGAGTTCTAGCTGCCAGACTCACATGTACAGAATGACTAGGCTGGAAGTCTTCATGCCTAGAACAGGGTAACAGCTTATGTCCAAGCTGCCTGTTAGGGAAGGAAATTGCCCTGGTATTTTATGGTCTCTCAGCAAGTACTGTGGCAACTTCCTTTTCTAACTGGTAGTTTGGCAGCACAGCCTGTCCTAGACCATGAAGCCTTCCAGACTGGCCTATCTTCAGGTGAGCATAAATTAGGAGTATGTCTGGCAGGTGGACCTCCCAGAATGGAGAATTCTGGAACTTGTAATAGAACAAAGCAACAATAACAACAACTGGCACACACCTAGTGATTCTTCAGGAGGTACCCTCTATAGAGGGTACCTCCTGTCTCTGTGAAACATCACAGAGGCAGTTTCTGTGAAACATCACAGAGGCAGTTTCGCAGAACTGCCTCTGTGAAACATCACAGCAGTTTTCTCCCAGAAAGTGTTGCAACAGGAAATAAGAGCAGTAATGAGAACTCAGCCTTTCTCTGGATGAGGGAAATGAAGGTGTCTGTGGGCTGAAACTCCCAGAATTCTGTGTGACGAATTCTGCGGAGGAGTTATTGTTCCTGTACTTGTTGTTTTACTGTAAATAGTAATTGCTTTATAATGAAGGAATAATTCTGCTGATAGATGTCTTTACTAAGATGAGAACTGCCATTACAAATCCCCTGAATTTGCTCTAAGTGCTGGCATCATATTTCCAGAGGAAAACTACAATTCAAAATGAGTACTGTCTTTTTGTCATGTGAGGAGTTATAGATTTGTGAAGCAAGAAAAATGTTTGCCCTTGAAGTAGTCTGCAGCAGTTTCATGTGGAGCCAAATGGAAGGAAACGTTCTGTATGAATGCTATGTAAAAATGGGCACATGTCCCTACACACTGGTGTCCTATGCATGTCTACTCAGAGATAAGTCTCACATGAGTTAGTGGAATTCACCTCCAGAAAATTTTAAAGTCTTCACTTTTATATGCCTATCAAGAAGAAGATATTTCACCCATCTCATCTTAGGGTGCAACTACGTTGGATCTGCAGACTGCTACTTTGATTTGCAGCCTATATTACAATTGAAATTGCAATCACTACTCATACAGGGGCTCCAAAATGATTCAAGAGTTCACCCTTCATGTAGAAAGTGAGGCAATTCACATTCGAGCCCATAGCCTCACTTCCTTCCTTCCCTCCTCTGGTCCCATCTCTGATGATCCTGCCTCTGATGATCCTTTTATGATTTGCCGTGAAGCCACTTGATCGCCACATTCCCCTACCCATCAATTTCTTCTTTTCCTTACCTTCAAGTAACGCATGATAAACAATTCATCGTGCCAATAGTTTAAAACTATATGTGACCAGAGATGAGGTAATTCCTGCTTGTATTCCTTACTTGTATTTTGTGTGTGGGGGGGGGTTGCGATGTGCCCCCTCTTACCTGTGCAGTGGTGATCCTCAGGCTTCCCTTCCAGGAGCCGGCTACTGCCTACACTCACTGCACCAGCCTTTTAGCTGGGTGTCAGTTGCATGGGTGGAGGGAAGCAGCCAGCTCCCAGAAGGGAAGCCTAGCCTACTGCCTCTGAGGATGGTGGCTGCGGCAGGAACAAGTAGGGAGGCCCAGCTGTGGGGAGGTGTGGTAGTGGTGCTGGGGGAGGAGGAGGGAGGGGCACAGTGGCTGGGGGAATGGCAGGGGTAGGGAAAAAAGACTTCAGACTTGGAATTGGGAATTAGTCCCCAAGACTCAGACTCGGACAGGAAGAACTGCCAACATCCCTGGTGTAAAGAAGCAAAGAGGGTGCATAGGAACAGCATGGAGGTAAGAGAGCTGCTCTGCTTCCTGCCACTTTATAGCTCCCGGTCCCATAATTCTGCCTTGGGACTTCTAGATAAATTATGGGATTGGAAGGCCCTCCCCAGTCCTATCTCTATTATAATTGAAATAGAAATATGTTTCATCATGCTGTTATCAATCTGATGTCAGAGTGCTAATTATTGGCGAGCCCCTTTTGATTGCCCTTCAGACAAATGATTTCTGGCCATTCTCCTGGAGTTTTGGATCAGAAGCAAAGCAGAGAATGAGACTTGAACACTGGAAAGTGGCTTGGGAGGGAGGAGTTTCTCTCAGAAACTGCACAATGTTCACTGAAGTTGGGAACACACATTATATTTGGGAAGGATTTCCGTTCATTAGCCGGAAACTTGCTGTGATAAACGGAAGGAACTCCTGATTAGAGATGGGTATGAACTGGGAAAATTGTGGTTTGTGAAAGTTCATGGTTTGCTGCTATTCATGAACCACAAACTTTCACAAACTTTCCAACAAAACAAACTGTTTTGTGGTTCCACATGCAGCTCGCTAAAGAGCACTTTCCTGGGAAGACCTGCTGGGGTGTGTGCGCTAAAACTCAGACATCCCAAATCCAATCTTCACCAAACCTGGAGGAGGTGTAGAGGAGAGTCAGATGAAGACTTGCTGTGAGTTTGGCATCTCTAACTCACATGGGGGCTGTTCTGCTGCTCACGGAATTTCCAAATGATACAAAGCGTACAAATCACCAATGCCGATAATAGTTTGGTGTTTCATTTCATTCTGGGCAGGTGCATTTCCCCGAAGTGGCATGGAATGAATCACTAAATGGCCAGATTGGTGAGTATTTTTGCTTCATGGTTCATTTCGTGCCCATCTCTACTCCTGATGTTTACTATCTGCTAGAACACACACCATTATTTTTTACGTAATATAGAGCACACTGAAGGTACACTCACAGTAGCCACCAGGTGGTGCTACAGTGCAATAAAAAACAGAAAGAATGCTTTTAATTTTTTTTCCCAAGGTGATTAAATAACATTGAAATAAAGAAACAGGAAGGCATGCAATCATTTACCTCGTGCAGCTACCTTCACAGAAGCTGGTTGGGCTGCAGGAGCTTTTTCTGGTTCTTAAAATGAGAACAAATTAAAGCAATAACTACAAGGCATTCTATAACAAAAACAGAGAAATCGGAGGAAACTACAGACGAAAAATATTGCCCTTAGCATCTCTCTTAAAGAGAGAAAGAAGATTATTAAAAACAAAGTGCCTGTTGGTATTCTACTAAATCAAAAGCATGGAAAAAGTAATGAGCAAAAATGGTTATTTGGAATCACTTGATAATTACTACCATTAACCAATGCTGGGGAGGGGGGAAGGTTTACTGCATCATTCAACATTAGAACTTAGTAGTCTTGCCCCCACTTTTTTTGAAAAAACTAATTTTCCACATGCATCTGTGGAAGTGTTTTTTTCAGAAGTAAAATACAGCTTCTGCATTTGAATTCTGAACCTTGTTTTTCTTTTCTGGGTTACATGAGTCCCTATTAAATCAACCAATCAATCACATTATCGCTGCCTGTTTCCTAAACCTCGAGTGTAGGCAAGAGCAACCATTCTTCATGGGGAATGAATGGCTCCCTGGGGGCCCCTGGCCCATTTGAAGGGGGGCACAGACTGGAAACCGTTCTTCACACAGCACCTGATAAGGTTCGTTATGTGACTTATGCAATCCTGATTTGGCCTATATTTCTTTCATATTGTGTTTATGGCCATGACCAAAAAAAGGTTGAATATGGCTAGGCTAGAGTCACCAACCCAACTTTTATGTTTCATGTATGTGCAGTAATAAAATAAAATCTAGACTTAAATTTGGAAGAGCCTTCCTGGATGCATCTTTTAGGGTTCTTAGCATTGTATACAATTAGAGTTAGGTTCAAGCTTTTCTCTGCTATGCTGTCTTGACCCTCCCAATGTTTGCTTCACCAGAACATGCTCAGGAGGTCCATGTGGTCCTCCTTGCTAGTCCATTTTGCAGAATATTGAACTGTCACCCTGTATGTGTTGGATTCTCACAGTGGAAAGCAATGTGTTACAAGTAATGGCGTATTTGAGTGTTCAGTGCGAAGCTCTGTTCAGCTCCTATGATATTGTTCAAATGAACACATTTATGGTGTTTCCATGATCAGAAACCCTTCCTTGACCACATAAAGCTGTAAGTGTATTTGTAGACCTTCACAGTGAACCCAGAAAAATCTGTAGGACTTCTCGGTAGGATGAAGATGTGGAGATCAAGGCTTACATGCACTGCCCCCATCTGCATTAACCTTTCAGTCCTATATATTTGAATCGGGCTACGAATTCCACTAAACTGGAGATTGCAGGACACAGCCAAGCTTGGCACCCTCTACTTTGGGGACTTGTCTTTAATTCATCAAGAACTTTGGCAGCCTTTCTATATCAAAAGTGTCCTCTCTGGAAGACACATATATATCAGGAACAGGGGGCTCAAAAGGGGAACAAGCCAGAATAAGGGGCAAGAAGATGGCTCAGATGCAGATCTGGCTCCCATATAGGGCAGGAAAATGGGTGCCTGGAAAATTGATACGGTACCCAGTTGGTAGGGTAAAAAGGTCTTCATTTTCAAAAAGTGGATATGTAACCCTTCTCAGTTCTTCTATCCAGTTTTTGGTTACCAAGAATACATTCAGCTAAGATCACAGCTGACATTTCAGTCCTTATAAGAGCTGCTTTTTCAAGTCATATGAGTGAAAAACAAATTTAAAAAGAAAGGAAATAACTGTCAGTCACAAATAAGAATGTGGAATTGGAAATACGTGTGAATTGATTTAGAATGGAAGCAGCAGCTGAAGTCTAAACATGCCATTTTAGAATTATAAATGATGCCATCTTCTCTTCTTTGCATCTTTTTGCAGTATTATTCAATTCTCTGCATGTCTACTCAGAAGTAAGCCCCACTGAGATCAATGGGGCCTACTTCCCACTAAGTGCAGGATTGCATAGGATTGTAGTCTAAATAACTGTGATTTATGTATATCTAGACAAGCTGCTCTAAACCTGTGCTGGACGTGGAATAAGTTGTACAGACATCATTGCAAAATGACTTTTACTTTTCAAACCCTTGATCAAAACTACTTCTTTCTTATCCATATGAGTTTTTAAAAAACAACACTTCTATTATTACACAACTTCATAGTATTGAATGTTATTTTATATATATTAATAAATTATTCACAAAAAAGAAAATAGCAGAATAACACATCTTCTTGAAGGGCCAGGGCCGGCCCTATTGTTGGAAAAGGTGAAGCAGCTGCTTTAGGGAACTGATTTTGGGAGTCATGAAAGAGCGGCAAATGATTAGTAATTTAAATACTGTTGTCCTGCAGTCCTTGCTGTATTTTTCACTGCCAGACCGAAGGAAGCCTTAGGATTTATGTCTTTGTCACAAAGGAAGATAGAAATGGATATGTCCTCAGAAAGGCCACAGTCAGACCCTTCTACTCCTCAACCTGGGACCTATTTTCAGTACCAAACTACAGGCCTCCAACATGTGCTTGCAGAATGCCTCTTCTTCCCCTGCTCTTACATCTCTGAGATGAAGAGCAACAAAGCTCTGCCACCCTCTGAAGCAGCATCTTTGGTAGAAATTCCTCTCTCCGTCAATCCTTTGTTTTAATGTGAATGAGGCCTGCCTCTTCCACTCATTTTTTCTGTGCTCAAGACCCTTCTGCCCTTTTTCAACATTTCCTATTAACACCCCTTTTCTTTTATCAAAAGCAATAAAAAGCCTAGAAATTTCAAGGGGAAACTCATTTATTCTTGGGTGTACGTACATTGCACTCTGGACTAAAAATATTTCTAGGTTAATCTGCTGCCTCTATTAGCATGTTTTCCAGGAATCACTTCAAAGCATGCTAATTACCACATTGAGATGAAATTAATCATAAAGCAGCTTTCGGCCATGGGGGTCTGCTGAAGCATTCAAGAAACGCTTTATAGTTGCCAGATATGGAAATTTTAAAAGGTGTCACTTGTAGTTGATATGAATCATTTATCACAATAATCTGCTATTACTGGAATCTATAAAACCTAAATACACCAGCAACATTATACACACTAGCACATGTGATGTAGAATTAAATACCACAAGCGCTTTTAGAAACATTTGGGATATTTTGGTACTGTTTAGATAAAGAGGTACTTTTGTATCTCTAGCTGGTCGGATCGTGTACAAACCCATTTCAAGATGAAATGCCCCCCCCCCCAATCCCTTTCTATAATCCATGTGTGACAAACTGAAAAGGCACAATGTTCTCTGTGCAGCTTTTCAAGATAAAATATCTTCTTTGTTGGGCAGCGTGGGACAAGGAGCTTGATCTTAAAGCAGAATAATCTGGAAGGATGGATCCTTAGAGATTAAAGCCCCAGTCTAAGTGGAATGTTATTTCTAACATCTCGCATGATCAAGTGCTATTTTCTCTTGAAAGTGTGCATAGAATTTTTGTATCTTTTAAGTTGATCTAATAAACTTAAAATTTACCTCACTATGGATTTTGGTGTTTTTCTTATGGCCAGCATGGGTTCCCCTCTGTTTTATAAAACTTGGATACTAAATTTAGCTCGTTCAGCAGTAGGACTGGAGAAAATTGATTTCGTGCCATCTGGATTAGGACCTTAATCTCTGAGGGTTCATCACTCCAATATGAAATAGAGTCCTTCAGGTGGCTTCTGTTGACTTGTTTTATCTGATCCAGAATGTAAAATCATCTCCAGCCTCAACAGAACAGAAAATGCCTAAAATGTTCTGTTCTCTTCCTACAAAGGGGTCTGTGGCCCTAGTAGCTTGTGGTCCGAGTCTGTGTTTTCAACACTGAGATTCCATTGCTTTTTATGACCCTTCTAATTCCCAGCAAAACTAGGGACGATTCATGGTGAAATCTAATGATGAGACCTATTTCAGTATTTGCAACTTCATATATGAGGACAGCATGAAGCCTACATTGCTGCAATTCCAATGTCCTCTCTTTTTTTGTAACATGACATCTGATGAATGGATATTTTTGTCTCAAAAGTAGAGGTGTGCAGACTGGTGTTTTGCAACTACAGCTCCCAGAATTTTCCAGATAGCCAGGAGCCATGCTGCCTGCAGAATTCTGGAAGCTGTAGTCCAAAAACACAAATTTGTACACTTTTACTCAAAAGCTTGCTTAGAAAATGTTCTGTCTTTTATTTTTCAGGTTTTTTAGTTGAACCAATAATGGTGTCACTGCAACGCCCAGCTTCCACTGCATTAAATTAAAAAGCAATCAAATACTGCATGAGCACCTAGGGACCCTATAGATAATTAAGTCCAGCCCCTGGAGGCATAGTGGAGAATCAAATGCCCAATCTCTGGCTCTACAGCCAGATAAACCATTGAGTTATCCAGCAGTTCTTCTTAAACCCTTTTCCAGAGATACTCTCATTTTATATTCAATAGATGACTGTTTCCTTATTCAGTATGTTCTTCATACTGAATTACAAATATTCTTCATTGTAGATTTTGGGGTTTTTTTTTTTTGCTTAAGCCAGAATGTAACATAATGTTCAGAACTGATTTTTTAGGACAGAATATTTTTGGATGTTTCTACAGTGTGTAGGCAGTGGGGTTGGGAATTCTACACCATCACAAATACTCTTCTTTCTTTTCAGTTACAGGAGAAGGCTCTTCTTTTACTGGTCCTGTGAATGCCACACAGGTAGACACTCTGCTTCTTTATTTTGGTAAGCAAATATTTTAACAAACATGCTCTAGCTATATCTTTATTTGTTGGAAGTAAGGGAAGGGCACAAATCTCAAAGAAAAAGCATTGCATAGTCCCATTCTTTTACTTGTTTCCAACGCATGCGGCTCCGTTTTTACCTAAGGCCTTGATCAACATTCCTTTGAAGTACAGTAAACTAGCAGCAATACAGCAGCTGTAAATGACATCTAAACTACACACAGGGTGATAAAAACTAAGCCCCTGTTGTGCTTTTCATACAAGTATACCCCTAGGTGGTTTATAATAAACCACTATGTCTTATTGATTTTTTCCCCCAGAACTCTCCCTCCCCCTCCCCAAATATTTTTCCCCCACAAATAGCTTTGCATGATATAAAGGCTAGATCAAGTAAGAGTTTAAACAAAGGCAACTGGTGCAACTAATGAAGATGAGTTAGTTGTCAAACTAAATACTGCTAAAATATCCTGTGAAATTTTCAAGTCTTTTGATAATGTAACAATTTTTTTAAAAAAAAATCAATTAGTTGCCTACTCTGTGCTTCTTTCCTGTGATGAAATTTAGTGGCATGCTTAGGTTACCAGCAGGGACAGATTTTCAGATGTTAAAGACTTCCTCCTTTCCTCCTGCGGCTCCCACAGTTTCCACATAATGAAATGAATTACTCTTGAGTCTGACGGGACAAAAGCCTCAGGAAGCAGTGGTTACGTTGCTGTACAGTTGCCAAAACTCTGCTCATGACCGAGGTTCAGTCCCAGGTAGCCAGCTTGAAGTTCACTCAACCTTTCACCCTTCAAGATCGGTAAATTGAGTACTCAGCTTGTGGGGGGGGGGGGGATAATTAAATTATAATCCACCCAGAGAGTGTTTTTAAGAGCTATGAGGTGGTATATAAACAGCACACTTTGGGTTTTTTTGCTTTTGACAGAAGGAGGAATTCTTTAATTACCTAATATCGTGCCCTGTCAGTGATGTCATAATTCTTCCACAAGTATGAGTTATGCATCAGTGTTTCAGCCTGCAGATTATAGGTAGCATTCAGACAGTCATATTTAGAACAGATTGTGGACAGCCACATTGCCAGTGCTCCCCCATCCACTATGACCTCACCCTACACTGCCCCTGCACTACCGCATTTGCTACTGCAGTGGCAGCAATTCTTCACCCCAGTTCCTTGTGCTCCAAGACAAAGATACAAATAAATCTTGCTGTTGCTGAGATTCTAGTCAATATTAATATTCTCTCCTTTATAAAATTTTAGCTCCAGTGTGAGAACCTGACAACAAATTTGCTCTTATTGAATTTTCTATCATCTGTGCAAAATATAATTCGTGCAGAACTCCTCTGTTTCTGAGCAAAAATAGTATGTTTTCCCTTTTTACAGCAAACATATATAGCAAGCATGAAAGGACAAACTGGTTGATATGAAAAACATGAACAACCCATGAAACTGGTACTACTATCACTAGTTCATACAACAAGGCAATAGTTACTATATTTTCAGTTATTCCACATTTTACAGAAATCTGCAAAAAAAAAAAAAACACCTCACAAAATGTGTCTTTTTTTTTTTTAGACCAACAGGGGAAAAAAGCCAGTCCTCTCTGCATTGAGCAGATATATTCAGAAGCTTTCTTGTTCACCATATGAGGACTAATCAAGTCAGGATTTATACCACTACTCTGAGAGCACACGTCTTATTTAGAAAATGAATTTTGATTCTGGGACATTTCTGAGGATGTGATTCAGCTTGAACAAAAAAAAAGTGCACAGTCCTTGTGTGCCTTATTTTAGAATGAAATAATGAAAACAGTGGTGGCAAATTCAGCAGGGGAGAGCAGGAGTCAGTAACGGCTGATGACACCAAGTTCAGAGATGCTGTGAGTCTGCACTTTACAGGAAATATCCAAGGTGTCTCACTTCTTGTGAGGACAGAGTTCAGCCCCTTCAGTAACTCCAAACTAAACAGCAGACTAAAACCCAGAGGGGATTCACAGCACCTCTAAAACTGGAATCATCAGCTGCCATTGGTTGGGAAATGGGGGCTCAAAAGGGAGGAGTGCATGCATCGTGGACAGACCATGATGCCCACATCTTGAGTAGACCTATTGAAATGAGTAGAACATAAGTGAAGCATGTTAATTTAAATTAACTAATTTCAATGTGCATAGGTATTGACCAAGCCTGAATCTAACTGCACACTATAACATATACAATAAAAATTTCATGCATGTTTATTTTGAAGTAAGCCCCATTTGGTGTGGGTAGGTTTTACTTCCAGGTACATGGAAATAGGACTGCAGCCATGCAGTGCAGTCCAAAGCAAGGTCATTCAAACATTAGTCCCCCTGAGTACAGTAGAATGTTATTTCCTAGCAAGCGTTATTAGGATTGCAACCTTAGCCTACTGCTGACTTACTGTAAATACATTGCTGATGAAATGGCTGAAGTCTTTCCGACTTTCTATTTAATGCCTACAGACCAATCAGCATTTCCACTTGCATGGATATATAAATCTACAATAACCACACTGACTTCAGTGCTTCCAAGAAACTAAATAAGCAGGTTTCTAGATACAGTATGTCAGCCATATGTGTGAAATCATTTCCTGCATATTTGACACATTAATGGTAGCTTTTAAACCAATACATCATGCATGGATGATACTTAATGTTCCATTTGCTGCCCCTAGCAAAGTATTCATATGTGTTAAAATAAAATCAGCAGCAGGTGGCATATGTTCTCTCAAAAACAACAACACACACATAGTCTATCATCTGTGTATTTTAATTAGTGAGAGCAAATTCTTAGTATAGCCTAGTCAAATATCAGATATGCAAATATGCCAGCGGCCCATGCTAGGTGCTGGATTCTGCGTTCGATAAGATCCCTGAAAGGAACGTTTCCAAGTTCTGGATTTCAGTGCTAGTGGCTGAACTATGTGCTTTATTTCTACCTGAATATCTAAATGTCAGTTAGCTACCTGAACAAACCAAGAACAAACTAAAACTATAGGGGTGTCCATCAGCTTTGTCCAAATGAAGCAGAGACACTTGTACATTACTGGAACATAACAGAGGTGAATCTTCAGTCATGCCCCAGTTGGGTAAGCTAACCTTACATGTCACAAAAGATTTCTCTGACATTTTTGGGGGTTAAAAATGCTGACATTTCAACACAAATACCTGGCACTAGGTCCTGGAGCAAAAGAAGGAAGCACCAGAATAGAAGACTGACAACTGAAACCCAGTGAAAACTAAAATCTCCCTTGAAAACTCAAATTGCTAAGTCCTGGGGAGGACTTGGGGAGGTTGACATGTGCCATCAAGTCAGAAACAACTTGTAGTGATCTCAGTAGTGCTTTCAAGTTATTGAGATATTTAAGGAGTGGTTTTACCAGTGCCACCCCACTAGTGAGTTTTTGTGAGGATTTGAATCCAGGTCTCCTGACACCTATCCTGTTGAATATGCTCAATAAAGTGTCAGGTGGATGGAGTTCTATGGAAAGGTATTTTGTTATGACAGTTCAATTTGCTCACTAAACTAATCCTCATAGGAAATGCCTATGTAAAGAATTCTAGGCAACCTGGTACTTTCTTGATGTGTTTGACTACAAACTCCATTCCATCTCAATTGAATTGTATGTGTGTGGGGGGATGGTATTTCAAAGCATCTGGGAGGAAAATGTCAAGGGTAGCTGTGAACACATTTGGGCATCTTCTGGGCAACAACAATACTGTCTGCTGTTGTCTGATCCCTCCACTCTGGAAAAACAAAATGGGGTTGTGTCTGACATAAAGAAGAAAAATGTTCGGTAAACACTTGAGGGGACCCTGGCAAACATTCTCAAGTATTTTCCATTGGCTGCACCAGCAATGGTAATGAGCAAGAGAGTGAGGTACTTTTGCTGATGGGTAGCAGTAACGACGAAGACAGGAGGGCCTGGCGTGCTCTGGTCCATGGGGTCACGAAGAGTCGGAAACGACTAAACAACAACAACAAACAGTAACGACAACAATCTGCCCACTGTTCCAAAGTAGTTAGTAAAAGAAGGTTTGTTTTTGTTTTTTTAAACCAACTTCCAAGTTCTGCTCCAGTCAGTGTGATGCCAGACACAGACAATATGGCACTGTCTTCAAACTCAACATGTAGAAACATTGCTTCTTGGACTGTATAGTCATATGGAGTTGCAGTAAGGAAAAAAAACTCTTGTTTTTAAGATCTGCTTTAACTTACACAGTATCTCAAACAGAATTTAGTATTGCACCTGTCAGTAATGTTCAGAGCATTACCTCCATATTTGCTTCTTGATTTTTCATGTTTTACTACACCAAATTTATAGCCATTTATAGAATGGCTATTAAAAATAAGGTAAAATGTATTTCAGACTCATTTTAAAAACTGTGGTGGGTGCTTTAATTTCTGTCCTGCTGATTTTTGTTATTATTTTAATTCCGTAATTGTGCATGGCTTTATGAATGGAGATTAATGAAAAAGAGTTACAATGACTCATACAGGAGCACATCGGAAGTAGAGTCAGAAATCTCAGTCAGAGGAAACAACAGTAAAATAAATGAATGGGAAGGCAGTTCATTTGTATTTTTTTGTAACAGAAGAAACTAACAGCGAAGTACAAATGGCATGTTTTCATTATGCAGTGCTTAACACTGCTTGGCTGCTTAAATCTTATGCTGAAGAAGAATAAAGATTATGTGACTGCCAACAGTTACTGTAATTATATACAAGGATGGAATATGAGTGTGTAACTTGCAATATAAAGGTACAATATACAGTATTAAAATGATGATACTTTCCCATGCTTTTCTACCTGATAATTGCAATTGTTGCTCAGGTCTACATGTGAAAGGGAACTTGCCGTGCTAGTCGTTACTTTTCAGCAGTCCTGCTACTGTTTTCACATATGTGATTTGGTATACTACACATTATCAACACATTGTATTACAGGTAACTTCATTACTTGTAACTAGTTGCTTCCAAGCCTGCTATTGCTACACCACACCATTTTTTGCCCATAAGAGAAGTTCTGTTGAGATAACATCAGATAACCTCCAAATCTGCCTGCTGGGTGTGGGGTAGAATGAGACACGGGCACCTTCCTAGTAGTGTAGAGAACTCTGCATGTGTAGGGACAACATATCTGACTGCAGGTCCAGTGTTGTGAACAAAAATCTCCATAGATGTGAAGCACTACTGATTACATTCCCACTGTCGGTAGCTGGTGCTATACCCCAATAATAATAATAATAATAATAATAATAATAATGATGATGATGATGATGATGATGATGATGATGATGATGATGATGATGATGATGGAGAATATTTTGAAAACAACAGAAACAAAGGCTCAATATAAGAAACAACAATTTGAAAATAAATTAAACAGCTGGAAAAATAAACCACTACATGGACAACACCTGAGAAATATTGATGGAAAGCATGATCATAATTCAATATGGAAATGGCTAAAACTAGGGACCCTTAGGAAAGAAACTGGAGCCTTAATTTTTGCTGCACAAGAACAAGCACTCCAAACCAACGTGATGAAAGCTAAGAGCCAAGGAATTAGTGCTAAGAGCAAATGTCGACTTTGCCGAGAAAAAGATGAATCTGTGTCACACCTCATCTGTGAACATCCAAAGACTGCAGAAACAGATTACAAAGTTAAACATGATAGAGTGGCAAAATTAGTGCACTGGTCATTATGAAAAAATATAATTTGCCAGCCTCCAAAAACCTGTGGGAACATCAGATAGAGAAGGTGTCCGAAAATCGTCAAGATCTTGTGGGATCTTTGGATCCAAACTGATAGACACCTTGAACATAACACACCAGACATAATAGTAATAGACCGAAGAAATGTCTGGATCATTGACATTGCAATTCTGGGGGACGCCAGAGTTGAAAATAAAGAATTGGAAAAACTAACAAAATACAGAGATCTGGCAATCGAAACATTTTGCTTGTGAACAGTGGTCCTCATCATCATTGGGGCTTTGAGAACAATATCAAGAAATTTCACACAGTACTATAAGCAGTTGCAGATCTCAGAAATCACACCATCAGATCTACCAAAAATGGCAATATCAGGAACAGCATACATACTGTGCTGATATTTAACAGATACTTAGGATTTTGGTTAAAACTTGTATCTGTTATATAAAACCAGTCAACGTTTTTATAATTTTGATTGACTGTGCCTGGTAACTGGCAATACTAGGTCTCCAGGGATTCAGGTAGGATTGTGTTCTCACTACCTGGAGATTCCTGGTGTTTGGTAGAGTTTTCCCATCTGAATACTACCTAGACCTGACTCTGCTTAGCTTTCCAAATCAGATGGGATTTTGTGTGTTCAAGGTAATATGCATCCCAGTACACATTTGTACTGTGATGAACTGACTCTCTAGATCAGTGGTTCCCAACCTTGGGTCCCTAGATGGACTACAACTCCCAGAAATCCTAGCCAGCGCAGTTAATGATGAAGAATTCTGGGAGTTTTAGTCCAGGGACATCTGGGGACTCAAAGTTGGGAACTACTGCCCTAGAGCAATGATCTGGAGGAAGCCCATGTTAAAATGGTCAGCCCAGCAACAGCAGCAACACTTAGAATTTATGCTCATAAAATAGTGATGTTCAATAAAGGGAACGGAAGATGAAAGGGCATTGGGGGGGAGGACTAATGTGGCCTTTGGAAAGAGTATGCTTTTCCTAAAAGACCCAAGGATGCCAAACCCTGACACCAGGCCTGCCTCTAAGTGCCTCTAAGTTTCAAAACAAAACCATTTCAATCACACCCGAGTTTCTCTTCCTCAACTGCCATTGTCAGCATGTGTATTTGGGAAAACGTCTGCCCTGTGACCCTAAAACACTGGCCTGATGAAAAGATTGCTGGGTAGAGGCAAGAAGTCATGCGTCTGCGTCAAGCTGAAGATACTACTTTCACAGAAAGAGCAACAATGCTTATATAGTTATAAGGTAAAACTTGTTTGGATATTTAAACAGCAGAGGTCCTGAAAGGCCCAAGAAAGCACCAAATGGCCAAACAAGAATGTAAAGGTTTCTGGGGGAAAAAGAAACCTAATAAGGGGGGAAAAAAGGGGGTGGGGTGGGGTGAGGAGATGGAGTCCATATTTCTTCTAATTCCAAGAGTGCACAGATCTGATCATTTCTCGTTAAATCTAATAATATGAAAAATAAGCAGTGTGTGCATCTCTCTGTGTGTGTTTATTATCACAAGATCGTTACTGACAAAAAGATACAAGGCAGCCACTTGCTTTGGTCACAATTTCTCATTAAAGTCATCAGGAATACAGGACACCATGATCTCGGCTTACATCTATCAGATTTCAAAACAGTGCAGCCCCTATAGATGACTATTGAGTCCAGTGCCGCTTATTTGACTTTATATTACTGAGTTTGCAAGAGAAATGAAGAGAATGGATCTTGCTGATTTTTTTTTTTAATCATGAAAAGAACAAAATTCCTGCTGGTGTTTTTTTTTTTCATTTGCAGTGAGCTTGATTGCCTTCTGTTAGGACTTTGCAGCACAGTCATTAAGGATTCTGTTAAAAGTGTAGTGTAGCCTATTAGCCATCACAGAAAAAGAATATGCAATAATCATGGGTTTCAGTGTATTATATCCCAAGCTGTCTCATTAAAGCAACAAACATACTTTGATCTTGAAAAAGCATTATGAAAGATGTTCAACCTACGCCACAACTTTAGTGCTTCAAATCCTGGCTATTTCATCTATCCTGATTGTGTATATCCACACAAATACTAAGAAGTTCTTCCAAAATGGTTGCTTGTTCATTACAGCCTATTCAAAATGTAAAAGGGTGTGGGCTATCTAAAGAGGTTGCCCACTTTAATACGATTTTGGAGTGTACTATAACATTCAGCACAATAATGTAACAAACTGTCTATTTTCTGTGTAGTGCTAAATTCTCACACAAAGAGCAATATGAATAATATGATTTCTGTCATTCTGTCCTAATGAGGGACATTATACATAATTACAACTACAACCTCGTAAGTGCTCCATTACATACATTTATTGCTATCCCTTTATAGGACATCTGCACATACTGTTAAACCAATGATTACACAACATTTTGTAGAATTAAGAGCTCTAAGTACTGTATAAACAAAGAGATAAAAAGTTAGTTTCTTCTTGTAAAGGAAGAGAACTACAATACCTATTGGCTAAACTTGGAAAAACATTCACATAAGCCAGAATTCTATTGGATCTGTGCAGCATAAACACAAAATGATGTGCACAGTTGGTCCAGGTGTCTGTTGTGTTTTCGGACAAATTCAGGTCATGCATTCAGTTGCACAACTGGGTGTGTGGCAGATAGCCAGAAAATTGCACAAACTGTATGTGCAATTCCCCTGATCACACAGTATTTCACAATATGATTCTGGCCAGAGTAACATAATTAAGGATAGAACAGCACATCTTCCACTTATATCTAACACCTTTTGCTTCTTCTGGGTGTTCTTACAGATGACTTATAAGCTTCAGCTGAACTTTGCCTTCACACATACAAATGCAAGAATGAGAAATTCCGCATAGTGCAAAATGATAGTCAATTTTTGCTTGATGACTTGTTTTTATGAATGCACTGATAATCGAAAAGTCCTATAGCTCTGTGTTGGATTCTGAATTCATCATGCAGTGGTATATTTGCAAATAGCATCATTCAGAAGGCTGTCATGTTCACCCCTGTTATCCTCTCTACTCACAGTTTTTTTAAATAGTGATGCATACAAATAAAAACACAAACTAACATGAAAGACTTACTCCTTTTCTTATAACTATCACAGAGTTTATTAACGACACACAAAAAAAATCCCCCTTTTAATATCTTCGTTATGGACAGAATTAGGATTCTTTGTTAAACTAGACTATAAGGTACAATAAAGGATTGTTACAATCACTGCCCCTTTCCCCCATAATTCCCCTGTTCTAAGTGCAAATCCTATCTTGTGATCTCCAAGAAGTATGTGTGACCCACACAATTTAAGGCTACTAATTTAGTAGATTTTAGTCCTCCCTGACAAGATGCAAAGAAATGTTGAGCTCAGCTGTGAGGTCAACAGAGTCATGTGATGCAGCACAGAATAATAGAAAAGACTTGTACACTCTCTTGAGGTCTGGAGTGGAGCAGACTAGCAAAGATGTCAGGATGGCTTTGAAAGGGAGTTAAATAAATTCATGAAGTGTGAGGCTATCAATGGCTGTTAGTCATGGGTATGTATTACCTCAAGTATCAGAGGCAGTACATTTCTAATACCAGTTGCCTGGTAACCTGAGAAAGAAGCTAGTATTGCCCTCATATCATGTTTGTGGGTTTCCTACAAGCATTTGGTGAAAGAAAATGTGGGAACAGAATGCTGTGGAAAGAGAAAAATGGAGTGGGAAGGCTTTTGGTCTAATTGAGCACAGCTTTTGTTGTGTTCTCAAGTACTTCAGATAGAAGTCTTCCATGCTTATAGCCAATGAGGAGACTAGAGATGTTGTCATCATAAATTAGAGATCTGAAGCATTCTTGCAGAATTATTTCTTGTCAACAAGGTAGGTTGTGATGTCCTATCAAGCCAAAAAACTGCTGACCATGAGATTTCTCACCTCCAGTGTGAGAGCACACACCTCATTTGTTGAAGTGTTTGCACTTTGTTCAACATGTCTGTGCACAGAACTGGTGTCTTTTCCCTATATGACATAAAACACGGAGCAGCTGATTGGTTAAAAAGATGCAAACAACTGAACTGATGTTTAAAAAGTCCACATGACAAAGCCATATTTATCATAATTATGTGCAATTGCACAATCGGTACAAAAATCACTCTTGTAAATATGAAAAAGCTTATCAATAGTAACAGAAGATCTCTTGCTATCTTGTTGGAAAGGAGAGAGAGAGAGCCAGTTTTTCCATCTCGTTTACATCCCTATGATTAATATATTATTCACTTGCTTAAAAAAAAAACCCAGTGCAGGCAATTGATTATTTGGGTCATCGGATTAGAGGAAGATGAACAAAACACCGTGACATCTTTTGGCAACCTACGTACTGATTTCAAGTGCATCTTTTGTGAATGAGAATCCTGTTTCTGATAATATGTTCTGCATTGCTTATATCAGAAGGAAGAAAGAAGCAAATGCCAGAGGATGCCAGGAAATAGCATATGAGTCATCAGGAAAGCTTTGTGGGTGCAAAGCAGGAAGGTGGGAGGGAATAGAGTCATTCATTGCGCTGGGGGCTACTTTTGAAGTCAGCATGAATCCAACTGCATTCCGTGCACTGAAAGTTTGATTCACTGGAGAACCCTGATAGTTAAAGTAAAAATTAGACTCTTATTTGTCATTTGTCATTCTGAAACGGTAATTACTACAAGGCCTTTAACTAATTTACCTTTGATATTAAGCTATGGGGAGATATCCATGATCATCACATGAACTCTCTTGTCACTCTTCCTCATAAAATGCTCGTCTTCAGCACAGTAGTGATATTTAATGGGGGAGAAAGTAATAACAGAGGCAAATAGAAAAGCCAAAAGAGAATAATTGATGTTTAGCCACTAGGGGTCACCAACATTTCTTCTGTGGAAAAAAAAAATCAAAGTTATTAACATAATGAATGTTACATGAGGCAAATGTGGGCATGGGGAACCACACAAAATAAACCTCTTCTTTTCGCTCACTCAAAACATTGGGAAGTTTTAGAATGGTCACAGGGCTTTACTTTTTTTAATTTTTTTTAAAAAGTGTGTCTATAAAGCTCAGTAACAAAGGCGGGAGAATGGCTTGGCCTTTTCTCCTCATTTCCCATGTATCAGTGCCCTTTTGAAAGCAGCAGAGATTGGCATTTCAACATCATAGAGTTGGTGACAATATGCCTGCTGTCAGGCTATGCAAAAAGGCAGCAGGGAATGCAAACGCAGCCTTGTCATTGAATCTGGCTCCTTTCTGTGACAACACTGACATACGGTTGATCCAGATACAACCATTATTGATTTACTATAAATCATATATCTACTGGTGGCAGGACTGGTTGGACTGAGTGTAAAGTAACAGTTCATCATGTGATAAAACTGTGGCTTATGATACTTCAGACTATACAGCCAAGGGATCTCCTCCTGAAGTCTTCAAACTATTATTATTTATAAACTCCCTACCCATAGATAGCTAAGGCTAACTCTGCCTAATGATGAAGTTTTGATCTGGAAAACATCAGAGTCACACTGGCATTTCCTGTAGGAAACACTTAACATGTAGCTGTCACAAAAAGATACATAGCATTTGATCAATGGTGACCCCCCCAGAAAACCATGAGCCATGGGAAGAGAGTCAGGGAGTGAAAAGACTTATACCCATCATGGTACAAGGTACAGTATGGAGGCTCAGCATGATGAATGCTGTGACTTCTTCTTGTATAAACCCTGGCAGCACAGGGAATGGCATAATTTCCCTTTAGGCTGGTGAGGAACAAATGTGTCATGTGTACTGTAGTTAAGGCCATGCAGGATGCTAACCTTAGTGTGAACGGTGACAGTTGTTCTAAGTGTTGCTGAACACATTTGGTCACCCGAAACTAACCAACCTGCCAGCCAGCCAGCCAGCCAACCAACCAACCAACCAACCTTGATCCTAAGTTGCTACCTTACCTGATTAATTGGTTTTTACTCAGATTCTGGGGCCACTTATGAACCTTCCTTTCTGATCTGTTTCTCTGGTCAGTTAAATCAGACAAAACTTTGGTTCTCCTTCCTAAACTTTGTCTGCCCTCACCTCTGTGACATCACAGGACCCCACATAGCTGACATCACAAGGCACACTCTGTGACATCACAAGGAGCCACTTTCTAGTCTGGTTTTGATCCTGAAATCTTAGCAAGTGGTATGCTGCTAAGTTTGCATCCCTACTCATCCGTCACCTATCCAAAGGCAATAGGACGTGGAAAAGGACTTCCTTGCAAGATCAAGGTGTGCACTTTGAACACTAAGAATTTTAAAGATCCAAAGAATTACACTGAAGCATTCCTAGAAATAATTTGGAATGCAACAGTGATGGTAGACTAGTGATGGCATACAGTCACAGCATCAGAGAATTACAGCATTGGAAAGGACCATAAGGATAGTCAAATCCAACTCCATGCCAACCTAGCATCTGTGTAGGATGCTGTGTAGGAAACAACTATAGTTCCCTTGACAGATGGCTATCCAGCTTCTGCTTAATTACCTTAACTGATAAGAGTCTGCCAATGTGAGCAGCTCTTCCTATTTGGACATTTCTAATATTGTGCAAATGCTGCCATTTCAACCCATTGTCTCTAGTTTTGTCCTCTGAAGCAAGACAGGGTGAGTCTGTTCCTTCAAAGACTCAAGTTCTTATTAGCGATCTAGCTATAGTTCCGCTAAAGCATTAGGCCAGCTGTGCAGGAAGCTGCCATCTGGACAAGCCTGTACAGCTGTGATGCCATGTCTAGAACAATAGAAGTTTGGTCTATGAATAGTGTCAAATCAGTTTGTGCCAGATGTTTGTTTTTCCAGCTATGTTTATTTAAGCCAAGCTTCTGAGTCAACAACCACATTGTCTGTCCTTGTTGTTTTTCCTCTGGAACAATTAGCACTATGTTTTTGTGTTATAGTAGGTCAGAGGATGAATGTGTTATCTGCACAAATATTTTTAAAAGCTAATTAACAACTCTCAGGTTCATTCTGTGTGGAAAAGTGAAACATTCTGTTTCAGCTTACACTACAGCAAATGAGCAGGGGAACAGAGCGAAACAGAGGAAGAGTAAATATGATTGCAAATAAATATCCTATTTAGAGGGATTTGGTTTAGCAATGCATCATGGTTGAGAGAGTCCTACTTATGAATTGGCAGAAATGCAATATTTCATTTGGCAATTAGAGAAACCTTTTAATGAGATTGCAAAACAGTGACCTTTAGATGAAGGAAAACGCAAGGATGTATGAGGAGAGATTTTGAAGCATGTTTTCAAGGCAATTTCTGTTATTTGTTTGCTTGATTCCTGGTGTCTGATTCTCAAAATAGGCTAATATTCCCCAAGAAGACATGACAATTTATGACATGTAAAATTCATAAAAGCAATAAGGACATGTGGAATTTGGGAAGGTGATGGAAGAGGAAAACAAGGAATAACATTTTCTGTCTTCACACACCCCAGCCCTTGAAAAATCACCCCCAGTTCTTCCCCTGATATTTTGTCTGTAGATACCTTTCTCCTTCCACAAATTTCATGCTGTAACAGTTTCTATTCTTATCACCCATTTTCCCTTTTTATGGATGTTTCCCAATATTTCCCATTTGCTCTCCCAGTGCCTTCCCAACCTCACCTGTTACTGGTCTTACTTCTGATTTGTCCATTTCTGGTTTTCAGGTTGCTTCCTAGGTTTAAGTCCTCCTGGAATTTCAAAATCATTTCCCCTACTTCCATCTCTCAATGCTCTTCTAGCACCAGTTTTTGTTTTGATAGTAGAGCTCAGCCAACATTACAGAACAGTCTTGGCAAGGGTGTCCTTTAGGTTGAAAGGCTTCATAAAGACACACGACATCTCTTTTCTTTGGTTCTTTCTTAAGTGCAATGTTGAATTGAAGGATTTCCCTTCAGGCACTCCCTTCAGAGAGCTCCCTTCTTTTCTTTTTATTTTCTTTCTTTTCTTTTCTTTTTTTCTTTCCCTTTCTCTTTCTCTTTCTTTTCTTTTCTTTTCTTTTTTTGCTGGCTTTACTATGCCTCTTGCAAGTAGAGCCAACCTGTGTAGTCTTGGGCAAGCTGCACAGTCCAAGAGTGTCTCCAGAAGAAGGGAATAGTAAACCGCTTCTGAGTATTCTCTACCTAGAATACCCTGAAAAGGGTTGCCGTAAGTCAGAATTGACTTGATGGCACATGATTATTATTATTATTACCAGTTCTGTCCACACACAAAGTGATAAGGAAGATAAATGAAGCAGGTAATAATGGGGTCAAGATACAGGAAGCCAGATTTAGGCTGAAAATCAGGGGAAACTTCTTAACTGTTAGAGCAGTATGACAATGGAACCAGTTACCTTGGCAGATGGTGAGCATTCCAATTCTGGAAGCATTTAAGATAAAATTGGGTAACCATCTGTCAGATCTGCTTTGATTTGGATTCCTGCATTGAACAGGGGGTTGGGCTCAACGACCTTATAGGCCCCTTCCAACTCAATTATTCTATGATTCCTTGATTCTAGGTTGGCAGGTAAGTGAAGCAAAAATGGCAAATGTCTCTAACTGCTGTTTGTGTTTTATCAATTTGAAAGGTTTCTGTGTATGCTAAAAGTGGTGCATGTTTTGTTACTGCCACAGTAACAAAGTTCTTTCTCTCTCACTTCCTTATAATAGAACATCAGAGCCTACAAAAGTAACATTTCTTGATTATAACCTCAAGCCTATCTATCCTAAAGCAACCTTTTCACACTCTGGAATACACTTGGGAGGGACAGAGATCACGCTGAGTAGATGCATATAGCATTACACATATGACAAAAATAATATGTGTGAAGCTTTTTGGCAGCATCTTTTGAACAACTGATGATATATACAAATTATAAAACAAAATGAAAATGTATTTAGGCACACATGAGATAGATTAACTCATAAAAAACAAATACTTTGATTTAGTAACTAATGCAAGATGAAATGATTTAACAACTGTGGGCCATAGCATCATTAGACATTCAAGAATCGATAGTTTATGTAGATTAACTGAAGAGAGAAAGAATTCCATTTTGCATCCTATCTGATATTTATTTATTATTTATTGTTTCATCTTGATATACTAGTGCCGCAGCAATACTCTGGGTGGTTCACATAAATTAGACAAACAGTTAATATGATAAAACCATAACATCTAACCATGTAAAAACAGAGGGCGCCAGAGCATTAATAAAAACTGTGGAAAAGCAAAAAAATCTTATAAGGACTCTCTCACCCAGTACTGACCAACTAATCTTACCTCTTTTTTTTGTCTCCCAACTCCTGGAACATGTAGTTCACTCCCAGGTCCTAAGCTGTCTGTCCTCTGGCACTCTATTCAATCCCTCAATATTTTGCTGGAAGAAACCTCTACTCCTTCATGATTTTGATCCAGATCTCCTCTTCTGAGCCACTCATTTTGCTCTCTTTCCACTTGGTTGATTTCATCAAACTTCATAGCTTTTAGTGACCATCTCTACCTCTCCAAACTAAACCTCTCCCCTTCATCAGATACTACATCTCTGCCTGCTTACCTGATATATGCTGCAAACTATCTTATTGTCATCTCAAATGTATCTATTCCGCTTTACCCTTCTTCTCTATGATACATCTCCATATTCACAGAATCCTCAAGATTAGCCTTGGTTTATTCTCTCACCTTTAATCCTCACATTCAACCAGTTGCCAGGCCACACCACTTCTGATACAATGCAGCAAAAATATCTACCCACTCTTTATCAATCCCTTAGCTAAAACTCTTGTTCTTGTTCCAACCTGCAATGGACTTTTCCTCCAGGAATCTGTCCAATCCCCCTTTAAAGGCATCTAGGCCATATGCCATCACCACATCCTGTGGCAAGGAGATCACAGAAATAAACTATTTTATGCACCTTTGCTTATAATTTGCTGTCATTTATAAGTCAGTGCTTTCATAATTTGGCTTTTTAATTCAGAGTGCCTTCATGGTAATTTTAGTAGCACATTTGCACTCACACAGTACTGTCTAGTTTCAGTTTAACATATCCTACACCATAGTAAGAATGTTTTACTTCTAGAAATAGGGCTAATATTCTTATTTAAGGCTTCTGCCTTGCAAGCACAAAAAATGTGCATCAGCTAGAGCATATTTCTTAAACAGCTAGATGGCTAGCATTTGAATTCAATATAGCCATTTTCCATATTAGGTACTGTGACAGTCATATGTACAGATCACAGAAAAATGAATTAACAGTATTGCTTGTGCTAAGAATCCTTATTATTATGGCATCATGCTGCTTGCTTTTTTTGCTGCTACAGACATACAGTATTCCCAATATAATATTGCTGAAAAGTTCCAAAGAAAACATTAGCATTCATTCCCACAAATGTGCTTTTAGAAAGACATCCTAAAGGGATGATGAATCACAGACAATGTGTATGTGTGTGCTACCTCTGGAAGCAAGACATCAACAAGTGGCTTCCACTATTACTTCCTAATGCCAAAATAATCCCATTTAGTGAGGCAGTATCAAAGTCAGCACTTTCATTTGTGCAAGGTCACCTTCCACAACTGAGATTGGCTCAAGACATGTGCCTTCATTTTCCTGATGAAGGGCAGCGTTGTAAAGAGCTTTCGGATTTCAAGGAGAACTTCAGTGCATTCCATCTCTAATCTTATGTTACTTGTGCCTGGTGCTGAGTAGTACACAGTATGGTAGTTATTCACTTGTGGACACTGGACTCAAGGGACCACTTCTGACATCACTCGCAGGGTGATGTCAGAAGTCTTCTCCAGCAAAGTTCCAGAAATCAGCAACCACAAAAATCCTTTTTATGGCCCATTTATATATAACCCAAAAAGAGGAACTAACTCTCTAGAAGAAGATGGGAAATGGGAATATAAATTTGCATAAAATAGGCATGTATTAAGCTTAAAGCATGGTACCCAGTTTCATCCATTCCAAGCTACATTCCAGGTAGCTCAGCTATTCCCTGATGTTGGCACCCTGAGACTTGCCAACCTTAGCTGGTCTGTTTTATCATTTCTAAATCTGAGCATTCCTAGCTTGTGCCAGGGATCAATGGCTCAGTTTGATGATGTTTGTACACATGTTGCATGATGGGCTTCAGTGAATCCATCCACCAATTCAGCCCCCTCACTCACTCCTGGCTTTTCTGATGTGCCAGTGCTGGAAATTGTGGCATATTGTTCCATTTATAGCAAGACCAGCATTACAATCACAAATCTTCTTGTTCATGATAGTGGAAAGCCTTACCATTCTCAACCTTTGTCTGCCTAACTTCTCTAACATCATTAGGGCTCATCACTGTAACATCACAACGGTCTGCCTCTTGGTCTAGATTGTGGCCCTGAAATCTCAAGAAATGGGATGCTGCTGACTTGCCAAACCTAAGTACATCTCACCACAGTAAGAAAGACTGTGACCAGATGAACTGGATGTCCTCTGAATCTACAGCCCAGGTATTAACTGTTGATGGGTGATTTCAAGGCCCCTGCTCTCCATCCTTACTAGTCTTTATCTATAAAGCAGACTTGAGAGTCTTTTTTTTTTTACAGAGCAGGATAAATTGCCACTTCACGACATCATGCAGTAAGTTCTACAAGCTGAGGGAAGGCTACTGTAGATGGAATTGTAGCAAAAATGTCAAGATTAAGGATCCTTAGCAGGGCCTTTTATTTTTATTTTTTGCTGGTCAAGGATGACACCCCACCCCTAAAGTCAAGATCCATAAAAGCTCATGTCAGTCAAGCCTTTTTTTTAAAACTGAGGAAGGAAATCTCACAAATACCGCCTCCACTTATAACAATATAAAGATAAAGTAAAAACAACAATTATTTGTTGACTTTTCATGCCACCCCCAAACAGCTGCCTCAGGAGGTCTCCTCCATCTCCTCAGGTTTAGAATGTTTTGTTTCCAAGTTTTACTAGATGAGATCATTTCTGTTGGTTTTACTGAAGAGGCATATAAAAATACGAATTAATGAATGAATATATTCCTATGGTCTATATAAATCAAACACATCCTGACAAGAGGAAGGAATTTTTAGAACAACACTGCTCAGAAATAATTAGAAAACATTATTTACTAATCTGAGAATGTAAGTTAAAACTGGCTGTCTCATTTCGCTGGCACACCAAATCTTCCTGAAGTATTCTGTACAGTTGGAAGAGAGCTTCTGTTTCTAGATTTGTGCTGTTGCTTTTGCATTTTTTATCCAGCTGTTTAAAAGGCTGGAAGTGAGGAAGCAATTATTTCAGTGACATTTTCATTTCTAATGTATTTTAAATGTTGCAGTTAACATCCAATTACATGGTTTTCAAAATGTTATATTTTGGGACTGAGGCATTAGGTGAGTTAAAAATCCAAATAAATTGGAGGAGAGAGGAGAGAGCTGACAGACCACAACTCTAAGCTTCTTTGCGTGTAAACAAACTTCTCTTCCCCCTCCCTTCCATGAAAGCTAAATCCAGGTAAATCATGTATAAGAATGGAGCTTATTATTGCTTAAGCGCCAACATGCTGGCTTTATTTGTTTGTAAATCACGCCCACAGCTTAGCAGGAGAGAGGCTGAATTATTTTGTCACAATGGAAGCTCTTTATTTCCACCTGAGTCCAAAAGAAAAGAAAAGACTTCATTCCACATAGATGAACCAATTTTATATATGCCTAGTAGCCACAATATTATGAATTAGACTATAATATTTACACATGACATTTAAATAATGCTATAAATCCCATTTCTCAGTTCAGTATTTTGCCTTCTGGAATTTCAGATGCATTTTCAATGACATCTTTTTGTGCAATGCGAACCACCTTATATCAACATGTTATAAGTGGTGAGGAAAATGAATTTAATGTAGACACTGCCCAAACCTCTACAAGAGTGAAACTCCTACATGCGCAGTGGTGTTCCCATTCACTGTGACCCTAGTGTTAACTCTGACCATGCCATGAGGATACACATCTGAAGTAGACCCGAATTCTGCACTAGATAGTGAAGCTCTTGTACATATGGGGTACATGTGTACCCAGAGGTAAGCTAACTGAGTTCACATGGTTAACTGAAGAAATGATGCTTGAACTCACCTGGGAGCAGCTCTTCTCACTTAACAATGTATCATAAGTTTCGCTGCCATCCTTGCCAAGGACTATGACTGAAGTATCACAGAACCAAACATTTTGTGGGTTTTGTGTTTTTAGGCCCAATCTCTGAATTACTGAGGCAAAACTCCAGAATAACCTCAATATTTAAAGTCTTTAGAAAAGTGTAGCAATATGAGAAAATAAAAGAGACATAAAGCTTACACGCTACATTAGCTATGTTGTTAAGATAGAACAGTGGAGTGCTATTCTTAAAAATCACGGAAAGATAAATTATTAAAAAGAAAGACTCTCTCTGTCCGCTGTCTCCCCTCAGGGCATCTTCTTTCACAGCATCTTGTTCCACATGTGGTAAACTAATGAATCAGACCTGAGTTCCTTTCCTTTTTTAATTTCTATTGGTTATAAAGCACCTTGAGTGCAGCAGTGCCAGTCTCTATTGGTTAGACCTATCTCACAGGGTTGTTGCCCGTTGACATTTAGTTTCACATGCTAGCAACTTGGAGCTCTCCAAGATGATGTAGAGAATGCCCACAGAATGCTCTGCCCATGTCTAAAGAGTCCTATCCCACAGATGTAAAGCATGTAACCATTTTAAATATATCTAACACTATAATAAGCAACAAGATGGTCAATTTATGTAGTTTTTGCCATAAATATGTAATTGGGGAAAAGGAAAGTTCCATTTGGTAAAAAATGTTAAATTCATAAATTTAAAAAACCCCAACAATTTAAGGAGCACATAATTTACATACCCACCTAGTCTAAACTTTTAAAATCTAAAAATGCACATTTACAACAATAGGATTTCATGGAAGATAATGACATATTGATATTTCTTACCTGCCTTTTTAACTTCAGAGACAGCTGTCTTCTCAAGAGTTTTCTTTCTTTCCTCTTTTTCCCCTAAACATTAATTAAAAGGAAGCGGGGTTTTTTTTAGAGGCTAGAAATATGAATCACACACTTCAATTTGCATTCAGTCAAGCACAGAGAAGAATATATGAGTTACTCTGTAATGTAATTTCCCTCCCCCAACTATACAAGTTGGAATCCAGATTTTATGGCTAACTTAAATCCTGTTGATTTCAATGGGTCTACTCAAAGTATGACTAGAACCAACCCATTTTATTCATTTGCCTAGTCACAGAATAAAGTTCCCAATCCAAATCCCTCTAGATCAAATGTAATAGTAAAACCCTTTATTTAAATGTGGGCCTGCCAAATAAATTGTAACGTATGGTTTAAGTCAAGGGTTTCTTTTTTCTACAGCAAAGGAACACACAAAGAGTGTTCTTGTCAACCCTGATCCACCTTCCTGCAGCATATTCTCAGGTTCTTGTCCAATCAGCTAGCATTTGCACTGCTAGTTGAGTCTAACTAAGAGAAAGCAGGAGAGGAAGAAGGACAAGGCCTGTGGAAATTTACATTTTGGACTGTAATTCCCAGAATCTCTCAGCCAATCAAACAATCAGATTCCCCTTCTTCGTTTTATACATGATTGGGAAAACATTGGTTTAAACCAGCTGGTTTGCAGCCATTTTTTCCCCAAATTTCACCCTTAAAATGCCCCAATAAGTATATGGGGATGTTGTGCATGAGAACTTCCCCAGACCACAGCAATGGCCAGCTTCAAAGTCCCATATGTCTAAACGCTGAGAGTAAAGGTGTCCAGAACAACATGCTGGACAAAATTTGGGGGGGGGGGGGGCAGTAAATAAAAAAGGAACATAGTGATGGAGAATGAAAGCACTCCTAATTTTGGACTGGGGTGCTTTGTCATCCCTTAGAGATTATACTATAGCTGTCAAGTTGTTTCCAATTTACAAATTCTAATGGGATTTCTGAGGCATGTGAGATGTTCAAGAAGTGGTTTGCCATTGCCAGCTCCCACTCAGTTTCCATGGCTGAGCAAGGATTTAAACTCAGTTCTCCTGTATCCTAATCTGATACTCCATCACTACGTAGATTTAAACTGTGTCAGTTTAGTGTAACCTTTGGGGTAAGGTAAAGGTAAAGGTTCCCCTTGACATTTAGTCCAGTCGTGTTCGACTCTAGGGGGCGGTGCTCATCCCCGTTTCCAAGCCGTAGAGCCAGCGTTTGTCCAAAGACAATCTTCCGTGGTCACATGGCCAGTGCGACTTAGACACGGAACGCTGTTACCTTCCCACCGAGGTGGTCCCTATTTATCTACTTGCATTTGCATGCTTTCGAACCGCTAGGTTGGCGGAAGCTGGGACAAGCGACGGGCGCTCACTCCGTCACGTGGATTCGATCTTACAGCTGCAGATCTATAGACCTTACACAGCACAGAGGCGTCTGCGGTTTAACCCGCAGCGCCACCACGTCCCTAACCTTTGGGGTATCCTTTGGGGTATCCTTCCCCAAAGTAAGTCTGCATGCTTGTTTTGTATATGAATGCATGGCAGAGGAACAACACCTCCACTGTTCAGAGTACATTATTGTTCACATAAACTGCTTATTGGCAAGGCTGATCTTACCATTAGGCAGAGTGGAGCTGGCAGCTGATGCTGGAGGTAGCAGTAGTTTTGCCTCCTGAGCCCCGGCTCTTCTCCCTCTCTGGAGTGAAAGAGCTATGTGTGCCCCGTGGTTCTGTCCTCCAGCCCTTAAATACCATTGCTGTTCTTAGCTTGTATTAGAGAACTCTGTTCTATTCCTAGGGTTGAACTGCCAGGCTGTCCAACCTCTGTATGTGGAGCGGAGAAGGAGGGTAATCTTATCCTTTGCCTCAGACAACGATATGTCTTAGTCCAGCTACACCCATTGGGCAACGGTTTTCTTAATGAGAAATTTCTCTCTCAAAAGGGCAAAAACAAAATCAGTCAATGTAAATTAGTATATATGTATCGTATACTGCCTTATGACTGGACGGAACACTCTACTCAGACTGGATAGTAGAATAAAGTAAAGCAAAAGCACCTTCAAGAACAGCCTACCTTTCATTTTCGTTTCAGAAATAGCTTTCTTCTCTTGGGTTACCTTCTTTTCCTGTTCCAATGCTAAGACAAAAATTTTAAAAGTGGTTTCGTATTACAGCTGGAAGCTGGTTTAGAGAGAGAGAGAGAATCTATGCAATGCTAAACAAACACAGGCAAAAAGTATAGTATTCAGTCTTTGTTTCACACAGACATTTGCCACATGTTATGGCAGTAGTGGTGTGTTCAGCAGATCCTCCACCGCTTGGACTGGATCTTTAAACCTATGTAAAATCTGGACTGAATTTTAAGGCAGAGTTAAATAGCAAAAGATCCCTCAGTTGCTACTTTAAATCCGTTCCTTTGTGGACTAGGGATGAGTGGAAATTATAGTTCCTTTCATTTTTAGTAAGAAATTACTATTGTTTGAAATTTTCTTCACACTCACTATGAAAATATTTTTCAAAATATAATGTGAGAGAAAATGGAACTAACATATTTATCCAGCCAGGTTCAAGGACTTGATGCATTTCCCTTCAAAGTCTGCATTCGAAATTCACCAAGTGAATGCAAAATGTCACTTTTTTAAAAAAAGAGGCTCCTCTTTAACATTCAAAGGGCAGGCAGATACAACATGCTGAAAATCACTGTACCTGTTGAATTTGGTGGATACAAATGGGAAAGAATTTCATTTTGAACAACTGACCACATTTGCTCATTTTTTAATATTCATGATGGAAAGAACTTGAAATTTGAAACATTTGGATACAAGAAAAATAGAAACAGACCATTACTCCTACCCCAATTGTGGATTGCTCACCCAGAGAGTAATGTTTAAATTGCATTGATCACATGACCTCCAATTTTATTACTGCAAGCCATCCTTTATATAGCTATTGAAATGTGATGATAATTGATCAAGATAAACAATGCATAGTTTCCATCTTATTCAGTTTAAAGTGATCATTTAGTCATTTGCACCTATCCTATGAAGCTGTTCAGAGTCCTCGTACAAGTTCAGTTCAATAATTTAAAAAAGCCCGGCTTAGCATAGCATGAAACTCAAGCATATTCTCATGACTCTGTCTCCTCTCCTCTCCCTTCCTCTTCCTTAGCAGCAAGGAAGACATTGGAAGCTTCCATTTCCTAATTAAAAATTAACCTAAGATTTTTGTTACATGGAGGGGGAGAAACTCCAGTTTAAACTGCACTTTGTTCAAAACAAACCAGGATTAAACTGTAGCTAATAATCTTGCTGTATTAACAGTTCATAGTATCAGTTGACCACAGGTTGGACGTAATGACAAATGGTAGTCAAAATTCTGTTACTTAGTGTGGTTAATTTCACTAGAGTAGATCCATTGTAACAATGGGGATTTGGTGAGAACTCCTCAATAAGGTCCATTGATTCTAATGGGCCTATTCTAACTGCAGCTTACTCTAGCATTGTAAGTCATCGGTAAAGTAGGCCCATTTGAATCAATGAAACTTGCAAAGGAGTTGATCCACCAAATCCCCATTGATTCAAGTGCAATATACTACACTAAGCAACAGGATTTTGACCAATGGTTAGTTTAAAACCAGAGAAGATACTTCCAATTTCTTTCTTATGGCCAAGTCAGAGGAGAAATGAAGAACAGTGAGCATATGAGCTTGCTGTTCCTTGTGCAGATGTGCTAAACTTGCTTTGTGATGCATGCAAAAACTGATTTTACTGTCACTGAACAAATTGCATATGTAGTAGGCAGGAAACTGGATAGTGGTCCCATTCATATGTTTCCCCCCAAATAGAGGCAAACATCTGAGTCCTATGCACTTTTATGGGAAAGTATGATTGGTTGAATGTGTTTATTTATGATGAGTTAGTTAATTGGTTAAAACGTCTGATACCCTGCTTTCTTTGTGCGCTCAAAGCAACTTATTAAAAAAAATTGTAAAATATGTAAACCTTGAGAGTAGATCTGAGTCTTTTGCACTGAAAGCCTGCAGAAAACCTTGGTGCAGTCTTTGCAGATTCCCCCTCCTTCGAGCCCACAGCACACAGCTTCCACTGTTCCAAAGGATCCCCTCAAGCTATGGAAGAGATTTAGGGGAGTATGGAGGACTGCAAGGAGAGCTGAAGGTCTCTAGCACTTTGCAAGGGGGATTACTGGGTCAGAAGCCTTCTCATGGTGGTGTGGTGGTAAATTCTGAGGGAAGGCACCCATAATGGCATGCCCAATGGCCGCTCCACCAAGGAGAGTCCAAAAGTAGAAATAGCTAGGTTAGTCTATTTTCTGGCTGAGTACCACAGTGAATTAGGTACCTGGATGTAAAGACAAAGACTGGGAGTTCAGTTCCACCTGTGACTCCTGGGCAATGAGTCTGTCTGTGTAGCCATGAGCAAGCTGCACTTTCCCAGGGTGCTCCCAGAAGAAGGGAGTGGTAAACCACTTGTGAGTACTTTTCACATAGGAAACCTTGGAAAGGGTTGCCATAAGATGGGATCAATGTGAAGGCATGCTGTTGTTGTTGTTATTTTAATCCAGCAGAGCACACCAATTTTCATTCTCCACCAGTAGCAGATATTTTGTAAAGCAATGGTTCTTAATTCCCCTTCATAGCCATACTATATGAATAGTACTTTGAACTGCAACAGAGATAACTCCTAATAATATATTGTCCCAGGGAAAATTCACTCATCACCTCACCAGCCACCCAAAGACTGTGGGGATTACAGCTGAGCTCGGAAGAAACAAGGAAGCTTGGAGGAGGCCAACACTGCAGCTGACACTATTGGAAGTGCTAATGGGAAGTGCCAGGCCTTCAGTCCTGGTAAGTCCAGTTCCACTATGCCATTGCTCCTGCAGACAGAAGATGACCTTCAAACCCTGTGGCCAGCAGAATCTTTATCCAAAGCATAGGAAGAGTCCAGCTACTACTGTACATGGAAATTTTCTATCATGTGATCACCTTCATTAAAGGGCCATCTGCTTGGTTATTGAAATCTATCCTGCAAAAAGCTTTATTCCTCATACAAATTCAATTTCATAAAAATCTGGCAGTGTAATCCAAGCACACATAGCTTACCTTTTACTTTAATTTCAGGAATAATTTTCTTCTTGTGAGTTACCTTTTTTCCTTCTTCTGCTTCTAAGACATGAACCAGAAATTATTTTTATTTCTATTTCTTTAGGAATTATAATAGGCAGAGGTCTCTGAAGAGTGGGTAAATTAACTGCCACATTTTAAAATAAGGTAGTACCTTTTGTTTTAACTTCATGAATAGCTTTCTTTTCTGGAACTTCTTTTCTTCTTTTTGCTTCTTCTAAGGAATGAATTTAAAAGGCAATTATTTTACTATGCATTTTTTCACTCAGTGATTGCCAGTCAAACTGACAAAAACCTTCTTTTGAGGTTCAGTTCCCATACTTTACGGAATAAATAATAGAGGAAATAAAACAAAATGTAGAATATGGGATGATGAAGTTTATGATATAAGATATGTCTGGGTTTTACCTCTGTGAGATACTGCCCTATTCATTCCAATGAGGGCAGACAATTGATTCATGCCACAGCATGGTGGGGTTGGGGGATTACAGAGGAGTAAATTCTCCCCAAGAGTTATGGAAACATCTTTGCAGCACCGTTGTGATCAACAGAGCCACCATCCTCTAGCGCTGTGGTTCCCAACCTTGAGTAACCGGGGGGGGGGGGGGTCTTGGACTGCAACTCTCAGAAACTCCAGCCAGCACAGCTAGTGGTGAAGGCTTCTGGGAGCTGCAGTTCAAGAAAATCTGGGTTACCCAAGGTTGGGAAGCACTGCTCTAGCAAGTTAATGGGGTGATGATAAGACTTTCAAGTTATGCCACTCTTTTTATGGTGACAGATTGCCCAGAATGGTCAGCAAATGATTATAACGATCAAGCAAGTGCTGCATGCTTCTTTCCATTTTGTATGTATGTGTGTGTGTGTGTGCTTACTAAATTACTCTCACATGTACTTTCGAGATGGTTTGCATTTTCAGTCAAAAGCTAAAAATTTCACCTCAACCGTCTGAAGATCTTTTGTTAAATGTATTCTTGAAGGCTTTCACGGCTGGGATCCGATGGTTGTTGTGGGTTTTCCGGGCTGTTTGGCCGTGTTCTTAAGGTTTTTCTTCCTAACGTTTCACCAGTCTCTGTGGCCGGCATCTTCAGAGGACAGGAGTCAGAACTCTGTCTGTGCTCTGTTGCAGTTTGTTGGATAGTTGAGTATTTATAGCTGTGGGATCAGCTTTTGTCCTTTTCAGGAGATTGGGTGATTATTGTGATCAGCGTGTTTTTGTTGTGGGTGTATTGTTGTGATAAGGGGGAGAGATGATCTGTCACTGTGATTGATGGGTGTTGTTAGCTGGTCTTTTGTGTGCAGTGATCACTGGTCCTTGTGGCTGGGTAGAGTTTGTTGACCTTTTGCAGGCTGTATGTATCTGTGCATCTCTTTACATTCTTACATCTATCCAGCTCCCTCTGAAGTCTACAGGAGTTATAGGGCAGCTTGTCCACATGAGAATGCTATGTGTCCATTGGAGTACATGGAAAGCTTTGCCTGAGGTGCTGTTCCTCAAACATTTAATCAGTTGTTGAAGCTGGCTGAAATGATTGCATACCATGTTGAACAAATACCAGAAGAGCAATGCCACATCTTTCCAAAATGGAAGAGGTTTTGCTTTGTTGTTTTTCTGGAAGAAACTTTATGAATTACGTCCACTAACTCCTATTTCAGCACTAGTACCCCTGTGTCTCAGCTACACATCTTCAGGTTGCAGAGAGCAGCTAAAATGATTGAATGCTCTCTCTTTTCTCCCTCTCTCTGTATACCATCCCTGCACATAGAAAATTGGATGTCAAGATGAAGTCTAGGCTTTTTCCTGGCTGTCCTATTTTCTTGTAGAAGAACTTTGTCACATTGAAGCATATTTAATCATGTGGACTCTCACTGGCAATGTGAATAGATACAGCTCATATTTACAAGTTCAAGCAAGGTTGGCTTACCTACTCTGAGGGCAGTCATTGTATGGGACTGTATGGAAAATGAGATTGTGGGAACAATCCTTTATCTCGTCACATACAGTTTGTCACAAAACTTCAAAACCTTTTCTTCCTGGACTACAAGCTGTAGTCCGAACAGTAACTTTTCTGAGCCTTGTTTAATGATGTAGACAGACCCTACCTCCATAGGTTTGTGTGTCACCAGGAATCTTGTTTTTTAAAAACACATGCACGGAACCTAGGCCATAGGTTTTGGGTCATAGGATGAACTGAAGGCATGTAGCTTCCAGCTGCTGAACTCCTGCTTTGTCCACACAAAAGTCTGTATATATGCACATGTGTGCCTGTGTTTAGAAAAATGCCTTATATCTTGCATCAACCACTGAGGGGAGATTTGGGCTACACCAACTACATCCACCCCCAGTACAGCATGAAATGGTTCATCTCATCTAGCGTCTGCATGAATACTGTTTATTTTTTATTTTTTTGCTTGCATGAAGAGAGCCTTTGGCCACATAGCTGTATGCAGGGAGACTTCAAGGCTATCTGGAACTCTGCACATCTCCCTGCAAGTCCTGGTGATGTACATGGAGATGCCAGGGGAGTGCAGCTAGTCAGTGCATACTATGTTGGGGCACAGGTTGGAAGTAGCTAGTTACAAGTAATGCAGTTACTTTTTTGGTAACAAGTAATGTGCCAAGTAGTTGCAAAGTTATGGTAAAAGTGATACAATGAGTAGCAACCAAGTTACTTTTCAGTTTAACAAATAGTGTTTTCTAGTTACTTTCAACAGTTACTTTTAAAGAGCATTTAAAGGCATTTTTGGATCATTTTGTCCGCAGTGTTTGTTTTAACGCCATTCTCTTATCTATTCTAGATCGCAAGGGAAGTAAGGCTATGGTTTTGTCTTTCATATTTTTAAAATATTTGTAAAGTTATGTATCAGAATTAGCCACCAGAGAGAATCAACTAATATTTCTATGTATTGTCATGACCTGCTAGTGAAAGTCAATACATATACGTGTGTGTTAAAAATACACAATCTAACAAATTACTTGCAAGATCTGACTGAGCATAAGGACACTGACAAATTGCCAATTGAGAAGTAATGAATAACACAATCAGTTACTTTTAAAGAATTTATGTTCCAAACTCTGTATTGGAGGTAGAACGCACCCTTGTTCTTTTAACACATCTAGAGGAGTTCTTTTTAATACTGTACTTTGGTAAGACTAGTTATGTGAACAGGTCTTCAGTGAAAATTAGGCATCACTCATCAACTTCTGGGGGGGGGGGGAGAAAGAAAAACAATACATTCAACTTACTTTTTGGTTCAGTAGCTGTCGTATTAGGCTTTCCCACTGCATCAGAAAACAGCATATTTTAAAACGTGGGATACAAATAATAAATTACAAAGCCTGAAATAGCTTAGCAAGTTCTGAGAAGCTCTGGCAAATACGACTGAGCTGCTTTCTTACAACCTCGATATCTGGCGGAGCGCCTCCTCCCACCCAGTTCTGCCAGAGTCACTCGTTCCAGCCAGGCCAGGCGGCTGAGGGGCCTAACGCCGAGGGAGGTCCGGAAGGAAAGAACGAGGAGCAGGGCCTTCTCGGCAGAGGCCCCTCGCCTTTGGAACAACTTGCCAGTGGAGATCCGCCTGGCTTCCTCTCTGGGTGTTTTCAGGAATAAACTTAAAACCTGGCTGGTCGTATCTTAATTTCTTATACTTTTGCCACCTTGGATCTATAATATCTGTTTTTTGGTTTTATTGTTTTCAAACTTGTAAACCTTTGGTCTAGATGGGCGGGATAGAAATCCAATTAAATAAATAAATAAATAAATAAATAAATAAATAAATAAATAAATAAATAGTCATTTTACATATTGATTCCATAAATAAAAGCACAATCTATATTGGAGGACAGAGAAGTTAGCTTTTAAAGGAACATAACAAAAGTGTACTAAATCAAATTCATTCTACCAGTACCTCAATATTGTGGCTTCTACTATGCAGTTGAAAAACTGTTCAGCCCTAAGTGACTACTTTATATTGGATTCAATTTTAAAAAAAAAAAACCAAAAAACCCCTCTGGTTAATGAATGTGAGTTATTCTGCTTCAGTATCCATGATTCAAAATTCCAGGAAATGGCCCAAAATTGCTACACAATATCGTGCCCATGTTGCCAGCCGGAAAAAGGATGCCAAGTTTTATATACCAAAGGGCAGCCTGACCATGGATAACACCAATGGCAGCTGTCAAGGTGGTCTACAGGATATCCTCTTGTGCTCACTAACATTCACAAAGCTGCTTGCTACAAGAGTCAGATACCAGAGACTCCAGCCACGTTCTTAGACAACAAGGCTATGTCAACCACTGCAGCCCTGGAGAGGCAAGTTAGAGTAGGGGCTGCTATAGGCAGGCTGCCAAGCCTGACTTCTTTTGCTTATCTATACAAGCCTTCCCTACAAGGGATGCTTCTGGGGCCTATGTTCTCCTCTCTTTCCTGCTTTCCAGAACCTGGACTCCAGGGAACTCCAGGGAAGTTAACTGGGTCCCAAGCTGGCAAGTGGTGCCCAGGGGTGTCGAGACTGTAATTCAGCCTTATGAGACTGTGGGGGGAAAGGCAGGGGGAAGTGATGCTGCACCACTAATAAAAGCTGTTCTGAGTCAAGAAGCTGAGCTGCAGCCCATGGAGTTATTGCTGGGGGACCCAGGCCTTACTGGTGCCACAGGAGAGGGAGGCTGGTACAGTGCACAGATATATAGACTTATTCTCCAGATTGTCACATTAAGTTTGGAAAAATATATAAAGTATTTATTAATTTATTTATTTATACCCCACCTTTTCACACCCACCCACACAAATATATTCCTAATCTTAACATTTATTCCAAACTTAAAGTGGTAAACAGGAAGTCAAGTAAGAAATACTGATATTGGTGGAGAGCAGTATGAGAAGAACTGAAAACAAATCAAAGTACAGAAGTATAAATGTAAATATGGAAGAACTCTACTCAACATCCAGTGGAAATACAGAGCTGAAAGCAGGCTATTGTCTAATATTATGCATGTTTTTTCAGAGTTAAGTAGATTGAATAAGGCTTACTTCCAGGTAATTATACTTAAGATTGTTAATGTATACCATTATACGACTTATACTACTCCCTGAAAATTTCATCTGCCTGCCTCAGGGCCCAATCGTATGTTAAAGATAACCTGTCAGTGAATGAGGGCATTCCTTAAAGGCTGATTGTGAGTGATTGTCACCACAGGAACTTTCCCCACTTATTATAATTGGCAAATTAGCTTGATTGATATTCAGGCCAGAAGCATGTTTTCCCCTTGAAAATCTGATTTCTTAGACACAAAATACTGCCTCAGTCACACCTCTTGAGTGCTAGTCATGATTCTGTGATTTAAATTCTAATGACAGATTCTCTCTAACATATAGTTTGGCTCTCAGGCTCCACAATACGCCAATATATCTTTCTTGCAATTCATGACCAATTCAAGGGTCGGCAGGCATCAAAGTTTAGTAGATTTTTTAGTAGACCAGTTTTTGTCTCCCAATGGATTAACAAAAGCAAAAGGCTTCTTCCTCTCTAAGTCAAGTTTCTGAAACAAAGAAAGACTGACAGTGAACCAGGAGTGGGTTTATAAGGACTGAAATCAGCACTATCTTGAAAACAAACTTTGAAAATGTCCTTAATTCTCAGCATTCATAAGTCCTCTTTTGCTTCCATCTTACACATGGCTCTCTGTTTGGTTGATCTTACAATTCTAGTAAATAAACAGAAGCTTGCCCACCCTCGGCCAAACAAAACAAATTAATTGATTAAATAAATCCTAATTATTTATACAAATATTGCTGGCCTGAGGTTGTATTATCCATGTGCAACAACATGGGTAACTCCATGTGTCACAATAAATGAAAGGCTTCTAGGCCTCAACAATAGTTGCTATACGCACAAGCTTGCCATTTTTAAAGATATGCTTTGCATCTCATTATCTTTAGAACCTTTTAAAAAATAGGAAAAAAAAGGTCCAATTCCAGGTTGATGGAATAAATTCCTAGAAATCCGCCTGAAGCTGTTTTTTTTAAAGTGAAATTAAACTTTTAAAAGTCACTGGGATTTATTTTCTGAAGGAGTAAAGGACTGAAAGATTTGATGAGAAAAATAAGAAGGATTTAATGTAAGCCTAAAAAGGTCAGGCATATTGTGCTAAACGGTCTTTGATGACTTCTGTAGCATCTCATGTTTTCCACCTGTGATGTCGAGGAGCGTTTAAGAGATAGAAGGGAGGAGGAGAGTAACAGCACTGGCTTTAAGCCAAGTGTCCTTCAAAATAGATTTGAGTGTAGCAACAGCCTGTTGATCTGTCAGTGAAGGAAAGCTCTAAATATAGCAGTGCACTTGAGTTACAAGGCATGGTGCTGCACAAATGAGACATGTCTCTCAATACATGCACTGCAGGGCTCTGTATTTTCACACACAGCTGCCAAGATGATACAGGTAGTAAGCCAACTTGGGAAGAGCTTGCCTGCTCCTCCATCACCAGTAGAATGAGGTAAGAAAAGTGTTGAAGAAGCAAACTGTCAATATGCTGTGTTGTGGGGAACGATACCCAGATGCAAAAACAAGGATCTACAGTGAAAGGCAAAGGGGCCGGGGGGGCTGTTTTAAGCATCACTAAAACTGGATTTAAACATCCATAACCTCCAATTTTGTAGATTAAAAGTTTTCCTGTATTAGATTTCCTACACATTGTGTACATCATTACATATTTACCCTATTTAGTCATGCAACATATCACTATAATATATCAAGCATAGTCTATATGACTAGATGGGCGGGCTAAAAATGTAATAAATAATAAAAATAAATAAAAGCATCTTGATATAATGTGGGCTTAGACAATGTGGCTTGCTTGGTTCAATTCAGCATCTGATGTACTGAATGCTGATCTTGTGCTATTTATCAAAATCCCAGGAAATGCAATGGAAAAACCTTATATGACAGACATCTGGTATATTAGCTTGCTTTTTTTAAAAAATAAATATTATCTTCAAATTTAAAATGATAAAATACAAGATGACAGAAATCAAACATATAATTATTAATGTACTCTTTTCAAAACCAATCATCAGTATTAGCCAGAATATGCTTTAGATAGTTGCCTAGTCTTACATTATAACCTCATTTTCATATCAGCTCCTACCAATATTGTGTTAATATGACACAGAAAAGGTAACTTAGCATTAAAAACATGAAAACCTCAAATTAAGGCTATGACTCATTTTGGCTAGATCAATTCAGTATTCACTATTTAGGGGTATTTAGCTTAATATTTTTAGAAATGAAACTATTTAAAATATTGGCTAAAATATACATTTCTAAGTGCCTTGAAGTATAAATATTCATTAAAATCAAATGGGAATAAGTTTAGAAATGATATTCCTAGAATATTAGAGCTTCATGAAAGCCTCCTGGGTTTGAGAGTTCATTTCATCCAACAATCTCTTTTTTAACCCCTCTAACTTAAATGAACTTTCTCTTTAGGTTCCATTTCTTTCCTCAACATAATACTGTATGGTTACACTGTTCTGATTTAATCAGTCAATTTATTAAGGCCAAGAAAATGCAGATAAAACTGATCAGAGAGTGTCGACATTTTCACTCTGAAGCTCATCTATCTGAGTTGTAAGGACACCTAACCAAAATCAGGTACCATAAAAGCTACACATTCCTGTGGTGCTTTTAAACACAACAGTTATCATTTGTTTCATTGCTATGTTACAATCTCAGTGTCTGTGACTAAGCATGCCAAGCAATAATGAGTTACAGAGGATGCTTTGGGGGCAAAACACAGGCCAATATCTTAGTGTCTTTAAAAAAAGCATCATCTAATTTGCTTTTCTGAGACTTCTGAAATGATGCACTGTTCTTTTCAACCCAGTTTGCTGGTTGGCAATGTAGCAGACGGCTATACAGAGAATTATTTCACATTCTTAACGTTCGTATGATCTAAATAAACTAGTGGGACCTGTAGTCAGTGTTCCTATTTGCCCTCGTGAGGAGGTTACAACCTTCCCATTTCACAGTTTTAAATAGGTGTAACAACCACCTATTAACAACACAGGAACACAGCAATCTTGTTAAAGGACATAGAACAGAGAAGATGAGTTCACTGAGTTGACAGAATCCCAACACTAGAAATAAGACAAAACATAGTGGAAAATGTAGGTGGTGGTCATTGTAAGTATGTGAACAGCAAGTGTGGTAAATTTTGCAGCTGACCTTTGCCATAATTTAACATTGATTGAAAGGTGCACACAACTGAAGCTGCTCATGCACAGCAGCATTGAACAAATGCTGTGCTGGAACAGGACTCTGCTCTTGTGCCACTCCAATTCATTTTGTTTAGGTTCCTGTCAGAGACGTCCCCAGAAGATTGTAACTCAAGGTACCTCCATAATCTGTTTACATTGCTGGGCACTATCCATCACATGCCAACTAAGCATGAAAGTTCCAAGTATTACAACAAGGCAAACAATTTATTCAAGCTCTAATCAGCATTTCAATTTAACCAAGCTCAGAGACCTGCTAACCTTGTGAATGATGAAGGTCTATTGCAGTTGGCCACCAGTAAGTATATATAGCATATGTAACCGCTACTACAAAAGAAGTGGTTACACGTACCTGAAATGGCAGAAAGTATATGCACAATATACAGCTCTAATCTGGCCCCCTATAATATCAGCATTTTGGATGAAGATCAGCATGCTAGGCAGCATTATGGTGACATGTTGGATGCCTATGTAGGTTAAATATGTATAGATGTTTACAATGTGTAGGAGGTCTGATCCAGACAATCTTTTATCCTCATAGAATCACTGAATCATAGAAAAATAGAGTTGCAAAGGGACTGTTCAATGCAGGAGTTTGCTTGCTTGATTGCTTGCTTGCTTGTTTAAAGATCAAAAACCAGATTAAAAATAATTTAAAATAATTAAAAATCCGTGAATTAATAAACAATACATTCCCAAGACACTTACTACTTAAAAGCCTGCCTGTAGAGGAAAGTCTTTGCCTGATGACAGAAGGATAAGAGGGAGGGGGCAAAGTAATTGGTTCCACTGTCAAAGCATCACGTTCCCACATGCCTGGGAGCAACCACTGAGTAGGCCGTCTGTCGTGTCCTTGCCAAACAAGCTTGGGTAGGTGGTGAAGTTGAGAGAAGGGCCTAGCCAGAAAATCTTAAAAGGCAAAAAAGTTCATATGGGATGATACGATCCTTTAAATATCCTGGCCTCAAGCCATATAGGGCTTTATAGGTAATAACCAGCACTTTAAATTGGGCCTGGAAACAGACTGGCAACCAGTGAAGCTGTTGTAATAAGGGAATTACATACTTCCTGTAACTAGCACCAGGCAACAATCTGGCTGCAGCATTTTGAACCAGCTGGAGATTATGAACATTCTTCAAAGAAAGCCCCACATGGACTGTGTTGCAGTCATCCAAATGGGACGTATCTAAGGCAAGTATCACCATGGCCAAATCAGACAACTCAAAGAATGGGTGCAGCTGGCACACCAGCTTTAATTGTGCAAAGGCACTCCTGGACGCCACTGAAACATGAGAGATGGTTGTCTAATTTTCTCTTGAATTCTCCGTGTTGGAGCACTCACCACCTTCTGAGGTAATTAGTTCCATTGTCATAGTGCTCTAACGGTCAAGAAATTTTTTTCCTGATATTCCTGACATGCAACTCAAATCTGGCTTCCTGTAACTTGAGTCCATTATTACATGCCCTGCACACTGTATGACTGCCTTTCAAGTATTTGAAGAGTGCTATCATATCTCCTCTCAGTCCTTTTTTCTGAAAGCTAAATATGTTCTTTCCATTTTTCTTTATAGGGCTTGGCCTCCTTTTTGCCCTCCTCTGAACTTGTTCCAGTTTGTCTGCATCCTTCTTAAAATGCGGTGTTCAGAACTGGACACAATGCTCAAGATGAGGCCACACCAGTGCCGAACAGAGAGGAACTAATACTTCACTAATCCTCTAGTTTTTTCCTCCATTTTTTGTACGAGAAAATTATCAGGAACACAAGCCAGGAATTTCTTGGAAGAATCATATTTGGCAGAATTTGCCTCCCAACATGTATCGGGAAAACTGAAATTTCCCATTACCGTACAAAATTTTAGATTACACATTCTTGAATTCAGACTTAGCAATGCCTAAAACAGACCTATGGAAATACAAGGAACAAGTTAATTATGGCTTAAATGAAAGTCTCATTGCTTTCAGCAAGAACTGAAGTTCAACTAACTAATTTCACATTTGGCTAACTTCAGATTGGGCCTATGTGAATTGTCCCTTATATGAACAGACCAAGAGTGGAAGAAACATTGCTCATGGACCACACATAGACTCAACCTGTTTTTTGAGCTCTATGACTTTCTCAGTCCCACCCACCAGAAAAGTGGGGGGGGGGGAGTTGTTTGCTCCCAAAAGTGGAAGTGTCACTTCTAGAAATATCCAGGGGTGGCAGTTCTCTTCTAAAACAAGTTTCAGGTCCATGCAGAAGTGAACATTTCATAATTTCTGATTAGTTGGGTTGGATCCCAATTAAAAACTCTACAACTTATAGGAAACCCTCCTTTTAAAAACTGATTTGGAATTGCCAAAGTTGTCCATCTCAGTAGCGATCACTTTTACATCTGGACATGAAGTGGACTTGGACAGATAATGGACAGATGTGATCCTGCTATTTAGACAGATAATGGACAGATATGCCAGCAATCTGAAGTTCTATTTACATACATGCATACATACGGACGTACGGACATACGGACGTATGTATGTATGTATGTATGTATGTATGTATGTATGTATGTATGTATGTATGTAGAACTTCAGATTGCTGAATGTGTGTGTGTATTTACCATGTAAGGGAACCTCCTTATCTCACCATAAGAAGGTAATTCCACTTAGAAAGAGCCTCTCTGATCCCAAAGATTACCATCCTTTGTTCCCAGGCTGGGTGAACACCTAAAGATGCATGTCCTGGTAAACAAAGGCAAGCTTCTGTACCTAAGTTTCCATCTGTCACCTTTCCCAGGACAGAAATATTCCTGGTTGCATTTTTTATGACTAATGCCAACCAGACAAGGTAGGTCACCCAAACAACAAAATAGCAAGACTTTGCCAAAGGCAAAGGTTTCTGGTAGAGCCACTCACTCCCTCTTTCCCAAGAACCACACTTGAGTAAAATATAAAAGATTATTAAAATTATAAAAATAAAGAACTCAAAAGAAATAAGTTGTACATTTTAAAAGACTGTTGAAGCATACAGCTGAACAGCATTCAAATACTGAAGTAATTAAGCTGGTTAAAGTATCCTCAATTAAAATAATAAAAGCTCTAATTAACTAAGGCTTTCTGATTTCTTTGCATAGCTAAGTTATTTCTAACAAGCAGGCATAAATCTCTCCCTCCTCCATTCTGCTAACAAGCAGGCTAGCTAACAAGCAAGAAGGAAGACATTTTGGAGGTTGAAAGGCATATACAAGAACCCAAAATGCCCACTGCTATTCATCAGAAAAGCAGTTTTTTCACAAGACTGAGGGCCCATGTGTCTGTGTGTAAAATGTTACACAAAAGCAAAATTACTAGAACTTAAAATTTAGGCTGTCCTTTGGATTCAAATTAGCAAATAGACAAGGAGACTTGCCCAAATGTCAGCAGTGCTGTTTTGTGAAATGGGCTGCTTGCTTACAAGTCCAGTTTCTGTAATAACATCCTAATATATGCATTTTTTAAGAATAATGGTATATCCCAGAGTTGCATGAAATAGAGCATAAAATAACTGTTTTAAATTGCAAGTTATTAAAGCCAACTGCATGCTTCTGCTAGTAATTTTTTATGCTTGGATGTGGCAGTTATATAATATATAGCCACTTTTTTCATCAAAACATCATCCAATTTCTTAGATTTATAAATTTATTTATATATTTAACTTATATACTACCCAATAATGTGACACACAGTCTCTGGGCAGTTAACAACCAACACATATAAACTACAAATAATACAAATGGAAGCAATATGTAGAATGACATATTGTATATGTTTGAAAGATCTATACTTCGCTATCATATAATGATGTAGCTTAAATATTTTATACAGTGGTTGAAATACTGTTCCTTAGCATGATAAATGATGCCATAGTAGGCCCATTGAATCAATAGGGATTTGGCGAGTCAGCTCCTCCATAAGTTCCACTGATTGACATGGGCCTACTCTGGTTGTTCCATACTATGTCAAAGTAAGTTGCTCTTAGAGTAGTCCCATTGAACTTATGAAGGAGGCCTCACTTTCCATTCTGTGTTTCAAATCTGTCCATACAAATCAGGTGACCGAGTACTGTGGAACTTAGACAGCATGTACAAAAGAAAATGTTGGAAAGTAAAGAACAAGGATCTTGCAATATTCAAGTCAATATTCAAGTCACCTACAAAAAAACGTTACTGGTTTGTAAGGAGGAATAAACTGCTACAGAGAATCAAGTGCCTTGCAAGGAGGACTCAACATTCCTTAGTGATAAGCTGCTCTGCGCATGGGTAACTGCTTCGCTGAAATGCAAGAAATTCTAACCGAGCATATATTTCTCAGGGACCAATCAACTGCTGCATAGTAGTGTTCTTTATTCAGAACTGTATAAAAACTTGAAACCTGGTGAACTCAGGGTCCCCACCCTACTGGGCACCAGAGTGTGCATTTGTTTTACCTGAATAAACTTGTCGCCCTTTCCTCCAAGAAACTGTCCATTTATTATTATTGCTCAAGACTTGGCTTAATAGAATTAGCTAAGACACCGAGCTCCAGGATTAACAGGTTGGGTCTAGAAATAACCAAAAGGCCTTAAGGTGGTGGTCTTCAGAAACAAAACTACGTCTCTACATCTTCTCCAACAGGATTGGGAACCAGTGTTTGTAAACTCTCATCCTACTGCTTCTCAGGGTTAGACCCATCAAGTTGAAATCCTAAAACTCGAATTAGAGAAAGTTACTTCATAGTAAGTGGCTTTAGCTTTCTTCACTTGAAGAAGAAAGATCTAGAGCTCTGCTTCATTTGTGCAGAAAGCAGAAATCTAGTTTCTTCTTACGATGTTTCTCCATAATAATTTTATCAGATATACCGGTTGTATCACTAGCTCATATGATTGGCTGCTGCTGCTTGGGCAGACAAAGGAAATGGATACTTAAGCAATGGGTTGAGGTGGATGAAGGAGAAACTGACATTGGGGCTGTCATATAGCTAAATAAGCCTATATCAAACATATTGTCTGATCTTCCATCTATTCTGTAGGCTTGTAGTGTGGAAATGGCACATTATGAGATTTCTGAGTTTTGCAACACTCCTCTTTTTTTGGTAGAAAACTATCATTTATCCTCTCATATGCTTTATGTCTTTCTGTTGAAACCTACAGTTTTATATGTCATTCTAGAAAATTGCCTTGTTAATGTCACTTTCACAAAAATAATCATCTGTGCATTTTTAATCATTATTTTGTTAATCTTTGCTCAATGTGTTTGAAATTCAAGGTGTTACATTTGTTCCAAATAATACTAAGTGTATTTCTATATTCAGTCTTCAGAATTATTACTTCTTCATAATTCCAAAGTCAATTGCACAGGCTAGCCTTGTTTCCTTGGCCACAGCTCCAGCCCACATGTTCTCCATAACATGTCATATATTTATGTCAAATGACCTAAGTGCTCCTTCCCTTCCCTTTTCTGGAATGAATTCTATTGTGTCCTGGTAAATGAACGCTGTTAAGTTGCTACACTCAATATGCCAGCAAGTTTGGAAAACTCAGCAGTGGCCAGAGGATTGGAAAAGATCAGTCTACATCCCAATCCCAAAGAAGGGCAGTGCCAAAGAATGCTTCAACTACCGTACAATTGCACTCATTTCACACGCTAGCAAAGTTATGCTCAAAATCCTACAAGGTAAGCTTCAGCAGTATGTGGACCGAGAACTCCCAGAAGTACAAGCTGGATTTCGAAGGGGCAGAGGAACTCGAGACCAAATTGCTAACATGCACTGGATCATGGAGAAAGCCAGAGAGTTCCAGAAAAACATCTACTTCTGCTTCATTGACTACACAAAAGCCTTTGACTGTGTGGATCATAGCAAACGATGGCAAGTCCTTAAAGAAATGGGAGTGCCTGACCACCTTATCTACCTCCTGAGGAATCTAAGAAACCCTAAGTCAGAACTGACTTGATGGCATATAATAATTATTACAGTATTAAGAAAAACGGACCACCTTAGCTGCTTACCTGTTCCTGATAGTCTTACAATAGACAGCATAACTAATGAAAAATTCAAATTCTTTCTTTAGAAGGGAGTATGCCTACCAAGAAAATATATTACCCAAGACACTTGGGATGAGATATAATGATCACATTACATAGCATAACTAAATGTTTTAAATTGATGCTAAGCATATTTAAGCATGTATAAACATGTTTTCCTATTTTTTTTATATTTGCCAAGTTTTAAACATTCAACTGTTATTTTTATTGTATTTTATCAGGTTATGCTGACTAGATGAATCTCAAGCCAGAATTAAGATTGCTGGAAGAAATATCAACAACCTCAGATATGCAGATGATACCACTCTGATGGCAGAAAGTGAGGAAGAATTAAAGAACCTCTTAATGAGGGTGAAAGAGGAGAGCGCAAAAAATGGTCTGAAGCTCAACATCAAAAAAACTAAGATCATGGCCACTGGTCCCATCACCTCCTGGCAAAGAGAAGGGGAATATATGGAGGCAGTGACAGATTTTACTTTCTTGGGCTCCATGATCACTGCAGATGGTGACAGCAGCCACGAAATTAAAAGACGCCTGCTTCTTGGGAGGAAAGCGATGACAAACCCAGACAGCATCTTAAAAAGCAGAGACATCACCTTGCCGACAAAGGTCTGCATAGTCAAAGCTATGGTTTTTCCAGTAGCAATGTATGGAAGTGAGAGCTGGACCATCAAGAAGGCTGACCGCCGAAGAAATGATGCTTTTGAATTGTGGTGCTGGAGGAGACTCTTGAGAGTCCCCTGGACTGCAAAGAGAACAAACCTATCCGTTTTGAAGGAAATCAACCCTGAGTGCTCACTGGAAGGACAGATCCTGAAGCTGAGGCTCCAATACTTTGGCCATCTCATGAAAAGAGAAGACTCCCTGGAAAAGCCCCTGATGTTGGGAAAGTGTGAAGGCAAGAGGAGAAGGGGATGACAGAGGACGAGATGGTTGGACAGTGTCATTGAAGCTACCAACATGAAGTTGACCAAACTCCGGGAGGCAGTGGAAGACAGGAGGGCCTGGCGTGCTCTGGTCCATGGGGTCACGAAGAGTCGGACACGACTTAACTAAACAACAACAACAATCAGGTTATGCTATAACAAGACTGAAAGACTTAATAAAATTTTGCAAAACTTTCTTTAAAAAAGAATTACATTTTTATCTTATAGGGCAAATAGACATTGTGTCTCCATCACACTCACACCCTGGCCATTTTTAACTTTTGTGTATAAAGTTTTGGAACAGTGTAGGCTGCAAGATAATGTCTCAGAAGATGATATGGAACTTAGTAGTTTCACAGATACATGAAATTGAAGAAAGGGTGAACAGGGAAAGGAACTGTGTGGGCAGAGAGGAGGTTGAATGGAAGAGACACAGGGATAAACGGTTTGAGCATTATGTTCAGTTCTGAGCAGTGCAGTTGGGGAAGAAGATTATTGACAAGCTGGAATTACTATTAAAAAAGATTTAGAATCTTTGAGGAAGGAAAATTGAACTTGCCTTCAGCAGCTGGGAGTGCAGGTGTAATTGCTGGGGTATGTGCTAAAAACAGTTGAGGAGCTGGACCTGTGCATAAGAAAGAATATTTACAGTCAAACAACACATTTATTTCACCATATATAATTCTTACTGAAGTACATTTGAAATATATTTCACTGTTTGTTTAACACCCCCTTAGCAGCCAGAGCTCTCTTCTGAATTGTTCGTACATATTAATATATATTATTAAACATCTAGTAGAAACGGAAAGAAATGGCTGATCAAATAAAACTGAGAGATTTAGATCAATGAACATGCAATTGTAGGGTGTGTGTTTTTTAAAGGAAGAAAACCCCTATTTACTGAGTGATTTACTATTCCATCATGCTTAAAAATACCAAAAAGGCATTAATAAAATAAAAAAGGCTTGTATACCCAGAAACCTTCTCTTTTTGGTTGAAAGCACTTTTTTTTTTCTGCTTTAGCATACAAGATTCTCCTAATTAATCAACATTCATTATAGGGACTCAGCTGTGCACAGATACAAAATCTTCAACAGCTATTTCATAGGGTATATGGTAATATGGCTCCCACGAAGACATACAGACTGGAGCACCTGCCTCTTTAATTGGCTGCTCTGCAATGGGCTGATGAAGTCTTGTAAAGTCGTCTGTGCATACATAAGAAGGAGGCGAGTTTCATTTCTGGCTCCCATGGGATAATATACAACTGGAAAAGGCACACATTTTTTTTCTTTTGAGAGTAATTTTATTACTATTTTAATTAAGAGGTTTTAGAGTGTTCTAATTTTAATTGTCTTGTAATACTATAATGAGTTTAATTCTATTTTACTATTTGCACCGTGCTAGCCAGAGTTTGGTTGGTTAGTTATGCCACAGTAAGTGCAATAGCATAAATAGCAACAGAAAATTGCTGCTAGTGAATGAGGTGCCACCAAGGTCCCCACAAAGCTGGGCATGTGCGCGCGTGTGCATGACTCCGCTTCCCTTCACACAGCTCTCTTCCTTCTCCACGCAACGATCGCATTAGGTTCTGGTTGCGACAGAACCCAGTGCGCGTGGGGTGGAGTCCTATGTGCACACAAGGGTGAAGCCGTGCAAGAGAGAGGTGGAGTCCCTCCCAGCAGGGCTGAAAATTAGAGGGTACATTGTTTGCTACTAGAGATGGACATGAACCAGAAAACTGGTGTTTCGTGGTCCAAGGATAATCACAAACCATGAACCACCATGAATCCCCAGAAGAACAAACCAGTTCATGGTTCATTTTTCCAGTTCGAGCAGGGGGCCCTACCTGCTCCTACTCTCTGCCTGCCCATTGCTGCCTACCCACCCACCCTCTTCTGCTGCCCCGTCGCCTCCCTATGTGTTCCTGCCACTGACACCACCACCTCCTCCTCCACCACCACCACTGCCACCATCCTCATAGGCAGTGGGCCAGGCTTCCCTGTCAGGAGCAGGGCCTGTTGCCTCTGAGCATGTGCCTGCCTCTCAGCTGGCCGGCAGACATGTTACCAGCCAAACCTGGGTTCTAAGATTCTCTGGCAAGGAATCAGGCACAGACACAACAGCTGAACCAAAGGCCCAATTTTATATGAATAGCAGCAAAGAAAAGGTCAGCTGGGACTTCTCTTAAAAGCAGAGAAGACCCCGAAAATACAGTGTACATATGTTTTATATGATACAGACAAAAAGTCATAAAATGCTACAATTCTATTCGTCATTTGTACCCCAAGTTTGGATCCAGTCCCTCATTGGGTAGTGATGCCAACTACACTGATCTAGGCCTGTGTTTTCTCTGCTAAGGGTTATACCAAAATCTAGTTTGATTCTGCTCCATTATCAGACACATGTGCAGAAGCAGGAGGTCTGGCTTCCTAAAGCTCACCACTGTCTCTGTGTATTCAACTGCTAGCCAGCTGATAGCTGGGTGCACACTCAGAAGCAGCGGGCCCAGCTCCTGGCAAGGAAGCCAGGCCTGCTACCTCTGAGCATGGCAGTGGTGGTGGAGGAGAAGGAACTAGCAGCAGTGGCAGGAGAAGATATGGAGGCAACAGGGGCAGTGGGATGAGGCAGGAGGGCATCCTATTTTGCTGAAGCAAAATGAAATGCTGAGAGGAAAAAAAGTTGGGTGCTTCATTTTGCTTTGGCAAAATGGGATTCCTGAACCAGGTCATAAACTGAACCATGAACCAGCACAGTTCATCAGTTTTTCTGGTAAGTGGTTTGGTTTGCGCCCATCTCTGGTTGCCAGTTTTATCCCTCATCACGTCAACTTATGTGGCTGAAGTGTGATGAGGAATATATGTTGCAAGTTATTAACCAATGGCAATTCACTGCTGTAGTTTTTGCAGACCAGCGTTACTAACCAATGGATTCTGGCCATAGTGTTTTGATGGCATTGTTTTTAACTCTCTTCACCCCTCCACCCACCAAAAAACAACAACCTGAGTCCCATTTTTTGGGGGGAAAGGCAGCATATAGATAAATTAATCTTGCACAGAATAAAAGCGATGCAGAGGTACATTGCTTTTTCAAAATGTGGACTAGGAACTAGGACAGGATATTGCTATTTCACTCTGTCTGTAAATATATCTCTCCATTCTGGTAGAATAGCTCAGATGAAAAGTTGCTTCAGATTTAAACATTGCTATTTGCCCAACCCATCCAACAGCATATTTGTGCTGTGTGATTTGCCCTCATGCCTTCTCTATCTTCTTGAAAAACATTCTAGTTTATATTTTTCCAGTAAAATGGAGAGTGGGTAGTTCTCTTTATCGCTCTGCATTTCTGTCATGTGTATTCAAAATCTGCTCTGGAGGCTTGGGAGATTCTTCAGAGTCAGTTCTGTGGATTGAAAGGGAAAGCTCCTTTACAAGACTAGAAGCCTGCCGGCACAACATTTTTAGTTTTAAATATTGTCTTTTAATGATGTAAGTTATGTTGGGTTCTTTTTAAGGAGAAAGGTGGGATAAAAATATTTCAAATAAATACATACATAGTGAAGTTGCAATCCTGGACATCTAAGAAAAAGTCCCCCTGATCTCAGTGGAAATCAGTTCTGAATAGACATGTGCATAGTCATTTCACATTTTATTCTGGTATCTCAGATTTTCAAGATGAATCTCAAGATGCAAAATGGTTTACATTTTTCCTAGCCCTCTTGAAAATATATGAGATTAATTTGGAATTCAACTCCAGCTGTGATCTTAAATTTCAACAGCAACCTTTATTTTGCTATCTAAAACCCAGCTATAGAATCTTCTTTTATGCCCAGATGTGTTTGTTCTGGGGAAAAAAATCAATGCTGAATTTCCAAATATCTTTTCGACATAGCTTCTGCTTGGACATTTATGTGGCATCATCCACATGTACCAAATAACAAGCTGGCAAAGAATTCTCAGGAAAAAAAAAGAGATTTTAAATGAAACCTTATCTGAAAAACTTCACCAAGAAAGACAATTCTAAAGGGAATTTGGTCACTTCAAGAGAATTACAGGAGAAAAAAATCTCATCACCCAAAAGATTTTCCAACATGGTAGTTAAAAGGCAGATTACACATCCAGCTGCAAGTAACCTCTGGTTCAATCATTGAGTGAGGAGATGTAAGTGGATTCCATACAAGTTGTGAGCCATCATCAAGACAAGCAAGGACTCAGAAAGCAGGGGAGTCATTCAGTTCTGAGGAAAAGCCCGAGAAGAGGAACTCATCTTACATCAAAACCTTAGTTTTATGTAAAATATTTTAAGTCCAATGAATTTTCTCATTGCCAAGTAAGAGAACGTGATAAATTATGCAATTAGAATTAATTGCATTTTGTGGATGATAAAGGATTGAGTGACTTAGAATACTGAATAGACCAATAATGAAAAAAAGATGGCTGACCATTAAGCTGCCTTATAGACCTTGGTTATCCCATAGGGTCATGTTCTAGCACCTTCAGGTATTTGCTAGACGGCCTAAGGAAAAGAGGAGGGCACTTAAAATTTGAAAAAAAATTAACTTCATAGATGAAAAAGATCCTGAAGTCAACATGTTTGTTCCATGAAGGTTCTCTTCTATCCTGATAAAAAGGCTATCTTATGTTTCCATGTGTTATTAAATGTATCTCTATTCACTTTGATGAGAAGGCACAGGATAAGATAGCCAAATTAATATTTTATCAATTCTTTTGATTAAAAATGTTAAAGGGGTGCCCTACGTCAATTTGCCCTCTCTTCACAGGTTCAAAGCATGCCTTTAAATCATCTCATAAGTGTGCTGGAAATGGAAAAAGTTGGACACAAAGACTGTAAACAGAGCTGCTAAAACTATGTGACTAAATGGCCCTTTACATTAATATTTTGCTGTAAATAAGAAAAACTAGCTGCCCACCTGCCATGCTCAACAGGCTCTTGTAATTTTGCTTCTAATAAAATTGCAGCCAATCAGTTGGTTGCCAGAAATGTGAGTGGCTGTCGTCTTTCTTATACTGTATAATAGCTAGAGATGGGCACAAACTGAAAAATGAAATGCAAAATTTGTTGAATCAATGAATTTTTAGCAATTTTTTATTTGTTAATTCATTGGGCTATAAAACATCTCCCCAGGAACCTAAAGACAGCGAAATTGCAGAGAAGTGTCCCATGACTCTCCTCTACAATATCTCCCAGTTTGGTGAAGATTGGGTTTCCCCAAACCAGCTGCCAAAGGGCACTTTCCTGGGGGGACCAGGGTGTATAACTTGGATGTCTGAAACCCAGGGGGTCAGGGAGGCCACACATGTGCATATAGAAAATCCCTCACTCAACAGGGGTGGAGGCCTAAAATACAATCTATCTCCTATTTATCATGCTGCCCTTTCATCTGTCCCCAGAAAGATTAGGACCACACCCACCAGAAAGACCACTGTTAACGACTGTTAACGACCCATGACAATGGGTGGAGAAGGACTGCAAAGGTGGGATTAACCCTCACCCCCATTCTTCTAATGAGCCTATTCAGACCGGGGGGGGGGGGAGGGGAGTGAAACCAAGGTGGAGAATATATCAGGGATCTCCTACCAATTCTTCTCAGACTGAAGAAGCTACTTGAATGAGTAGCAAAACGTTTTAACCTAACAAGAAAGAAGTCCAGTTCCATGACTCAACTTCCAGACACCCATGTAGAATCTCTGCAATATACAACCATGCCAATAATATAGGAAATCCTATGTAAATGCCATTTTGTATGCTGAATTATATATCTCAGCTATGGCATATAAATGAAATATTTGCGTATTGCCACATTCCAGATTCAACTTTGAGTTTTGCCTGGATGAGCTATAAAGCATGTCATGCATCACTATGTCAAGGTCAAAGTTGGTGCTAAGAAGGATTCATGAATGCTCAAAATAGAATGACACGGAACAAGTGTGGAAGATTAGAGCTTGAATCAATTTGTTTTCTGTACTATAGCTCCCATAATCCCCCTAAGCAGGACTGCTACTTCTCCAAGCTAGGGAGGCTTTTGAAAGCACTTTAAGAGTGAGGGGGGTTAAAGGTAATTCCCATAGGCCACATTCATATATTTCTTCCATTTCCAGTCCAGGATGACTTGGAATTTAGGATAAGCAAGGTTATGGGCTTTCTGTGAAACTCCAGCATAAGGTGTAAGCACCATGTAGACATTTTCAGAAGGAGTTATTTGTGTAAGAGCTTACAAATGGAAAGCATGGAGGGCCAGAAAATCGCAGTGGGCAGATACTACAGCATGCCACCACACTTTTCACTAAGAAAACTGAGAGGCAGGGACAGTGTGGGAGCCGGTGTGGTGTAGTGGATTAGTTGGACTAGTCAGGAGGGTTCAAATTCCTGCTCAGCCATGTAAACTCACAGGTGTGTGAGAGGCACTAATAAAACCAACCCTTAAATAGCTCACATACTTTGAAAACCCTGTTAGGCTCAAGATAACATGGAAATGACTTGACATTACATAACACACAGGAACAGTGTGCATGTTTGTGTTTGTAATGGTTGATAAGAGAGAAGCAGGGTGAGTTGGTGGCAGAAAACATACAAGAAGAAAAATCCCATATTTTTTTGCCACAGTTTGTGGTTTAAAGAATTACATTTGGCCTCAAAATTTCCCTGAAAGCAAGCTGAGGGCTCACTACTCTAGAAATATTAAAGCGAAACTCCAGCATCACTCTGGCAGAATTTTCTCCTCTTCCTCTTCTGCAGCCCCCAATATACCTCCCAAATCAGTTCTGGAGAATTTCCCAGTTCTCTGGAATAGGTTTGGGGACAGCCCGGAGAGCAGTGGTGAGGAGGGGGATTAATCCCCTTGCTGATTTCCCCATCAAATAAGATTCTGTCAGCAGTTATCCCCCTTAGGTTGCTATTGCTGCTTAACTGGACATTTAGGTAATATTATGTTTTCAACAAATTATTCACAACTTGCCTCAATTACCTTGGATAATTAAAACTTATGAGAGAAACCATCATCAAAGCTAATTTGCATAGTAACTGGTCCTAAATCTAGAAATCATACTATGGGCCTCAATTAGCCAAGAGTATGTACATTAAAAAAAGAGAGAGCGCCTGCTGAATATAGAGATTCTGTATATGAGGGCTGTTACTCATTTGAGAAAATGTGCACATTTCAGCTGTTTGTGTAGATTCTGTTTATTGACAGCATAGGTATCTGGCTACAGAGCCAGAGGTTCGGAGTTCAATTCCCCACTGTGCCTCAAGGGAGAAAAGTTACTTGACCATGGCTACTGCATAGCCATGGGCAAGCAGTATAGTCCCAGGGCATCCCAAGAAGAAGGGAATGGTAAACCACTTCTGAATATTCTGTACCTAGAAAACCATGAAAAAGGTTGCCATAAGTTGGAATCCACATGATGGCATGCAATTAATTAATTATTAATTGTGTATTTAACTAACAAAAATATAATTTTTGGTTAAAGGCTGTAGACTGGTATACCTCTTTCATTTCATGTCCATGTTCTTGCACCCTTGAAAGTGGTGATTGATCTCAAACCTTTTGAAAGACCACACTTACTTGCAGTCTCTCTAAAATTGACCCCTACCTTGGGAGAGTAACAGTTTAGGGGTCCTGATGGCAGTCAATTACTCTTGGCAGAATAGGAGATATTACTCTGAATCCACAAGTTTTGTATAACTGGAGTACTTAAATCCTCTTGTGTAAAAACAGTTTGTAGCAGTTCAAGTCACAGACAAAATTAAGGTTTCATATGTGGTCAACATGTTCACAGTGATATTCTCAAAGAATACAGACAGACACTGAGGAGAATAATAATGCATTGAAGAAAAGATAGGAAGCCCAGTCTTGGGCATATTAAGGGAATGATAAAATCTCCAAGCAGAAACAAGTGGGGACTTGGAGCTCACAGGGTAGGGATGTAAAGGGGGAGGTTTGCTGCAAGAGACACAGCAGTGTATAGAATAAGAAAAACAACAGTACAAGAACATCTTGATGAAGCTGCATCCTACAAAGAATGTATGAAGAGAAGAACCAGGTTAGAAAAGAGATCCAGAAACCTAGGGCACGATGGAAGTAAAAACATAAGCAGAAACAGTGGTTCCGAACCTTGGATTTCCAGATATTCTTGGACTACAACTCCCGGAAGTCCAGGCTGGCACAGATAGTTCTGAAGGCTTCTGGGAGTTTTAGTCTAAGAACATCTGGGGAGCCAAGGCTGGGAACCACTGAACTAGGACATTGCTGTTTACAATCACAACGCAACAGAATATATTTTTGCAGACAATTTCCCCATGATGACTTAAAATGTATATATAAATCAAAACATGCCACATGGGCTGACATACACACTGTTGGTGACTGGGAAAGTTTTCCCTATAACAATATGAAACCAAAAGAGAAGGAGAGGGAAAAGAGGCACTATTGCTGGCTATCTGTTAAGTACTAACCATCCTGCCAATTTTGCTGCTCTTCCCCAGGCTTATATAAATTCTACATATATTAGATACATAGTTTTTCGCCATCCCAACCATTTGGTCAAACCAGCCCAGTAATATTGTTGCCAATTATGTGGATGAAAAAAAAAATATTGACTATATTATTCAGCATTACATGCAGAAAAATGCTCATTGATTAACATCTGCTAGCAATCTCAAGAGGTGTAAGAGGTTTGAATATTGTCCAAACTCTAGCCTTCCAGCTGACTTATTTTTTAAAACTTAAATAACGGTGATTCATAATTCCTTATTAACTTTGTGTTCTAGAAAAACCAGCTTTTACTATTATACAGGATGCTGGTGGATGAAGAATGAAGATCTCATAATTATGACTATCTTAAGAGGCACAAAGCTGATATAACTCCCACTGCAATCAAGTATTCCATACAGCTCAGAACCAAATGTTTAATTAAAAAGATTGTTCCTGATAATACTGTTTCTCAACCTGTACAGTGGCATGAGGTCAGTGTGTCCTGGGGATGTTGCAATAAGGACTAGTAAGATATAATAAGGAGCAATGCAATTAGTCATTCACACATAATCCGGTACATTGGATATTGGCAAGAGAGCTAATAGGACCCCTCCCCTATTTCCATATGAAGGATTATACATTTATTGTCAAAATATTCTGTATGTTTCTACATAGTCTGCTACAGGCATGATCATCCAGGACCGAACACAGCAGATGGAACGCTGGGTGCAGCACTACTCTGAGCTATATTCCAGAGAGAATGTAGTAACTGAAGAGGCATTAAATAACATTGAGTGCCTGCCTGTCTTGGAAGAGTTGGACAGCGAACCAACTTTAGCAGAAATAAAAGTGGCCTTGGATTCCCTCGCCTCCAGCAAGGCACCTGGAAAGTATAACATCTCTGTTGAAGTGCTGAAGTGCTGTAAAGAGATCATCACCACCGAGCTGTATGAAGTCTTTTGTCTTTGCTGGAGGGAAGGTGGAGTACCACAGGATATGAAGGATACAAACATCATCACATTGTATAAGAACGAAGAAGACAGGGGCGACTGCAATAACTACTGTGGCATCTCTCTTCTCAGAGTTGTAGGGAAGCTGCTTGCCCATGTTGTGCTGAAGAGACTCCAGGTGCTTGCAGACAGAGGCTATCCAGAATTACAGTGTGGATTTCGAGCTAATAGATCCACCACTGACATGGTATTCTCCCTCAGACAGTTGCAGGAGAAATGTAGGGAACAATGACAGCCACTCTTTGTGACCTTCATAGATCTCACAAAGGCCTTTGATTTGGTTAGCAGGGACGACCTTTTTAAAATACTTCCCAAGATTGGATGTCCACCTCAACATAATCAGGTCCTTTCATGAGGAAATGAAGGGCACTGTAGTTTTTGATGGCTCAACATCAGATCCCTTTGACATCCGAAGCAGAGTGAAACAGGGCTGTGTCCTCATGCCGACCCTGTTTGGGATCTTTTTTGCTGTCATGCTGAAGCACGCCTTTGGAACTGCAATAGAAGGTGTCTATCTCCGGACTAGATCAGATGGAAAGCTCTTTAATCTCTCTAGATTGAGAGCGAAGACCAAAGTCCAGCTGAAATGCATGCGGAACTTCCTCTTCGCCGATGATGCAGCCATTGTTGCCCACTCTGCTGAAGACCTCCAACAACTCATGAATCATTTTAGCAAGGCCTGCCAAGACTTTGGATTAACAATCACCCTGAAGAAAACACAAGTCATGGGCCAGAGCGTGGACTCACCTCCCTCTATTACCATCTCCACGCAAGAATTGGAGGTTGTTCATGACTTTGTGTACCTTGGCTCAACGATCTCTGACACTCTCTCCCTAGATGTCGAGCTAGATAAACGCATTGGCAAAGCAGCTACCATGTTCTCTAGACTCACAAAGAGAGTATGGCTTAATAAGAAGCTGACGGCATATACCAAGATACAGGTCTATAGAGCCTGTGTCCTGAGCACACTCCTGTACTGCAGTGAGTCCTGGACCCTTTGTGCACAGCAGGAGAGGAAGCTGAACACCTTCCATATGCGTTGTCTCCGACGCATTTTTGGTATCACCTGGCAGGACAAACTTCCAAATAGAGTAGTCCTAGAACGAGCTGGAATTTTTAGCATGTATATATTACTGAAATAGCAACGTCTACGTTGGCTTGGGCATGTCATAAGAATGGCTGACGGTTGGATTCCAAAAGATCTCCAGTATGGAGAATTAGTGCAGGGAAATCGCCCAAGAGGGAGACCACAGCTGCGATACAAGGATATCTGCAAGCAGGATCTGAAGGCCTTAGGAATGGACCTCAACAGATGGGAAACCTTGACCTCTGAGTGTTCAGCCTGGAGGCAGGCAGTGCATCATGGCCTCTCCCAATTTGAAGAGACCCTTGTCCAGCAGGCTGAAGCAAAGAGGCAGTCCCGAAAGCAGCAAAATCAGGGAGCTGGACAGGGGACAGATTGTATTTGTCTTCAGTGTGGATGGGATTGTCACTCTCGAATTGGCCTTCTCAGCCACACTAGACGCTGTTCCAAGTCCTCCATACAGAGCACGTTACCATAGTCTCTCGAGACTGAAGGATGCCTAATCTAAATTCACTTATTTTTTGAAAGGAACATTTTTGGCCACTATCCACTCAATATTTGTTCAAGATAAATTCTATATAAATTAATATGGTCTCATGCTCTTCCAAAATGGCAGAAAATGGGAGAAGAAGTCTACCATCACTATGTGAGCATATAAACATAAGATTTATTGTTTGTTTTATTGAATCAGAATACGGGCTAATCAAAACAAGTATTGTTCACTTTTACTGGAAGGTATTAGGCCAAGGGATTTAAACTTCCTCTGCTCATCACTTTACTTCACAGTGAATCTGGGGGGTAGACGAGGCTGAGAGATAGTAATTGAGCCAGGGCCATCCAAGAAGGAAAACAGCTAAGGAGAGAGTTGATTTCAGATTTGATAGACTACACTTCTCCCTTGAATTGCATGGCCATGAGCAGCACAGTTTTGATTATACATGGATCTTAATAAATAAATAAATAAATAAATAAATAAATAAATAAATAAATAAATAAATAAATAAATAAATAAATACTGTGCTGCTATTCATCTCCAGAAATGGTATGAGAAAAGTGGGTCTTGGGCCTACTGAGGCCCTTGTTGTTGGCAGTGCAGCAGCCCCTGGTCTGGCCGGATCACTCTTCTGACATGGTAGTTGCGTTGTTGAAGGGAGAGGTGTCTAACTATGACACCACACTGGATCAGACAAAATGTTTCATGTAACCCATTTTAGAAGAGGACATCCTCCAAATGAGGAAAGAGCCTGTCATAGCACATGAGTTTCCTTGTAATGGTATCTTTCACTTAGCATACTTTGTTTTGTAAGAAGCCATTGGAAAGCAAATACAAGCTTACTTTGCATGTATGGTTGCTGAGCCATGTCTCTCTGAGGAAACCTGACTGTGGGAGGAAAAACAGGTTGAACTGGAGAAAATAAATGTTCCTCTCAATGTCTTGTTTGCCCTTCATTTTTGGAAGTCAAGTATTATGAGGACCTTGAACCTTTGACACACTTAAGTGTGGCCAAGCTGGCCCAACTTAATTCACTTTCAGGGACCTGTGTTTACAGCCAATTTAGTGCCTGCAAGAATGACCATATCAAACTAGCTTGGGGCCTGGATGTGTCTCCACATGCCCTCCCAATGTTTTTAGTATTCCCACTTTTAAAAGAAGGGAGTGTGATTAACTTTTATGAAAAATCATATACGTATGTAATTCTGCATATTGTACTGACACATGGGGAAATTCCGAAAGGTGAATTTTTGAATTCTAATAATGTTCTACAATGTCCTTCAAATAAAAAGAAAGTAAAATGAAAATCCACCAAAGGTATGAAATACATTAGGTTTATGTTGGGCTGCAGATCATTCTGATGCATTGAGAGAACCACACCCATGTAGTTTCGAAGCACAGATGAATCTGCTCTCTTGATAAGTCTAAAATTTCCCTCACTGACCAATCAGCAGCCGTCTTCACTGGGGTGTGTGTGGCAAAGATAAGACTGAGAGATGAAAGAATCACTTGTACACCGAAGTATTGGTTGCCTCTTTGTGAAGCTCCAAAAAGGTAAAACTGCTAGTGCAGCTGGGGATCATGCAAATTGGATCCTGGCATTCTGAGATTTTTTTTTAAAAAAGCCTTCTTTACATAACACATTGTTTACATTTATGTGATGATCTCATGAAATCATTCTCACTAATGAATTTATATTTCAAAGTATGTTTTTTTATATATTGCTTCTGTGTGCACTGTGAACATTTCTGGTTTGGTATCATTTTAAGTTATTTTAAGGGTGCCTCTTTTTTTTATGTTCTTTCCGAACTGATCCCATTCATGTTTTTTGACACTAATGCAAAAAGCTCTAATGAATTCATAAAGATTACTCCAGAAAAGCAGACGCAAGGCAACAGAGAATCAATCTACTCAAAAGAAATTTCCTTTCTGAGAAAGAAAAATCATGATCAGAAGAACAAGAGACAAGAGGTGGAAGAAAGGTTAAACAAAACAGGAAAACACACAAAAATGAACATTTTATGTACCCTTCTTAATATAAATCAGCTGTCTTTCAGTAGTCAAGGAAAGAACATGAAAAAAAAAGAGAGAGAGTCTCTTTTGTGTTTTGGATCTTTTGTTAAAACAGGAATATTCCATCCCAATTCTTTGTCACTGCTATTTGTGTACTGCAACATCCCATGATTTCAGGCTGCAGTTTTCAGCTTTGGTTAGGTAGCACTTCAGAGACATATTTTGCTTTGATGTGATGGCAATGCTTGCTAGCCTTCCTGAACTTGCATAAATGAAATTAGAACAGAAGGCCAACACATTTTAAGACCTCAACAAAAAAGAAGTGGAAACTGAGAATGTTTTTTTAAAAAAGCAAGACAAAAGTTTGAAGACCAGCATCCTTCCAGAATACCATTACTGGAGGACTGTGAACAAAAGTAGAAAGAGAAATAGCGAGAATAGCTAGAAAATATTTCATGACTGCTAACAAGAGACTTCATATGACAAATGATGTCACATGTATCCCCCAGGATACCTTCCTCTTCATCCTTTATACACTCCAGGTGCCTTCTTTGCTGACAGCAGAACCCTAATGAACAGCCCACTTCATCTGGTTGATGCTGCCTTAAGACCTGATCACAAACAAAGGGCACCCATGGGCTGTAACAAAAAGACAGCATATTTAGTATTCTGCTTTTTTATGGGGTTGTTGCCACTTGCCAATACTAGCTAATCGCAACTTGGTAGAAATCAGGGAATGTTGGAGCACACAAGTCCAAATGACACAGAATAAGGATGGGATGTTCAGGAAAGGAGGTACAGGAGCATTTGTAATGTATAGTAACTGGCTTTATTTTTGGGACTAAGCTGTAAAAAGCAAGGGTTACTTATCTGAACAAGATTAATTACAGTTATAAATATCACATCCTACCCTCCAAGTAGTTCAGGCAACAAATAGGATTTTTCACTCTCTTTCCTTTACATGAATAACCCTTGGAGGTTGTTCCAACCCTTTGGTTACTTAAGGCCGATGCAGCCTCCTCAGGTTCTGGGTATCATGAAAGGATAGCAGATGGTTATTTCTTTACTTTGTTATTGGTTTAATTCTACTAGCAGTAATAAGAAAAGATACCTATGTGATTTTCTGCCTCATGGACCAAAATAACTTGGCTGGCTTTAGTTATTGTGCACATTGCCTTGGATGGGTGGCTGCCATTTACAGGAAATGCCTTAGGCCAATCCTTCCTGATTTGAGTGGGCATGCAATTCTTTTTCAAGATTCCAGCTGGGGAGGAAAAGATTAAATCTCCCATCCCAATGTGCTGAGCTCCCCATAGACATTTGTCCCACTGACCTCAGGTTAAACACTTTAAATCCCCTCTTATGGCCATAAGCCACACAACTAATATAACCTGAAGGTTAGGTCTCTCAGTTAATGTTATGGCTGAACAGTAACTTGAATGGACCCCCCCCCCTTCACATCTGACACTGGAACAGCTAGTTTACAGCAGAGCCATGATCGAAATCACCCCAACCCATCACATGATTAATCCTCTGGCTAACTGACTCACAGTGCGCAAGTTCTCTCTACTGACTGTGGTTAGAAAGAAATGTATGCCTAGGTAGTCACACTGAAAAACTTGTGCATAAAAAAAGAGGCCTGATAGCCCTCAGTAGGTGTGTTCTAATGATGGCTGGAAATGAGGGCAATTGTGTATTTTTCCCTAGAAACCAAGGATGATTATTGGCTTTGAGGTTCAATGATTACATGTTGTCCACACACCTTTGGTACTGATCTCTTAGGCTGTAATCTTATACATAAAAACTAATGTGAAACCTCCTCTACAGGGAGAAAGGTGGGACAGATAATAAATAAAATAACAAGAAACAACTTTGAAAATGGAACACCTGTGCTTTCCTCTTTTAATTGTTGTTGTTGTTTAGTCGTTTAGTCGTGTCCGACTCTTCGTGACCCCATGGACCAGAGGCACGCCAGGCCCTCCTGTCTTCCACTGCCTCCCGGAGTTTGGTCAAATTCATGTTGGTAGCTTCTGTGACACTTTTAATACCTCACCAATAGTTAAGCTACTTTTACAGGTCCTATGTAACCTAAGGCACTATGATTATGGGACTCTTGTCTGCCCCCACATCAATATATCTATTGTTAGTGTTATCAAAGATATGTTGTTGTTGTGTGCTATCAAGCTGTTTCTGACTTATGCTGATTCTCTGAATTAGGGTCCTATGAAAAGGTGTATAATAAGACTAAAATCATCAAGCATATTGAAGAATATTTCTTTCTGAAGAAGTATCAACATGGCTTCTGCAAAGTCTTGCCTCACTAATGTCTTAGAGTTCTTTGGTTGGGGTGTTAGTGTGTGTGATCTACTGTAATATATTTTAAATCAACAGAGTGTCTTCTGGCATCTTGAGGCAAACGTGTTTTATTTTGCATTACCTTTCATGTATAAGATTAAAGGCTAAGGTATCAGTACCAAAACAGATCTGCCGTACAGGGAAAAAGGAAAGATACGACTCAAAGAGAAGTCCTCCCACACAAGCCCTATTAAAATGAGTTGTTTTTCATTTTGTTGGTGCTTGTGTAGGAATATACCAAAATCCATATTGCCGCAAAACCTGTATTAGGCAAGCCAAAATGGCCACAAAATGTGTGCAAGCTTCAGATCTCTTCATTTGGCAGTGTGTTCCAAAAGCAGGCACTGAGCAAAAGGACAGGGGAGGTTTGATCTTATAGTCTGCATGTTGTCTTGAGATGTAAGGGAAAAAGAGGGGCCTGCAGTCTCTCATATGGGGCTCATGAGGTTAGGTGATGGTATTAGGTTCATCCAAAGTCACCCCAGGCTTGCTGAGAGCAAAACAACCAATAGATATGACTCTGCATTCTGAAAATACGTAACTCCATTGGAAAGAGAAACACAGAAAAAATTCTTGATTAACTGTGACTGCAATGGAGAGTTCAGATGTGGTGAACCACTTTTTGGTATGCTTTTGCATAACTGAATAGAATTATGAAGAAATAACTTGGGAGCTGGTAATTGTAATTACCAAAAGAATAGCTTGTGATAAATAATACCTGATTAAACTTAAATGATTAAATGTTCAAGTCTTAATTTTTTATGCTCCTCCAAGGGGGTGCTTCAAATTGTTCTATATTATGTCTTCCTTTCAGACACATTTTAAAATGTGGTGAGAAATGATAGCAGCAGGGCATCAAAGGAATGAAAGACAAAAGTCGCACTAGCAAATTATCGCTAATTTTGCAGTCTGCAGGAACCACCACATAAATGAAAGCCTTAGCAAGACTCTAGAGAGCCAGTGTTACGTAGCTTGCAGAGTTTCATTTTAGATTCAAGAGATCTGAGTTCAGTTCCCCATTCAGTATAAAGCTTTCAGAACTGGTGAGCCAAACCTAAGTTCCACAGACTCAATGGGTCCAGTGTAGCAATACTGGATTTCTGTCACGACCTCTTCACTTACTCTATGTTAAAGGTTGTTAGGAAAATAGGATTATCTTACCCTACATAAAGCATTGCAAATTTTATGGAGCCAGAGTGAAATATAATTGCAGTTATAAAGCAAGAGACATTAGAGAAGCTGGAACTACATTTGCTCGAATATACAGTCTGGGGACTCTGGGAGTTGTAGTCCACAAGAATAACTTTCCCAAGCATTGCTAGATAAACACCAACTTGTGAAAACCAGGAGATAAGTTGAAAGAACAGAAAGAGAGTACATGCACGCTTTCAAAGAGTCAAAGTTAAACACTGAGAATAAGGCTTACTTGAGATATTAATTACCTATTGCAAAACCTTTCAATCAACTACAACTTTGTCCTAAATATCAACATGAACTCAGTACTGCTTTTGTAACGATTTCCCTTATGTCTGAGAGGAGAACCTCTTATTGGGAATGCAAATCTCTTTTTGCTCTGGGAGAAAAACAGAGAGAAAAAAGAAAATCTTGCAGCGAGATTTCTCTATCCAAGAGAACTTTCTTTCTGAGAAATCTGACAGGAAACCTTATTGGGTTTTTTCTTCTTTTGAAAGGAAAAGCAAGTTATGCAAGGTCATTATAACTGCTTTACAAAATGGCATCTTTACTGCCCAGGATTTAACCACAAAAGGGCAGAAGAAGTGCAAAGCCATGCAGGAGCTTTATAGTTGCTGTAGAGAATGACATATTACTTGTATTTGCAAGGGAAAGGTGGAGGAAGAGGACCATGTGATCACCTTGTTAAACTCCAGCATAAGATTCCATTCTCAAAAGGAGGACAGTGTAGGGCAAGGATTCTTTATATGTTTTCTAGTTCTGTGAACTTTGATGGTTACTCCTGTGTACCTCCTCGAATTTAAGAACTCTAGTTCTATGGAGGAAAATGCTCTGACAAAGAAGTTACTAGAAGTTTGCCGTTTGAAGGGTGTGAAGAAATAGCCAGTAGGCAATATATCACCTGAAAAGGACATTACATCCAACACTTTATTTTTTATCTGTAGAATTGGAGGAAATGTAGTTTTCAACTGGGTCCACATATCTTAAAGAACTTTTTCATTGAAGATATTGCCACAGCAATTGGACTTGCAAAGTAATTTCCAATTATCAATCATGAAACAAAGCACAGCTAAATGAAAGATATAGAGGTGAGGAAAATAATGTGCTGTGACAGAAGTCTTTTCCCACTTGAGGAAGCACTGCTTCTAAATATATGCTAAGTGTTTCATCTAATTTGACCCTTAGTGACAGAGCAGCTCCATATTACCACAGCAGTTAGACCCAAGTTGTTTCAAGAAAGAGTCAAGAGGTTACATAGTAAGCTTGAAAAGGATGTGAGTGGGAGCACATAGCAATTCTATTTCTCATGGGAATATGGTGACTTCTCCAGGGAATGAGTTTCCTTTTTCTAAACATTTTATTGTTCCATTTTATAAGATGTTCTGTAGTTGCTTTTCCCCAAACAGAGATTAGTAAGAAATTGTTTAAGTACACTTACACTGAACTTGCCTTGCTCAGCCAATGAGATTAGTTTCTCACTGGATGACTCAGAAAGTCAATAAGCCAGTTAAATTTTGTTTTGTTTGTCCAGAATCATAAATATTTTCCCCACAATGGAGTATGCTGTTGATTAAAACTGAAAGTGAGATCAAGGGCAGAGGTGGAAAATGTAAGTCTTCCTGGATGTTATGGGAGTCTGTCTCTCACCAGTCCTAGCCATTATGGCCAATGGCAGGTATGATGGGAGTTGTAGTCCAAAAGTATATGGAGGACTGCTAGCTCCTCCATTTTCTATGGTTTGAAGGAAAGTTGTAATATCCAAGATATGTATAGAAAAAAAAGGCATATGTGAAAGTGAAATAGTATATCCATTCCTCTGCAAGTAGCCTTCAACACTCTGCATTTTCTAAAGATCCCTCGTATGATGGAGAGTCCAAGGGAGAAAGTGTTCTCTAACTTCCTATGAAAAGACTCTTAGGATACATCTATAAGGTCGGGGGGGGGGGGGGGAGCCAGGCTTAAAGCAGACCCTATTGCTAAAACATGTAGATGATGCTATGCTGTTATGTCATAATTAAGTGGCACTGAAATGCCTAATAAAAACTTTTATCACTTATTGTGATAAAAATGCATTAATTATAAACTTCATAAAATCCAAATAAACTCTACAGAATTTTCTGCAAAATGTACAACCTCTGGTGTTCTGCAACTCATGGAAAATATTTCATTGGACCTCAAAGGTAACACTTTAAACTGGATTAAAGAATTTAAGTGTTTAGGGCTCTATTTTCAAATAGTCTTAAACAGAACCAAAACCCTTTTTAGGGTTTTCCAGGTAGAGAATACTCAGAGGGGTTCGCCATTCCCTTCTTCTGGAACTGTGTAGCTTTCCCAAGGCCACACAGGCTGGCTGTACTCACAGGAGGCACAGTGGGGAATCAAATTCCCAACTTCTAGCTCCACAAGCCAGATACCTAAACCACTGAGCTATCCAGCCAACTTTTAATTCTCTGCACAAAAGGGGTAAATTTAATTGTGGTAGGCTTTTAAAACAACAACAACAACCAAAGGGTCAAATGAAAGATATATTTAGCCCAGTATTCTGTTCCCAGAGTGGTCAATAGAAGCCACGCATGAGAGACATGAGCACAATATCTCCCTTCTCATTTTCCACCAACTGCCATATATATAGCCACCATGAGTAGTTTACAGTGGTAGCCTTATTCTCATTGAATTGCTTAATTTCCTTTTTCAAACCATCCAAGCTGGCAGTATCTCACCCTGTGGTAAGAAGTTCCATAGCTTGGCTATACAGTTACATGAAATGTTTCTTTTATCTGACCTGAAACTTTCATTATCCCACTATTTTGGATTGTCTGCACTATTATATTATGAAAGCAGGGGGATGCTCTACCCACTCCCTTTGTTTACACCTTGGCTTTGCCATGTCCCCTGCCCCCACTTATTAACCCTTTTTCTAATCAAAAGACCCTCTTCCACAAACCTTGGGACCTAACTATTTACAGAAGTTACTTCATCCCCTGGATCATTTTAATTGCCCTTTTCATTTTCTTTACAATTTGAACAGAATATATAGAGAAATTTAAACCAACACACACCTCTTATTTTAACAACACATTTCACCTTTTCCACAGCATATACATGCAAAATATATCCCAATTGATTGTCATGGAAAACTGTTTCATGCTCTCTTTTCACCAATTTCCCCTTTTTAATATTGTCGCTAATTTAAGTGCATGCCATTATAGAAAAGAATATTAAAAGCTTTAATGGTACAGCCATTAGTTGATCTGCTTTATTTAAACTCTGGTTGCACATTCTTCACTTCATTGTTTAACACATAAAAAGAGCAGACACATTCCCAAATCATAACAAAGCAGAAGCTCTCTCAGAGAAACAGAAAAGTTCAGTGACAAAGTGCAGTTCAAGTACCTGTATACAAATCCCCGTGCGCAAACATGTCAATCATATAGCGACAGAATTCGTATTGATCTAGCAGAACAGAAAAGCGAGGAAAAGAGTAGTGAGGCACAATTAGAGGTCTTTTAAACGTCAAGTGCTAGAAAGAGACAGAGCATGAGTGCTAAAATAAAATCTTTGCCAGCGTTTCATCTCTTGCTTAAGGCAATCAATAACCAAACAGATTGTGAAATTGATGTTTCTGTCCTCTCTTTCTTTCTCAGGACCAGCTGAGGAAATGCCTTCTGGATTTTTTTCCAGAATGATGAGATTCCTTCATGGCTAGTGGTATCTAATCAGGTGTAACTACCAGGACCATATTTCAGAGGCTCATCTCAAATATAGCCAAAGATTGTAACATGCAGGGTGTTTTCATTAGGCTATTATCCACTCCCGTGTACCACATGGAGGGTGCTGAGCATATTCGTAGTCTGAAAGCCTCTACTACATAGGCAGTTTAAGGTAGAAACAGACATAAGTTAGATCTGATTCTTTTCCTGTAGATCTCTGGATGATTTGCAGTAGGTTTACAAGAATTTCTGACTCCCAACTGGTTAACAACAACATGACTCCTTCCCCCACAAAATGATACTACTAAAATTGAAAGTGTGGGAGAACCAGAAGAGTGTGTGACGTGACATTTATCGTTTTACTTAATTCTTTGTAACACTTATATGACACTTAATGTAACAAAATTGCTAAGTGGATTACATACCCTGTGCGTAATATTACAATATCAATATCACAAAATACATACACTATGAATATACTGTAATAAACAGGTAGTTCACTCTTCAGAATGAGCTTCTATGAAATAGCCATGGGACAGGCAAGGGATAGTTCCCAGAAGTTGTTTTATAATGCTGTAAATTACTTTGAATACTTTAATAGAAAAATCATATTTTTAAACTAAAGAAATAAATAACCAGCCTTGTTACTAGCATTTGCTCCAGTTATGAACTGGGTACTGACAATTTGGAAATGCTTCTGCTGTTTCATATATGTTTTCAAATAATCCAATGCAGACACAAATACAGAAGTGTATTAAATAATATGTGCTAAATAAAATGCACATTAGATTTATTAGATTCAATTCTTCCATGATACCTTATGGTGCTGTTTATTGAGCTGAACAATACACTTGAAATTTTAACAGGAAAGCAGCGCATAACTATTTTAAATAAATAATTAAAGGGCAGAAATCCTGATACACATTTTACAAAAATGCTCAGCACACCTATTCAGAAATGAGTGTGCAGCTGGATATATGAAATGGAAATGTGAGAAGTATTGGAAATCAAAGCACTGATACATGTACTAGTTATTGGGGGAGGGGGGGCAGGATGGTCAGATACATAGCCAGATGGACTCCAGAATCTTTGTGCCCTATTGCTTCTCTAAATAGTCCTCTGCCTGTAAATGGCTACATTCAGGCTTTACCTCTTCTCCTTGCTAGCCACCAGAGTAGGAAATGTTCACTTTTGTTAGAGAGCTATAGCAGATGGACTTTCCACTATAGTGGCTATCAGCATAGCATCACACATGGAAGCCTGCATTAGGTGTCTTTGTAAACATGTTTAGGGGCCTGTCCTTCTGCAGTGTCTAAATGTTAGAAATATTTTCTATTTTTATTTCATTGTGGAAGATTCTGAGTATTCTAGTCCAAAAAAAAAAAAACCCTAAATCTTTTTCCAAACTCTCTTGCAAATTGGCAGAAAGTGATCCAACAACATGATCACCTGCTCTAGGATCACAGTGCCTCTCCCATCACACCAGCACAGCCAAAGTTTCATGTAGTATTTTTCAGCCTCTTTTAATAGTTTGCTTCATTCATTTAGACATGATAGGTGACAGTTTTGAAATCAGATGATCTTTGATTACAAGCAGGGTACTACTGTTTATTTCAACACCATTTTAGTTTTGCTCTGTTCTAGACCTAATAACTACCCAGGATCCAGAATTTGTGATCCAGTTATATATTTCTAATTGACATTGAAGAGACCATTGAGGATGAACATGTGGAGGCAGCCCAAAATTAATTGCATGACAAATTAATGTAACAGAAGAGATAATGTTCCTAATTCATGTTCATACTTGATTTAATAAAACCCATATTTTTGTTTATGCTTTTTAAAAATCTGCAGCTGTGATGAAATACCAATGCTATACTCAGGAGATGGAGAATTGTGGGCTCTTATGGGAAAATGTAAGTCATTTTTGTTAAGCACTGCTTTTGCACCAATCACACGGAGAAGAATTCAACAGAAGCAATGGCTAAGGAGTTGTCCTCTGGATAGTAACCTGGAACAAGCCACCAACTTTTTTTCCCACTGAAACTTTTTCAAGTTTCCAACTAATGTTCTTGGATAATCAGTGGAATCATGTTCTGGATGTTTTTACTTGTCCAAACAACATGTATACAGGATTCAAAAATATTTTAAAAGAAGTCACACAAATAAATGTTGACCATAGTAGGGTGCATCAGTGTTGGGAGTTTGCATATATAAATATATTTTGAAATATAAATTTTAAAAATGTACATATTTGAAAGATTCATAATATGCCTTTTTATTAAATGATCATCTAATTACTCATTCCATGATTTACAGTTCCATTATAGGAAGGATCCTGTTGGTTTTCATTGTTGCTTAGATTGTTTCATTTTAGTTTTGTTGACATATTTTGATTTTACTTGCAAACCATTTTGAAAGAATTTGTACTGTTAAAGTTTGGAAAGAAATAGTTAGGAAGGAAGGAAGGAAGGAAGGAAGGAAGGAAGGAAGGAAGGAAGGAAGGAAGGAAGGAAGGAAGGAAGGAAGGAAGGAACTTTCATTTATAACAGAGGGCTTAATTTGAATTTGAGTCCTGTGATAACACAAATCACATTGTGGCTCATGACTGGTGTGAAAACAGGGCATTAGATCCAGATCATACATAAAGAAAGCTTGTAAAAGTTAGTTTTTTGGATCGCAGTTCCCACAAGACCCAGCCAGCATGGCCACCATAACAAGACTCTTCCTAGCCCTCCTTTCAGATCAATTTGATATACATTACTTAAGAATCCAAACACTGAAAGGAAGTATTATACTTGTGCTAAAGTTTAAGGGAAGGGAAAGTGATAGAAACTCCATAAGAAAATGATGGTGTTCTTCATGTTTAATAGACTTTATACAAAACAAAGATCAGGTACAAAATTATGTAAATGAAAATAGCATATTGCAATTGCTTCCCAACACATGGTGGCTATAGATTAATGTCAAGAATATGCATCAACAAATCCCCATTGTGTGATTGTGATGTTCCATATGGATTCTAGTCCAAATCTGACACCAGCTGATCATTCAGATAATCTTTTTATCAATAGGAAAGAGAGTTAAAACCATGCTAAAATGTGCTGTGCAAACTTTTTATTCACATGTATGTCTCTTACTGTCCTCAAGTAGTCAAATAATGAGAGAGTTCTGAGCAGAGTTGTAGGATCCAACCATATTTTTCTTTCTTTTTTTCTTCCACAACAATTATTTTTCAGTCCATCATTACATGTACACTTTAACAGTTTGGCCTTAACTTACATCATAGCCAGGAAGATCTCATTGCATATATACACGTTCTTCATAAAAGAGTCCCACCTGACATCGGTAGCCCAGACAGAGAGTTAGTGTGATATTTTCAACAGCTTACAGTCACCAAACAGTCATTTGTTCTATATGCAACTAGTGAACTCATTCTCATTGTGTGAATCCTAACCCACAGGGTGAATAAAAAAACAAGTGGAGTCATCTATGCAGCTCAGTGCTCAGTGGGCACAGAATGCTGGTTGCCTGTTGTGCTGCTGATGGTGGGAATGAAATACCTTTGAAGAAGACCTGACTGACTTGGAACCCTAAACAGGAGTGGAGTTGAGAGAGCTGAAAAAAGAAACGAGCGAGAGAGGAAATGGAGAGAATGGGTTCACTGCAAATGACCACTGAAAAGGAGGACTGGCAGCTGCCTCACCTGAGGCTTCAGAATGCCAGAGGGATGCTAACAGAGAGAGAAACCAAAGAGGCTTTAAGTGGGATTAAGAAGAATAGAGGGTGAGCATTTGTGTCGTTTCCTTGGCTGTCCTTGCTCTGCTTTTCTCTTACTTTTTTGATCCCCTGAGAGAAACAAGAGAAGGATGATGGAGGAACAGAGATGTAGATATAAAGGGTCACAGAGAACTACTGCATTGTCTGGACATGCCATTTTCTGGCTGACACTGAGAATCTGTTTTTAAATGTCCCCAGTGACAGAAGGGGTTGCAAGGAGAATCCTTAGCTAGAAGAGCAAGTGATCAGTCTTTCCAGACTTTTTGTTTCATTTCCATTTTCATGTGCTGAAATTCAACAGAGATATATTCTTACCAGTATTTTATCTCCCATTTTAAAGGTTTAATGCTTTTTATCTGTATGTGTGCTGGTGTGGACCACTTTAAACTTAGTTACGTGCACTGCTGTCCCCTTGCACATTAGAGATCCTTGGCTTCTGCCTCCTGGTAGAACCATTTACCTTTTGTGTCTGACTTTGTTGCAAGCTCCAGGGCAGCCTCTTCCTTGGCTTTCGCTTTGGCTGGTCCAACGTCCTGTACTTTGACTTCCTTGTGCTTCCCTTTTTCAGGAGCCTTGGATTCTGGTTTTCTTTCTTTCACATCCTTTTTAGTTTTTTCTTCCGCTTTGGTGCTCTTCTTTTCTGCATATTATTATTATTTTGAAAATAACATATTTTATTTAGTTTTTTTAAAAAATATTTCATATTTATTCACCAAGCATTAAAAAGACCTTCAGTGCTACCTATGTGTAAACGATTAAGTCATCATCAACAGTAGTAATGACATAATATAATTAATGAGCAAGAAATAAAGAACTTGTAATTAATGCAGAGAATTGAACGTTTGTAGCTTTGGGAAAAGCTCCCAAAGCCTGCAGGAATTCTCCCAATCAGAATTCTGGGGGCTTTAGCCAAAAAATCAAAGTCCTCTCAGGTGTTTTTAACCACCTACAGATGAGGAATAAAAGCTCCATCTTGGACATGATGGACCTTCATAAAGAATGAGGAAGTGCCTGGAAGAGGTTAAGCTCTGTGGGAGATGCAATGCATTAGGGGTCTGGTAGTATCCCTGGCCTTTATGCTCCCCACTGGGTACTTCTGAGAAATCACCAGAATGCTAATGCCTTCTACCTTGCACAGAGTGTAGTCTCTACTAGTTGCCACCAACAACTTCATGAAAAACGTTTTGTGCCCAAGATGGAGCCCTTATTCTTCAGCTGTAAGCAATTAAAAATACCTGAGAGGACTCAGATTTTTTGGTTAATACCCCCAGAATTCTGGCTGAGGTAATTCCAGTAGGCTTCTGGGGACTGTAGTCAAAAAAATATGAAAGTCCCATTGACTGGATAGGAGTAGCCCATTGACTGAATGGGATTTATTAATATGTAATTAGCTGTTGTACTCTGGGAGCAACATGAAAACAGACAACTCTTTGGAAAAGATAATGATGTTAGAAAAAGTTGAAGGCAAGAGGAAAAGAGGAAGACCAATTATGAGATGAGCAGGCTTTAATGATAGGCAGTTTTGGAGGTCACTCATTTATATACCAAAAGTCAGAGGCAACTTCACAGTATTTAACAACAACAATATATAATTAATAGGACTACTCTAAGTGAGACAAAAAATAAGATTGCATTGTAAAGCAAGCTTATGCCTGTTTATAATAGCAACTGCCTCATAGTCCAAATACCTGCTGAAATGAAAAGGTATCTTCACAAAAGTACAGGCTGCATTATTTCCCCTAAGGTATATTGAACAAACCTCTAGTTAATACACATCAAACCAACAGCAAATTACAAACATGACAAGACAATTATGAACAATTAAACTATATGAGCAATGTAAGCAGAATTAATTCACTAGTTGGGGCATTATTTGGATATTACTAACAAATGTTCAATATTACTAACAAAAGCAATAATCTACTGGGGAAAACAAAGGTACAAATAGTGCTGTCATTGATGATGCAACAAGATTAAAGCCGAAAGGACATCTAGTGGCTGACATGCACAGAAATCAATGGAAAGTCCAAAGCTGTACAACACATACAATTGTGTACATTGAAGCAGAGAGTTAGTTCTTAGATGGATGTCTTTTTATTGTTGCTTGCCAACAGCTAATTCTACAGCAAGGAAAGGAAACATTTTACCAGAATATTACACCTATATCTATTCCCCAACAACAACAAGAAGTTCCTGTGGCATTGTCATTATATAAAACACACTTCTGGAAAATATTAATGACTAAAGGAAATACCTTTTGGAGCAACTTTTTCTTCAATCTTTTGTTGTCGTTCAGGTTTCACCTTTTCTGTTACTGAAAATTTTAAAACAATAATGTTATTTTAACATCAAAATTTCTGCAAACACATACATTTTAATTTACATATAAAAATGTAATTGACATAGATCAGGCATCCCATAATTATAGTCCAATGTTGTTGTTGTTGTTGTTGTTGTTGTTTTGATTTATATACCACCCCATAGTGCTAAAGCCCTCTCTGGGTGGTTTACAATATAATTATTCAAACAACACTTCCCTGCACCCCAGCAAGCTGGGTACTCATTTTACCAACCTAGGAAGGATGGAAAGCTGAGTCAACCTTAAACCAGCTACCTGAATCCATCAAGATCTTAGGTCATGATCATGACCAGAGGCTTGACTGACTGCAATATTGTAGTTTAACCACAGAGCCACATTAATATGCTTGATTTTCTTCTCAGCAGTTCATTTGCAGCTCAATTAGTTTTATGAAAGCCTCATTTCAGCATGGCTTTAGCAGGTCTTTCTACTGAAATTAAAGAATGGACAACGGATTCCATTTATTTTTATAATATGGAACACATAACAACATTCCTTTTTCACTGAGGAATGACATCTATCATTGTTACATTGTCCCTCCTAATAAGTAATATTGTGTTTCTTTTTCCACACTGGGAGAAGATAAAATATGATATTTAAGAGAGAGTTTTGAGGGCCTCACCCAGTTTCAGAGCATTTTCTTACAATGGTTAATGGTTTGCTTTTTGAAAAACAAAAGAAGCTGACAAGTACTGAAAAATGAATGCAATAATTCACCATTTTTTTACAGTGTTAACAGTAATCAGTAATAAGTAAAGCTTGGTGAGCTTTGCATAGTTATATAACAAATTACTTTTTAAAAGCAACTGCCTTCACATGACATTTAGTTTGTCTGAAGACAATAGAAGATGTGTCTTTTTTTCTCGCCTGCCTACCATTGCACTACAGTTTACAAGAATCAAATTCAAATTACTTAAGCCATCACACTAACACTCTTGAATCATCCCGTCACCTTACAACACTAGCCAAATAGGGCACATTTCCTATGCTTATGGGCCTTCATATGCAGATATGATTTTGCTTTGTTTATTATGTATTACACATTCAGCAGTGGTATTAAAGTTCAGAACACATGACAAGTTGAGTACAAATTACAAACCACATGGCATAAGAAGGCAATATGATTGCATCAGCAAATGTAAGTGCTTTTCATATATACTTAATTGCAAATTGAGCATACATTAAAGTTGCATTTATACCGGTGGTTCTAGAAAGATAACACAGGCCTCACCATACATTAAAAATATCATAAAAATATGAAAAAGCAACAGGCTAATTTTGTTTGGGGGAGGGATAAATGTCCAAACATTAGGTTGAAACATCTCAGGGACTTGTCCTCAGTTAGTAGAGCAACAAACAGACAATGTAACTTGTGGACTCAAACTCTTAAAAAATGATTGGTTAGCACAGCACTCTTCTTAGGAAAGAAATCACAATGACATGTCTTATTGTAAAATAAGAAAGCTAGTGTTATTAGATAAATACGCTGAGATAAGAAAGTCAATAAGAATCTTAGTTCTAGCTATGTAAGATGAAGATGCAGAGAACCATAATTGTTCCCTCACTTCTCAAGAACAAAGGCATTTTCTCTCTCAGGAAGGTTCAAGAAGGAACAAAGTGACAATACCTAAGAATATCAGTTGAGGTTGAAGGGAGGTCAACGTAGGTCACAGCAGGTAAAGAATAGACTAGGAAACCTAGACTACAAGGAAATGCATCCACTTCAAGGTAAGATGAGTTGCAGTCAGTCACATCCCAAACCCTCTAATGGTCCCCACCCCCCCCCAAAAAAAAACCCAAAAAAAGAAGTTTGGGACTTTTCTAGGATTTATCCATAAACACCTGCATTACTAAGCATTTGCTTATTTTCATTTGACAGCTTTTTGTATCCAGAACTTCTTTAAAGGACAAAAGAAAATTTAAAAAATAATGATATACTGCAGGCAAAATTTCAAACCAATAGTATAATTTCTCTCCATGCAACCAAACTTTTCCAAACATTCTCAAAACAGTTATCCAGAATCAGGCTGGCAGTATTTTACCTATGGTATGGCAGAGCTTGAAATGAGGCAGTACGTAGTCTATCCACTCCTGAAACAGGATCTAGCATCTTTTTGACTAGTGTACAAACTTCTCTTCTTAAGAAGCTTAAAGTGCCATACGGTAGCACAAGAACTCTAGGCTTCAGTGGCTGCAATATCCTTCCTCAAGCTTTTTACTGGCACTTCTAGCTCGATAATGGGATGCCAATAATGCTGTCAACCCTGGTGGATTATTCCTACTTAGAGGTTTACAGAGGCCTTTCCCCCACTGATTGGTGTGGATCTCTTGGTGGCTTTCCATACAGTGACCCAAGCCACATTTTGGAAGGGGATAAAAGGCCAAAGTACTGGGTTAGTTAGCCATCATTTTCACTCTTCTCTGTGTGTTTGCATTCAGAAGGCAGCTATGCATGATCATAACCTGCATGCCATTTAATGATCTAAGCAAGGCTTCAATACATAAGCTTCCAGGAGCAGAGACCTTAATGCAAGTGTCTTGAGGTATGGAATGGCCAGCAAGTTCAAATCAGAATATATTCTTCCCTTGCTCATTCTGAAAAAGTGCATTAAGGCTCAATTGGTTCAACTAACATTTGGCAGTTAATATTTATTTGTATATTAATTGGTTTATTAATTGCCCGGGTCCCTATGGGGGAAAAGGTGGCATATAAATAACATAAATAAATAATACAGATGCTTTCAGAGCTGGTGACTTTTGTTCATAATTATACTGCCTACTGTTGTATAATTGCTGCTTGTTTTGACACATGTACCACTTTGAGTACAGTTCCAGCATCGAGAATCTTGTTAGTCAATCCTGTTATGCTTGCTGACGTAACTCCAGCCACAAACTCACACAAGTTAAGAAGCTGATCCAAGCATTTCATGATGCACACCAGCCATATGACTCAGTGTGAGGTAAGAAAGGCCTATGCTGATTTCTTAACATGTGGCAATTTAACATTGAAAGTTACACCAATGGAGTTATGGCAGCATAAGTATGTCATATGAATCCAGCCAATGAGATATACAAGCCACAGAGCACCATCTTATGTGTGTTAAAGAAGAAATTATTCTTGTATTCAGTAGGGGTAACTTCCAAGTGTGTAGAGATTGCACCCTTAATTGATCAGTCAGATAAATAAATGGTTTTGCAGTACTTGTATTATTAGCAATAACATTTTTCCCCAAAAGCACACATACATACAGAAGCTAAGGTGAGGAAAAGAAGACTGAAGATAAACCTGTGGGTTTTCACCTTTTACTTCCTCCCAAAGTATATTTGGAAACAGAATACCAACAAAAGAATAACAGTATTCCTCCTCACAGCCTTCTACCTAATACATGTGGGGTAACTGCATGATGTGGACATCTTATCCAGCATATCTCTCCTTGCCTTGCTGCAGAATAAAAGTGAAACTGTCAGGAAAAGAAACACAAATAATATAGTGGAATGAAAAAGTTGGTATAGAACATCAAGGGGGGTGCAAATGCACTTCTGTTTTTAGAAGCTATGAAAAGTCATGTACAAAATGATAGTAAACAACCTCAGAAATATCTTGATCCTCACGAAATTGAAAACTGATATTCAGGTAAAGGGCTTTGTTAAAAATAACAACAATCTCTTTTACAATATCCACTGGCTCACCAGAAAACTCCGTTTAGAGGTTTGCAGTGCTCTGTACTGTCAAAACAGAAGCCATCCATTAAGAAGATACTCTGATGCATCAGGTTACTATTAAAGGAATACTCTCAAAACTGTAAAGAGGGATGACGCTAAATGAGACGTACTTGTTACATTCTTCGTTCTTCTGAGTTCAAGTTGTCTCAACTCAACAAGACTCATCAATGAGGAGTTTCCAGGCCCTACAAGATTATTCCCGTTCAAACAAAAGCAAAACAAGGAGCGCTGCTTTGTCTTTGTCCTTGTCTTCAGAATTTGTGCAAACTGTCTACATGCAAAACTAGCATCCAAGACTCCCATTTGTGGTGCAAAGCAGGTGTGCAGAGGCACACACACTCATACACATGTAGTGATCATGGAACCACTGTTAAAAAAAAGATGCAAAAAACCCACTCTGATCCAGTTGCCCTCCAAAGTCCAGGCAGCAAAGCAGCAGCTTTCAGTGTTTGCATTAGTGACTGATTTGCATTAGTGGCTGAAATCCAGTAGTAAGTTGCAATTAGAGTAGGCCCACTGAATCAGTGGGGATTTGGTGAGTTAATTTCTTCATAAATTTCATTGATTCAGTGGGCACCACCACCATTCCTATTCACTTGTTGAGAGTGCCTCAAAATGCCTTACCCTCTCATGGGGCAAGGAGAATAAATTGGCAGTGCTTTGTCCTCCCATGAAAAGACAAGACAAGCTAGGACTAACCCAAATATAATGCTTCCTAGTTAAAATGGGAACTTGCGTAGGAAACTATTAAGCACAATAAATTCATTACATTTCCAAGTGCCACAAGACATTCCATTGTAACAGATCAATGTATGTAATGAAGGAATAATAGCTTTTCATCAAAAGAGAACACAAATTAAGCCAAAGGTAAAGCATTCAATCTGGGCTCATCTGTTTTGGGGCCTAAAACAACATCCAAACCGGCAACCATCTCACAAACTGATGATGGAAAAGAATTTTATTGGATTCAGCCACCTTGACAAAAGTAACGTTTTCACATCTCCTGAGACTCATTGTGAAAAGAAATGCACCTTGCTTCAGGACTGCATGCATTTGCAAAACTTACTTTGAGAAACAAAGTGCACATGAAAGAGTGTGCACACTTAAAAATGCAAATACCTACAATGCACATAATTTTAAAAGATATGCTCAGATCTGGGGGGAAAGTTGTGAAATTAGGTAAGAAGTGTGAATAAGTACGTATATTAGGAAAATGAGTAAAACACATGTGTGGGAAGGAAACACAAAATTCATGGGAACCAAATTCTAACAAGGCCATGGAAAAAAGGATGTGAAGAAATACTACCATATCAAAACAGTGATTTCCATATCTCTAAGAAAGCACAGCCCACCACTGCCTGGGATGTTCATCTGTGAAGTGGAAACTTCACTGAAGTCAGTCGGAGCTGCACCATCATGCCCATGTGTAGTTTCTGCCCACTTTAGTGGGGCCTCTTATGCAGGAGAATTTCCCAGAGAAATATGTCCTCCGGTTCTGATCTCTACCATGCTACCACCCTCAGCGCCACCCAAAATGTGCTATAGTACGTCACTTCTCATACATCTCTGTGCTAATTCCAGTCGTGAAATCTACCTTTTGGGGAAGGAGGCGGTTTCTTTGTAGGCTTTTCTTGCTTTGCAGCTTTCTCTTTGGGAGGCACTAGAAAGGAATAAAAATGACACAATATTTTACTTGAAGGAAGGAAGGAAGGAAGGAAGGAAGGAAGGAAGGAAGGAAGGAAGGAAGGAAGGAAGGAAGGAAGGAAGGAAGGAAAAGAAAGAAAGAAAGAAAAGTGCTATATCAGCAGGGATAGGGAGGGGGAAGAGAAACAATTAGAAGCAGATTTTAAACAGAAAATTTTGGTGCCAACAACCAGCAGCCAACCGCTTCCTCAAGACGCCAACAGTTTTATTTATGCTGGCAATCTTGCACGTCCTGCTCAGTCAGAGAGCTTTCAGATGATAGATCTTTTAACAAATGCATTAGAAGACACATATTATAATAGAAAATTATTTCATACATTTATTAATTTTACTGTGGTGCTTCTGAGAGAAAGAAAGAACAGAAACTGAAAGAATTAGACATTAAAGAAAATGCACATTTTCTGCAATAGATCTATTTCCCTTCAAAAAGTGGCCTTTCCTCACAGACCTATGCCATAGCATCCAGACTTACAAATTAAGCTCAGGCTTATCATCCAGTGACCAACTGCAAAAGAAAACAAACTAAATACAAGATAAGTAAGTGGGGAAAATCACACAATATGACAAACAGATGTCTTTCACTACTGGAGGAGTATTTATGCAGAACATATGATAAACATGTTTACTTCCACTGGGAACCATCAGGATCCACTGGGAATCATGTCAGGCTCCCACAAGTCTATCTCAAAATAGATACATATGTATGACTCATGCATACATAGAGTTGCTATGCTTATGATACCACAGTCACCCAACAGCCAGAATTACAGGGATCTAAATCCTACCAGTCAGTTGTTCAAGAAAAGTCATGGACTCAGTCTAACCTACTTCTCTTTCTCTTCCAACCAACTCATTAGTGGGACATAAACATCAAAAACTACCTGTGCTTAGCCGCACAGTTCACTCACTCTTTTTTATTACAACCTGAGGTTATTTTTGGCAACTTTTTCTGCTTGGATTCAAAGAAGCAGTAATTAAATGGAATTCCTTATCTTTTTCAGAAAACAGCATAAATAAATAAATAAATAAATAAATAAATAAATAAATAAATAAATAAATAAATAAATAAATAAATAAATAGGACCGCACACACAATTGGCAATCTTTTTAAAGCCTGCTTTATTAGCTAAGGTCATTCCAGACAATAGTAGCTTTGTCAATCAATGCTTCCGTTCCCTACAGGGTGTGAACCTTAATCTCAGCTGGCCGGAGCAAATACTGAAACATGATTATGCTGCAAGAAAACTTTAAATTCAATATGCTACAATGAAAAATGACCGTAAGTGCTCCTGCAAATACCATATGTCCACTTGCCTTAAGCAAGCCATTTTCTTTGCAGGCAAGTACAATATAATTAGTTTTTTTATTATCATCCATCAACCTTGGAAGCAGTGCACAATTGGATTTTGTGCCTGGGACAGCAATGTTGTTTTCATTGCAATTTCATGGAGAAATCATAATGGATAAGTCCCAATCTTGCCTCTACTCTGACAGGAGTAAAGGGGATTTCCTTTGAGCCCTACAGGCTCTTGTGCCTTCTAGTCTTCTATTGAGGATTGGGATCCCCCAGAGCATATTTAAGGGGGGAATCCAGGGTAGAGGAGACAATGGGAAATTTCACTTATGTAGGTTGAAGTCCATTTATGAAAAATTGGATACAGTTCAAAATGGATATAATATGCAACCTGTAATTTCTGTTGAACCAATTAATGTAATAATAAATATTACAGATGATTATTTATTGCTAGTGTTGTACCAAAAAAAAAGCCACTCACATTTTCTTCAGTCATTTCTATTCAATTTGGTAGACAACAAATTCTTCTTGAAAAGAATTCCAAATGAAGAACAAAATTCAGATAAAATTTTATGGGTGAGATTTCAGGATGCTTGGCATCACCTTACTTAATAGATAACTGTGGAGTGTGTGTGATTGTCCTGTCTTTCATTTTATAACCATCTCTGGGGCAGTCAGAGATAAAGAGTGGAGGAGACCAAATGGAACACACTCACCCATCATCCAAGAGGATATTTGCATAATGCTCTATGTATTACTGAGAGCCAGAGTGGTGTTGTGGATTGAATGTTGAACCCTGGAAAGCAGGAAACCTGGGTTTAGACCTCTGCTTATCTATGAAAACTCACTGGGTATAGCAATGGTAAACCATTCCTGAACATCTCACATATCTCAAAAAACAAACAAACAAACAAACAACCATTAGGTTTTTGGAAGTGACTTGAAAATGCATCATGATAACACATATTATTATGTGGTCCTTAACACATGTTATGAGGTGGTTTATCATCCACCCTATGAACCACTGTCAATTTGTTATGTAATATTTTGATCTGAAGTAGAGATGGGGGTATTCGTATTCGTATACGAATAACCCCGCACAGGTGGAGATAACAAGGGTCTGGCCCCATGGAGCCAGATGGTCCACTCACCGATGTGCTAATGCCGCGGGGTCCGTACTGCCGTCCTATCGCTCTGGAGATCGCGATCGCCAAGCTACACTTCGACCTGGCAGAGAGGCTTGTTGTCCCACCTCCTGCCGGGAGTGGCTTGGCGATCGTGATCTCCTGAGTGATAGGATGGCAGCGCAGACCCTGCAGCATTAGCGCATCGGTGAGTGGACCGTCCAGCCCCATGGCGCCGGACCCTCATTATCTCCACCTGTGTGGGGGTATTCATATTCGTATACGAATACCAATACCCCCATCTTTAATCTGAAGTCATCCTGCTAGAATCCTGTCACAGATAACATTCTCTTTTTCTGGAAGTCTTCACCAAAATCATGGGAGGAACATCACAATTCTTTTCATTTTCCATATGGAGATTTTTTTTAAATGGAAGAAATATTTCTATTCTGCCACAATTTGCAATCCATTCCATGCCCATTGCTGACACATTGTGTCTTTTGTCAATAATGCTTTTGCTGTATGGACTTCAAATACATCAATTTCATGTTCTAATATAGGCATGTTCAACTTATGTGCTCTGAAATGACTAATGCTATGCATATGCATTGAAAACCTGTTATTTGTTATTCAGATCCCAAAAGAATAAAGTACTTAACATTTAGCACAACACTATCTACAAACAATTCAGTAATCAGTAAATTAATTGGTCTTTTTCTATCTCCTGCCTCTGCTGCAACCACACTGGTTCATTATCTTATTTAATTAAAGCTAATGTTCTATTTTTTTCTTCACCTCACTGCTCTTCCCCAAATTTCAAAAGCCTGAAACTGATCAGATAAAATTTTAAGTTTTGCACATGTGCATTTTCTAGTCTTAGAATAGTAGTGCTCAGTATCTATCTTTCTGAAGCTGAAAGCAAGACGTACAGAACCCCCAACCTTCCAGGTGTTTTGACCAAGTCCCAGAAGGCTCAGTTAGCACACTCAAGGGTAAAGGACAATGGGAATTGTAGTCCAAAATGTCTCAAAACCTAATCATTCCCCACCTTCTTTATTAAAGTAGCATTGTGTCCTAATCCCTAACTGGAACAGTGAAGACACAATGGACCCCCATCCCTGGACACTGTCCCAAGAAAAAGCATTCATACCAGCAGAGACTTGAAAGCGAGGTTCCAGTGTATTTCCAGCTCCTCACCATAGTGTTCCTGTTAAGGAGCCCTGTGAAGGCCCTTTGGGGCTTATAGGTTGAAATGAGTTGGAAAGTAATTGGTTCCATTGTTGTACTGCTCTAACAGTTCCTGATATTCAGCCTAAAACTGGTTTCCTGCAACTTGAACCTATTATTATGTGTCCTGCACTCTGTGATGATCAAGAACAAGATTGCTCCTCCTCTGTATAACTATATTTCAAGTATGTTGGATATTAACAGTTCATGATCAGTAGCACATTCTGCTCCTGGTCTTGACAGGGAGAATACAGCTTCTCCATCTATTGCTCCCAATTACTTAGCCTATTTGATTTCTATATTGTAGTCCAAAATACAATTTAAATATTACTGATGAATTTAAAATCTACATAAAAACAGGTTTGCATTACAAAACACAATTGACCATGAACCAGGGGAACTGTGGATTGAAACCAGAGATATTATTATGGAAGAATGGAAAAATACGATCTCTGTAGTAAATAGGAGGAAAAAACATGGATGGATGATGGATGAAATACTTAAACTTATTAAGGCCAGGCAAGGAGCAAAAAGAGGTGACAGAAATAAGGTCTGAATCCTGAATGCAACTTTCAAGTGACTATCATATAGAGAAAAAGATAACTAATACAATGGTCAGTGCAAAGAAATAGAGAACAACAGAAGGGGGAAAACAACAGATGTCTTCCAGAAGATCCAAGAAATCAAAAGGAAATTTAAGCCTAGATTAGGAGTGCTGAAAGACTAACAGGGAAGCACACTATCTGACCAGGAGAAAATAAAGAAAAGGTAGAAACAGTATACTGAAGACCTATACAGAAGAAATAAAAGGATAACAGATTCCCTTAAAGATTAATCTTATGTTGAAGAACCTGCAATTCTAGAAAGGGATGTGAACGCTGCTCTGAAAGCACTGGGAAGAATTAAATAACCAGGGGTGGATGGACTACCGATAGAACTATTCCAAGCTACAGACACTGAATCTGTCAAAATCCTAATTAAAATATGCCAAAAAATATGGAAAACAAAACAATGGCTCACAAATGGGGAACACTCAATACATTCCAATCCCCAAGAAAGGAGACAAAAAGGAGTGCTAGACCATCAGTCTAATTTCACATGTGAGCAAAGTAATGTTCGAGGTGTTGCAACAAAGAATTTTACCTTATATGGAGTGAGAAATGCCTGAAGTTCAATCTGGGTTCCGAAAAGGAAGAGGCACTTCAGATCATATTGCAAATATCCACTGGTTTATGGAAAACACCAAAGAATTTCAGAAGATCAGCCTATGCCTTATAGCCTAGAGCACAGCCTTTGACTGTGTGAATCGTGAGAAGCTATGGTTTGTTCTGAAAGAAATAGGTGTGTCCTGGTGTATAACCTGCACTGTAGACGAGAAGCTAGTGTTAGGACAGAATATGGAAAGACAGAATGCTGGCACCCTCGTTGGACGGGTTTAAACGAGCATTGAAAACTTGGCTCTTCCATCAGGTTTTCCCTGAACATTAAGTTGCTGATATCTCTGCTACCCTTTTATCATCCTTTTTGCCATCCTTTCATCATCCTTTCTACCATCTTTATAGCCATCTGTTTTAATTTATCCTACTAGTTATTGTATCTGTTGAATGTTTGTATTATTTTATTCTTATTATGTTTTAATATTGTGTTGTTTGTCTTGTTATTGTTAGCCGCCCAGAGTGACCTGGCTGCCAGATGGTGTGGGGTATAAATCTAATAAATAAATAAATAAAAAATAAATAAATATAGGCAAAGGTGGCAAACAAGGGTGCATTTTATCTCCCTATCTCTTCAATCTATATGCAGAACAGATTGTATGGAAAATCAGGCTAGATTCAGATGAAGGAAGAAACAATACCTCTTCTGTATATGTGGGGAATTCCAATCTTTTCTATTTTGATGGTTGTTGTAGGTTTTTCGGGCTGTTTGACCGTATTCTTAAGGTTTTTCTTCCTAACGTCTCACCAGTCTCTGTGGCCGGCATCTCCAGAGGACAGGAGTCAGAACTGTAAACCAGAGCACAGACAGAGTTCTGACTCTTGTCCTCTGAAGATGCCGGCCACAGAGACTGGTGAAACTTTAGGAAGAAAAACCTTAAGAACACGGCCAAACAGCCCGAAAAACCTACAACAACCATCAGATCCCGGCCATGAAAGCCTTTGAGAATACTTTTCCATTTTATTTTATTTTATCTTATTTTATTATTTTATCTTATTTTACTATTTTGTTTTATTTTGATAGTCCTGTTTCACTTTCAGATTGATCAATACAGGATCACTCAAGAAGAAGAAGAAGAAGCTCTGTCACTAACACATAAGAAGATTCATTTTGTGGCTTACCCTGTAAGTGGCTTACTCTGTAAGTGAGTCAATGAAGCTGTGAGCTGCAATCTCATTGTCACTTGCAAGAGTTTGCAGACATTCACTTTGGGTGCAGGGAAATGAAAGAATCTCTCCACATTATCACTACGTATTGTTTTGTTTCAGTCTGTTAGGCAAGAGATGGCCTAAAGATGTGACCTACAAAGGAAACTATCACCTCTATCAAACAAGAAACAGAGGATGAAAGTCCACTACTTTCCAATTAAAAATATGCAATTAGCATGTGTAAAGTCTCAAATTTTATCATTAAAAATTATTTCCAGGCTTGTAAATCTATACAAAGGTAATGAGGTAAAAGAAATCTGCACATAATTGGACAGATGTCAGGAGCATTCATTCATATGGCTGTATATATGTCCTCTAACTTTCTCACACAACTGTGCACCGAAAATATAGCAAGGAATTTCCAGCTGACTGCAGCTAGTTCAGTATCTTTTGTCAGCACTTCCAGAGCCCACATTTTCCAAAACCACCTATAAGAGCCAAAGATGGCTTATTGTCTTTGATAACTTTCTTGCCTACTAGCTTACTTCAACTTCATCCTTCTTGCCAAACTTCTCACTGGAGCTATGGCTGAAGGACAGGAGTGTGTATTGACAAAGATGAATTTCAATTCCCAAACTGAATTTTCAAATCCCAAACCACAGATCAGAACTGCTCAAAAAAAGGAGGAGATTCCTCTGTAATCAACCAAATCCAAATTAGGGCATCCCTGAAGATTAATTATCAGTTTGGATCTGAAAAGAAATACTGTATGTCAGTTCTTCTGCCTTTCTTATGGACATCATTAGGACACATTCCATTTCATACATACATTGCCATTTCCAGTCAATTCTGGTTTTGGGGAAGAAAAAAAAGGTGGTTGCAGCCTACAAGAATCTATAGGAGTGTGAAAAAAGGGGAACTGGTGGACGCTGCTGTTCTCCACCCCATGTTACATCATGGAAACCAATGTGAACACAGAGAGAAGGCAAGACAGAAGAAGACAACCAGCTCTGAACTGTAGTTTGCGTACTATACCCTTGGAAGCCCAGACTATGCTTTGGCTTTTAAGCTGTGGTTAAGGAATGGTTTGGTCTGATGTCTGAGCTGAGTAATAAACTCTATTCAAGTGTTCAGGGGAAAGGGTTAACTGGACATGAAGAGAAGAGTTATAGTTCTGCTCCCTTGCTGGGTGTTGTTCTTGTGTAGAGAGCAGAACACAATCTCAAAAGTACTGTGTCCTGCTCTCTATGGCATATCTATGCTATATAACTCTCCACACATACTATAGGGAATCTTTTCCATCCCACGAAGAAGCTCCAGGAGAGAACAACAGAGAGGATCGGACTAGTTCTCTCCTCCTCTTCATGCCTTCAGATTAACCCTTTTCTGAATGTCTGAATGGGGCTTTATGCCAACAGGTCCATTTATCATCTCATGACAGAAACAGGAAAGCTCTGCTAATTCTTTATAACATAGGGAATTATAAATTACATGTGAGGCTATGTTAAGTAGCACATTTCCATTCTACAAACAAACAAACAAACAAACAAACAAAGAAGCAAACAAACAAACAAATGGGGTGAGTGGAAATAGTTTCTCCATATCCATGGCCATTATTAGACAAGTCAGAACTTTGAATTGATCTGCGTAGAATTCACTAAAGGTGGGAAAAGTTACCTTTTTCTTTCTTTTCTGGTTTTTCAGTTTGTTCTGCTTTTCTTTTCTTCTCTGGCTTTTCTCTCTTTTCAGGTTTTTCATGTCTTTCAGGCTTTTCTTTGTGTACTACTACAAAAAGAAACAGACAGATTTTAGCACAGAATTTAAAATGGCATCCTAACGCTGAGGCTGTAAGGAATACTCCTAATATTCTTGTTGTTAATGAAACAGATCAGGCAAAATCCAAAGAAACAAAACAAAAGCATGTGGCACCTTAAAGACTAACTATTATATTTTAATGTAAGCTTTCATGGACATCTCCACTTCATCAGACATAGGGAAACAGAATGAGATCTTGAATGAAATATAAGTTTCACATGTAGAACATTCTAATTAATGAAACAGAGTATCTCAAGCCTGACACATCAGGATACCTTGTTGAACACACTGTCATCAACTGAAAGAATTTCACTCTCTCTTTTTTGGTCTGCATTAGTAGAAAAATGTGGATTTTTTTTTAAAAAAAACCTTTAACATTTTGCACAAAAGGACAAGGTTTTTCTCCCCCCCCCCCACAAAAATAACCTTCCATGAATGTTTAGCAAATGAAGCCCTGAAAAAAGCCATGCAATTTCTCCCAGTAGGGAGAAACATTTTTAAAACAATTCTTCTGACCTGCAAAAGCAAAATAAGCAAAGATTTACACCCCTACTTAGTCTCTGGTACCGACAAACAATGGAGTTTTTAGTCCTGCTATGGACATTGTTCTCCACTCTTTCTTTTATACACTACTGAAAGTCACCTTATTGGGAGTCATGATGAAGGCAAGACAAAAGGTTACTTGATTTTAATGGAATGTGCAGGATTACTGTGCAAGTCCCATTAAAATGAACAGAACAGATGGTGAATAGACCTTTTTAGAATTTTTTTTCATATCTCCTACACCTTTTGTGGTTGACCCATTGTTTCTGTCTCTCCTTTAAAAAAACATTTGAATAAAGTAAAATCTAATTATCTTTGTAATTTTGCACAAACTGTTTTGATGCACAGTGACTTGTAATAACCGTTTTACTGACAGAAACAGCTGCTGATGGCAGTTCTAATTTAAAAATTATAACCACAGCAAGTTAAAAAAAATGTATCATGCTGCCAGATGTGGGTGTTAGAGTTCCAGTAGAAGCTGGCTGAGGGCCAAAGCAGGCATGATGCCACAGTTATGCTCTTGGGGAAAAGCATACACATATTGAATCCTATCACCAATTGCATATTGAAGCGGCAATGATGATAGGAGAACAGCTTCCATTGGACCCAACAGAATCTACGATCTCAGGGTTAGCACCACTCCTGGGCACAGGCAAATATTTCCTTCCTTCCTTCCTTCCTTCCTTCCTTCCTTCCTTCCTTCCTTCCTTCCTTCCTTCCTTCCTTCCTTCCTTCCTTCCTTCCTTCCTTCCTTCCTTCCTTCCTTTCTTTTTCTATGCTTCTGTTCTCTCCAAAAAGACCCCAGACAGTGGACAACACAAAAACAATACATGTAACAATAAATACCCCATATAAATAATAACAGGCAATAAAACCTAGCAACAAAGTGAACAATTTTATCATGTAAAAATCCATGCCATTGGTGGAATAGCAGTTCCTAATGTCTGAAACAACTCCACCTTACATCCCTTCCTGAATCCTTGCAAAGATATCATGTCAGGGACTCAGGAAGAGAATTCCAGAGCATGGAGGGCAACACCACAGAAAGGTATTTTTTTAATACACTCAAGCAAGATTGTTTGGTTGTTGGCAACTTTAGAAGAGCAGGTCCAGATTACCTTAGCTGGCACAGCAGAGGGTCCAGTAAGCATTGGGTCCCAACCTATGTAGGACTTCAAAGGTAATAACCAAAACCTTGAATTGAACCCAGATTATTGTCAGGACTATGGTGTGCTGGAGAAGAGTTAATGTCCACTTTTTGTTTCCTATAGACTCTTATCTGCCTGCTCAGTTCTGTAGCAATTGTCTTGAAAATTTAAGAATAAGAACGGTCATAATAAATGCAGTCATATATCTGTTAGGATGTCTTTTTGTGCTCTGACTCCATTGTCTAAGGTTGTGCTTTCAACTATTCTTAGCTAGGCAACAAGAATACCAGCCCTTTTTATTATTGGCTCCAGCTCTAAAATAGCTAACCTGTCCCATATCTCCTGATCAGTTACAAAAAATATATATTATTTCTTAGCCTGGTTTCACGGTACATCTGACATTAATTTAAAGAGAGAAAGAGAAGATTCTATGAATTATAAAAGGGTTGGCTCCTTTTTCAATTCAGGTTGCCTGAGCAGAAAAGTGGAAGGTAGGTGGGTGGGCCTGTGACATTTGTGGATTCTAATCAGCCGACACTGATGTTTATGGGATGAAAGCATCACACTGCAAACAAGATTGTAGTCAGTGGATTGGACCCAGAATTTGTCTTCCATAAGTGGAAAGATTCACCTCAAAGAAGTTGACTCTACTCAATTTCCCAGGAACTTTCTCTCCCTTCCACACTACAAGTCACCCTGTCCTCCTGGTCATCAGGATCTTGCAGTCCTCTGTGTAGCTTTGTGGGGGGGTGGGGGTGCTGGAGACACGATGGAAGACCAGGAAATCTGTTTTCACCAGTCCAGTAGCTCATAACTCAATAAGAATCTTACTCAATAATTGCAGGAGATGACAATATAGGTTAAAAAATTAAAAATCTATATCACTGCTTTTTCATTCCAGTGTTTTGGCTTTAAATGAAATAGGCAGTTTTGGGAGGGACAAGTGCTCAATGTTTTGCCCACAGGACTCATGAGTTGCCTTGCCAGCCCTAAAAATGAGCAAAACATACAACAATTCAAAATTGAAAGCTGTTTCTGATTTCATTTTAGTAGGGTTGAGATCTGAGGAAGTGTGGAGGGGGGCTGCATCCCACTGCAAAACCACTGCCACCTCAGAGACATTCGGGAGCAGAAAATGGCGCTTTTTTTTGCCCAGGGAGGTACTTTTGGGGGCAGTAATTCAGGAACTACAAAAACATCCTTGGTGAGCTGTGGCTTGCTCACTCGTTGCATTTCCCTCTTCCTTGCCTTAATAAGAAGTTTATTTTGCCCATTTACTGAGAAAGACTAAAAGCCTAGAAGAGAAGTCAAATACCTTCTGCTTGTTTGGTGGAAAGAAAACACTGAACAGTGGTCAACATATTCTCAAATGACCTGAATCAATTTCACTCACAGCCTGATTCAGGAAAGCAGTTTAAAATGTCAATATGTTTTTTTCATTAACAGATGATCCTGTGCATTTCAGGTGGCATTATGGCGGAGGAAAAAAAAACACTGTGCTATTTTCTATGTAAACTATTATCAGTAGGTAGGTTTTCTAGAGCACAGCTTTTCAGTAAATGGTAAGATTATGTGAACCTGTTTCATCAAGTGAGACAAACACACACAAAACATGCCTGATCAGGATGTGTTGTCCCCCTTTCAAGGTAAAAGCAATAAAGTGCTGTTCATTCTCTGTCTTTATTTAACAATACGCAGGTCAAGGCAGGACTTGTGAACTCTTGCTCAAGTTCATCACCTACACTCATAAGAAGCAGGATCAATTAAACATTTTTAGAAATGACCGGAAGTCTAGGAAAGTCTCAGAATCCTCCAGCATCATCATATTATATTGTAAAACTGTGTTTCATCTTCTACCTAAGATCTCAATTTTGCAGTTAACATTGGATTATGTCTACAGTGGAAGGGCAAAACAGTGCCCCTACCTGCCTCACCCCACCCCCATGCCAAGGTCCTAATCTGAATTGATACCTTCTTCAGTAACTGTAGACTGAAAGAAAAAAAAAAGTGGAATGTCTGCTTTGATAGTAGATAAGCAGATATCCTTAGATGCAGACAGAAGGGTATATTCTGGTACAAAAGCTGTGTGGCACTTTGCTAGTGCTGAAATCATTCAGTGGTCACACAAATTCAACCACCTGGGCACCCACGTATCAAGATTTTTATCACTCCATTCTCTCTTACCTTTATAGACTTCTTTTTTCACAGGTTTTTCTAGTTTCTCTGATTTTTCAGGTTTTTTAGCTTTCTCTGGTTTTTCGGGTTTCTCTGGTTTTTCGGGTTTCTCTGGTTTTTCAGGCTTTTCTTTGTGACTTACTACAAAGAATAAGAGCAATATATTCCTGTCACTTAAATATATTAAGATGACCCAAGGCAGGCTGCAACAAAAGTTTGTGCCACTTATGTTCTATTTTCTTTTCTTTTTTAAGTCATATCTGTTGAATTAATAACTTGAAATGTGGCATCCAGTAGTCTACTTGATGAAAATTAGAACTGTGACCAATTTCAAAATGCACCAGCAAAAGTTGTGCCATATAAAGCAAGTCTATAATGGCCCAAAATGGAAAACAATTACCGTATTTTTCGCTCCATAAGGCGCACCTGACCATAAGATGCACCTAATTTTAGAGGGAGGAAAACAGGAAAAAAAACTTCTGTCACGCCTGGCTGTCTGGGCGGCGCTGCAGCGTCTTCCCCATGGCCTGGGTGGCGGCGGGAACCATAGCCCAAGTAGTAATCTTGGGCTCCCCGCTCTCGTTTATCGTTACCTGGTTCCCCCCTCACGCCCTTATTTTTGGGGGAGTGCAGAAGAGACACCTCAGCCAGTCCCTGACGGGCGTCCTGAGAGACAGAAGAGAGGAAGAGAGAGAGAGGAGGGAGGCAGGAAGGGGAGAGGAAGGAAGGGGGAAGTGTGAAGAGGAGGAGCCGCCGCCGCCGTGTGAGTGAAGGAAGGGCTGGCAGAGCGAAAAGCAAGGCGAGGGCGAGAAGAAAGCTGAGATGAACGAGCAGAAGAGAGGAAAGCTACGGAGGGGAGGAGGAGGAGGAGAAGGAGCTTGTTGCGCTCCCCCATTTCGAGTCTCCCCTCACATCGCATACTGCTGGTGGCGGCGGCGGCGGCGCAGGGCTGCGGCAGGCGCCCCTCTGACGTTCAGGTCCCGGCCTAGTGAGGGGGACACGGAGAGACGAGAGAAACCCGGAGCGGGGGTCAACGGAAGAGGAGGAGTACAGCGGCATGGGCTCTGGGGGGTCTGCACCATTTTTTACAGTATTCGCTCCATAAGACGCACACACTTCCCCCCCACACACTTTTTTTGGGGGGGAAAGTGCGTCTTATGGAGCGAAAAATACGGTACACCTTTTTGTCAATTTTTTTGGAAAGTCATATCATATATTTTTTTGACAAATTTGGATGAAAATTACTGATATAGAGTACATAGGCTTGAAGAAGAACATATTTTCTGACTTTCTGAGCAGCATTAAAAATATTAAGGACTTCTTTTTCATTAAAGACTACAGGAGGAATGGCTGGCAAAATGATGTTCTGCATTCTTGCTTTGATTCTGAAGCTAGCATGCTATGAGAACTTGAACATTTTCAGAGGGAATCTGGTGCATCTTACATGCAAAGCCCATTGCTTCAGTTATGGAGTGTAAACTGACTTGATCAGACTAACTACCTAGACTGGTGTTGGAGTGCTTCAATCCTTATGGCATGAAGCAGCAGGTACTGTAAATGTTTCTTTAAAGCACCCCATGCCATCTCGACCTTGAAGCTAGAGACAGTGTGGTGGGATTCACTCCTGCCTCTCCTTCCATGTCTTTACTAAACACATGATGCACGAAACGCAATAATGTTTTTACATTTCAGTTCTTTCTTCTACAAGCCTAACCTATTTTCCATCTTCTAATTTTTCATATTCCTGAAGTAAGCTGGTTTCTTAACCCAGTGTGGGAAACTACTTTTAGCCCATTAAGAGAGCAATTTGTGTATTCTTAGCAATAATGCATTGCCTGCCAGCTGAAGGTTTTTCTTCTCCAGTTTTGGAAGTTAGTTCATCTGCAAGAAGATGAATTAGCAATGTTGTGTTCCTTTAGCATGCATGTATATTCAAGAGAGACTGCATTTTTAAACATCGCTCGCTCATGGCCTGATTTTTGTGTATGAAAATAACACCCACAGACAGCTGCTAGCACACACTGCTGCTATCCATTTCTACATTAAAGATCCTTAAGATATAGAGAAACTATGTAGGAAAATGCTCTCATAATCATCAGAGGCAACCAAAAGACCAAGATTTGCAGATTTACAGGCAAAGACTTTTTTTCCCCTTAAAGCTTAGCAATATTCATTGTTCCAAGAGGATGAGTTAATTCTTCACAGCAAATACAGATAGGGAAACCACACTGTGTCCTCAGCCTCTCCTCTTTTCCATGAATTGCTAACAAAATGGGAGTGGGGAATGGGCCTGTGCCTGGCTAGGTATTGTTGTGGCTACTATTTAAGGGCTAGGATGAATACTGCAGTAGGAGAATAAAATGTATCCATGTTCCTTCCAGCTCCTCATTAGCACTAATGGTAACCTTAAGGTCCTCACGATACCTTAAATAATAATATTAGAAAGGTGGGGATGCCACTATATTTTGTACCCAACCAACTCCCAAAATTAGCCCCCATTGCCCCCAAAATGCAAATGAGTGGAGATCAGTTTGTTCCTTTCATTTTATTGTCATGCCTTCAAATTTGGATAGAACTTGCTGTTCCATGCCATTACGTTACCTCTAACTTACAGCAGCCCTATGAATGAGCAAACTTTAAAGAGATGGGGGATTCTGAAAGCATGGACCAGCGCTAACATGAAGAGGAATTTCGTGTCTCCACATTTCAGAATGTGACGGAGGGGGCATTGCAAGGGAATACAGAAACAGGGAAGTGAGGGAAATGCAAAGCAATTGTCACTGTTTCTGGAGATATTATAATGGTGACAGGAGAGCTACTTTTTTTAAAAAAAGTATTTTTATAAAACCCACTGGTGTTAGAATTCCTCACTGTCAAAATACTTTGAATAATTTCATCCCTTCACTGCTAGTAGCCAGCTAAGTGCCTTCTCAATTCGCCATCCACAAATTGGGTGGTGAATTTCAGCAGAGCATTGGGGTTCATCTGCTACACCTAGTTACTCAGGATAAAGAGATCATTTCACACGTGATTCTGCCCAAACAAGCATGGTCCATGAAAGCTACTATACTTTCTGTCAGATTTAAGGCACCATATGATATAGTGTGCTTGGATGAGGATAATGGCTGGTATTTTATGGTCTGTTATTTCAGATGATGCTTCTAAAAAGGATTACACCATTTTAAAAGAAAACCCTATAAAATGCGATGAAATCCAATGTAATAATCTAATTTAAAATACCAAGAATAACAACACCTATAAGGACAGAGTCAAACAAAGGAATGACTTCATTTATCTTACAGTCATACTTAAATGCTGGCATGGCTTGTAAATTTTCAGTGTCACCAAACAAGATATGTCAAAATGTTTATTTGGCCTATTTTGACAGAACCTGTCATAGTCAGATAAGCCTATAGCCTTAAGCCAGAGCTTTTTCTTGTCCATATGAGGAAATGGTGGTCATTTTCTCCTACAATCTGAGATTAGCATATTGTGCTGAAATTAGGATGCCAAGACTCATAGGGCAGGGTTGGCAACCTAATTATCTTAGCACATTCACTCATCCTATGTTTGGTGGTAGAAATACATATTTGTTTATCATGCAAGTACATTCTAAACTTATCCTCATTCCTCCCTATTTAGCCTGCTGATTTATTGAGGCAAAGAGTCTTTTAGGCTGCATGTTGTCACCCCTCAGCACGTAGACACATTTAATAAGGAATCTGTAACTGTACATGATATTATATGGTATACTTTGTGCAATGAACGCTTTTGAAATCACTGTATTAAGTCCTTCGCCTAGTCTGTATTTTGCTTTGGTTTGATGCATGATTGATTTTAAGCCAACCTGATTTTTTCATTCTTATTTTTATTTTTCATAGCACGATTTTCCCCCTCAGTTCACTATGCAGCTTTGCATTATAATCACTTATATATATGTTAGAATATGCAAAGAAGTTCTTTCTTTTTCTGGAAATGTGTGCAAATGACTCCAACTAAAGAGATGCCAGCTAAAGAATAAAATTCCTCACATTCCTATATTTATTAGTATCAAAAAGGCCAGGCTATGATAAACATTGAAAACCTGAAGGGAACCCTGGAGCAACCTCAGACTTAATAGGCTCGAGAACAGGAACAGCAGATTTAAAAGTAGAGTCTCAAAAAAGCCCAGGAACAGAAGGTTGGTTAGAGAAGGTGGTTTTGACAGGAAACAAGGGATATAAAGAGGGAGGAGCTGCGGGAGGAGTGGCAGTAGATTGCTGGGCAGAAGCAGAGGATGAAGGGGAAGAGAGCTGAGAAGAGATAATAAAAGAAGACCCCTGGACAGGGGAGTGGGTTTCTCTGTAAGTCCTAAAGAAAGTGGATGAGGAAGAGTGGTAGAAGAAAAAGGTACAGAAGCCACCCTATTGGGGTGAGACAGCAGAAAGGGAAAAGAGGAGGAAGGAACGAGAGTATTTTGAAGGAGAGGCCCACAACTGAGACATCTGAAAATGCCTATCTTCTCCTGGGACCAATCCTGGAATGAGAGAACTCCCCTCCAAACCTCACAAGGGCCTGGACAAGAAAGTCTGGGAACCTGCTATCAGATGGGTATTCCATCACTGAATGTAGATTTTGAGCAAAAATCCCCAGTTTATGGGACTGATATTTTATTGCTGTTTCCAAATTATGTTAACCTTCAGGAGAGAAACTTAAGAGACTGTTGATAATGGACTTTCTACACCAAGAGCAAATATCTTGAAAGAAAACAGTTGTTCAATAAACGACTTAAAAACTGAAGCTGATTCTGATGCCTTAATTGACAAGACTCAGTTGAAGGAGAGAGTGGGCTTGCCATATCCTCACAGGATTGTTGACGGGCTTTTTCTAAAAGCTACATGTGGTTTGTCATAATTCATTTATTTCAATTGGTTCAAGATTCCCCTCACACTGAGGAGCTGTACATTCCTTGGGAAGCATATAAGCCACTTTTAAAAAACATACTTCTGCCTGTCGTGAGCAGGACCAGGAGGTGTTGAAGACAAGCCTCTGGTATTTCTGAACTACCTTACTCTAAGGGGTGTTCCTTGAATGGTTCTGGTAAACAGGGAGACAACCTCCAAACCCGTCCAATTCTTTCCTCACTGTTCCTGACTTCAAATCTTCAGGGGAACCTATACCTTCAGGAAGAGGTTGCTGGTGCAGTAACAGCCAGATACAGAAGCTGAGGGGATGGAGTTTCTGCAGAAGTTCTCCTGAGCTGACTATAAATCCTTCTTTATTAGTACCAGGGTCCTGAAATCAACTACAAGTCCTAGGCTGAGAGAACAAAGAGAAGGCCGTGTGGTACCCAAGATTACACAATGTAAGAGTAGGTGATACCTTTTATTGGACCACTAAAAATCATCAACCTTTTGGTCTTAAGAGCAGGGATGTAAAAATTCCAACCAGATTACAAAGCTGCTCAAGACAGCAGCCTCAAGAGAACTTACATCACCTCTCACAGACATGTACCATAGATTTCTGGACTTCTGTCGACAAATTTTCTGCACCATCCACGGGAGGGTGTACTAAGGTTGAAGATGTGGAATTTTATCCACGAAAGGTTATAATGGGGTCCAATAAAAGGTAATATCCACTCTTACATTTGTGAAGTCCTAGGGTGGTACCTATAACACTGTCCATGGTGCTAAAACTGCTTCTTAACTGTTTGCCTAAGGTTTTCTGAGTTTTTGCCTGAGCTGTCACACAGAGAAATTGACAAAATCTCAAATGGGGGCAGGATGCTGCCAAATGCATGGCATGTATGTATGGACATTGTTGATAGTGGGTCTGGCTTCTTAATCTGGATTTTAAAGAGGGAGTTTATAGAAATCCTTTTAATAACTGCTAACCTTCTAGACAAAGTCTGGAAAAATAACAACCAATGGTGAAGGAATGGGAGCAAGAAGGTTTGCCACACTGTTAATAAGCAATTTTACTGTTTTCATAAAGTTAATGAGCAATATTATTGTTTTCACAAAGACACATTTGGCAAAGTTCTTTATGTTTAGCTTTGAAAACTTGGCAAGCATGTATACCCTTCTGCAATGAATTGCCTTCTGGAAAGCGTTTTAATGCAATTATATATTAATTATAAGTTTAGAAGCCTGCCTTCTTAAATTGTAATGTTTATATACACTGATACTAAAAAACTTATTAAAAGAGAAAGGAGCCAACCCACATAATTACGGAAAATAATAACAACTAGTTAGATTCTAAAATAGACACAGTGCAACACTGTGCATCATTCCTCAGAAATAAGCTCTACTACTTCTCATGGAGCTTACTCCCAAGTAAGCAAGGAAATAATTGCAAAACTTAAAAACTAATCTTAAAATGACCAGCAACAGGCCATATTGCTTGTCAAGTGGTTAAGCCCTCACTCATAATTGCAGCTTGACACAGTGGTACATTGTGCTGTTGCTGTTGTGGTTGCCACTGTTCTGTTGCTAGACTGGACTAAATGCTGTCCATAAGTGATTGTCTGCATGCTATACTATGCTATGGACATACCACACACTTTAAATTAGGTTTCATTGTGCTTATTTGCAAAGATTGCAGCTTCTTGAATACCTGCATACAAGTGCCAAGAGGTAATTTGGACTCAGCTGTGCAAGTGGCAGACAGCAGCAGGTGGCACTGGCACAGCCTCCATCAATCTAAGTGAAAAACAGACTAAAAAGTGTACTGTTGCTGACTGGGATAGTGCTATCCAGGCTTTATTGCACTGTTTTTAACGCCATGGGTGAGGGAAGGTAAGAGTAGACAAGAGGAGGATGCTGTCATCAGAAAGTTTATGTGATAAGATTAAGACCACCAGCAGTCTGAGTAAAAAGCAAAATCCACTTTAACACCAGACAGAGTAATGCCTTGCCAAGGTAGAGCTCCATGCAGTATCTGGCTTGTTATGGCACAAGCCAGAGACTGACCCGCTGAAATGTATGAGGCTTTCATTTCTGAAAGAAGCTCCTGGACAAACTTGGAAACAGTCCAACCACTCACGCCACAGACTGCTAAAGAATAGATGAAGAGGATTCTGGCTTTAAAATGTAATAGGTTTATTAGTGGAGAATAATGTCAAGTTCCATGTATAATCTTGCCCAACTAAGAATGAGAGATTGTACAAAAACAGTGCCTGAGGGACTCCATTCAGTATCCATGTTTCTCCACTACATCAGAGTGAAAGAGATCTATGCCTATCCTAATGAATGCATTTCTTAGTTGGTCCTGCTTACTTCTGCAATAACTGATAATTCTATCTGATGAATAGGGTTACTGCATCAACATTCAAGTACTTATGTGCATTTTGCGTAGGTTACTGAGTTGTTCCATACATTCTTTTATGTAGAACATATCTACAATATATTAAAAAAGTGGAAATAATCACCTTTGGGTGGCAGTTTCTTTTCAACTTTCTCTTTTTTTTCAGGTTTCTCTGCTTGAATTTCTAGAAGCAAGTGAACAGACAAAGGAGTTCATTAGTGGTAGAGAAATAAAGTCTTAGAAAAGTAATGAAGAAATTACATTGCAAACATACAGTACCCATGTTCACTTGCTACTAAAATATCAGAAATTATGAATGAAAAGCATAATATCCATATGTAGGGCATAGTCTTCAATGTGCTTCTGTTTCTAATACTCATTGTTCATTCCTCTTTTGAATGTGTGCTACAGGGAAGTATTTTCGAATGGAAATGAATGGATTATCCTACAGAAGCAGTGTCTGACAGATCTCTCCTACAGAGCTTTTTAGCACATATTTTAATATGAAATAACATAATTTAAAGTTTCCAAACTAGTATATAAACCAAGACACAGTTGATTGATTGATTGATTGATTGATTGATACCTCACTTTTCTCCGTAAAAGGACACAAGGCAGCTAATATATATAATTTGCAATAAAACTTATACATATACGTATCAGTGAAAATTGCATGGCAAAGACGAACATATTAGGGGGAAATGCCTGCAAAAAGACCTGCAGCAGAGAGTAAAACTGTCAGACTCATCTGTCCCTTATCCTAGCTACAATGTGCAACTTCCCTGCGTCTAAGTTGTAAGGATGTAACAGAGCCCATTTCTTGTATTTCCTACTTACTGCATGCTTAGTGTCCCTCTGATGGGCAACATTATTCAAACCAGGACAGACCCAAGATTTACACAAGATTTATTTCTTTTCTCTCTCTCAGAATGTCATATTCTCAAATGTACAGAACATATCCACAATATATTTAATATAAATAATTACCTCTCGGCAGTGCCTTCTTTTCAATTTTCTCTTCTCTTTCGGGCTTATCTATCTGGATCTCTGAAGCAAAAGAAATAAAACAGTTATTAGAAGGAGAGCAGTACTTTGCAAATGCTATCAGTTTTCAATTGTTTGTGACTGGAATATCTGAAATTGTGTATGGAAAATCAGATATTTGACATTGTATCTGACAGGAGATGTTTTCAACAGGTACTGTTCTTGACAGTGTCTCTGTTTTCAAAATTCAAAGTTCATTCCACTTTTTTTTTAAAGCCATTCAAATGCTTCATCTAAAGACAATTCTCTAATTCTTCTTCAGAGTTTGCATTTAGTAACCGTTTGTGGAATCATTGTTAGCATTTTCCCTGCTTTTTTTTTGTTTTGACACTCCTTTGGCCTCCTTCAGATTTCCTCAGATATCCAGCCTGAGAAGAATCCCAATGTTAAAATAATTTGTCTTAAGGCAAAAATTTCACTGGCATGGTATGTATACTATAAATTCTACATGAACTTAATTACTGAGAACTCTTAATATAATTAGGCTAGATCTAGCAAAAGCCACCAGAGTCCTCCATTGGTGGGAGGTTTTTGATCTGCTGGCTAAAGGAGAGAAGCAAGCAGGAGGAAGCAAGGCTTGTGACTCCACTTGTCCCACAGCACTTCCCCGTGTACCCAAAAATCTGTTTTGGAGAACTGAAGGTCGTGATGCTGAAGAGATGGAGATGGAGAGAGAAATTGCCAAAATTGTCTTCCCTTCCCAGAGGGGCATATATGTACATGTGTTTCTGTTAGTGGGACTCAGCTCAAGCACGTTGTTCCAGCAGACAAGCTAGAAATCTAAATCCAGTTCAGTTTGGTAATGTATCATGTAATGTAGTGGCTCTCTTTCCCCCCTCTCTCCTCATCCCATTACCATCACCTTACTGGGCTCTCTTCCCATACAACAGGGCAGACAGAAACCTACAAGTAGCCCAGAGATCACTGTTTCTATAGAACATATTCTGAGCATCAGTTGTGACCTGGCAGTGCATTTAAATTCATGCTAGCCAGTTAATGTGATATGGCTTAAATTATCCCAGAAGAAAAGAGACTTTACTACTTTCTTGTGTGAAGCTATTATCATGATTAGCTACCACAGGCCATCTTTCTTATCAAGTAAAAGCATCCAAAAGAAAGAAGAGGATGCTTAGCCAGGCTAAGAACACATTATCTGAGATAACAAACCTGCGGTAATAATTTCACAAAAACAAGCAATCACACAGTTGCTGAACTAGTTGTCAGATACCAAAACCTCGAGCAAAATGTTGTATTGGATATAATTAGTTCATTGTTCCAAACAAGGAATGGAGAAATAAAAATATCTTGCAAATGTTGATGGAAGTTAACAATTAATATAATAACTTATTGAAGTTCCTAAATCAGTATAAATTGATCACATCTTCCAATGTAGGGTGTCAGAAACCCATTTATATTCTTCTTGACGATGTAAACTTATCTACTACTGCAAAAATCGATGGAAAGTCTGTCTATTTTAGAATCTGACTGTAATTTGCATTAATTTCAACTCAATACAGAAGCAACCTATTCATATTAATATAACAGAAGTCAAGGTGTATTACTAAATAGAAGATTGTCTTTCTTAGAAAATAGCCCATTCCTTACACTTTATCTCTTTGTCAAATCCTTCCATGATTAACAGCTAGGGATGACTTCAGAACCCTAATTGTTTCAACATAATTCTGATCTTTATTTTGCATAGAGTAGCTTTTTCTTCCATATCCTTTTCAGGCTGCAACTTTGTTTGATCTTTCTGTGATTTTTATATCCATGACTATGAATGAAAGCAGTTCCCTTTGAGTTCTGTGTGACAAAGTATAAGGACAGCAATTGGCAGCATTGCTGTGGATGTGATAAATTTTGTTCCTATTTCCAAGAATCCAAATTCACAGGGGGAAAGCATAGGTGTAAGCCCCCACTCCATTTGGGTCTAGCCACTACATGATGAAGCAAGTTTATGCCTCAGACAGAACACACACTAAAGAACTTGTAAAAAATTTAAAAGATGAAGGCAAAAAACCCAAAACAAAACACCAACCAACCAACCACCCCTTAAAGTTTCTTTCTAGGCATCTGCCTTGTTCTGTTATAACAAATAAGCTTAAGTTTCAACTCATCATATCATATCTTCTATGTTACGAAAGAAGTTGTAGTTTCATCAAACATTTGCATGGTCAATTGAAGGGATGCAATTTATCTTTATCAGAGAGGGACACTGTTAATAAATCCAAAATATTACAAATTTATATTTAAAAAACTGACTGAATCTAGCAGTAGCAAGGCTAATCTCTGTCACCAAGGCAACCATCCTGATTCTTCATGAGATGACAGCACAGTTTATTAAATTATTGCAAGAGTATGTATTTTAAAAATGTATTTCATTAGCTACAAAGAAAACAGGCCACAATGACCTTAGGTTTTAAAAACTGATGGTTTCCCAACTACTTAGGATCTTATTTCCTCAGAAATGGACATCACCTTTTCTAACAATATGAGGATACACATTAAATGCAATCATGTTATTTTACACCCTTTGAGATGAAAAACTAATTGTCTGTTGGAAACCATTTAAAAATATTAACAATATATTTTTACACATCCTTATAGACATGTGTTACAGGATTTGGCTCCCCCAAATTGTTAATTTAAAGGCATTGAATTTACAAATTGTGAAAACGTTGTTGAGACATAAAATGTGCTGTTCTTTGGCTCAGAGCCCTTTCTTTGATTTATTGCCCATGTTTAGAATACAGCAGGAAGGAAATGTCAGCATATAGAACTATTCAGGAAACACCCCCCCCCCCCAAATATTGGCTGAAATCCTCTTCCATAAGTTATTTGGTGATTTTTCATAAACAAAGCATTTAATATTCTGCCCCTCTGAAGCTCCCAAAGCTCCCATGGTATCCCTATTTTTGTTGGGAAATCACTGGGTGCCATGGGATGGGGGGGGGGTTTAATTACCAAAAATCAGAACCAGTGGTAAAGTAATCCTGTCCTGTGGCCCCCCAACAGCTTTCTGACAATGAAAGGGATTCCAAGGGGGCCTCAAGACCTTTGGGGTGGGGGTGAGGGTCAGAAATGTTTTATTTCCCCCAAATTACCATGATGTTACTTAAGGTTATTAGCACAGCTATTATGTACCATATATGATCACCACACAATGATTAAGCATTATCAAGTCATTTCAACTTCCATTGAATTGAAATTCAATTTCTCACAAAAACTTGAGTTCCAATTGATGTCTCTGGACCACATACCATACATATCAAAGTCATACAACATGACTCCCCCCCCCCCCACACACACACACACTTGTACTGACTTATGCTCAAATCATTTGGAACAGAGCTAGGGGCCACAAGGGGAAGGGGAAGGGGGTTCTTCTGCGAAGTGTCTCTTTCAGCAGCAGATGTGGAATGTTAGACATGGACTTAGTTCTCCTGTTGAGATTAGCAAAAGGCAAAGGCAAACACTGCATTGATTTTCCAGGTTTTACTGTGAAGAACATGCTATATCCAATTCTTTAAAAAAAACTTCTGGTTTATAATGTGGGATATTGTGCTTCTGTATCCACAATTCAAAATGCCAGGAAATGGGACAATATTGCTGGATATTAGTGTGCTGTGTTGCCACTAGGAAAAAAAGATGTCAATCTTTACATAGCAAAGGACAGCCTGAATGTTGACGACACCAATGGCAGCAGTCAAGATGATCTACAGGACATCATCTTGCACTCACTGCCATTCACAAAGTGACACTACGCAATGGAAAATCCAAGCTGACTCCTTTTTTCATCACTTCTCACCCAAAGACAAAGCAATTATCAGAGCTCTTTTTCAACAAATGTGAATGGCTGCCCTTTGCTATGTAAAGCACCAACCTACCTAATAAGAGAATGTATATTAGAACAGCTATCTGAGAACAGAGTTTCATTAGAGCTCTAAATTTATAAACAGTAAACTTCTACCCACGAAAGAAGAACTGTAGCATTAATCAGATGTTATACATGCTGACACTGTGAACACACTTAGAGGGCAGCATCTACCCCTGCTCCTTCTGCTGTCATGTTTTCACAGTCTCAGCATCATATGGTATGACAGTTGAAATAAACAATTGATTTCACTATCCCAAATAAATTTGATACAAACCACTTTAAATAGCAGTTGTGCCCTTAATTTCAAGGGTGTGGGCTAAACCCTAAACCTGGAATCTGGTGATTCCAGATGCCACTTTTATCGCACCACTGCCCTCCCTCATTCCCTGAATTTTATGGAGGGCCCAGGAGAAGACCTCTTCCATTCAAAACCCGATCTTGTTTTCCCACTGCTTCTGCTACCAACGTTGCTTCTTCTACCACAAAAAACAAAGGAAGAAAAAGATTGAATGGTGGTGTAATAGTGGTGGTGTAATTGCTGATGTGAGAAGATCTTTCTCTGGAAGTACCCTCACATCTTGCTTAACAAGCCACAAAAAGTAGAACCAGGGTTCCTCTTAAAAGCTCAGGCGTGAGAATCAAGAGGCCATGATTCACCTGTAGAGCCTTCTGCTGCATTCACAGCACCCAGACTCCTCTTGCTCTACCCCATTGAAACGACTGGGGTGGATTGAGGGGGGAAGTAGGTTGCTAAATCACACTTTAAGCAACTTGCACCTCGACCACACCTTTTAAATGCTTACAAAACAATTTTTGCCAAAGAAGAAGGGAACTTCTAGTCACTTCCAACTTTCATTCTTCCAAAAGGTTTGACTGGAGTGTGGTCTCCTATGGGCCTGGGGTGGGAAATTGACCCCTGGAGCTTGCTCAGCACTGCTGATGCTACTTGGAAAGGTGTAAAATGGTTTAGTGCTAACCATGACACTTTCAACCACAATTAGCTGCAAAACATGCTTTAAAATAAATGGCAGCCTCTCATTGTCTCCATGGAGAAAGCACACAGGAAGACATGGGCAGTCCATAAGAGAGAAAGAGACCCTATCACACTAGCCAAGAAGGGATGGAAATCACTTCCAGTTAACCGTTGTCCTTTCCCCCTAATTACAGAAAAAATGAGATCAGTGAGTAGGAACTAACATCTTTGCAGCCTAATTAGCAAGAGCCTTTTGTAGTTTTAACCACAGATTAACAAGACTTCATTTCTTTGCCTGCTTGCTGCCTTGAAGTCCCATCATCTGTCAGTTCAGGACACAAACTACCCTGTATGCATGTCTACCAAATATTCAAATTAGAAAGAAGGGAGAGGAGACTTCACCCTCTGACTTTTCACTTTTCAACATTTTCAGGTAGAGTTTGAATACACACTGCAGCCAAAAGTCATGGGCTAGAGATGTAGAAAGTCTCTTACTGACATCTCTGTGCTTGTCTGGGGGAGGGGGGAGATGTGCTCTGACTAGGCTCAAAACATGCAGGTAAATGAAAAGAGGCAGGAGGCATGTGCCACATGCATGTGGACTGGACACATGAAAAGCACCGTTCCCCCCATAGGGAAATGAAAAAGAAGCTATCAACAATAGTTGAGAGTCAGTGTTGTCTATTGATTAGAGTGTTGGACTAGGATTAGGGAGATCCTGTTTCCAGCTCCCACTGAGTCCTGGGCCAGTAACTCTCTCTCAGCCTAACTTAGTCACAGGGTTGTTATAAGGATTATGTGGAGGGAAAGGAGTTCACTGTGTGCCACCTAATGCTCACTGGAAGAAAGGTAGGACAGAAATGTAACTGATGAAATAAATAAGCAAGCTATGGAAGAGTTGGGGGAAAAGAAAAGAACTGAGAACTAGGCAAGAAAAAGGAAATAATTTCTGTAAACAATTGTATGTGGAACTGTAGCAATGAAGTCTGTCAACCTGATCCATAATAAGTAGACTTGCATTCACTGAACATTTAGGCAAGTATTTCTTGTCATATATATGTTATATATGTTGTAGCCCTTGTTTAATAATTTCTTCCTTGATCTTTGAGAGCAGAATATTGAAGTTAGCATGTATGTGTATGTATGAGAAACAGGCCCTCTGGGGGGAGAAAAAGCCTCTACTTTCTGAGAAGGAAAGTACCCCCCTTAAAAATGGGGGCAAGATTTTGTGCAAATGTGGCAGGGGAGGTCACAGTTTACTTGGCTATTATAAAAGAGGGTCACAACCTGAAAAACGTTGAGAACCACTGTCTTAGACGATAACTAGGGATCAAAGGTGGTGGCACCAGAATAACAAAATGTCCCCCAAGGTGCAATTTTAATATAGGAAGTCAAAGAAGCAGCAGAGGACCACATGACGAGTTATTTGAAAACATGTGAAATAAAATGTTTTATGTAGCCACAGAAATCAATAGTAACAGGAAAAAATGGAGTTAGCTATTAATCTGTAGCTATATGTTTTAGGGTTTTTTTTGTATAAAAAATAGAAAACTAAGCTTAAATTTTATTTGAACTTAGATGACACATTAACTGTTAGAAATAAGTTGGAACTCAAATTGCTTGGAATTTACTTTTCCCCACTGAAGAAAGACCCAAAAAGCAGCATCGACAGCTGCAAAGTTCCCACTGGTTTTCCACCCTAATTTTTGTCTCTGCCAAAGGCAAAAGAATTTGGGTAGAAAAGAGATGTTTATGGAATGTGTCTGATCCGCTTGTGGGTTTACCGTTTGAACTCACACTGAGCATCAGCCATCCCTTCCTGTGTGGATGATCTCTTTCAACAATTAGTCTTCCTGCTCTTACATGATCCCATAGCTTTTGGGACTGGGTGGGATTTTGGAGATTTTGACCCCTTTCCCCTAGAAATGTTGTATTTCCTCCATTTGAGAATGGGATGCATTCGGAAGTACCTCTGGGAATTGCTGTGCACTCATTTGGATGATCAAAAGAGGTGATTTTAAAACTGCATCTTGAATTTATGTGGGATTTAAGCACAATCATTTGCATGTCAACTCAGAAGTAGGTTCCACTGAGTCAGTAGGAATCATTCCCAGTAAGTGTGTCTTTGTGTGTGTGTGTGTGTGTGTGTGTGTGTGTGTGTGTGTGTGTGTGTGTGTGTGTGTGTGTGTGTGTGTGTGTTTGGAGAGAGAGAGAGCAGTTCAGCCTTCATTAATTATGGATGCTTAATATGTGTAGGAGGGAGAAGCAGCATCCATCTCACACAAAACACAGATCATGAACAGATATCCTTAGTACCAGAATTTAGCTCTACTATAGCCTGTGAAGAATGATGATGGTGGTAATGATGGTTAACAATAATAGCAACAACCATGAAAAGTGCTTCTGAACGTTTGCAAAATAATAAAATTCCACCACACATCAGGGAAAATGATTCCGCAAGCAAAGGGAGTGATGGTACTTCTGTGATGTGAACTCTGTACAGGTTCAGAAGTTCTTCTTTCACATCCCTTCAGAAGGCACTGGCCCAGATCTATTCCAAGAGCTGAAACCCACTCTGAGAGAGACCAAATCTATTGTTAAGAAGGAAGGAGCAGAACAGGAGCAGGTAGAGGTATGGCTTGCCCTAATAAAACATTTTGATTTGGGCCAATCCTACAAAAGAGAATGCTGAAAGGCTAAACAGATAACTCTGTAAAGACTGACTTTAACACTCTAAAGCAACAGATAATAAGGACAATTTGGAAGGAAGTGGTGGTCTTTGTATCAAAATGGCGGTTCTCTTGTCTTCCATTCTAGAGAATCCCAGCAAAATAAATTCTGTTTCCATGGGACTAGTGCTAAGATCTGCTTGGGAATCAGAGAGTTAAAAAGCAGGAGGATAAGATGATAAGATGATAAGATTATAAGGAAAGGGGAGGAGTTTTGGTGGGGTGGGTGGAAAATGTTCTTTTTTTCAGAAATTCATATGGATGTTTCCTTCTTCCAAAACTCAAAAAAGAATTTGAGGTGGAGTTGGGGAGTAAATAACAAATAAGATTTTACTCGTGTTTCTGTAAAGCTTTACTATACTCATCTAACCTAAACAACAATTTAATGTGAACTGAACTGTTAAAAATTTGCCTTCTCTAATTCAACATTAATATCATTAGATTATCTGGCTCACTCACCATTAACAAAACTGTTAACTTTTCTACTAGGACTTCTGTCTCAGCTGAGCTTTAGACCATGACCCAAAGCACAATTTCAGAGAAATTCATTTCTAGAAAACATGGTGGAAAACATGTAATTCTAAAAACATGTTCAAATATGTGTCATTGGGGTTATCCCTGGAATGTGAATGATAGCTTCCTTTGCAGGTCTAATTGTACAGTCACATATAACAAAATAGATACCATTGCCGGAGAAAGAACATTGTAATAGCAGGAAAGATGCATTTCACTTAATAGGTGTTTTAACTTTTCAACCAATGATCTGGGAGTGGGCACCTGAATAACATAGCCTTCAACAAAACAGTTATATCATATAAGTGTAAAGTAACTTGATATGCACAATGCAGCTGATACACAGTTGTCACAACTCTGTTTGCCTCTTCTTTACTGACTGGGTGATACTCCTCTGTAAAAGATCCCACATCTATTAAAATGAAATGACGTAACAGATAACCAGCACTCGTGATCAATAGATGTATTTATATTACAATATCTTATGGCTTTAATTTCAAGTGGTTTGCCTTGTGTAAATAAATTCACCAAGTGTCCTAAACTGTTCATGCAGTAGTCCTGAAACCAGTTGTTTGTGTTTCCATCCCAGAATGACTTATTTGGATCCACTGAGAAGCAAAAAAGCACTCCAGCACTTCTGTGTTTACCCAGGGGATAATTGGAACAAATTGATTTTATGACTCATTCAGATACAGGTCTATTTGGTTTGAAGGATTAGGGCTTTACTGCTGACAATTTTAAGCAATTTTCCCACTAGAATGTAGCCATATTGAAGCCAACAGTGATGAAAATATTAGCAGAAGCTAGTCAGACACATCCCTTCTACCTCACAGCAGCAGGGAAATATTAATTTTTTATTATTGCTGCACAGGAATGCAGCAATGATCTTGTACTGGCAGAGCAAATCAACATTCTATAAGGCAATTCTAAAACTGGGAGCAGCCCAATAAAATATTATAATTTTTTAATTGGGCTTCATATCACCAATAAATTTGGCATGGTTATATCAGACAGTCTGCTCTTCCTCTGTGCCAAATTTGGGGAAGTTTAGACAAAGGGTTTTTGAGTTACAACATTTTAAAACTAAAACTGTTCCCCCATTCAGAAATAGGCAATCCTAAACATTCTAAGATTTAAAACAGATCACCTACATAAATTGAAAAGGCCAATCTTATTTATCTTGAAAGAGAATTTCAAGTTCACTTTTTTCATTTTGAAAGAATCCAGGCTGCAGGGGTTGAAATATTGATGCTCAAAAAATACATTTCAAAAGGGGGGGAAAGCCACTTTGTTAAGACTGAGCATGCTTGGTAGAGGCTAGCCAGAAAGAGCTTTGCAAAATGAAACATTGTATGCATTAATAGGTGGGAGAGAGATAATTAGAAAGGTCTGAAAAGATTGGTTTTCTTTTAAAAGTATATAAAAAAAGGTTTGCTTTAAAGAAATAATGGAGTGACATTACTCCTCCACACGACCATTCACAAAGAGACACCAAGCAGGAGAATTCTAGAACCTGAGAGTTCTTAATGGGGGCCATATGGTTCCCTGGGGGCCCCTGGCACAGTTGAAGGGGGTCACAGACTGGAAACAATTCTTCACACATCACCTTATAAGGTTTGTTATGTGGCTTATACAATCCTGATTCAGCTCATATTTCTTTCATATTGTGCTTGTGACCGTGGCTAAAAAAAGGTTGAGAATGGCTGCTGTAGACCATCTTGACTGCTGACATGAGTGTCATCAACATTCAGGTTGCCCTTTACTATGTAAAGCTTGGCATCCTTTTTCCTGCTGACAACATGGGCACAATACTATGCAGTAATATCGGGCCATTTCCTGGTGTTTTGAGTCATGGATACATAAGCACAAAATCCCACATTCATAAAATGGAGGATTTTTTTCCTGAAGAACTGAATTACTTCTTTCAGCAATAAGTTAAAAATGGAGGCACTACACAAAAGTCCTTTTAGGATCATTTCCCATTATTTGTTGTTGGCTAATGGTGAACACTAATACTTCTTACAGAGGGCAACTCTTGCCATTTTGCAAGGTAAAGACAAATCACTTTCAAATGCCGATCTTCTTCTGGGCACAATTCAAAGTTCTGGTTCCAACCTATAAAATCCTAAACAGCTTGGATCCAAGCTATCTCAAGGACTGTATCTCCCTTTATGATCCTGCTCAAGTGTTAAGATCATCAGGAGAGGCCTTTCTCTCAGTCCCAGAACACTTTCTTCTCAAATCAATATGAAACTATAACAGGACATATTTGCAAGAACAACATGTAAGTGGAATCTAGAAGGCTCTAGAAGGGTTGTCTTGAACTTTTTGCCAGTTCAAATCAAAACCTAGGCCATAAGGATGCTCCTGACCCTCCTCTTGCTGTTGCTAATCTCATCAATCCGCTATGTATCTCCCTTATTTTGCACATGGCAGTAGTGTTTTCCTTCCTCTTTCTTTTCTCTTGTTCTGATGCCATACAAATCCCAAGGGCCACTGTGCTCCTTCAGTCATGACAAGAGAAAGAATTTCACTGTATTTGTAGTTTCATGTACCAACAGAATGGACGACACCATACCTTGGAAGTCTATACATTTGTGAGACTTACAAAACATTTGGGGAGGAAAGTATACTTAAAATGTGCATACATTACCAAACAGACAGACAGACAAAGCTGCATTAGTCAAAGAAAAAAAAACATTAAAAAGTTAGAAAATAAAGTCTACAAAAATACAAACAAATTTCCCTTGTGTGTTGGGGAGAAGAGTCCCACAACATGAGGCTGTGACTACATGGGTAAATAGTATAAGATTTGCCACTGAAGTAAAATGGATGTATTTGATTTTTCAAAAAAAAAAAAAAAACTTATCACACAACACAAAGGCCAATGTGAATCAGCCCAGCCCTTTTTGCTTCTGGAGTTTTTTCCCCTGCCACAGAGGGCTTCTATTTTTTTCCAAGCTGGAGTGATTCAAACAGTATTTTCCCTGTATCATCAGTTGTTTCATTCTCCAAAAGGATGCAGTGATAAAGCTGCCTAATGCTAAACTTAGTGGTTCGGGTTTTTTAATTAAAAATACTTTGGGGCAACTAGGGAGAAAGATTCCATCATGCCTAGCTTAATATGTCACCAGAATACCATCCAAAGTTTAGCGTTAGATGACCTTATCACTGCATTGATCTTAGATAATCTTAGAACTGCAGTCAACTTCTTACCCAAACACAAAACAATTGTCAGTGCTGGTTTTTGACAAGTGTGAATTCAAAATCCTTTGCCCAAACTCCTCCAAATTTGGCACAGAGCAAGAGCAGACTGTCTGCAATATATGTGCCAAATTTGATACTGATCTGAAGTCCAGTTTCAAACTTATATTTTGTTTGTTTGTTTGTTTGTTTGGGCTGCCCCCTTTTTTGGAATTGGCTTGTACAATGTTGATTTGCTCTGCCAGCAGAATAACGTCATGGCACTCTTGTGGAGTGATAATAATTCCTAGAAAGACTATTTCCATTGTGTTGTACCTGATCTTTCCTTATGATATGTTGAAATAAAATAAAAAGGTTTGGAAATGTTCTCTGAAAAAAGTTTGAAAATGGAAACCCACGTATATTTATTTTGCATGTAATAATTGGGCTGCTTTTCTTCTGCTTGCTCTGGGGCACAAGGCATTGCCAAGGCAGAATGTTGAATAATGGCAAGGAGATGAGCCCTGTAGAATCATCTTTCAGTGGATTTGATGGATGAACTTGCTTGCACTCCCAGTCTCACCTTTTGCTTTGGTGCCACGTAGGAAAGGTATTTTTCCTCCAAGCCAGCAACCCTAGAGATACTTTTGTTTGTATTTTGTCTTTCCTCATAGGACACATTGATATGTATCCTTGCAAGCCATGTACAGCTTCTTTACTACTATTTATAACCTATAGTGGTCTTGCTTCTTGAGACTAGTAGGTCAGAACAAGGAGGAGATGGATGGGGTTTTGCTCTGTGATGTACATTGGACTAGGTGACATTTTTGTTCTCACAAAAGCCACATTTTAAATGGTTGAAGCCAAAAAGTACCAACGCACTTTCATTGCTACAATACCCTGAACCAGTAGGGCTGATGGGGACTAGTTGGGCCCAAGCATTTTTCCCCTCTTGTATTTTCTAAGTAACCATTTCTTGATAAGTAAATTGCTACATCTAGTTTTTGCTTTCTCCTTCTGAGGAGGTCAGAAAAGTTCTTGTTCTCCATGATGGAAACAGGAAGCACAGAGGATCTTCCATGACAATTAGTGGCCTATCCACTCAAAAAAACATTAGTTATCCAAATTTAGAACTCTTTCTCAGACATCGTCCATGAATGGATTTTCTGGAGCAATAAGTGTTAGCTTTCTGTCTGGATCTAATTTGAAGTTTCTGGAGTAGTTACTCCTGTTTCATAGGTACTGAGTGAATACTCAGTTGATGCACTGTTCAATGTCAAATATTTTGACAATAAACTGTAATGGGATAGATACAGAATTGGTTTTTTTTTCAGTTCCTTCCTACCTGCTTTATATTAATGGCACATAACAACAACTGGTGGCTTCCTCATTACATCTCATTCAGCAGGTCCTCTCTTCTTCTTTTGGGGAGAGGAATTGCCTTCCTGCACCCCAAAACCATTCCTGGAAGATGCTGGATCTTCTGTGTAACCAAATGGAATACGAGGAGGAGGCAACCAGTTGTTGTTCTTATTATGTGCCATCAAGTTGCCTCCAACTTATGACAGCCCTATGAATGAGCGACCTCCAGAAGGTTAAGGGTATTGTGTGCCTTGCATGGGAAAAAAAAAAAAGACCACCACAGGGGTACAACCTTCATTACACTTTCTGCAGAGAATGGACATATCTCATCTAAGGAGGCATAGGAGCTGATGATGATGCAGAACAAGATAAAATAGTATTCAAACACATAACCAACATTTAGCTTTGTACCAGGGGACAGTTACATAGCACTAGAATATTCTAAAGGAAAATGGTGCATGATTCAATATAAAGTGCTTTCTGAAAGGATTCACAAAATGCCTTCCAGTGAGAAGCAGTTAAGAGACAGCAAGCTCCCATTACAAAACATGGTAAAAGCAATTCACATTTAACGTGGGGGGAGTGGAAGCACACTGCCATATGGAGATATAAAGAGAAAATCAGCTAAACTCTGGAAGCACTAAATATGCAAATAGGGATATTCTTTAGACAGAAGTGAATGGAATAACTAATTACCCAAATGGTGCCAACTTCAGCCATACTGGCACACTCTATAAAGCCACTATGTTTTCAAGAGAGTTGAGTTATTCTAGTGCTCATATTTTAAATGGTTCTGCTGCAACTTGCAAGAGTTCTTGTTGTTTTTTAATTGGCAGGTTTAACCATTTCCAAAAACATATTACCAAAATGAAATCTGGCTTCTGCCACACTCAGTATTATTTAAAGATTATTGTAATGAAAGGAGAATATGAGTTTCCAAGACCAGAGAGGAGAATGAGGGTTCAGTCAATGCATGTGATTCCCAGTTGTCCCTATTCCCTTTTCCATCTTAGCCCTTGCTCCTTCCGAACCTCAAAAGAACCTATATTGAAAAAGTCAATACATACTACTAAATGACACTAGGGATGGGACTTTTGGAATTAACAGACTCCCAGCCCCATGCCAAGGTGCATGGGGGGGGGGGGACATGACAAGTTCCATTGAAGCCTGCCTCCATCCATTCTTCTCTGATAGAATTTGTCACCTGATGCACCTTTGTGAGCTGCAGAGAATCTTCACGACCTCCATGGTGCAGTGAGGCACTTTGTGAATAGTTTAAAGAAGCCGTGTGGGAATGGCATGGAGGTAAAGGGGTTGCTATCCCTCTTGCCACTCTGATGGCTCCCAGTCCCATAACTCAGTTATGGCTGATCCAGAACAGTATTCTGACATTACAAACTTTGATGACATTACTCTAGTTCTAAAAAAACCCAAATCCAGATAGAACTGTGTGTGTCAATTGCATCTGACTATATGTGACAATTATCCATCTTCAGAAACAGAACCTTCTGTATGTCTTGAGAAAGTGTGGGGTGGCCTCATTCCAGCAGAAACCTGATTGCAGAGATCTGCCAGCAGAACTGCTCTGTGCACTGAGATCTGCTGCCAGAAGAGCCAAAAAGAGGATGGAGAACTAGCAGAAGAAGGAAGGATTCAATTCAAAGCCAAAACTCCTTGACTTCAGGTTATAGCCATTATCCCAGAACAAAAGCTGGAGCAAGATAAGAACAGTCCTAAGTAATTTCCAGTATCCATAAGCTGAAGAGAATTGGATTCACTACAGCTTCAGCTGAGCTGGCCTACTGCCATCCTGATTAGTCAGGATTGTACTCATAGTTAGAAGGAGAGAAGGGTTAAAATACAACATGGGGTTGAATACAATTCTTCAGGTCCTTTTTCATATCTCAACCATTTCTGTGCATAATGACAATGAAGAAATGAATTCCAGTGGATGGATACTGGATTGCATAAACCCACAACACTCAGATTTTGAAAAGACTCTTTGTCATTAATCTTTACACTGGGACAACCCTATCACAGAATCTCTATATTTATAAAACCTTCAAATCCTCTGCAAGGTTGATTGAAATAAGTCCCACTGTAGTCAATGAAATTCACTTCCTACAGCCTTAGTTTGGCAGAACAGTGTTGCAATAGACAATATGTAGAACAACATTTAAAAGACATTACTAGACACAGGAACTTTGTATTTGTATCCTTGGGCATACAAATACAAAGGGTGGCACCACAGGTACCACAGAGGTCTGTTCCCTCCCCCCAGAATCAGACAGTCCACTCGCAGGTTGCCAATCGCTGAAGTAGCACAACCAGCACTTTTCTGCCTCCCCACACAACCAACCACTCAACAGCTGAGTGGGGAGATTCTTCATCCCACCTCCTTGCTGGAGTGGTCAGCTGCACAGAGAGGCGGGGAAGTGCTAACCAGGGTACTTCTGTGATTGGTGCAATGTTGATGATGACAATGGATACATGTGCCGCACGGTAACCAGTGAGTGGACCAGCCAGTTTGGGGGGGGGGGGAGGAACAGACCTTCATGGCACCTGTGGTGCCACACTTTGTATTTGTATCCTCTCGGATACAAATACAAAGTGCCCATGCCTAGACATTACTACTACATACTTTTCTTTAAATTGTAGCTAGCATAACTGAAGCTCAGATAAAGCCTAGGACCAATATACTGCTATAACTTTACTTTGTTGTTGTTGTTGTTTAGTCGTTAAGTCATGTCCGACTCTTCGTGACCCCATGGACCAGAGCACGCCAGACCCTCCTGTCTTCCACTGCCTCCTGGAGTTTGGTCAAATTCATGTTGGTAGCTTCGATGACACTGTCCAACCATCTCATCCTCGTCCACTTTACTAGCCTTTACTATTACTAATAATTTACTAACACAGATGGAAAGTGTTGCTTTTTAAAACTATGATACCCATACTGTTCAAGCCTACATGGTCACTGTGTAACTTTATTCACCTCTACCCTTGTTCCAGTTTCCTTTCTCTCTTAAACATAATCTTATAACTAGTGAGACACCTAAATCTGTGTTTGACATTCAAGCCTTCTCACATGCAAACATCTGGATTACTGTGAGATAAGTTGAACATTCAAATTTGCAACCGGCTTACCTTTCTTTTTGACCGGTGGTTGGACTTCTTCTAAACCACAAACAGAAACAAACACAAAAAGAATGGTTAGTTTACATTTTAGATGTACTGTATTCTAAGAAAATGTCCTCTGTGCTATGCCTTACACAATAGCCCCCTATTAAGTTTAGCTGAAATTAGTGGGCCTATTGATAAGGTTTTTACCATTCAGCACTGTTTTAATGACAGAAGATTTAAACTGTAAAAAAGGAAGTGATGTTTGGGGGTAGAAGGATAGAGAAGAATTTCTTGGAAATCAGCCAAAGAGTAGAACTGAGCATGTTTTATCTATTACATTTCTGCATTCCAATTAAAGGGAAAGGAGGATTCAATCGCTGAAATCCTGTTGCCATAAGTTAACACCAACTAAAGCTTATGATGTCATCAGCTACTGTGATTTTTTTGGAGATAAAAAATTTCCAATTCCCCCCAAAAGTCCCAAGGCTGCCATGGGATCCCTTTTCTTGTGGGAAAGCTGTTGGGGGCTGCTAGATGGGTGGGTGGAGTCTTTATCTCACCACTATTGGGATGATTTTATCAGTGGTGGCAATCTTTGGAAATTAAAGATTTTTCCCCCACAACAGCTTCCTCACAACAAAAAGGAGCCTTAGAAACTTGAAGGGGAAAATGGAAATTTTTATTTCTAAAAAAACTGTCACAGATGACAGTGCCATCAGCCTTATGCAGTGTAAGTTGAAGAACAGGAATTTCAACCATCATAGTCCTTATTATCTCTGGAACTTCTATCATGGGAGGACTTGAGTTACCTTAACTCTGATAAACTCCTTCTCTCTTTTTAATTGGACACAGAACCAAAGTAAATGGAAGGGAATCCTATGGAAGAGGTAGCTATCTCCTTCACTTCACTTGGTGGTTGGCAAAGTCAAATACAAGTGCAACACTGCAGTAAAACATAGTAACTGCTAGCTGTCTCCCTTCTGTACGACAAAGTAGAAGAACAAAAGACGTGTGTGTGGAGCCCAGCTACCTTTGCATTCCTGTATTCATTCCGATATAGATCTCAGAAACATTACTGCTAGTGTCAAGGTGCTGACCTTAAATCGCTAAAGTTTGTTCATCTTAAAATGTTCAGAAATGCAATTCATTCAATCATTCATAGGTTAAATAGATAAATAATTTGAACTGTTTAACTTCACAACCTCACCTAGAATTGGGGAATAGTACAGTAGCTAGTTAATGTACTGGGGGAAAATCACATTGCAACAAGTAAAATAATTTTTTTGTGAAAAAAAGCAACTAATTTAGGTAACAATTTAATTTTAACAAATTATTTCTAACCTTTGCCCTGATTTCATTATTACATATGTTCAAGAGTAGACCAAATAAGTTGTTAAAGGTGGCAAGGCACATTTTGTGGTAGAATCAGGTTTGTTTGTTTTGTAACTTCTAATTTTGTCAGTATAGCTTGTGTGCTTTTAACAGCTCGAAGAGAAGCAGTGGTCAAGAAAAAGCTTCTCCACAATACAGGGAAATAGTGATGGGGAACTGCAGTTGCTTAATGTCCAAATATCAGGCGGCTGTTAAAGACATAGAACTGTGCCAGCAAACAAGGCAGTTATTATTCCAAGATAACATGGCTGCCAAAACTCTAGTTGTCAGGGTAGGGTCAATAAGTAGACCCACTGAATGAAGGAGACTTGTTAAATTAACACTTATGTAAGACCTATTTATTCTACTCTACTCTAACTGGCACTAATAATTGGATTTAGTCCTATGAAAATAAACTGTGATTTGGGCATCCTTTTCTGTCTTGTGCTCTCATTGTCTGTTTTAAACATCAAGTGTGTTTTGCACTAAAATAAATCATCCAGCAGTACAACGTGATAACCAATGTACTGCTTAGGAACAAACCCTTATTCATGGCTTTCAAATGATTTCTATCTACAGAGAGAAGGCACAATTACTAGAGAGAGATATAATTAGCTGTACTATTGGCAGCAAAAAGCTGCATTGTTTCTGCCTAATACCCACTTAATCTAACAAAGCATATGACCTTCATAAAGATGAGAAAAACCAACCTTTTACTTTCATGGAAGGCTTTACCTCAGCTGAAACAAAAAAGGAAATAATAACAAGATGAACAGCAGCATAATAATATATTGGCAACAATCCCCTGCCCCCCATGCTGGGTTGTTTTCATTTTTAAATACACTTGACTATTATAGGTTTAGCAATAAAAACAAGGAACTCTATTCACAGACATTGTTCACATTTCTGTTTTCAAGTGTAGATCTGGGTGTTTGTAGTAGTTGATCTAATCCCACACACAGGGCAAAATCCTATTGCTTAGTGCAGTAAATTGTACTAGAGTTGGCCAATTAAATCAATGGGAATTTTGTCCTTTCTAGGCTCCATTTATTCAAATGGGCCTACTCTAATTTGTGAGTTACTATGCTAAAGAGGAAATGACTCACAAAATTTCCATTGATTCAATGTGCCTGCTCTAGTGCAATTTACTACACAAAGCAACAAGATTTGGACCAGTATGAGAGACGTGATGTAAATTTACGCATTTCATTCATGTATGCCAAGAACTTCCAGAATCCCCATTTAGCATGGCCCATTTCTGGGAGTGGGAGTACAGTGATCCAAATGCATGTGAGGGTGCCTCACTGAAAATGCATGAGCCATCTCTGCTGACCATTGCGCCACTTATGTTTCAGCCAAAAAGGACAGGTTGATCACCTACAACTGTGTTTCTTTGTGTGATCATCTATTCAATATTTGAAGGATTCTAGATCAAACCTATCCATTCTGAAGGAAATCAACCCTGAGTGCTCACTGGAAGGACGGATCCAGAAGCTAAGGCTTCAGTACTTTGGCCATCTCATGAGAAGAGAAGACTCCCTGGAAAAGACCCTGATGTTGGGAAAGTGAGAGGGCAAGAGGAGAAGGGGACGACAGAGGACGAGGTGGCTGGACAGTGTCATCGAAGCTACCAACATGAATTTGACCCAACTCCGGGAGGCAGTGGAAGACAGGAGGGCCTGGCGTGCTCTGGTCCATGGGGTCACAAAGAGTCGGACACGACTTAACGACTAAACAACAACAACAAAAATCATTCCATATAAGCCTACTCAGATTTTAAGATCTTTTGGGGAGGCCCATCTTTCAGTTCCACCATCTTCCCAAACTTGTTTGCCGAGGATATGTGAGAGGGCCTTCTCAAGTGGCTGCTCCCAGGCTTTGGAAAGCACTGCCCCAAGAAGCCAAATTGGCTCCTTGCCTCTTGTTCTTCCATCATCAGGCAAAGACCTTCCTTTTTAAGCAGGCTTTTAAGCAATAAGTGGGGGGATGCTCAATTTTTTTAAATTAAGCTATTTTTAAATGTTTTTAAAAATATTTTTAAAAATGTTTTTAATCTTTATCAACATTTGTTTTTTAATATACAGTTGTATAACATTTTAACTTGTTATTATTGAAGGATTTAATTATTGTGGGTTCCATATGGAAAGATAGCATATTAGATAGATAGATAGACAGACAGACAGACAGACAGATAGAATTAACTGATTGTTTTTCAATGTTTCATTAATGTACAGCACCACAGCTGACTGCTGTCAGGTGATACATGTTAATTACAATCTAGGAACTGGAGAACCACAAACCCAATGACCTTTTGTATGTAGTCCACACAACCTGCACTGGAGAAGTGTGGTGGTGTGATAGATGGCTTTAGGTGGGAGGGTTAGAAAAAGAAATAAAAAGTTTATTATGCTGGGCTAGCCTGGGTTTTTGGAAGTTGCAGTTCGGTAATACCTGTGTTACCCAAGGTTGGGAACCACTGCCTTAGGGAGTTAGAAAAGCAGATCACCAGGGCTAACATATAACCAGCTTTTTAATTCCTTTTTTAAAAAGAAGCCCTTTCACATCACAGACTTCCTAGTGCAAACCTTCATTTTCAGTAATTTGTTGTGCCTTTTTTCTGTGTTGCAGCTAATATACGTTTTGCCAAGACTACAGGTAGCGCACAGTCTGTTTTGAATGCTATTGTTGATTCCAACAAAACTACCACATACTATTCAATTCATGAGGGGCAGGGGAGCATAGAACATTAAAACATCTACCGCCCATTTGGTGATTTGTCGTTCTTATATTTCCATTCTTGTATAAAATTAAGGAGGAAAACCTACAAATAGCAGTTGAATGTTATTGTTTCCTGAAGTTACCCCCTTAGTACAATGGACATACAGTATATCACAGAACTGAGTACACCCCCTCACATTTCATAAATATTTTAGTATGTCCAAATTGGGCACAAAGTGTCAATATTTTGGGTGGCCACCATTTTTTTCCAGCACTGCCTTAACCCTCTTGGGCATAGAGCTCACCAGAGCTTCACAGGTTGCCACTGGAGTCCTCTTCCACTCCTCCATGACGACATCACCGAGCTGGTGGATGTTAGAGACCTTGTGCACCTCCACCTTCCATTTCAGGATGCCCCACAGATGCTCAATAGGGTTTAGGTCTGGAGACATGCTTGGCCAGTCCATCACCTTTACCCTCAGCTTCTTTAGCAATGCAGTGGTTGTTTTGGAGGTGTGTTTATTATTTATTTATTTATTTATTATTTGACTTTTACCCCGCCCCTCTAGACAAAGTCTACTCGGGGCGGCTTACAATCAGTTATAAAAACATCATAAAATGTAACAATATAAAACGGATATATCATAAAAACAATCACATACTTAAATCAACAAAATATAAAATTCAAGATGGAAGAAAAGGAAACTAAAAAAAAAATCAAGTGTTGACTGGAGGGAAGGCCTGTCTAAAGAGCCAAGTCTTTAGATGACCCTTAAAGTGTTTGGGGTCGTTATCATGTTGGAATACTGCCCTGCGGCCCAGTCTCCGAATGGAGGGGATCATGCTCTGCTTCAGTATGTCACAATACATGTTGGCATTCATGGTTCCCTCAGTGAACTGTAGCTCCCCAGTGCTGGCAGCACTCATGCAGCCCCAGACCATGACACTCCCACCACCATGCTTGACTGTAGGTATGACACACTTGTCTTTGTACTCCTCACCTGGTTGCTGCCACACACACTTGACACCATCTGAACCAAATAAGTTTATCTTGGTCTCACTGGACCAAAGGACATGGTTCCAGAAATCCATGTCCTTAGTCTGCTTGTCTGCAGCAAACTGTCTGTGGGCTTTCTTGTGCATGATCTTTAGAAGAGGCTTCCTTCTGGGACGACAGCCCTGGAGACCAATTTGATGCAGTGTGTGGCGTATGGTCTGAGTACTGACAGGCTGACCCCCCACCCCTTCAACCTCTGCAGCAATGCTGGCAGCACTCATATGTCTATTTCCCAAAGCCAACCTCTGGATATGATGCTGAGCACGGGCACTCAACTTCTTTGGTCGACCATGGCAAGGCCTGTTCTGAGTGGAACTTGTCCTGTTAAACTGCTGTATGGTCTTGGTCACCGTGCTGCAGCTCAGTTTCAGGGTTTTGGCAATCTTCTTATAGCCTAGGCCATCTTTATGTAGTGCAACAATTCATTTTTTCAGATCCTCAGAGAGTTCTTTACCATGAGGTGCCATGTGGAACTTCCAGTGACCAATCTGAGATAGTGAGAACGATAACACCTGCTCCCCCTTCACACCTGAGACTTGTGACACTAACGGGTCTCATGAACCAGGGAGGGAAAACAGCTACTTGGGCCCAATTTGGACATTGTCACTTAGAGGTGTACTCACTTTTGTTGCCAGCGGTTTAGACATTAATGGCTGTGTGTTGCATTATTTTGAGGGGACAGCACATTTACACTGTTATACAAGCTTTATACTCACTGTTATACATTGTAGCCAAGTGTCATTTCTTCAGTGTTGTCACATGAAAATATATACTAAAATATTTATGAAATGTGAGGGGGTGTACTCACTTCTGTGATATACTGTATTGTGGCTTTATGTTTTCTGTGTCTAGTACATCAAGAGTTTGAGTAAAAACAGTGGTACAGGAACTCCTAACTTAACGGCCAAATTCCGTTCTTATGACTAGGTCATTAAGTGAACTGGTCAATAAGCAAGGAGCAATAATAGTGTATAAAGGAGTAATAAATCGTGTGCTGTTGAGAAGGGGCGTGGCAAAGATGCAAGCAAGGATTTACGAGGGTCATAAAGGGTCGTAAATCCGAGTGGTTGTTAAACAGATAGGTTGTCAAGTGAGGAGTGCCTGTATAACATTTTAATGCTGTCATCCTTCCTGTAAATACAATTTTTAAAAAAACCTATTCACCAAGGAGTTTTCAGGCTATAGTGGATGTTGGATGAATTCAAATGTCTGTAAACTTCCCAGAGTGGCCTAGTAGCTACATGGGCGGTATGGAAGCCAAATAAATAAATAAATAAATAGTCTAAAAGGAGCCATTTCTTATCCACCCTGCCTTACAAAATGACAACAGTAGTGCAAAAAGAATCATTTGCAAGCATCAGAACATGCTTCCAACCTATGAGTACCTTTTTCACCCTCCTCTTCATCTTCAAATATGAGGTCAGACATTAATGAAAGAAAGCCATAAACTGAATTGGTGGTCTCTTCCACAGCACCCTGTATGAGTCTCAGTGGATCAGTGGCAAGTTTGCTTACTGATTGACCTGGATATAAAACATAAAGACACAAATGATTAGGAAATCAGACCTGGTATTTATTACGTTTTATGTGACAAGTTTATTGATTTTTTTTTAATCATGAAAGGTAACTTTTCAAGGAAATTGGCTGTGATAAAATGATGTTAAATATCTGCATGGATCCCCCAACCCAATGTCACACAGAGTGGATCTGGCCCAGATAGATATAAGGACATCCAAAGACATCAACACTTTGCCCTCAAACAGATGTGCTGTGAGTACACAAGCAGGTTGATGCATGAGTCATACAACCAATCCACATCAAAAACCCAGTTCCTGAGCAATAGGAGTTCCTAAAAAACTGGACTGCTTTAAGAAATAGCCAAATCTGTTGCCATTGTCTAAGCTGTTGACTCTTCACAATTAGCCTCTCTTGTCTCATGGCAGCTAAGAAGTCAATTATTCTACACCCAGTGCTTGTTGGCAGATTAGCATATCCTAATACATATTCTACTCATTCTGCTCCATATTCCTCTTCAGTCTTCCAAGAAAGCAATCCACTTCCCAGTCCACAGATCAGTATAAACCAAACCAATGTGCCGCTCTGTAAAATGTGACCTAACATTGACACAGGGCTTCTCTCATTCAGAGAAACAAAATATTGGCTTCTGCAGTTTGCCTGTAATATTAATAGATTGGAAAGTACAAGAAACTACTGCCTTTGCTATAGTTTAATTAATTGTAGAATACCATATGAAACTGTACAGACTGAAAATTAGACTGATGTTTAGAATAATTTCCAATACAACCTTGCAATCTGTGAATCTGCAGAATGGGGAAACAGAGGAAATCTAATTTATCTTTTTGAGATTTATATATTTTGGTCCCCCACTGCCTTCTGCTATGATAAGTAGGACAGCCAATATGCATGAGTGGAATTTTCCTCACAACACTAATAATGTGTTCTGGATTAGAGAGTTGCAGTTAGTCTTATCATTGCCCTCATCAGTCATTCAGGTATCTGGCTGTGGAGCCATGGGTTGGGAGTTTGATTCCTCACTGTGCCTCTTTAGCAGGGGCTAGACTCAAAGATGCATAGGGTCCCTTCTAGCTCTGCAGTTCTAAGATGATGATGGTGATGATTATTATTCAAAAATACCAGGCACAGTCAATCAAAATTATAAAAACATTGACTGATATTATATAACAAATATACAGGTTTTTAAACAAAAAACCTAAGTATCAAATATCGCACAGTATGTATGCTGTTCCTAATATTGCCATTTTTTGTAGCTCTGATGGTGTGATTTCTGAGATCTGCAACTGCTTATAGTACTGTGTGAAATTTCTTGATATTGTTCCCAAAGCCCCAATGACTATGGGGACCACTGAAGTGTGTTTCATCCACAAGCAAGATGTTTCGATTGCCACCTTTCTGTACTTTGTTAGTTTTTCCAATTCTTCATCTTCAACTCTGGCATTCCCTGGAATTGCAATGTCAATGATCTGTACATTTCTTCGTTCTATTACTACTATGTCTGGTGTGTTATGTTCAAAGTGTCTATCAGTTTGGATCTGGAAATCCCACAAGATCTTGACTTCCTCATTTTCTGACACCTTCTCTAACTGATGTTTCCATGGGTTTTAGGAGGCTGGGGGGGTTATATTTTTTGCATAATGACCAGTGCTCTAATTTTGCTACTCTATAATTTTGTAATCTGTTTGTGCAATCTTTTGAAATTCACAGATGAGGTGTGACACAGTTTTATCTTTTTCTTGCCAGAGTTGACATTTGCTGTTAGCAATAATTCCTTGAATCTTAGCTTTTATCATATTGGTTTGGAGTGCTTGTTCTTGTGCAGCAAAAATCAAGCCTTCGGTTTCTTTCTTAATGGTCCCCAAATTTAGCCATGCTCATGTTGAATTATCATCATGCTTTCCGTCAATATTTCTCAGGTGTTGTCCATGTAGTGGTTTATTTTCCCACCTGTTTAATTTATTTTCAAATTGTTGTTTCTTATATTGAACCTTTGTTTCTGTTGTTTTCAAAATTTTCTCCATTGTCACCATCTTAAGTATTTTTTTCTACTTGTAGTAATATAATCATTCAGGCTTCTTTTTTCCTCCTCTATTACCTGCTGTATTTGCAGTAATCCACGGCCTCCATTTTTTTGTGGTAAATATAATTTGTCCACATCATTTTTTTGGATGTAGTGCATGATGGATGTTCATTAGTTTCCATGTTTTTCGATCCAATTCTTCTAAGTCATTTTAGGTCCAATCTATTATTCCAGCTGGGTAGCTAATTACTGGAACAGCCCATGTGTTCATGGCTTTGATTTTATTTTCCCCATTTAAATTTGATTTTAAGATTTCCCACAGTCTTTTGATATATGCTCTTTCTGTCAGTTCTTTAACTTTTGTGTGCACAATGTCATCTGCTTCTAGTATTCCAAGGTACAGTGGTGCCTCGCTAGACGATTGCCTCGCAGGACGAGGAAATCGCTAATCGATGGCTTTTTGCGATCGCTAATGCGATCGCAAAACGATGGTCTCCTATGGGGGATTTTCGCTAGACGACGAGGTTTCCCCATTGGAATGCACCGACTAGTGGTCAATAGCTGTCAGTGCATTCCAACGGGGACCCGCGCTCGCTAGACGAGGTTTCCCTATGGACGATCTTCGCAAGACGACGACTTTTCCCTTGGAATGCATTGAAGAGATTTCAATGCATTCCAATGGGAAAACGTGCTTCGCTAGACGATGTTTTCACAAGACAGCGATTTCTGCAGAACGGATTAACATCGTCTAGCGAGGCACCACTGTATTTATAATTTTCATCACTTGATAGTGATTTTATAATATTGCCATTTTAACTCTATTCCATCTAGTTTTTTTGATCTTGCCATGGTGTATAGACAGAGCTGCACATTTGTCAATTCCAAATTTCATTTGGATATCTTCACTAAATATTTACACTGTGTTTAACAGTGATTCTATCTCTGTGGAACTTTTTGCATATAGTTTTAGATCATCCATGTATAAGAGATGATTGATTTTTCCAGCTTGTTGTGAAATATGGTAGCCCAATCCAGTTTTATTTAAAATTATTGACATGGGGATTAGTGAGATGTTAAACAGCAGTAGCGACAAATAATCCCCCTGAAATATTCCTCTTTTGATGTTAACTTCTCCAATTTCTTCACCATGGGTCATTAAGATAGTTTCCCATTTTTTCATGTTTTTCTTGAGGAACTTCTGAATGTTTTTACTAATCCCAAACATTTTTAGGCAGGTTGTTGTTGTTGTTGTTGTTATTCAACCACATTTTAGCCAGCCCTAAGAGAGAAATAATCATGAGATAAAGCAATGGGGTAGCATGTGACCAAAGGCTTTGAAGACAAGACCTTTGGGACCATTTTCCTTCAAGCAATTTACACTACACTCATTTGATGTTAGAGTTCATGAGTTTGCAGTTCACCTCAGACCATATCACCATTTTGTGGCTCTGATGTACCAAGGGGACAGACAAAGAAAAGCCTGCTTTATTCCAATGACTAGTAAAAACTATTGCATATCTCATGCTTTTACAAAAGGAATAAATATTCATTTTCTTTGAAAAATGCTGACCTGAAAGCACGTATTTTAAATTATACATACTACGCAAATGTGAGCAATTGTGGTATAGTGGATAGAGTGTCAAATTAGGACTCAGGAGTCCTGGGTTCAAATTCCTCTTTGACCAAGGAAACCATTCTTTATATTTCTCACACATCTTGAAACCCCTATTTGGGTCACCATAAGTCAAATGTAACTTGACAGCATATAACAACATTACGCTGCTAAAAAATGCCAGTGGGGGGGGGGGGCAGGGTCGATTTTTGGCCATTCTGTCTCCTTACCACTCTCCTCTATGCCCCCAAATCTGCTCCAGGGGAATCAGTTCTAGGGAATGAAAAGCATTTAACTGGATTTGTGAGTTTCCACTGAGTAGCCTTTTTGCTACTCAGTAGGGATGTGAAGAAATTTTTGCCAATGTTTCATTTTGGGTTGAGGCAAGCTTTCTTTACACATTGAGACTGTCTGATGAGAATTGCCATCAGCAACCTTGCTTTACCTCAAGCTATCTTGCTTTCACTGTGAGAGGGAAGCATCTAGCACATTTTCCCCTCATGCTTTGTGTACCTTGTCCAAAACAGCTTCAGCTCTATTTCCTCTCATGAGTTACAGAAGCAAGCACTTAGAATGAGTTGAAAGGAACCATGTAGCAAGCCACCCAATGCAACTATTTTGTTTATTATCTGTGCAAAAGGGCAGCAAATATCCTAAGATTAACTTCTGTACATTACAAGTAGTACACAAAAACTGGTATTGCAAATATACACATTCTCTCCCAAGCAGACAAATATCTATAGCTCACAACAAAGCTGGAACCCCTCCCCCCATTTCTCATTTGGTAAGGGGGAAGGATGATTCAGATCACAGTCTATAACCCTGCTGCTGAGAACAGATACACCTCTTCAAAAATGCATGCATTTCTAAGGTTTACAGGTCATTTTAGAGAACACAGTAGTCATCTCAGAAGCACGCTGTAGTCAATGGGAGAGAATGCATATGTTAGGCAAACTGAATAAGTAAGTGCATGCATTGAGGAAAAATGCACAAGAAAATGCAGGTAGATTTGGAAAACACACAACTCAATCAAGATTGACTCTTTGCTACATTCCTAGCTAACCATCTGTAGCAGATGGGTTGGGGGAAGCTGGTGGAGAGGGACATTACCTAAAATAGTTTCCTTCCCATTTTACTGGTGGTTGCTTTCAGTCAGCATTGTGACTACAATCACTTACAAACCCCTATTTACTTCACATTCATTCTCCCAAATAACCTATAGCAAGGTATATATAGTTCCCAAATGCCCCCTTATTTGAACTTCTGAAATGTATCTTTCAGACCACTATCTAAGCCCAACTTAGTCCAGCCAGCCAGCCAGCCAGCCATCACTCGTCATCTCTCCATGCTAGTATGGTGTTAAATGTGCAAACTGACTGCATTTAAAAAATAATTGTGTTTGAAGGGACATCTGTTGTCTGGTGCTTGACTCTTATGGTTATTTACACATGCAGATTTAGACGTATCAAACCACAGAGCTTGGAAATATTACATTTTTAGACTACAGCTGAAAAAATTCACCAGTCAGTTACTGGTCATGCTGTAGCCCAGAGCAGAGGTTTTCTAAGCTCTGTCACACAATAAAAACATGCATGGCCCAAATTCCGTAGTTCCATGCATTTTTGTTATGCTAAATTGGCTTGAAGTTTTAATTAAAAAAATATTCTTTTTAACTAACTTGTGGATTACAATTTATGCCAAACAAAATTTATTATTTATTTATATATTTATCTGTATATATTTATCACTCCCCACCCCACCTCTCCCAGCCAAAGCTGACAAAGTAATTTGGAATAAAATGCTTAAAGATGGTCTTTAAAAAGACATTTAAAAGAATTTTCCAAAGAAGCCAGTATTTCTGAAAAACAGATTAAAAATAATTCCAAAGGGCAATTTTAAAACCAGCTTTAAATACCAAAGTCAAAGTAAAGCTCATTAAAACATTTTATATGAATATTGTTGTTATTTCCTATAAAGAGCAGTCTATACAGCAGTTGTGCAACTAAATACGATCAAAAAGCATGCCAGATCTGTTTGAAATGCTTTCAACAAAAATAGTAAAATGGGTTCCTTGCCTCTAGGGATCTCTGCCTTCCCCACCTCTTTGTCAATATCAAATTGATGTATTCCTATAAGAACAAAATATACATGAAGTAAGAGCAAAAGAGGAGATGTTACATGAGATACATTTTATACCTGCAATATTCTGCATTCATTTCCTAAATCCTAGCAGGCACTTGCCATTTTCTGATGACGACAACAGTTCTGATTGACAAAGCCTGCCTATTAGACCTCGGCAAAGTCGCTTTTGGGACCAGAGATCCCAGGATCCTTCCAATGAACATGAACCAGTGGTCCTGCTGACAGAGGGGTTCTAGCAGTTGTGGCCCGAAAACACAACTTTGCCAAGTGCTGTTTCACAGCTACCGGCCAAGCCATCTGCTCACATGTAATTTTGTTGTATTGACAACCTCTCTGCAAGGGTTGTGAAGAAGGCCTTTAGTACAAAAACAAAACAAAACAAAACAAAAAGCCTAAGGGCTGCACAGTTGCCTGGCATACACCCATATCTATTGCAACTTGTGAAGAGAAATTAGGTCACAACAATGCCAACAAAATATTTGTTTCTAAAGTATACGTTCGTACAGTTCTCTTAATTCCATACATCAATTTTTATGGAGCCCTCACCTTTTACGCATGAAGACCACCTTCTAACATCACAAAATAATCTCCTTTCTTGTGTGATAATAGCCATGTTCCAACCACCATGAAGCACTTTTAAGCAGCACTGCATTTCAATCTGAGGAATTTAAGCACACTTTTAACCTCCTCTTTGAACATGAAAGTGCTTTGCTTTGGCTGGATTTTGCCCGAAGTGTTTTAAGCCAATTCTGAAAGTGAGTTTGATACATTGAAGAAATCTGGGACACTGAAAAACAGATCTGGTTCCATGCTGAAATGAAGGGATATACTTCACCTCAATTCCACAACTACTCCCCCCCCCGCCGCCACATGTAGACCCTTGTAATACGTATTTTAGTTCTGAAAAATCATTCAAACATTCTGCTACAATCCTTTAAAATTCCAGCACTGCATCATATAGTCAGAGTCATGTTACGCTCCCAGTTGTACAAGACAGGTGGTACTATTTTACAGATTGGGCTCTGACTCCAGCTATTTGCAGCCTGGTTCTAAAGGTTATTAGCAAACTACATCAGTCTTCCCCATATAATATCTAAGAGTAAGCAACAAACCAAGGAAGTGAATTATGCCATGCCTCGCCTCCAACATCTTTACCATCCTTAATGTACAAAACAACCAGAGTATCTGGTAGGTAAGCAAGTGTCCTCTGCTCTCAGCCATTATGTTTGAGCTGAATAAGTCCTAGTTATGTTCTCAAATGAAACTGCATTTGAAATTTCATATCACAAGATTTGTATTTCTTGCAGGCAGACACGTGAATTGTAGGGTACAACTGACAAACCAGTGGCATTGATATATTAGTAGGAAAATTCAAATCCTGGCCACTCTCTTCAGTACTGAACCTTTCCCATTTTAAATTTCAGTACTTATTCAAATGTTTATGATGAGACAGAAACTTAATCTATTAGTACACCATGTAGCACGGCTGCAGCACCGCAAGAAACTCAGGATAGGTGATGTACTCCTTCCGCTTGATTGTCTGCCGTTCTAATTTGGCATGGCAGAAATGGACCCAATAAAAAAGGAATAGCTGCAAAGGGTTGGGTCCAAAGTGATGGTTGGAGGCAAAGATGCCTTTCCATTTTCAGGAGGCAAGCTTTTTCTAACAGAAAGGCAATATACAGCCAAACCATTATTGGTTTGTTTTTAGAAATGTAGCATTTAGTAATGTTTTTCCTCTATAAACAATGTCTTCTTAAAGCTAAATTTAGATCTTCCAGAATTTTATCTTTTGAAGTAATCAGGATAGCAGATATGGCTTTAGCCATCTTCTAAGCTGATAACACAACAAAGCGCTTTATGTAAAACACACATGCAAGAATAGGTGATACCTTTACAGATCATTTAAAAAATCATCATACAATATGCAATTTTTCATGGATCAAACCCCACTTCATCGGGCTTGTACCAGTGTGAAGAACTTAAAAGTCCAAATGTTCATGGCATGATGGATTTTGTTAGGAAACTTACTCTTACTTTATGTAAGTTTGCAAACATTCAGCACTGATGCCATACGCTTAATTGCAGGTTATTCAAGTAAAATAAATGTTTAAGCCAATACTTGAAAAAATTGAAGACCTCTCCTCTAAACAGATTCTGGCTGTAAGGAAGTTGGGGGTTTGCTTGGATTTTCTGTGATAACAACATTCAATATAGCAACAAGCCGTCTTTATCTTCTAAGAATTGCTGTGAGGATTAGTAATGTTGCATCTCATAAAGCCCCACATGAATTTGAAAACTAGTTCTCATGCATATTATATCCAAATTGGATTAATCTAATTCTCTGTCTTTAGCTTTCAAACACTGTTGCTGCAAAACCTGCAGTTTGGCCCAATATTTGAAAACAAAAATTATCTTTTATGCCATATGCAACAGAAAACAGCTCACAAAACACACTTCTCCAAATTCAGAATATTCTTTGGCTCACAGTTTTCTCTTGTGCAGCACAATCCCAAATGTGTTGAATTTGAAATAAGTCCCAAAGAATGTGGTGGGGCCCATTCCTTCGTAGGTGTGTTTATGATAACTAATAAAGCCATTTCAAAAGGCTTATAATTTAGATTATAGAACAGTGAAGAGTAAAGCTAGACAGCAGAATTTTTAAGAGTTTGGGGTAAAAATATGTCAGTTACTAGAATCCCATCTCGATATAGGAACTCAATGTGATGCCATTATTTTAATGCATTTTTGTCACAAACCTATGTTGCGGTTGAATGCTGGTAAATGTAGTTCTGACAAGACACACAATTCATCCAGTTACGAAGACACATAATGTGGTGTACTCTTACTCACTCGCTGTTAGCAAGGGTATACAATGTCTTGTCTCATTAGCAGTTTCAGTTTCACAGACATAGCATTTGAAGTTCTTCCTACTTCTAATTATATATCTGCACTACTCACTTACATCAGTTTGATGCCACTTTATTTATTATGAGTGTATCCTAAGGAAACTTGGGACTTGCAGTCAAATAAGGTAGTTAGAATTCTCTGTTGAAGATTTCTAATGTGTTTCCCCAAACTGCACCGAAGAACTGTAAGCATTTGGTAAACGCTTGAAGGGCTGTTGTGTAGCAGGTGAAGCAGATGTGTTTTGCTGCTCTTGGAGACAGGCCATGAACCAAGAAAGGAGATTTCAATAGAAGAAGACAAGGGACTTCAATAAAATATTAGGTGAGACTTTCTGATAGCAAGAACATGGCAACAGACTGCCTCAGAAGGTGGTGGATGTTTCTTCTCTGGATGTTTTCAAAAAGAGGGTGAACAGGCCATCAGTGATGAGTTACTTCTGGATTTCTTCTGTCACCGAGGGATGTGGACACATAACCCTTGCAGACTCTTCCAACTCTACAATTATATGATTCTGTGAAATTAAAACTCCTAGAATTTGTTAGGTTTTAGCTACAAAATTAAAATAGTATCAAACTGTTGGTATCAAATGGCACTGTGTAGTTCAGCGACTCCTCCTGATGGTATGCATTGTCTTCAGCTACCAAATCACCCATGGGGGCAGGACTGATCTTACTGGTAGAAGCACTGAGTGGTCATCAGAGCATTGAGCTGAAGCTGAGTAGAAGGGAGAACCAAGCTGAGCTTCAGTGGCTGTGTGTGTGTGCATAGTTTATGTTTGTTTGTATATATTGCTTTTTTTAAAAAATTTAGTAGCTGTAGAGAGCTACCAAAATATAAACAATGTAAAACAGAAAATGTGAACATTTAATCCTGTGAGAATTCCACTGAGTTGCATAGTAGACAGCTCAGAATGTAGCTGGTGCTAAGTGTTGCTGAGACATCAACGTTTTCAGCTTTCTCAGTAGATAGTCATCCTTTGAAAGTTATCCTTTGAGAGTCAGCCACATGACAGAGAATTCACTAGGATTCTAGAACTGGAGCAGAACTACATCAAAAGCACATTAAAAGCACAAAACAAATAAGATGTTGCATGCTTTGGGCCTCATTCACAGCTATTGTTGGGGATAGCAGGCCATGTTATATTGCCACACTTTACAATCCTGCACAGGACAAACACACATTGTACCTTTATTGTTTCTGGCCATAGGCCTTTACAAAGGCAGACTTACATAAAAACGGTTAAAACAAAAGGATGCCCCAGGGATCAATAAACCCGTTCTGGGAATGGTGGCATAGTGTATAATATCAAAGTCACTATATTCAACATTTATGTAATATTATGAACCTTAACAAATCGAAGCCTGGGATTTTCATAGAGACGACAGAGTAATAAGTAGTGAGTTAGGTCCTCAATCTGATTGCAGTCATAAATACATTTCCGCTCCTCCGCTGGGATTCCTTTATACCTCCCTTCAAGATATGCTGTGGTCATCTGCCCAAATCTAAGTTCTGTGAATGCTCTGTGGATCTGAGGAAAACTCAGTGACTCAAAGTAACTTGGTTTTGCATGATTCAACTGAAGTTGGGGGTACCAGATGGAAAAATGGGACCCGACAATAAAAGCCCTGTCCTGACTGGAATCAAAGTCAAGAATCCGGTTTCTAAGGTCCCGGGAGCCTAGACTGAAGAATTTTTCCAGTGGGAGGTTATAGACTTTTAGTTTTTGGTAGCACTGTTGTGCCCATCCACCAAACGGTAGTTGTTCTAGCCAGCAGCACTTTGTCAAGGAGAGGTCCTCTAGGTCAGTGATTCTTAACCTTTGTTACTCAGGTGTTTTTGAACTGCAACTCCCAGAAACCCCAGCCAGCACAGCTGGTGGTGAAGGCTTCTGGGAGTTGCAGTCCAAAAACACCTGAGTAACAAAGGTTAAGAACCACTGCTCTAGGTTGTTCAATCTGTGCGAGTATCTAAAATGGGCCAGGTCAGTTTTAGCAGCAATTGAGGGAAGGGCTAACTCAGCTCTGAGATGAGCCAAGGGAATTCCCAGAGGGAGCCCCAGTATCAGCTTCATGCATTTATTCTGCAAAATTCCCAATTTTGACTTAGCTGCTTCTCCCCATAATTTATTTATTTATTTTATTTATTTATTGGATTTCTATCCCGCCCATCTAGACCAAAGGTCTACTCTGGGCGGTTTACAAATTTAAAAACAATAAAACCAAAAACATATATTATAGGTCCAAGATGGTGAAGTATAAGAAATTAAGACATGGCAGGAGGGAAAGCCTGCCCAAATAGCCAGGTTTTAAGTCTATTCTTGAAAACATCCAGAGAGGGAGCCAGGCGGATCTCCACTGGCAAGTTGTTCCAAAGGCGAGGGGCCACTGCCGAGAAGGCCCTATTCCTTGTCCTTTCCCTCTGGACCTCCCTCGGCGTTAGTTACAGGGAATAAATTTCCATGTCTAATTAGTCCATGATTAGTTTACTCATAAAACCTACAGATACATACATATCCCTTTCTTCTTGTCCACATGGGAACAAATGACACAGCCAAGAGGAGCTACCGAGAAATCACATCTGATTTGAGGCTCTGGGAAGGAAACTCAAGGACTTTGGGGCCCAGATAGTTTTTTCTTCCATCCTACCAGTGCTCAGAAGAGGAATTCTGCCCCATAAAGCATTTGTGGTAAGATTTTGACAGCACAACATATGCAATTTTGTAAAGTGTACAGCCACAGAGCTTGCTGGGAGAATGGGTCCTACAAAGCAAAACTCCGCTGCCTCAGTTCCTGCATGTACCACTGGCCCCTGTCCTAGCATTAATACTAGGATTTTCTTCCTGTTATGTTGATTGTTTTGTTGTGGGTTGGATGAGTGGGTTTTGCTTGTTTTATTACATACACCTTCCAGAGTAGTGTTCATCACTAATTGGGCAGTACAGATAAATAAATAAATAAATAAATAAATAAATAAATAAATAAATAAATAAATAAATAAATAAATAAATACACTACACACCAGAATTCTTGGTATTTTGTTTAGAGTTATCTTTAAAAGAGGAAATGGCATATAATAAAGTGTAAACTGAGAGCTGCACTTGAAAGAAAAATAGAAAAAGTATGATGTGTTTAGTTGTTTGATGGAAGGTCATCTCCTACACAAAGTTGCTAAATATGTAAATTTCACTACAAAACTTGAAATTCACAGAAATTCAGTTCAGTGCTAAATTCATTATCAGCCCTAATTAATTATCATTGTCTAGCATGTAAGTGACTATTAGATTCATCATCTGTGAAAATTATTTCGGTCCAATCTTAATGAGAAGACTGTAGATTAATCTTTGGTCTTTAGATCATTTCTCTGCCTGTCAAATAATTATGACTCATCTTTTAATTAGCTTTGTATGGATCATAAAGATTTGTTTAATAATTGATTTTTTAAAAAAAATATACGTGAAGATAGAATTATAGTGGGTGCAATTAAAAATAGTCATGTAAAGATGGTAATTTATGGAGACAGATTGGTTTGTTAGATAGTATCTGGTTCCTTAATAATAGCAAGCAATTGCATGTGTGAATACACGTAGACAATTTTTTCTTGGACCTGAAATTTATGTTTAGAAAACATCCTATTTCACTAGAATTAAGTAAACTGCATGTTACCTACTTACTTGAACAGAATCTTTATTATTCAGTTTATCTGATGTCTTTACAGAACTGCAACATAAATGATATTCAAAGGAAAACCAGTCTCTCTGATATGAACTCTCTGATATATATACACCACTATATATATATAGTAGTCAGTGGATTTGGAGTAGAGATAATTTGTCTGATGATCAGCTTATTTTAAAAAATTTAAGAAGTTAAAGAAGATGGCAATGGGACTACAACTGTATTTGCAGCTGCAGCTCCAAATCTACATATCGATACTGGAGTAGCATTTCCACTAAACTGTTTAACACAAGCCTTGCTCTCTATTTGACACTGTGGCCAAATGCTGGAAGCCGGCATCTCAACCATAGACCAAAATAAGCAGAGAGACATCCTTAGCTTTTGCCTAGGACACCACATTAATCACAGATGGTCTACTAGCATTTGTTTAGATAGTTCTAGCAAACCGAGCAACAATTAAATAAGAATGACACAACTTTTGTAACCCACCAGCCCTAGAGCAGTCATACTGTGAATGGTGGCAATAAACTCTGATTTTGTTATCTGTCTGATACAGCAAAAACAGGAATGGGGTAAAATAGGCAAGCATTTGTAGGCCAGAGCACATGGCTGGTGGTTTGCATGTAACCTGGTATCACTCGTAGCACCAGCCTGAAGCTAACCGTGCTTCTACTCTGTTCTGTATTATCAAATTAGTGATATTCTCATAAATGGTGAAGGTCCAGCACATCTATTAAAATTACTGCATACTCCTACGCACACTAAACAGAATGGGAATTGCTTCTGAATAAATATGCAAAGGTTTGTAAAGGTTTGCACTGTTTGTAAAACATTCCATCCTTATACTATTAAAAACACATATATTTAGGCTGTCAATGGCCTTGAATGAATCAGTCAAATTCTGACAGTTTCAATAAAGCAGGTACAGCAGTCCTACTGGACAGGGTATGCAATCTTAGTTAAAAACACTCATATTATGGTTAAAGATTTACATTCCACACACCATTTTCCTGTTTCAAATTTTGTACCTATTAATAAGAAATAATGCTTTTGTCCTATAGAAAATGCTCTTGTGCAAACAGATTTTGTCGTGGGTTACAAGATGGAATAAACTGCTAATAATAACAAAATGGCATAATTTATTGTGCACTGGCATAGACCCAAATCCAGGAGGCCCTCTAGATGTTCAAGGACGACCACAAGAACATATACTCTTAAAACAGTTTTCCTTGCCATGCCTTATATTAATTGTGATTTAAACAGGTGTTGCCAATTCAACACAGTACATGCCACATGTGCTGCTTTACACCCACTTACTGTATGTAGATTATGGCAAATTCTGCACAAAGGCTTTCTTAAGCAAATGTTTTCACTAAAAAGAATTACGAATTAAGTGCTACATGAAACAGGGCATTTTATCAAAAAAAAGGGGGGGGTAAAAGAGGGGCAGTTATGTGATCTTTGAAAAAACCAAAACAAAACCCTGAAACAATAGTAATAATTCTGTGCCATCAAATTTATTCTGATTTATGGTGACACTCCAGGTTTTTCTAAGAATATACAGAAGTGGTTCACCATTCCCTTCTTCTGGGGGTACTTCTGGGACTGTGCAGCTTGCCCAAGACCACACAGGCTGGCTCTTCTTCTGGGAGCCAGAACAAGGAATCAAAACTCCCAGCCTCTGGCTATGCCCAACTCACTTAGCTATCCAGCCAGCTGTAAGATTACCAACTTCTTTATCAGTCAGTAGACATATAAACATAGGGGACGTGGTGGTGCTGCGGGTTAAACCACAGAAGCCTCTGTGCTGCAAGGTCAGAAGACCAGCAGTCGTAAGATCGAATCCACGTGACGGAGTGAGCTCCCGTCGCTTGTCCCAGCTCCTGCCAACCTAGCAGTTCGAAAACATGTAAAAATGCAAGTAGATAAATAGTTACCACCACAGTGGAAAGGTAACAGCGTTCTGTGTTTAGTCGCACTGGCCACGTGACCACGGAAACTGTCTATGGACAAATGCTGGCTCTACAGCTTGGAAACGAGGATGAGCACCGCCCCCTAGAGTCGGACACGACAGGACAATTGTCAAGGGGAAACCTTTACCTTTATCTAGACATATAAACTGGTGAGTTTTTAAATCTTATAGGACTCTTCGTCACTCTGGACACTGCAGAGCTTGAGGAAAGTAAGGAGAAACCGATTTACTGGCTCCTGGTTATTTAAAAATTAGAAATGTGACTCAATCACAATTTTTACTATGTCAGTTTAGGGAAAGTAGTCATTTGGTTGTTTGTGGAAGGAATTTACCGACACTATCTACTAAAATCAGTACTAGATTATATTCTGTAGCATATCTGATTCTTACCTGCCAGGGTTTTGTAATCCACCAAGTCAAACATGACAATAGCCACAGCTGACCAAGTAACAATAAGAGCTGCAACAAGGAGCCATGCTGCTGGTGAGCTGAATGTGGTTGCAAAGTCTTCTGATACGGATCTCTTGGACACCTTCATGTGTGGAATGGGGACTGCGCCATTCTTGCTGTCTATCACTGTAGTGGTGGATACGGGTCCTGACAAACAGATGAAAGAAATGAAGTAAACGCACAAGCATTGCAATTCCTGAAATTAAAGATCTCTTGGTACATCCATAGCATTTCTGAAAACCTGAGGGGCTAAAGAGGAGAGCGTTTGCTTTACTCAATCTGCAAAGTTTACTTTGTACATCCATCCTTCCTTCCATATGGGAGCCACTGTGGTGCAGTGGTTAGAGTGTTCAAAATCTCACTTTGACAGGAATCTAAACTGGGTGAGGTTGAAGACACTCTCTTGAATACACTTCCCTCACAGGTTTGAAGATACAGGGAGGAGAAGGAAAACTACGAACACTGCCTGGAGCTCCCTGGGAAACAGGTAGGATATCAATGTAACAAATGCAAAATAAATAAACAGCACCACGGGCAAACTACCCCAGCCTTGCCAGTCTGGTAAGAATTCTTGGGCGAATTGCCTATGTTCAGTATTATATTATTTGAGCCTAATGAAGACATAATGGAATTTAGAGTGGATTTAGGCCTATATCTCCTATCTTGGTTTTCTCTACATCAATAATGTGCTCTGATTCCTTCTAATTCATCTTCCATATCTAACCCCTATTTTTTTGGATATTGGCTGTGTAGATACTGTTTGAGGTGATCTACTGGTCCCAAGCACAGAGATGTCTGAGCAGCCAGAATTTAAAAACAGCCAGCACCATCAGGTCATCATGGGTATCTATCCTGACAATATTCTACCACATAGCTAAGGAAAGCCAGGTGGAGAACTGGCACTTGTTTTTAAGCCTTCAGATATTAATATATTTCTAGTGGGGGTTTTTTTAAACTAAATCACCATCCATAATGCTCATTTACCCTTGATATATTTTTAAAAAATCATACTAATGAGAAGCATGAAATTATGCTCACATGTATTGGTTAGAGTGTTGGACTAACCAGTAACTGAGCAAACTGAGTCTGTTCTACTTTGAGTATATCATGAGGACAAGACTCCCTTGAAAAGACTAGGGAGGACTAGTTGAATGCAGCAGCAGAAGAGGAAGACCAAATAAGAGATGGCTTGACTACATAAAGGAAGCCATAGCCTTGAGTTTCTAAGAGCTGAGCGGGGCTGTTGACAGGACTTTCTAGAGGTCACTAATTTGTAGGTCTATAATAAATCAGAGCTGTTTCAAGGTACAGAGGAACAACAATGCTGGTTTAAATCAGTAAGGATGCATACTTTAAAAAAATATTTACCCCTCCTTTCTTTAAGGAACTCAATGCATTCTAGAGCGGATTATGTTATTTTATGTTTTCACAACAACCCTGGGAGGTAGTTTAAAATGGAAAGGATTGACTAGCTCAGCCTCTCTAAACCAGTGAAAGTCATGGCAAGATATGTATTCAGGTGTCCTTGATGGAGGTCTAATGCTTTATCTATTCCACCCCACTGTGTCCTTGTGTACTTGTACATTCAAACGCCATGCATATGGACCTCCAGAAACTTGGAGTAAAAAGAAACAAAAAAGACCAAAACAAAACAAAACAAAACCCACACTCCCTAAACTGCATTCATATTACTGACATCTCGCATCTTGCAATAACTGAACAACTAATTACTCTGCAGCTGGAGGCTGGATTTCAGCAAAATATAGTAAGATGATCCCGTATGCCACTTTCCAAAGAGTCATTGCCACCTGTCTGCTGCCTGAGTGATAGCTACGCCTTTACCACAAACTACTCAGCATACTTCTATTTTAGCTGTTAAGAACATTATATTCTGCACACTGTTCAAAACAGCGATCACAATCTCTGGTTGCATTTTCTAATATTTCATGTTGCTAAAATTAAAATTTCTCCAAATGAGGGAACAGAAGTGTACTTTCCACATGCCCCACCATTTTCCTCTTTCTCCCAGAGGCCATATGGCAGTGTAAAGTCAACCCTACCCAGACAGTTTTGCATTATGTCCCCCCTTTAAATGGCATTCAGCTGGCAATGGCAGCGCTCCACTGGGAGCCTCTCAGCCGTACTAGTTTGCTATACAATGTCACAGTTTTGAAGGAGGAGGCAGTAAATTTCAAGGCCATGATATCACCAAAATTGCATCCCATCAGCTCTGGATAAATGACAATGTCACTAACAGCAAATTTTCTTGAAGAGGTATTGCCCTCCCTGTCTATGGCTCTTGCAGCCAAACTGGACCATGCAGTAATATCACTATCACTGTCCATCAGGAGAATTGGAGGACTGTCATACTTCAAGCTCAGGCCATCCCCAACCAGAATGATAGATTAGGACTCAGGAGGTTCAAATCCTCGATCAGCCATGGATGCTTTCTGACATGTGTATAACTGGTAAAACCACTCCTTAAATATCTCACTTATCTTGAAAGCCCTCTTAAAGGTTGCTGTAAGTCAGTTCCAATTTGATGGCACATAACAACAACAAAGACTTGGCTGCTCGTAGTTGTTTTATTCATTCATTGTAGGCTCTCTGTCACATTAAAATTGTAATTTAAACATTTCCTGCTATTATCAGTGCTGGACTTTTTTGAATGAAGAGTGTGTTATTTCTTGCTATGAATTCTCATCTGCAATTTGATTTATGGGTTTATTTGTTTTTTTAAATTGTGAGCTGCTGTAGAAGGATGTATTTACTCTAAAAGATGGTATATAAACACCTGAGACACTGCTGAATTCCCCCTTCCCCAAATTTGTTCCCATACATGAAACTACGCTGCCAACATTTCTCTGCCCCCAACAATAGGAAGGATAGAAACGTAGCCCTGGTGATGCTCATGTATTCACATATATAATTTGATTCTTTATATAACACAGATTCAGTACAGTATTTAATGTGTCTGTCATGTTGAAAGAGAAGTATATCTTGGGGCATTATGGGCTAGCTAGGTAACATCAGACGTATTGAGTGGTGCTGTAAAGTGTCGGTAGGAAAGATGGATATCAGTCCCGAGGTTTCAAAGGAATCACTTCAGCTTGTCCTGAGGATGTGAAGACCCATGTCATGATGCACCATACCCAGTCACCCACGTGGAATAACGAGAGTCCAAGGAAGATGAGATGCCTTGCATGTCCAGAATTGGAAACTGAAAGCTCTGAAACATTCCTCAACTCCATCTCCAGAATTAGAGCTATTGAAATGCACTCTTACAATCATAATTTGTGACCATCTCTTCGCACTGACACAGAAGATGCTGATGGTTTTCAAAGCTGACAAAAGCTATTCTAATTGGCCTCCTTGTCAGCTCTCCCATTTTGCATTTGTACACAATTTCCCTTGTTCGCTGTCTTCTTTTCATCTTGCATTCTTTTCAAACATCACTATGCTGATTAAGTGATTTGTTTTACACTTAGGGTTTCTAACTGTAATGGCATCTAAGCTGAACAAGATTGGCATGCTCCATAGAAGTTGCCACTTACATGAAATGTGGTCTTATTTATGAATGATGCATTTGGTTCATGAATACTCTTCTGTATAGTTAAAGGCAATCTGTATGCTCTATTTTGTCGTTTGTTTTTTTTATAAAAGGCCTTCTTAAGACCTTCCATTTCCCTGAGTATAATTTTGATTCAGTCAAATCACTCCAGGAAGGATAGTCTGCCAAGTAACAAACAGTTACAAAGATTTGATACAAAATGACAAAATTCAAATCAGTACCGTTATGTATACAAAGATAGAATATTTTTGAATGCAACAGGTGATGTATAACACTTCATTCTACTACTGGCAATACTGTCAGTTTTTCTACTAACATAGTATAAGTTATATGGTACCAATAGTGTGGAAAGGCACCATAAAGAACAAAAAAATGAAGTACATACTGTCCAGAGAGCTCACAAGCGATATATGTAAGCCACATGTGGTCTTGCTTATTGGGAAATTTCAGGTGTATCTCAGAAGTTCTCCTGCTCTGAATCCCTTCCAGCCTAACACAGTCTTGGGGCTTCAGATAATTCAGAAAGTTCAGTTTTGCACTAGGAAACTACCATTGTTCCTTATGAACAATCTATATTAATACTATACTTGCTCCAGGAATGCAATATTTGTAAATTTTGTTATGAACTTACCTACATTTACCCTAGGGGTGTACACTGTATTTAATCAAATGTTGAAACATTAACCAAATCAGGACTATTTGTGCATCTCCATGGTGGCCATAGGACAGAGCAAAGAACCTAGAGCACCAACAGAGTGCAGTGGCATCCCCCATAGATCTGTTGCATTAAACCTGGCATGATGTAGATCGAGCACCAAAGGAGAAGGGGACTGAAAGCTTCATCTCCAATGAAGACCAAGCTATCTCCTGCACAATTCTAACTGCTGATGTGGGAGGATATAGCAGTCACTTCTGTCGTTTTATTTTTAAGTTGCAATGAGAAGTAAACAACACTTCCCGGACTTTGCTTTCCGCCTCCTCTGTAAAAACTTAAGTTATATTATCAGGACAGAGGGAGGGAGGGGGAGGGGGAGGGAGCGAGCAGATGAATGCTTAAATTCTTGTGTGGTTATGTCAGAAATTCACTTCAGGGCAAATTCACTTTCTCCCGCTCTCATATCTTCTGTTTCTCTTCTGTTGGTGTGGCGATGTTACTGCCAGAGATCATACTAGCTGTACTGTTGTGTTCTCTGGGTGGAGGTAGTCCAGAAATAATTCAGATTGTGTTGTGACACTCTCCCTGCAAGTTACAGCCATTTGTGTTTCCCTATGTGGGAAAGAGTCCCCCCTCTTTTTCTGGATATCCTGGACATACAAATACTGAAGCAAACACTAACAAGGATCAGAGAGGAGTATCTCCAAAAAGGGCACAGGTGCCAGTCCTGAGCATAGACCTGGTAGGGGGAAGACCAATACATACAATTTAAACATTTTTCAACAAACATAAATTGCAGCTTCTTGAGAAATACAGATTAATAGAGGATTGGAATGGACTCAGGTGTGAACATATGCAAAAACAATACAAACAGACTCATTGCTTTATCTCCATTTTTTAAATACCCCAAATTTGATACAAAGCATTTTGCCCATTAAGTCTGTCACAACTTCCACTTCCTTCTACTCCTTAGGACACAATCATCCTACCATCCTCTACATCAGCATAACTGGGCTAGGGTTTCTCACACTTACAGTCTGAGATGTCTGGAGGGCACATGGTTGGGGAAGGCATTAGGTTATTGATATGCATGTACACCTTGATAAAATACTGCTGAGGAAGAAACTGTCTGGTGTAATTGGATGTAAAACAACATCAACTTATGTGTAGTCTTTACTGGTGTATTACTCATTTTGCAGATAAGTTAAAACACAACAGAAAAAAAAGAATCCTAATGGAGTCATACCTATCGCATCAAAAGAAATGCTTCCTTCTATTCAGCAGTCTTTTGTCAATGTGCAGACTTTGCAATATGCAAAGAATGTCCTGAAATTAAAAATGCAAATCATGAAATACAGCTTCTGTCCATAATATTTGAGAACTCCTGGAGGACAGCTGATGTCCCATGTTCAAAAGTTGTGTGTGTGTGTGTGTGTGTGTGTGTGTGTGTGAGAGAGAGAGAGAGAGAGAGAGAGAGAGAGAGAGAGAGAGAGAGAGAGAGAGAGAGAGAGAGAGAGAGAGACAGTGTTGGGGAAGATCTGGATGGAGGATTTAGTAAAGATCTGCTTGCACCCTGATGTCAGTACAAAGGATTATTCCAGAAAATTTGATTAGAGAGTCCATCTGTGAGTGCTTGACTCAGGGTGTGACTACATTGGACAGCTGAATTGGAACATATCGACTTTGCTGCAATTTAATTTGTAGCCTGTATTATGGCTGAAATCACAATCAGTGCTCACAATTCATTGATTGATTCATGAATTCACCATTCATATTGCTGTGATGAGGGTAGCATTCCAGCCCACAGCCCTGCTTCTTTCCTTCCTTCTACTGGTCCAGCCTCTGCCCAGCCTTCTGGTCCAGCCTCTGAATCCTTTTATGGTTTGGGTGAGAAAACTAGAGCCAGGAAAGTGAGGGGAAGTAGTGATGATCCTGTTATGGCCTGTTTTGATATGTGAATGGGGGGGGGGTGTCACAATGTGCTGCTGGGATTTTTAAATGCACACACACACACACACACAAAACCCACATTGGAATCCCCCTTCTTTCTCCCTGTTTGCAGGCTGAGTGCCTTGGCTCTCTCTATGATCTGTCCTTCTGAACTTCTGCCAAAGGTACAAAGCACTTGGAATAGTGGAGGTGCAGAATCAAATGTGTGATGTGTGCGCATGTGCATGCACTTCAAAGCCCCAACTGTTTTCCCTTCGTGCGAAGCCCAAACTGATTATGTAACTGAAAACGCCACCTACAAGCATACACATCCTATCTTTACAATAACATCTGCAGGGGGGAAAGCCCAATCGAATCCTCCCGGCATGAAAAGGTTGAAGCTTTTTAGAGGCAGAGGAAAAAAGCCATTTTGGCAGCAAAAAAGGTGGAAAGACTCGAATCTGCCTTGTATGTCATGCAGACAGTAAAATATACTTTGAATTCACCCATTTTAGAAGTGGAGCAAATCCCATCATATTTGACCATGTAGTTGCACTCTTAGCAGTGAAGAATATTAACAAGCTGCAATATAGCTAAAGGAAGGTGACAATATAGCTAAAGGAAGGTGGCAAAAGAACTGTTAAGCCAACTTATTTGATCTGTTAATCATAATCAGAATATTATTATTGTTACTAAGCCAAGCCCTCTTAGAACTGCTAAATGAGCTGAGAATGTTTGGTCTAAAAAAAAGATTGAGATAAGATAGCTAGGGGTGTGCTCTTTCATGTTCTGCGGTTTTCAACACCCAGAATTTTTGAAGAATTCCTCAGACAGAATTCTGGGAATTGCAGCCCACAAACACAAATTTGTGTACCTCTAGATTTTGTCCCCCTAGATAAGGGCTTTTGGGTTCTCCCCCTCTGACACTAATGCTCTGATAATTGGCTGCCTCCTTTGGCAGTTTTTTTTTAATATTGCCATTGTGCTTCCTGGGAGTCATAGTGCTTCAAGAGGCACCTTCTTTAGAGCCTAATGAGCAGCACAACTACGACACCCAGTGTCCTCCATGCCCAGAAGGACCTAGTGGGGGGGGGGGGAAAGGAAAGCACTCCAGAATAAGCTTAGTAGGAGGGCTTAATGGCTTGCACAGTATATGGCTTTCAATAAGTATGAAAAAGACTCAGAAGTGGGGAAATTTAGGAGACACATTAACACATGGTGGTGGTAATGATTTAGCCACTGGGAACAGCCATTAAGAGTGCTAGCCAGAACTCCCTCAACCACCATCAAATGGCTAGATGCTATGAAAAGTAGCTTTGTGTGTCATCAAAGATGAGAAATGCTTCAGAATTCAACTTTATCCATGGTTAGATAAAAAGGAAACTTCAGCTCTTAAACAGCTGAATATAATGGACACCATGCAAAATTATATACAAAAGCATTTTCCATACGTTAAGGCCTACATTAAGAGCTTTGCATGGGGAAAATCCACACAGAAGAAATTGCAGGACTTGAGCCTTTAAGAGAACAAAATAACACACAACAGTCTTTAGAAACAGTTTGCAACCCATTATCATTTCTGTCTTCTTTATTTTCAATATATATTTACATGGAAACAAGGTCTCTGTTTCTAAAGATTTCATTCGCTCTCACTGCTTATATCCCACTGGAGTCATAATCCTGCCTTAGCAAAATCATAACAATTTCCATATCAGCCTACTGGTTGCTTTAACTAAAACTGAAGCAACAGGAAAATCCCTGAAACAGAACATTTCCAATGGTGCAAATTTCTACAAATTAAAAAACCCAAAACATACAATCCTGAAACTAATCTTGTCTAAGCTATAGCTAGTGGGAAACAGAAAATGGTGATGTACAGCTCTGTCAATCTCAATCTTTTCTACCCATTCAGTCCTACTTCTGTACGAAACATATACAGAAATGTATGTATTGTATAGAACTGGGCAAAAACTAGACAAATTCTCACACATCTATATGCAGAAGAGTGATTAAAATCTACTGGTAGTCCTCTACTAGTATATCATCAAGGACCAGGACTCCTAAATGCTTGATAATAGCAATAACAAACAGTTATTTCTCCCGTATTCCTAAATTAGTTGAAACCATCAGGGCAGTAACTTTGAGTTCCATGACAATATGGACAAGAAATCTCTTGACTGTTCATGTGTTCTGAAGCAGCCTGATTTCTTAATTCTAGATGTACAGCTTCCACCCACTTCCACTATTTTGCATATACTGTAGCTCTGGTCGGCAAACGTTGTCATTTTAATAACAAAACAAAGCAGAGCTCCAAAATGCAAAATTTGCTAATGCTTCATGTGGAAAAAGTCCAGATGATATAACACGATGGGGTGGGGCTTACACAAGAGGCCTATGGCACAAAACTGAGGCATCTGAAGTCTAAAGTAGCTCTAATTAATTCACATCACAACCACGTATCTCTAAACTTCCTAGATATTTTACGGACACACATTAAATAATTATGAATCCCCACAATGGTGAAGTAATTTCATAATCCACTCAGATGAGAATTTTTAAAAGCATCCTGTGTTTATTGTGAATGTATTTGAAAAAGAATATTGTTCTTATAAGGCATTTAGTCTCTCTCCCCCACCTTTTATGTAATTGTTTCTACTGCGAGGGATTTTTCTGAAAGCACTTTTATGAGCTTCAGCTTTATTCAAGCATTACTACAAGGAAAAGAGGATTAACATCAAAAGTCTTCAGACGGTATTGTTGATCCTGTCAAAACACTCTTGCACAATTCTGCGTAAACAAGTCCTACACAATTATTTCTACTTTAAATGACTGTGAAGGGATGCAAGTCCTAAAGCTGAGGTTTCAGATACTTAAGAGAACAAAATACTAATCTAGTAGGGATTCTTGTAACTCCATACACCATAGATAATCTGTAGCTATACCACCTTTATGTTGTAATCTCTGCAAGAGACCATGAGATCATCAGGATTAACAGTAGTTGGCCCAAGTGTTTTAAAAAGGGTCCTTTCAGTAGAACAAATTACCACTACAGAGGTCTATGAGGGCAGGGAATTTTTAAATGTTCAGAATAGGTAAATTCATATAGGGGGGAAAATTCAGATGCCTGTGACAAAGTGAACAAAGGCTCATAGATTTGAGATACATTAATGTTAAACATTAGTAGCTATTTCATTTGAATTTCTGCTATTTCTCTGCTACCAATTTATAGCACTTGCTTTATATGCTAATAGACTGAGAACTCTCATCAGTAAATCAGGTTTTACCATAATACATATGTGGTGCATAGCATTAGAATCTTCTCTCTCTATTTAATAAGGAGCTTTCTTTCATGTTAAGCATGACCCTTTTCTATTCCAGTAGAGATCAGATTTGGGCCTGCAAATAGGACCAGTTATTTAAATGGAATCTACCACTACAATTTTACTTGGGACAAATACTGTATAATGAAATTATCTGTAAACTTTGGCTGACATTCAGTGTTACATTGGTACTGCAATACCAACAGCATGCCATTCCCCCACTCCCTGAACTTTTGATGCCACCTGATACCTGCTCCAGATGGTTTCCAGCTTCTCCCAGCATATTTTTGGGATGCAGTGGGAGGAAAAAAGTTATATCAGCAGATACCACCTATTGAATTTAGACCTTTGCCTTTTTTAAATTTTTCGATGCCTATCATGGTCCTTACCATTTTACTAATGCTTTCCTTGATATTAAGGAATTATGCTTTCATTATCATAATTTTGTCAATGTGATAATGATCTTAGGGTCTTAATCAGCCTATCTGATATATGAAATAAGAATAAAACATCTACTTATTTATGCAACCTACATCTTGGTATTTCACAGCCTACTGGATCTTGGTCATTCATCATGTCATCTTTCTTTATTAATTTCCTTTTCCTCTGTATAAATAGTAATGCACTTTGACATTAATTATATCAGCAATAATCATAAAAAATGTGTGCTTCCATTGTTATTGAAATCTCCTATTTACAATACAGTTAGTATTGTAACATCTTCCAATTTGTATTATAGCTATTTGCAGCTTATTATATTGCCAATTTTACTAGTTCCTCTTTCTGTCCTTTATTATTTTCTTAGCAGAGTGGAAAAGTAAAATGATTTCGACTAGAAAAAAAATCCATACAGAATCCAATCCAAATTAATATCGGGCCAGATGAAGGGCTTTATATTGTGTGACAAAAAAGATAGGTTAATAGTAATGAGCTATCATATCTACAAAGCAAAAAAAAAAAGCAGTGATTTGGTTTTCGGGACTACTCCCATTCTGCCATAAAATTAATGAGGCACAATTCTGAAATTATGGGGAATGTCTGAGACGCATAGAACAATTTAACATTCGCAAAAGCTTCAGAAATGTAGCCAGAATCCAATGAAAAACGCAGTATCAGTAAATACCTTAAGCTCTCATGGCTTATGAGCTAGGGTACTTGAATACTGACTGTAAACTTTCCCAGTAGTGAAGGCAAAAGAGAAAAGCTATGGCAGGTTGTATCAGGAACTGAATTTCATATGTAGCAGTGAGACAAATCATATAAATTGCTCTGAAGCTAAGCTTATGTAGGGAATGAAAGCCCCTTCGAAAATACAGATTATTATACTGTCTCCATTAATAAATAAGCTGGTTTTACTGCCAAGTTCTTAGAAGAAAATGTGTAAAATAAATTAGATTTACTTTGAACACCAAAACATAACCATTAAAACAACAACAACATAAAAAAAATGATTCAGCAGAAGATGTGTAGCAATGATCTTGTGCTGGCACACGGGATCAACAAGGCAATTCTAAAAAATGGGGACAGTCCAAACAAAAAAGTGTAACTTTTGAACCAGGCTTCAGATCAGCACCAAATCTGGCACAGTTTTAACACACAGTCTCCTCTTGCTCTGTACCAGATTTGGGGGAGGGTTTTGATTTATGATTTTTTTAAAGTAAAACTGCCCCATCTGTTCAGAAACAGGAGACCCTAAATGTCCCTGGATTTAAAACAGATCACATAAATTGAAGAGACTAATCTTGCTTATAAGAAAATGGTTGATCCCACACACTTTTTTTTATTTGGAAGAAATAAAACTTGCTGAAAAACAGCCCTGACAATTGCTTTGTGTTTAGGTGAGAAGTGATTAACTGATGAAAAAAGAGTCAGCTTCTTGATGTCTCTTTGTGAATGGCAGTGAGCACAAGAGGGTATCCTGTAGACCAGTGGTTCCCAACCTTGGGTAATCCAGATGTTCTTGGACCAAAACTCCCAGAAGCCTTCACCATTAGCAGTGCTGGCTGGGGTTCCTGGGAGTTGCAGTCCAAGAACATCTGGGTTAAACAAGGCTGGGAACCATTGCTGTAAACCATCATGACTTGGTACCTTTGATATTTTAACATCCTTTACTATGCATAGTTTGGCATCCTTTTTCCTTCTGGTAATGCAGGTGGATACAGAAGCATTATATCCCACAATCATAAGCTGAAGGGTGTTTTTTTTTTTAAAGAATTGATAATTACATAGGGGTCATACTTTACCTTTTCATTAAATGTGTAAGTTTGTGAGGACACTAATTTGTCACAAGCAAATATATGCTAAGAATCTCTCTCCTCTTTTATCAGATAAATGCAAATTGCAATACAATTTAAATATCATGTACATATTCTTACTTTTTTCAGAGTATGCTATTCAGAGAATTTAAAACACTTCATGATGATAGTGGATTTCATAGCTTATTGTTTAGTTATTTCTTGATTGAATGATACCTTGATTGGATAATTTAAGGGAAACTGTGTAATCAGTAGACCAAAATAATAATGAACAATTCATTACTTATTCAACTTGCTGATAACAAAGTTCAAGGAAATTGGAAAGAGGTCTGTTAGAAGATGGCAACATTACTGTTTAAGAAAGCTATACATAAAACCAGGAGTTACAGCCATATGGAGAAAATAGCCAGTCTTGAAGCTAAAGATTTATTTTTCAGTCTTGAAGGTCAAACTATGGTGTTTCTTTGGTATTAATATTTCACACTCATATTGAAAATAAACATCATTGTGGATATAAATGTGCAGAAAATCATATTCAAATTAAACAATGCTTATAAACATCTGCAGAGAGTAAGATGACTTTGTTCTATTTTTATCCTACTTTTTGTCCAGGACACTCAGGAAAGTTTACAAATAGAGCAAGCTGGAGCCCAAACAGCATGCCCTCAGTCTCCAACTGAGAGTGCTGTAAAAAATTGATCACAAATTACCTGGACAATGCAGTGCTCAAATGATTATGTGCCATTAGGAGCATACTGCATTTTCTGCTCCCATGGGCAACAACTTTCCCAGCATGCACATGTACAGCACTCTGTCCATGTACAGCAACAAAACTTATGTGTATCGCTTGTTTGGGAATTGAAACCTTGATCACCAAAAAAGTTCCAAGTCCCCTCCCCCCAAAGTCAACATGTGTAGGTATGCCAGTTGGGTACATGGACATCTAATGGGTAATTCTGGGGGGAGTTGGCATTGCCTCTGCTGCCGTTTTATCTTATGGGAAACTCTACATACAACACATTAAGAAAGCTTAATAGCTGTTTTCTGTGGGAAGTGACTTATCTGGATCTAGTCCATGATATTCCATTCAGGCAACTCATATAGCAAGACCTGCTTAACTTCAGAAGTAGAAGTGCTACCATATGCTCATTGTTCCCACTCCCAGATCTCCATATTGGTTGGAGCTTTGGGGATTGAACATCTGGAAATCCAAGTGAGAAAGATTGCTTTAGACCACCCTATGGGGTGCAATAAAGTTGGCCTAGAGCAAAGGTGGGCAACTTGTAGCCCTCTAGAAGATATTTCTCTGTGGCTCTAATTGTTCCTTAACAGTATCTATGCTTGCTAGGGCTGATAGGAGCTGCAAGAGTTGCCAGGTCTCAAACTGAAATCTGAGGAAATTGTTTTGCTTCTCTGGGATTGCAGCTGAGGACAAAAACTTCAGGGTGAGTGGTGCAGGAGGAACTTAAAGTTTAATTTTGTGTGAGAGAGGTGGGTTCCACTTATTCCCAACAGGTACAAGGGCTGACTCACTCCAGACAAAGGTATCTCTATGTGTGTTATACTTGCATAATTTTGGCATGCCAAAAAGCCAGGAGCAAGGGGCAGAAAATGGAAGGCAATATCTAGTGCTCTTCATAAATCTCTTTCTCAACCACAAAAATGGCAGCACTGCCGCTACCCAAGCTGACAGTGTCAATCTGAGTGCTGATGTCATTTGTGTCCTTCTCTGGCACATCAGCTCTTTAGAAGAAAAATGCCTTCTTTTTGAAGTGCCTTCTTTTTTTTCTTTTTTCTTTTTTTGGCCCCCTGCCCTGGTAGGATTGCAAAAAGAAGTCACTGGAACATATATGTCCCACCTTGAACTAGAGGCTTCCCTGCCATCTTCTTGACAGAGACACACACACCATCTACTGCTACCTGCAGCTCTTTCATAGTGTCAATGGTCAACAAGGCAGCTGGCTGACAGATTTTGTTTGAGAGGGGCTCATAATTGCAGCTGCAGGCAGTCTTTTTCCCCCTCCTTTCCCTCTTATTTCAGTAGAAGATGCTGCAGTGGCTGCAGGCAGTGTTCCTGAAACTTCCCTAAGTGCCTAGTTCTACCACACCCACCTTACATACCGCCTGCAGACTCTACCCAAAGAAGATCAGTATGTGATTCTGCTACAGCAGAACAGAAATCCTCAAGTTCAAGGAAATTAGATCTAGGTGGGAGGAGGCGTTCCACCAATGAAAATCACACAGAGACACAAATTCTGTTAACTTGATGTATTTGTCTCTATATAACAAAATCTTATTCCACCAGCTGATATACCGCAAAGGAGCCTTAAACTTATTTATTTATTTATTTCTTGAACTTGTATGCCGCCCATCTAGACATAGTCTACTCTGGGTGGCTCACAGAACACAAAGTAAAACAATTAAAATAAAATAGCAGTTAACAGCACATAGACAATAATTCAAGATGGAGAGAATAAAAAGAAAAATTAAGTAGTGCCCGGAGGGAAGGCCTGTCTGAATAACCAGGTCTTAAGTTGGTTTTTAAAAATGCCCAGCGAGGGGGCCAAACGGATCTCGGAGGGGAGTTTGTTCCAGAGACAGGGAGCCACAGCCGAGAAGGCCCGGTGTCTCGTTCTTTCTTTCCGGACCTCCCTCGGCGTTAGGCTCCTCAGTCGCCCCTCCTGACTAGAATGGGTGATACGAGTAGATCTAGGTGGGAGGAGGCGTTCCGCCAAGTATCGAGGTCCTAAACAGTTTAGGGCTTTGTATGTAATCATTAATACTTTGAAATCAACGCGGAACCGAACAGGCAGCCAATGCAAGGCGGCCAGGGTGGGAGTGATATGTTGGTGTTTCCTCACACCACTAAGAAGTCTGGCCGCCGTATTCTGCACCATTTGGAGTTTCCGCATCAATCTCAAAGGTAGCCCCACGTAGAGCGCATTACAGTGGTCTAATCTCGAGATTATGAGCGCATGGACCAGAGTGGTGAGCGACCCAACATCAAGATAGGGACGTAGCTGGGCAATCCGCCAAAGGTGGAAATAGGCGGTGCAGACCACTGACGCCACCTGGGTTTCCATGGTGAGCGCCTGGTCCAGATGGATCCCCAAGCTGCGAACCTCACTCTTCTCAGTAAGAGTCACCCCCCCAAAAGAGAGGGAGTTTCCCAGACCGCTGATGGTGGGTCCGCCCACCCTCAGGACCTCCGTCTTGTCTGGGTTCAGCGTCAGCCCATTTTCCTGCATCCATTGCAATACAGACCCCAAACAGCGCTGCAGGGACAGAACAGCATCCACTGTAGTTGGAAAAAAGGAGATGTAGAGCTGCGTGTTATCAGCATACTGATGGCACGATGCTCCACACCCCCTGATAACCTCACCCAGCGGCCTCATATAGATATTAAACAGCATTGGGGAGATAGTCGAACCCTGCGGAACTCCACAATTGAGGCTCCACGGGGCCGAGTCAATCTCCCCAAGCTGAACTCTCTGAGGACGATCCCCCAGGAAGGATTGGAGCCAGGCCAGCGCCAGGCCACCAATTCCCAACCCGGAGATCCTCCTCAGGAGGATACCGTGGTCGACGGTATCAAAGACAGCTGAGATATCGAGGAGGACCAACAGAGACGTTTTTCCCCTGTCGGCCTCCCTCAATAGGTCATCTAACAGGGCGACCAATGCCGTTTCTGTACCATGGTGCGGCCTGAAGCCTGACTGGAACGGATCCAGGGCGTTTGTTTCATCCAAATGCGCCTGAAGCTGATCGGCCACCACCCTCTTGACCACTTTACTAATGAAAGAAACATTGGCGACGGGCCTATAATTGCCAATGTCGTCCGCCGCCAAATTCAGTTTCTTTCGAATGGGCCTAATGAGTGTCTCCTCCCGGAAAGACCCATTAATTATTGCTGTGGCCCATTCAGTTGTTATGGGCCTGGCTGCTTTGATTAGACAGGCCGGGCAAGGGTCACGGGAGGAGGTGGTGGCCCGACAGCGAACTAGCGCCTTGTCCACAATGTCTGGCGTCACAGGCTGAAAATGATCAAAACTCACCGGGCAAGGCGGAGCGCTGGACATCTCTGCTCGATCCACTGTCTCCAAAAAAGGAGGAAGCTCCCGGTGGATGGCCTCCACTTTAGATTTTAAAAATGCTGCAAATTGGTCAGGTGAGATACTAGAAGGAGGCCCATCACCTCGACCAATTCCGGATAGGTCGCGAACTATACGGAAAAGTTCCGCCTGCTGATTTGAAGCCTCGCTTATCCGGTCAGCGAGGTGAGCTCGACTAGCAGCCCTTATCTTAGCAAGATAAAGGTTAGTCGTGGCCCTGACAGCTTCCTTATTGTAATCCTTCGGTTTCCATCTCCATTTGCTCTCTAGTCTTCTCCTAGTTTGCTTCATCGCTCGTAGTTCCTGATTAAACCAGGACGCAGGCTGAGCTCTGCATTGGAGAGGACGTTTAGGAGCGATCGTGTCTACAACCCTGGAGGCGGCAGCAAACCAGCCTTCAACCAGATCCTCGACAGGAGCACCAGCCAGGTCTTCCGGAATCCCTCTCATGGAATCCTGGAATCCTTCAGGATCCAGCAGCCTTCGAGGGCGGACCTTGCTCCCTGCGAGGGCCACTGAGAGGTTACATTTTATTAGGTGGTGATCCGACCATGACAAGGGAACCGACACAAGGTCAGTCACCATCAGACCACGCTCACTCCAATTGGTGGAAAAAACCAGGTCTAGCATATGACCACCCACGTAGGTGGGGCCGTTAACATGTTGGGACATGTTCAAGGAAGCCATGGTTTCCAAGAACTGAAGAGCTGGACCAGATGTCTCAGCCTCCGCATGGATGTTGAAATCCCCCAAGACCAAAACCCTCGGGGATTCCAACAGTGCCGCGGAGACAAAGTCCACCAGCTCTGGTAGGGAGATGACTGGGTCGCGGGGAGCACGGTAACCTTGATAGTTCCATGTTGGAACTATAACCTATAATAGTTCCATGTTGATTTATAACATATTAATCAATAAATCTACTAATCCTAATTTTATTCCTAACCATATTAAGTAAACAATGTACAATGAGATTTAGAGAATGTAAATGTAAGTTGAGGGTTCAGAAAAGAACACTGAGAAAACAGTTGCAGCACAGGCTTGTACCAGAGCATATCCTAATAGCACATATGCAGGAGATTTATAAGCAGCTATGACCACCTTTCAACTGGAAAGAACCAATGTGAAAAAATACTCTGTGGTGTCTGTCTGCTTCTAGATTTCATTGGTACAGACATCATTTACAGGATTCACTCTCACTCCAGCCCCCTCCCTTGAGAAACCCACGGCAACCCTAGTTAGGAGGCACAGAGTTCTTTGCCTCAGCTACCCTTGGTGCCAGCATGTCTTTAAGTTTCATTTCTCAAGAAATCACTCCAGGATCACTTTCACGTCCTCCTCTAGCAAGCAAAAACCTGGCCTTTTTGCTTTCTAATCTGTTTGCATACATGGGACTCTGGATATTAGGAGTTATTATTACAGATATTAGGAACTACCAATTTCAGATTCAAATATATTCAGAACTATCCAAATATGGCATCACTCAGCAAATTCTGAATATTTCTCAAGTGTACCTCCCAAATCTGGATGAGAGCCCTGTTCGAATTTCCTTTGGATAATTGCCTATTGCTGGCGGTCTTGGCCTTGAACAGTAGAGGAAAATGTTGGTGGATAAGCAGCAATTTGTGAGATTTTCTGAAGCATACTGGCATGGGACCACAAGCTGGATCAGAACACTTCTGGACCTGGGACCTCTAGATTGCTTTTTCTTCAAGATACATTTCTTTTCTTTTAAGTATATTTACCATAAAGTGTAGCTCGACCTAGTGACCGCCTTCTGCCTTCCATCTGTGACATTTGCTTTCCCACTCATAATGTTTTCCATGTCTAGCATTATTTTCTAATTTTTTTAAATTACAAACTCTGGTTGGTTTCGGCTGTATTTCCACAAGTTTTTGATAGCTTCAAGTTGGATATATTTATTTCTTTTTTTAGGATGGCTTTTTAAAATTAAACTCTGTTCTTGGAATGTTTTTTGTGGAGGCAAAACTTGGTATATAAATCTTGTGCAAAATAAAGGAAGGAGAGTTAAATCTCTGCTGAGTGGGTACCATGGGAAAACAGATCTACCCCATTTCTTATCTTGTTTATAACTTTAGACACAGTGCCTTCAGCACTTCTTACTGTGAAATGTGTTAGGCCTACATACACCGAGAACAAAAGTATGGCAAATATAATTTGGTAAAGAACATTTTCTTAATCAGCTTTAATGAAGAAAAGAAACCCCAAAGCATCACTGCCTTGAATAATTACAGAAGTTATCTTGAGTAAATGTATGCTAACTAAATGTATAACTTTTAAACCTCTGGAAATCAAATCTTCATACATTTATTTGTGAATTTTCCCTTAAGGCAGTTTTCAACATCAAAAGAATTTTTGTTGTTGTTGATAAAATTGTTGCTGTCGCTGCTGTCAGCAATGCCTTTAAAAATAAATACATTAAATAATGCTTTATTGATCTTTACAAGAAAAAGGAAACAATAATCAACACCAGCAGCAACTCTTAATAACAAACTGGGAAAAATTGGAGTGATCTTTAGTTTGCAGCCTGAGAAATCTTATAAACACTGATAAACATATGAAAGACAATTCCCACCAGTCTTTTAGATTGTTTTATCTAAACAACATGTACATATTTCTCCTTTTTATTCTTCCCATTTCAAGCTGAGTTATTTATTTAATTAACACTTACATAGTTTCCCACTGCATAGCATAAAATCAATTGAAGTAAATATAAATCTAGCAATAAAACTGCACTTCATCTAAGCAAAAACTGCATTGTATCTAAGCAAAGAGTCCTTGAAGACTAACAAGTTTTATTTGGCATAAGTGTTTGTAGATTATCTCTTTGCCTTGAAAAAATGAATGTTAAAACTTGCTTTTCACAAGACTCTTCATTTTTGTTGCAATAGAAAAATGTGGCTACTTGTCAGAAGTAGCTCTGGATGCATCGCTGAAAGTGTGTAAGTAAGAGTGTTCAGCAGCTGCAGACAAACCCCAGATCAGAATGAAAACACAGTGCTTTGGAGAAGTCCGAGACACATCTGCATCAAGGCATGAACACTGAGGATCTGCAAAGCTCAAACCATTTCTGCTCAAGACCTCCACCTAAGAACAACATCAGGCTGGAGAGAGGTAGGAGAATGTGACTGGCAGCTTTAGCTGACAACATTTCCCACACTCTCCTTTTTACTTCTGAATAAGATTCTTTGGGAAGGGATATTGAAGGAACTTTTCAGAGACTGTTCCCTGTTCTAAAATGTGTTTTGTTATTTTGGGGTCTGCGGCAGTAGAGCAAGCAGATGTGATTAGAATGTGAAGTAATACCATGATAATTAGTACTAACTGAGAAATACTTAGAACCATGTGCCTACCTAGACTGGCTGTTTTAGGTGTGAAGTGGATTGGGCTACAAAGGGCCTGATGCAGTCAGGGGGGGAGCAATGTGCCATTTGGCACGCTCCCTCCTGTCTGAGCAGAAAATGATCCCTTGCAGCCCAATCAGCAGTCAGTTAAGCGCTTCCTCAGATTGTCTGTGGAGGATAAAGGAAAGTAAAATTTTCTCTTTTTTTACACCACTCCTCTCTTGGTTCCAGTCTATTCTTCTCCAGCCCCCAGCCCCTGTTTCCCTTCCCTCATTCTATTCCCTCTTTCACAGCCCTGATGGCAGTTGGAAGCTGAGGCTGCTGGAGGCTGCTATCTCCCAGGCTAAACATTGTGGTGCCAAAAAGAATGCGTGCCCTACTGCTGGGCCAGAAAGGTGCATGACAGCTCTAAGTAGAAATGCCTGTGGATGAGGTCTTTTCCCCACCATCCAAATGATGCCATCAGTGAGCCATTTACCGTATCGATATGCCCATGTGGACAGGCCCCACAGCTGGCTGATCATGGAATAGCTGCTACTGGCACCAAATCCTGAATGAGGTACTTGGTGTTCCACCAAATCCCTAGCTTAAGTCAAGCTCCCTCAGCACTTTCTCTCTGACTGCGACAGTGGAGGGTAGAAAGGCCTTCTAGCAAAAGGTAATGCCTGCCAGTGTCTTTATTGAAATACTGTGTCTAGTTCTGATCTCACTGATTGAAATCGATTTTGAAACACTGTACAAGGATGAGGAGGAAAAACCCTCAATGATATCTAGAAAACCTATCTTAAACTGCAGGAAAGTGTATTTCATGCTCCCAAGGTAAGGGTGAAAGAGACCACTGATTGCCGCTTCTACATATCTTGATAGAAAAGATATTTCCTGAGACAATATTATTTTTAACCCCATGTATAAAAGACATAATATGGCCTAGTGAGAGGGAAGAAAAGAACTTCAAACATAAATACAGATCACTTAATTCTCAACAAGTTCAATGAAATAGTATATTACTCCACCCAAGGGCCCATTTAAAAGTAAGTGTACAATAGATTTTGATAGCAAATTATTGGAGTGGCACTAAAAAGAAGTGCTAGGATTTTAGAAATCTAAAACATATTAGAAATTATGGCTGAAATCCAACAGTATACTTTGGTAACCAGTGCCACTAGAATTAGGATGATCTTCCCCTCTCCCTCCTGCTACAGGCCCCTATGGTGCAAAACAAAAACAAAACAAACAAACAAAAACCCTATTCCAGGGTTTCACCAACCTCTGGAAAAGGGTTTTGGTGCTCATGTGAGATCAAACTTTCTCCTCCTCTAGTGGTGTTTGCTTCCAAGATTTGGTATCCAAGGGAACCACACCAATACCTGCAGGTTTCAGCCAGTAATCTGAGACTGGCAAATTGTAACCCTATTTTCAGCAGTAGTTCAGTAGTATAAAACTGAAGGAAAGATTACATTCATGCAGAGGCGACAATGACAAACACATCACAAGGGGGGAAATGCATTAAAAGCTAGCCACACAGAGACAGATTCGCTTTTAGTTGCCATCAGATAGGCTTCCAGTAACAAAACAGCCAAAAAACCTTAGCAGCATTAAGTGCTGTGTGTCAGAAAAGCAGATTGTATTATCTGTGTCAAAAAACACTCCTTGTGGGTGCTATGATATACAAGCTGTCATCTAGGTATAGTATCTCCTACTGTTATTTTTCTATTAGCCTTTGATTATGCCTGTGGTGCTTTCAGCTTAAAAGAAACTGAGACAGGCACAGGATCTGAGGCTAGAAAGAATGGCAGTGCAATCCTATCATCTTTACTCAGAAGTAAGCTCCAGTTTACTCTCAGGTAAGTAAGCGTAAGAACAGCAGCTTAAAGCATGCAAAACTGATATTCGGCTCACCAGATATCTAACTTATTTCGCCATCTGACCTATCAGAACTTGAGCAATGACTCTTAAATGAAATTCTTACAGACACAAATTGAATACAAAGGATGAATTAATCCTTAATACACTTAATTAACTGAAAATATGTTTAAAATGATTGATAATCTCTATACAGTGAAAAATCTATTACTGCATGTTTTATCTATTGTACAGCGCCCAGAATAGTGCTTTGCACTAATAGGGCAGTATATAACAATATACACTATACAAACATATTACCTCTGTAAGCCTCTATTACTTTCCATGGTGCAAAAATCCCAGTAATTGTACTCGGCAGAACCTTAAGCACATATGAAACTTTTCTTGCTTTTTAATCTTCTATGTCCTGTCTACCAGAACAGAGTATCAGTGCTTCAGACATTAAATTAATAATCCTAGCAGCAGATTAACAATCCAGATACTTAAAGCAACTAAAAAAGAAAAACAGAAAAGATCACCCTGATATTTTTTTTAAAAAAAGATTACTTAATTTCCACTTTAATTAATGGTCATTCAAATAGGAAAATTGTTTCCATTTTCTTGACTTCTGGTATCTGAATTTGAGTTACTGAATTCATAGGTTCCTCATCCTCAATGTTAACTTATACAAATAGCACTCTTCTGTATTTGGGGGTTTTGAACTTTCTCTTCCACTACAAGTTATTTGGATAATAATTTTGGATAATAATTATCAAATCAAACTCTCCTCATGTCAGGAATAACATGCAATAGGGATCAGAGTCTGGCATGTTTATATTATTGGACTGCAACTCCCAGAAACCCTGTCAACCCAGTAGCCATGAGAGATTTTAGGAGTTGTAGTGCCAAAAGTCACTTCTCCAAGGTTTGTCAGAAAACAGCAAAAGGAAGGTTTCCATCTCTGTGTCAGTCTGTCTTTCTGTCTACCTGTCACACCCTCACTACATGATCATTATCCAGGTTTCAAAGTGCCAACCTAGAGGCAAGGTAGCTGTGGGAAAATACATTCATTAGGAATGACACTGGGAGTTTAGGGTGTCACTTCACTGTCCTCCATTCCTCAATTAAAGACACTATCAACCTAGTTGGTTTATGGTTAGGAGTCAAACTACACATAGATGAACCAGCTTTAGATGTGATAGAAAAGTATGATTGCCACCTCAGAAGTCTTATGACTTCATGCAATTTGCAAACCAACTGCTTTGCTTTACAAATGTTGTGACTAGTCTTCTGGAGCTAAACCAGGCTTCATCTGGAAATCTGATTTTCTCAGGAATCAAAGTCTGCCTAAATCGGGAACACTATTATGATTTCAGCTCTATTGGCATGGCATCTTGGCCCTAAAATTCAGGATATATTTCCCTCCCCTCAGCAAGAGGCTGTCACTATGAGCTGGCAATACTAAAATACAACAATTACACCAAATAACAGTAGCCATTTACTCAACACTCATTTTTCCTTGCTTCACTTACTCTGCGGTATATTTTTACTTATATTTTCTTACATAAACTCTGTGCAGACTCACTAGAACTTTGGGCAAAACTGAAGAATGCATCAGCTGTATGCACATTATTACTGAAAGTACAATTGAACATGAATACAAAACATTCCAGGATTCCATTAATGTTGCTGTTTTTACGAAGCAAGTGATTCAGTCTCCAGTAAATGCAGTCTCTATTTAATGCAAAACCTTTTATACAAAACATATTTTGCTTTCACATTTAATTAATAACTGCAGTGACTTGGGGCAAAGTGTCTTGGTGTGGTGAATAAAAGCTGCAAAAATATTATCTGAGAATCTTTTCTTTACAGAAAGGACAGTAATAAGGTTGGGGAAGGAAAAAAGAATGAACCACAATGGAAAGACTGGTGTGAGATTCCATTGTCAAAATGAACATTTGATTTCTAAAAGCTTGTATGTTTTTAATCCCCCATTTCACTGTGGAGGATAAAATATTATTTGTATATATTAATGATCTGAACATATTAAAATTATTCATGAGATATTCTTCCCCCACCCCACCCAAATATCCATTTATTGATTGAATCAGACCTCATTCTTTGTGTCCCTTCCTTAAGTAAAACTCTCATGGGATTCTAAGGCTGTATTAGTTGTTCAAAGCTTCCGCAGTGAATATTGTGTAGTCTTATAAAGGACTGATTTTTTTTTCCCACTTCTCCAGTCATTCAGTCTAGGATGAGAAAAAGCATGCAGCGTTTCAGTTGTGTGTTATCGTGGTTTTAAGGCATTGCTTTTTTAATGTCTGGAATACTTCCATTTTGTTCTGTCCACTGCATCTAGTATAACTTGACCGGTGGAGAGAGTTGGAGGAATGCCCAACAAGTTCCCATTTGGGGAACAACCGTGTCTATTTCTCCCCTATAAAGGTACATTTCAAAGCTGAATATTACATAAGTATTAAATAATTACAAATGTTATGAAGTGTTACATAAATGCAGCATAAATACAGAAAAAGGGTGACACCTCATCAACATGTATTGTTACATGCAAAATCATAGTTTCTCTTTCCCACAGATCAAAGACACTGTGCCTTGCTCCCAAAGACAGCAACAATACTGAGTAAGAGCTGGGTCTTAATATTTTCAAAAATGAGGGCTCGACTATTGTTTCTTGCTATTTGTGTCCTATTTTAGGCTCTGGGAGTGGGTAGAATTGTTTTTTAAGCATCTTGACCTAAGCCAAGTTACTTCTTATTGGCAGAGAGGAACAAGACTTTTCTCAGATTCTGGAATGCGGGAGAAGGCATATGATGTGATGACCCGGCCTTTTTGGAGATTAAATCCTCCTCATTCAGAACAGTTTCATGAGATCTGGACTAAGAGTTAGCTTTTTCCTGTATTGCATTTTGGGCAAGTGTACAGTTTTTAATATGTCTAGCTCTACTATGTTTCCCTTCTTTCACATTCTTTTATTTTCATTTTTAATATTATCTCCTGGGAAGGCTCAAGATTCACTATTTTATTTTCCCTGGATGATTATTTTGTTTTCGATTTTCAGATTTTTTTAAAAAATTCCTTGATCCAATTTATTTATTTAAAATATTTTTGTCATAAATTATTAGAAATTTTTAAAAGAATTAAACAAACATCTTATTAAAAATAGTAGATAAAAGCATTACTAAAACAGATTTAAAAGGAACAAAAGCATAAACAATCCAATTTTTAAGAAAATCCACTCAGGCAGGCAGCCTGCCTGAAGAGAAAGGTCTTTGCCTGCTTGTGGGGAAAAAAACAAAGATGGGGTCAGCCTAGCTTTCCATGGGAAGAATTTTCAGAATCCAGAAGCAGCAACAGAGAAGGCTCTTTCCTGTGTCCCTACCAAACGCACCTGTGAGGGTGATGGGAAAAAAAGAAAAAGGCCTCCCCTGAAGATCTTAAAATCTGGACATGCTCATAAATGGAGATTGGGTCTTTGAAATAGCTTGGACCCAAGCCGTCTAGGGCTTTATAGGTGAAAACCAGCAATCTAAACTGTGCCCAGAAACAGATTGGCAGCCAGTTGAGCTGCTATAATAGGGGGAGGGGGTTATGTGATTCCAGTTACCAATCCTAGTTAATAATCTGACTGCAGCATTTAGACCTGCTGAAGTTTCTGAAGACAGCCCTACATAAACCATGTTATAGTAATCCAACTGGGATATAATTATGGCATGTGTCACCATGGCCAGATCAGACATCTCCAGGAATGGGCACAGCTCGAATACTAGTTTTAATTTTCTAAATGCACTCCTGGTCACCAGTGAAACCTAGGCATCCAGGTGCAGAGACAAATCTAGGAGCACATCTAACCTGTGCACCTGTGTTTTCAGGGTAGTGTAACCCCATGCAACACAGACTGTATTTCTAGATCCCCTATTCTGGGATCTATTCTATTTCTGGATCCCTATTCCCTGATCTGCCTTTTGATTCAGCAGGAGCACCGTTGTCTTGTCTGTTTCAGTTTTTTCACCCTCAGCCAGTCCATTACTGACACCAGGCACTGAGCTAGGACTGAAGCAGCTTCTCTGGATTTAGATGGAAAGGAGAAATAGAGTTGGGAGTCATCCACATACTGGAGACATCAAACCCCAAACTCTAGACAACCTCTCCCAGTGATTTCATGGTGATGTTAAATAGCATAGGAAACAAAACAGAGCCATGAGGGATACCACAGGCCAGCAGCCAGGGCATTGAACAGGATTTATGGGGAGTCCCCCATAAATCTCCACTTCCACCTGAGTCTTCAGCAACATGACTTTGGGAAAAATATCTTTGATTTTCTTCCTCTGTGATTAGGCCACACTGCTATAGAGTGGTCGTTCGACCAGATAGGCGGGGTAAAAATGCAATAAATAAATAAATAAAATAAAATACATGCCTGGGAATATAGTGGTTGAAATCTTGTTGGCATAACTACATTTGTGAAAAGCTAATGACAAAAACAGGGATGATATTTTGAAATTAAACACTTCCTACATATTTCACATGGCTCCCACAACTCCCATTATATGGAAGCCATGGAATTGTGTGATGAGAAGTCTTAACTACTGAAAATCACTGCTTCTGGTATGTCACCCCAACAGGATGGTAATGTTATGCCAACAGGATTTCAGCCAGTAACTTTTGACTAGATAGCACGTGGAAGACTAGGGACAAATGTAGTGTTTTATCCTAAGTGCAGCTGAGTTTGCATGTTGTGATTTGTATATGTAAGAATCAACTTCAGATTACACTTTGATTCTACTAGTTTTTCATCATAGCTTTCACATAATCATTGCACTAAGTGATATTCATAATTCAGCTTCACTTGACTGTTTATACTTATTATACCATCTATCCCAATTGAGTTCCTTTTTGGAAGAATGGTCAGATAGAAATAAAACAGATAAACTATGAGCTTCAAGTAGAAGGCAATGAATATTTTGCATAGTACAGGCAAGCCCTTTATCTATGGAGATAGATAATTGATTAGACATCCCTTAAGGGGCAACCTGATATTACCACAAATTAAGATGACTGGTCAGGCTTGCAGTCTCCATATTGAGACTTAAGCTGTTACATTTCCCACGGCTATAACATTATGATTTTAGAACTTCCCTACTTCTTCCCCATCCTGTTTTCAAACATGTTGTCTGGTCAAAAGTTCTGAAATACTCAAATCCTTGCCTTTTAAAATTATATCCCAGTAAAATTGTATTCCAGTAGTGTTAATGATTTTTTATTTTTTTTATTCTTGAACCACATGACTATGTTTCTTTTTTATTTATTTCTGATGCACTTTTTCAGCTATATTCATACAGTTTTAAAAAAATTATTTAAATAGAGAATAATAATAGAGAAAGTGAAATTTGCAAGCATCATGAAAAAACACATTATTGTAGAAGTACACTGATCTGAGGGGCTCCTAGTTTGGTGCCTGTTGTGGGTTTTTTTTTTGGCAAACCTGGGTGATGCTATACAATGTGTGAAACAGCACGGAATCAGATGATAGATGGAAAATGGAATGTGGGCAACAATAGGAAAGTCAAAGTAATCTGATCTCTGAAAAGGCCACAGTTTGTAGCTGAAGTCAAAGGTGAAACATCCTTATTCAGCAACAAACTCAAATAAGTGCTGAATTATTGTTCACTGTTTATGCAGAGAAAGCCTTTCATTGTAGCTGCACTCATTTTTGAACACAACAGTGAGCTCTTGACCACTGTTGATACTTAAAATCTACCATTACCAGGTTTTATAAATATGTGTTGTTTTGCATAGCATTCCTCTCCTCAGTCTTTCTGTTTAACCTAGCTGTTGCTGAGGTTATGTGACCGAGGCTATTTTTAGACGTGTGTGGTGATCAAGCTTTACTAACTAGTACAAATTCCAAGTGCAGCAGAAGGGCAGCTTCTCCCCTGAAAACTCACCCCATAGCAAAACTGTGATTCCCTAAAAGCTATCACAGTCATATGCTACGCCTATTAAAAATCTCAAGGCAGAAACATATTTTCTCCCCTTGACAATTATAACATCAAGATCGTTACAGTACCTTCTGCTGTAATCTCAGTCATAATGGTGAGGGTGAGAAACACTCTGGTGGAAAGGTCACGTTATATTGCCGGCTCAGAGGATACGACAGGGTCAGCCTTGACTCTTGCAGGAGACAGCAAATTAAGAGGTGGGAAGTCCTCTACCGTTCTTTACTTTCTTTGGGGGTCTTTTTTGTGTGTGTCCTTTTCTTCTTGGGAGCTGTCTTCTCTGTTAAGCCCTGACCTGCCCTCCCCACCTCCCAAGAAACTAACTCCTTTCCCAAGGCAATGCTTGCAGCTCAGACTGAAGTATCAGCTTCTAACAAAAATAGCCAGGGCTCTCAGCAAATCTCTTGCCTGGCTTTTTTGGCATATCAGACACCACGTTCAGGGATCGATTTTTTTTTAAAGTGTCAAACTCCAAATGAGACAGCCAAGCAGGTAAAAGCAGTAACAACACAAAAGAAACTGGAAAGACCTGTTAGAGCCCCTGCAGCTACTTTAATATGATTACAGGTTTTTGAGGTCTAGGTCAGAAAATATGAAATATAGACTTGACGGTAATCTTATCCAACTGAGCTCAAATGTATTCTTAGCACACTCTTAGCACATTCTTTCCGGACCTTATTTGGGTTGAGGAGGACACTGTGAAGTCAGCTACAACAAGTCAAGAAGAAAATGAACTTGGGTAAATTTCACCCCGTTAATTGCACCCTGACGCTTGAAATCACAGACACAAATTATCTCACCCACTGGTTTGTGCCATTTGTTCCTCAGAAGAGCCATGTCATTTCAAGGCAACAGTTCCTTTATGCCAACATCTTATTTCTTAAAGCTTAGAGCCTACAACTAAATATGTAGCCAGAAAAATATTAAACAATTACTTATTTGGGCTTCAACTGCTCTCCCCTCCCCTCTTTTTTTTAATGGAGGATATCAACCAGAATTGTGTGACATAGAGCACTGAAGGGTACTTTGGGGGTGCCACAGTTTATGAGTTGCATACATTGTCCATTAAAATGCAGGCTGAGAGTGGTGTTTATATTGTCTCTGCTGCTATGGAATAGCCCTGGAAACGCTTCAGTGTTGCAAGGTAGGCAATCCCTGCCACACACATTGTGCTTGCAAGACTTGCTGCCATAACATTGTCTTCTTACTGGCACATTCTGTTTCTGAGAGAAGCTGGTTGGAAGGCATGACATGGGAGACTCACGGTGCAGCAAGAGTAAGGAGTTTATATATATATATATCCTGCCATTCCTCCAGGAAACCGAAGATCTTTCCCCTGTTGGAGCCTTACAGAAAACCTGTGAGGTGATTAAGCTGAGAAAGATTGTGTATGTGTGTGAGAAAGATGAGAGAAGGGCTATCCAAGGACATTTGGGGACTTTGATGGTGAGTGGAGATTTAAATCTAATCTAGTCCAATATTTCAAGGTCTAGTCCAATATTTTACCCAATACAAGATACTGGCTTACAAGGAGAGAGGCCATCTTTGGCAGCTTGTAGAAGCTTGTCCTTGTAGTAGCTGTATTGTGTACCTTGGACCTGTATCTGCTGTGTGCTGGCCATTATTTATGTTTTTTTTCTCCCAGAGCTGGGGCTTAAGAGGCATATGAGATAATGGGTGAGTAAGAATAAAACCAGAATCACTTATAAACATTAAAATCAACCCAGATATAATATCAAAACAAAATTAAGTTACAAACAATGTAAAAACATGTCAAAATAGTAATTACAATTAAAAATTAAAAATGAGAACCTGTCTGTTGACAGCCCAAATAGGAAGGTCTCTGTCTGCCATTGTGATCCTGTGTACCTCATAGGCAAAGGTCTTTTCATGGGACCTGCTCTCGTGGAATCCTACCATATCAGTGCTCCCTGCCCTCCTCGCTCAACAATTAAACTGTGTATATTTCCTAGCACACTTAGAAGTAACTGTGTTCCAGGGATGCTAGATGAGCCTTCTAATACAACACTCACCGTGATAAAAGACACAGTTTTGAAGAGAGACATATCTGCTCTTTTCTTACTTCAGTGTCATAATTATATGCAAACAAAAAGTGAGACAGATCTTCTATATGTCTGTTAAACAGGGAAAACAGAACAACTACTGGTGCTTTAAAACCTACCAAGCCAGTAATTAAAGTACATTAATTACATTCATAATCTTGCATGCCACGTGCTCAATAGATAAGAAAGAAAACTGTTCAAGTAAGCTTCCATGAAAAAGTTTCACACTACAGATTTTTAAGAGCTGCAGTCTGAATGAACCACAAATACAAGAGGCTGCTCTGGGTGAAAGTTAAAAACGCCACATCCAGAAATCTAGGTTCATGTTACTGGTCACTGCATGATTGCCTAGCCAGATGAGAAATCTTCCAAAAAGATGTTGCTGGAGGACAGGCAATTGGCCATGCAGGTGCTGACCTCTGTGGCAAACAAAGTGCAGCCTCAGCCTTAATTTTCACATGGGCTCATGCAGAATCATTCCTGACAACCTGTTTGGGTTGAAGTTGCTCAAAGTTGTGTCAACATGGGTGAGGAAAATTTGGAGCGGGTAAGGACTTCTTTCAATAGTACACTTTCATTTCCCAATGTCCATTATAGGTAACATTTTAATTCCTTTTCTTCTCATCACAAGAAAGGGTTTGTGCTATGTGCCTTCATGCTATGTGGATGCAATGGGGCTGATAGTGAACTGTGTGATTAAAAGGCTATATGCTTAGTATTGTTTCCAGCTGTATCTAGGAATATCAGTGCTGACATTAATGTATTCATCCTCCCCTTGCAGCACCCATATGCCTCGTAACGTCCAAAAAGGTTTTAGTAGGGGCTCAGAAGAATACAGGGGCAGGGAGGAGTTTCTGTTTGCATGTAGGCTCTATACTCTTCTTTTGAAAGAGCCGTCCCTCAAGGAGGTAAGAGGGATGGCTTGTAGACAAAGGGCCTTTTCGGCAGCTGCCCCCAGACTATGGAACGCCATCCCGAGGGAGATTCGTCTGGCGCCAACGTTGATGACGTTTCGGCGCCATGTCAAAACCTTCCTGTTCCAGAAGGCTTTTAATTGAAATAATATCAACTGTGGGTCCTGAAGGCAATTTTTAGAGTATATATTTTAATTGTATTTTAATTGTTTTATCTTTTTTACTGTATTTTAATTGTTGTAAGCCGACCAGAGACCTTTGGGTAGTGTGGGTGGCATATAAGTTAAATAAATAAATAAATAAATAAATAAATAAGTGACCATACAGAAGGTCAGATTTGGTTTACATCAGCATCACTTTATGCAACAGGATTTTGACCCATGATTCCCAAGGGGATGTGAGCAACAGTCCCACAGACTCAAAATTCAGTTTTCTGAGGCAAATGAAGAGTTTTTATGTGGGGCCCAGTGAAGAAGTGCCACCATCTTGATGCAAAGAAGACCAGAGTTCCATGCTAACCCTTCCTTCTTATCTGCTGATTTAAAATCTTTCAACCTTCCACTTTAAAACATGCTGCTTATAAGGCTTTAAGGCTAATTAAAGAATGAAGTCCCCACCCACCCCAGGATTGCACCATGAATTTAAAATTACGTACTTTGTACATGCATCAAGAATTTACCTTTGATATTCAATGAGCTTTACTCCTAGGAAGATTGGTCATAGCAGTTGCAGAATATTGCAAACCAATGCAGATTTATTCAGAAATAAATTCTACTGTATTCTTACTTCTATATATAAGTTTATTTACTTATTAGTTACATATATAGTCTATTTTTCTCCTAGCATTTTATCTATTTTTCTGTAAACTGAAAGGAAAATATATGTCTCTGGAGGTATTTTCTGTGAAGCCAAGGAGATCAGAAGTGATTAGGCAATAAAGTGCAATCCAAATGCATATACTTGGGAAGTAAACCACATTTTATGAATATTGTGGGACTTACTTGTGAGCACAAGAGTGCTTAGATTTTTCTTAATAAATTGTTATATACATTGCTTTATTAAGCTGCTCTACAACCCCTTGCCACCCTTGTTAAATATTCATAATTAATTAAGACTGCTGTATTGTAACCACCTACCTGATAGTAAGCCCCATTGAACTCAGTGGACTCTTTCTGAGCAGCCATAGAAAGGACTGTGCTCTAATTGGCTTTAACACCTACTTCATCTTTAAGGTTGCAATTTAAAAAGTTACCGTAAGTGACATCCCCCTTTTTAAAACTCCAGATATATGCACATAAGTTGTTAAAGGTCCAGCTGCTACTCTTATCCTATGCTCAAACCAGGGGAAAAAGCACTTCTGGGGAAAAGGATCACAGTCTCCCAAATTTGACCACAAAGTTACGGGATCAAGCTTGCAAGATCAGGAGAACTCAGAGCAGAAAAAATTGCTGCACAAGGAGATGGTTGAAGCTACTACATGGGAAGGGATGGCTGGCACACAATGTAGGTTCAAAAGGGGAAGCCACACAAAGCTCAGAATTACCTCTTGTGGATCTCATCTCTTTATCATGGACTGAACCCTTGATTAAAAACGTCAGGCTACCCTGATCTGGTGACAATGACTGAGTTACTTGTCTCTCCCATAGAGAGATTTTCCATCTATACCAAAGCCAGGCACAGCACCTGTAACTTCCTTGTCCTCTGGAAGGAAAACCACGTAAAAGGGACTAGATAAGGAGGCTGCCTTCAACCTTTCCTTCTTATTCTTTGCCATATAATAATGTAAGCCCCCTTGAATCCTTTAGGAGAAAGGTGGCATAGAAATATTTTAAATTAATTAATAAATATAAATATTCAATAGGGGGATGGGGTGGGGTGGAAAGCCAGGTGAAATTGCACCATGATAAACTATCTGAAATCAAGGGTGATTCTCAGGTCTTGCTTCCATGTGATAAGGTTAAAAAAGTTCAAATTTCAACTTAATTTGGAACTACTTTCCCCCCCCCCCAACTTATTTCTAATAGTTAAATAAAATTTAAATTGAATGGCTGAAATCCTGTTGCTCAGCACAGTAAATCACATGACAATAAGCCCATTAGTAGGTGCAGATTTAGTGAGTCAACTCCTCTGAACGTTTAATTGATTCAAGTGGGCCTACTGTAGTTGCAACTTACATGCTAAGTGACAGGTTTCAGCCGAGTACTCCCATGTTACCCCCCAAAATTCTGTGTGTTTAAACACAGTTTGTTTCCATTTCTCTTGATCTCTGAAGATCCCCCCATCTCACACTTAACTCTTCCAATTACAGCTGAAATTCTTACAAATTTTTCTAATTTTATTAATTCCAGAACTCAGCATCCAGACTACAAAGTGGGGTGAGAAGACATCAACGCATCTCCCCCACCCTGGCTGCCCAGCACTGTTTACCTGTTCATTTCCTTGCCAAATTCAAGGTAATGGTGTTAACATACAAAGCCCTAAATGGTTTGGGACTTCATTATCTGGCAGAACGCCTCCTTCTGACCATATCTGCCAGTCCTTTAAGATCTTCCCAGTCTGGACGACTGAGAGTTTTGACCCCGAGAGAGGCCTAGAAAACAGTAACCAGAAACCAGGCCTTTTCGGCGGTAGCATTGTGGAATGCTCTCCCACCCGATATTTGTCTAGCGCCTTCATTGGGAACCTTTAAGTGGAATGCACCAATACACCACAGATACAAAATAACACAACCCTCCCAGGGAGTGGAAAATAAACTGTACGTCATATGATGGGGGGGGGGGGGGAAGCAACCATCTTCCTGGGGAACATTTCCCTCATGTGACCAGGGCCTCAGCTGCTACACCTAAGTTGAATGTATTTAATAGCATAGGAATGATGGACATATTGTGGGTCTACACAATGCAGTGTGCCCCCCCCCCCCGTTGAAATGTGGTTGTTTTGGTTTGAGAAACTGGCTTAGAATTTTTTCATAGAAAGAGACTGAAGAGGATTGAGGCAGGGAGAAATCCATTTAAAAAGCTGACCTTGTTCTGGACTGCATGCAGGCTGTGTTGTGAGGTGCTCAAGGTCAGAGCTGAAATTGCCAGAGTCAAGAGTCCCTTTTCACTCTTTCATTGAAAAATCTGAATGAAGAACCTGCACTTTTTTATTTGGCAACTTGTGGTCTTTTCAAAGTGTGAATAGGAGAAGCAGTTTAGCAGATCCTCAGCTACCCAGGACTGTTGCAGCTGTTCTGAAGAAGGGCAGTGAATAAAGGACATTTTAAGAGAGGAAGAGGGGAAAAAGCGAGAGGGGGGCTGCTTTCTTAATGGCCCTGTCATTCAGTTTGGCTTGTGTATTTAGTTTCCCTGAACAATATGTCACCACTTGTGATTGTCAGTCACCAGATTCTTGACCACACTCCAATATACATCCAGTCAACTCTCTGATGCACTTGAAAAGGCCATTATGCAATTTAAAGGAACAAATCTGTCTTTTCCAACTTGTTCGTCATGTCTTTAAAACAAAATCTCAGTTGAAAAAGCAGAGGCTGGGGTGAGATGGGGAAAGAACAAGCACTAATTTTATGGTTATCAAGTTAAGCATTTAAAGTGACAACCACCTTGGTAAATTTCAAACCTAAGGAACTAAAATGGTGTAATAATTTAGGACACAAAGTGTTTTAACATATTGCATTTTACTCTAATATGCACAGTACTTGGATGGGGGAATATGTCCTAGTTCACAGAGGACAGTCTTTGCCTTTTGCATTCATTGATGTTAATTTTTGCATTTGAAAATATGTTGGAATATAGTGCTGTATTTGAAATTTTCACCTAGTTTAAGGCTTTCCAGTTCTGATCTAGCGTAAAGACCCATAAGAAGGGAGAGCAGAAGTCTTAATCTTGCCCATCAACAGCACTTGAACATCCTACCAAGGTTATTTGGTCACTATCTTCCTTTCTATGGCTGATGTACTATATTTTTTAAACTTAAATTTTAGTAGTCTAATTCTGTTCTTGTACATATACATTTCTGTTTTTTAAAAGGTTACTGTTATGTCTGTAGAGTTGCTGTATGTTACTGTATGTTACTGTAGAGTTACTTATGTTACTGTATATTACTGTTATGTTACTGTTACTGGTATGTTACTGTTATGGTACACGCTTATTGGCAAAGCACGCAAGCATGTACTAGAACAGTAACCTTGTAAAAGCAAGGGTTTGGGATCACTGGATAAAATTTTATAATCAAGTGTAAGGAAGAGCCAAGCCATGCATTTGGACTAGTTCACATTAGCCTCACACAAAAATACAAAATGTGGGTGATGGGAAAGTGGATGAACAGCTATGACGTGACATGGCACCTGACCTTGGCTGTTCAACCTCTAGATGCACGGAGGGAGTCTTGTGAACTTTACAATGTGAAAGTGGATTTTTTTAACCCTCCTGCCCTTCAATAAGCCATTATAATCCCACTGCTTTTTTCATCTTTTGTATAAGGTAGCAGGGCTACAATAAAAGCCATTGCACAATATTGGTGCCTGTTTGTAAACAGTGCTCCTAGGTTTTAGCTGCTTGTCATGCACATTTCTCTCCTTGCAACATAAAATAACTGAGACAATAGATGTCCAAACAAATCAAGTGATTTTTCCTGTTAGAATGCTTTGTTGGTTTTTTTTTAAAAGTAAGTCAGTATATAGGAAAATAGAAATGATGCACTTTGGTTGCCAGTATGCTGTCCCCATTCAGAGGCACTGACATTTTTCTTTCATCATTGGGGCCTTGGAATTTATTGGGGTCAGGAGTTAGAGTCTCCATTTTATTTTATTTTATCTGATATTATAGCTCAGGATGTCAAGATAGAATACACTTGGTTAAGCATACACAAAGACTCCTTTGGATATGGGTTTTTTTAAAACCCATAATATGCTGGCTTTCTCCTTAAAGTCAGAAAGTACCATGCACTTGATATACTGTAAGGTTATCTTGGTGCATGAGAATTAAGTGTAGGCTCTTTTGAAGAATCTATGGCTGGAGAGCTCAGTGGTTTAGGTATCTGGCTGTGGAGCCAGGGATTGGGAGTCTTATTCCCCACTCTGCCTCCTGTGAGTAGAGCCAGCTTGTGTCGTCTTCGGTAAGTGGCACAGTCCCAAAGCAGCCCCAGAAGAAGGGAATGGTAAACCACTTCTGAGTATTCTTTACCTGGAAAACCCTGAAAAGGGTCACTATAAGTTAGAAATGATTTGACACCACATAGATTTTATTATTGCGGCTGGTATGGAAGAACAAGTATCCTTTAATAATATTTCTGTATGCAGTTTTCCTGGGAGTAAAAGTTGCTGTTATGACAACTATTTTTCTGTTAAGGTATGAAAGATTTTAGATATGATACTGTGGTAATCACTTAGTATACTTAGATTAGGGTAAGCCAGCAAAAAATACACAAAACAAGAGGGGTATGTTAGGGGAAAAAATCCATTCCCTTCCCTTAAAAATCAACCCCAACAGATATATTTTGATTTCTGTTCTTTCATGCTATCTTCTCTCAGCATTGAGAACTTATTGGTTGATTGGTGCTATCTTGAAATGTGAAACCAGACTTGTAGTACAAAAAAGGTAGTATTTCCCATATCTCCTGGCATATGGAAATATGGAATATGGAAAGCAGAACCCAGCTGCCTCGATAACAAAAAATATGCTTACCTAATTTCTAGCACCGATCCGTGCATTCTTCAACCAAGTAATGCTGGGACACACTCCCTTCCATTCCAAAATTACAGAGAAAAGAGTAATTAAATTTCACATCCCCAAAACATTGCTGCAATGTCAGGGGGATGGTTTTATTCTGCAAATAGTAGTGTGAGATTAAAACTAGCAAAGGCGAACTATCCTTTCAGGAAGGACTGAAGCTGTTTCGCAGTGATTTTGATCATTTCATATAATGCAAACCCTGGTGCAGTTTTAAAAAGCGTGCACAGATGCCATTTTTAAACCATAGCAAGGCTTTTGTCCCAGCTGGCCAGGGCTAGGATGCTTTCCAGCTACGAATAACACTGGGTTGAGGCTCCACATGTGGCTAAAATGGAACCACTGGAGCCAGCGAAGCTAACAGGGTAAAAAATTATTTGTTTGAAATATGGTGTTAGAGGAGAGCTTCGCAGATATCATGGATTGCCAGAAAGACAAACAGGTGGGTCCTAGAGCAAATCAAGCATGAACTATCTCTGGAGACAAAAATTATGAAACTGAAGTTGTCCTACTTTGGGCTCATCATGACAAGGCAGGATTCTCTGGAAAGGACAATTATTATTATTAGTTTTATTAATAATGCTGGAAAGCAGCAGGGACAGAGGAAGAACAAATACAAGATGGATTGACTCCCTAAATGAAGCCGCTAACTTGAGTTTGCAAGAGCTGAGCAAGGCTGTTGAGGACAGGAAATTTTGGAGATCACTCATTCATAGGGCTGCCATAAATCAGGTGCAACTTGATGGCACATAACAACAAATAGTTGAACAATTAATCTGTTAGTTGGCCAGTAAAAGCTGTCTTTTGTAGATATAGTTATGGACAATGAAACATACTCTTTCCCTCCACCCCATTCTCATCACTCACTCAAGGATTGACCTCTCTCCCTCTTTACTCTTTCTTCTCAGCTATAAAGCTGACTTAGGGATGAGCCAAATCACATACAAAGCTTAGAAAGTTATTTTGAAGAACAAATATTATGGCTTGCTAAAAACATTCATAACTGAATAGTGATAGGATGACACTCTTGTGTCTCAGATCATCCTTCTGCTAATGTTTAGCTAGAGATTATTTCACAATGTCATTATAGTCATTCTTCTTAGAAGCAACTTTCTAAATTCTGAATTAATACTGATTCTTTATGTTACATTTCAACTTGACAAAGTCAGAGCAGGGGGTGTGTGTTATTAGGTCAATTTCCCAGGGTACCTATATCACTAGAAAGTGCCCTCATGTGGTAAACACTGGCATTAACCTGTGATGTATATCCAGAAATTCCCCCCTTCAAGAAATCTCATCCACATGTAATTATTTCCAACTAAGTTAATACAAATTAAAAGAACTCCGAAATTAAAATGTAGAAACATTCTTCTTCTGACTTCCTTTTTTGGATTATCCCTTCAGAACACTTTTTATTTTTAACACAAAGATCGCAGGTGTTAATGGTTGAGACATTGAAACCATGCCACTAAATCTCCCCAAATTACAAACTGAACAGACATCGGCATCTGTTTGTCTTGCAGGAAAGAAAAACGGCACACAAAATGTCAACGAATAGGAGGAAAAGAACTCAGTCACTCCAAATCAGTAGGTGAGTTTTTCTCTCTCCAGTGGCCTATTTTATGGATAGCAACCTTCCTTCTGAACAGGAAAAGCACACCCACTGCCAAAGGCCCTTGAGCAACCTGGTTCCTTACTGGTGAGGTGGGCTTTTCTACTTACCCCTCATCTATTTCTGCAATACACACTACACACACACACACACACACACCTTGCCAGTAGTCTGAACCTATTGCTTTTCATTAAGGGAAAGAATGGCTGCACATTCCTTACCAAAGTCTTTTGTTCTCTTGCAGCTCATTTCATGGCCCCCCTTTTTTTTCTCCTTAGTGCAAAACAATCGAGAACTTTCTGAAACATACAATCTAAAACACAAAAGAGCAGTGGCGGAAAAATTGATTCTCCCATGAACAGCAATCTATCCCTGTTGTAATGCAAAGTATATGAGGTGGGTTTGGTCTTCAATTGCAGTTAATGTTACAAAAGATTTACTCCTTATTTGTGGATTACTTCAGCTCCCTATATGTCCAGACTGTCTCTAGTGAGCTTTGTATGGGGCTGTTATAATGAGCACATGCATTTCTAAATTTACCACTATTCCACTGCAAAAGACCTAAATGTGAATTAAATCAATCAAACTAAAATTTTTAGGTAAGAAAAAAAAGCACCTTTTAATCGAAAGAAAGAAAGAATGGAAACCATTCTAGTGTTGATCATGTTATTTTGCATCACAAGATCAAACTTTTTAAAGATATTTTTGAGGGGTGTGATTGCTCTTTTGTACATTATGTATTCCTAAATCCATCACTTGTTATATAGGTATCCATTGTTTAAATGCTTTTAAGCACATGGAGTCAATCCCATAGACATAGCCCCAGAGCTTGGAAAGCATACTATTTCAGCTACAACTCCCATAAATGCTAAGTCAATGTCAGCAGTATTCGTTGTCCAACAGAGTGACTTCTCTAGTTTCTACACTGCCCACTGTATTCAGTTATAGTACATAAATGGCAGTTCTGATGATACAATCTGAAATCACAGGAAGGGTTATTCTTTCACATAGGTTTTTGCGAGTAGTCAGAATGAACAAGGGAGTCAAGCAGTGAGGAGGATCACAGTCCCATTCCTCATGTCATGAATGGAGGAGAGATCCTCAAAAGGCAGGCTAATGTGCTATGTAGTCCTGCCACTATATCCACTGCCGCCAGTAACCCTAGCAAGTAACATGGCTGAAAAAATGAGGCTGAAAAGTGTCACTCTCATCCATGGGTTGTGCAGTCCATTCCATAATCATTTCTTCTCACATAATTATTGTTGTACTTTAAAAATCTTCCAAATCTGCTTGATGACAAGCAGTATCAGGAGGACGGGGAATTGCATTGTAATAGTCTACCTGATGCAGGAAAAGGGTGCTTCTAGCTTGTGATTTAACAGTTTTGATCTACTCAGAAAGATCAACGGATTCACACTTTCATGCACACCACCATCATGCCAGTTGATGACTTACAGCTGAGACCTGGATTAGACAATGAATTTATTATCTGATTATCTCTCCTGTGTGTTTTGTCCTGCTCCCCACCCCCTTTTCTTAAGAAATAACAGCTAAATTCTTGAATAGTCAATGAGAATAACAGGTTTAATGAGATGCAGGTATACTGTCTTAAGTGCTTGAAAATGCAACTGTTGGTGTGCCAATGAACAAGATCATAATGCACTATGCCATTGCTACCGGTATGAAGCAGCCTCAGCATTTTACTGTGTGATCAGAACTGCAGCTACCCTGCAATACAGTGGGACACATCTGTAAACACTCTAGGACAAGGCTGTAGTTATACTGTCACAAGTTGGCATTTGCAGCATAAAAGGTACATACAGGGCAGGCTGTACAGAATTCTTTGAATGCAACTCTACACCAAATGTAGTGATAGCCCTCCCCGTACCTGGTAAAATATTTGACCAGAATCCTATTTCACTTACATGCTTAGATGAGGACAAATACAGAAGCATCCCCACCACCAGATATGCTCTCCATCATGGGTAGCAAAATCAGGAGCACCCCATCATGTAATGGAGAACCTGCAGGAGAAAAAAAAACACCACTGAGCAATTGCCCTTCTGCGCATGATTTTTCTGCAGCTGGATTTTGGCTACTGAAGTCTATCCTATTTATGAGGTTACTACCAGGTAAGGCTATTACTCAATATTAAAATGACATCAAGAATAATAATCTGTGAATTCTTCATACAGTATATTAAGCTCAAAGGACATTTTGAGAATCCCAGATGCTTTGAAACATCCATGTTAAAAAAAAACCCTCTCCAAATTACCTTGCAAACTACAGTGAAAGTCATTAACATTGAAGGTTTCACTGCTAAAATGATTATATGTATAATGGTTGAATGTATAATTAACCTAGCAATTTTTATAAACACTGTAATGAACTTTTTAAAAAGATATTTTCAAATCTGCTTGCTTTTTTTAAAAAAACTACAGCATCAAAAGAGAAATCTATGACCTCTAAGAAACAGTTTGCTATTATTTCTGACTAATTTTGCATCACCTGTAATGTAATCCTCCTCCAGGTTATACTGCTTCAATGAGGATAGGATTATTATGGTGCTAGACGGATGTATTTTCCTTGGCAACACTTCAGAGCAAAACATAGGCGGGTACAAAATCATCACCCTGCCCCACTTTCAATTTCACTTTCAAATTCACTCTTCTGTAATTTTTGTAAACTAGCTGGCATCATGCAGGAAAAGTGGTGTTTTTTGTTTTTGTTTTGTTTTTTACTAAATCACCACATACATCACCTGGGTGGTACCTCCCATATTTTGCTTCCACTTCTCATAAAAATATCAAAACCCCTCACCCCCACTTTCACTGCTAAGGACTACAATGGAATAGAGAAGGAGGTTCATACCAGAGCTTCACAAAGTTATTATTCAGACCGTAGTATCCAGAACCTTTCAATCAGAATAATCTCTGATCATGTTTTGGGGGGTGGGGTTTCCACAAGTTGTTGTCTACAAAGTTAATGTTTATAACATCTGTTTCCTAATCAATACACATATATCAATTTCCTATCCATTTTTGTTGAGGTGTAAGAGCCATTTAACTTCAGTAGGACATGCACCTGAGTAAGCCATTCAAAGGTCATACTATCCTTGCAAGACAAGTGCCTGTAGAATCAGCCCTTCCAGAAGGACACATGTGAGCTCCACCAGACCCACCTCTTGTGGCTGCATCTCCCACCAATAATTTCATAGGTTCCAGGTAGTGAGGATGACCAAGATCAGACTTCATTGCAACTAAAGAACCAAAAACAACAGGAACACTGTCCTTAACTCCCTCAAGGAGCTTCCTGGAGGACTGAGAGTTCCCTGCATGAGGGTCCTCTGTTAAAACCACAGGCTGCCCTGAGAGTTCTGGTCTCTGACAGTGGGAGGGGAGAATGAGTCCTTGCCCTGTTGTTGTTGTTGTTTAGTCGTTAAGTCGTGTCCGACTCTTCGTGACCCCATGGACCAGAGCACGCCAGGCCCTCCTGTCTTCCACTGCCTCCCAGAGTTTGGTCAAATTCATGTTGGTCGCTTCGATGACACTGTCCAGCCATCTCGTCCTCTGTCGTCCCCTTCTCCTCTTGTCTTCACACTTTCCCAACATCAGGGTCTTTTCCAGGGAGATTTCTCTTCTCATGAGATGGCCAAAGTATTGGAGCCTCAGCTTCAGGATCTGTCCTTCCAGTGAGTACTCAGGGTTGATTTCCTTCAGAATGGATAGGTTTGATCTCCTTGCAGTCCAGGGGACTCTCAAGAGTCTCCTCCAGCACCACAATTCAAAAGCATCAATTCTTCGGTGGTCAGCCTTCTTTATGGTCCAGCTCTCACTTCCATACATCGCTACTGGAAAAACCATAGCTTTGACGATGCAGACCTTTGTCGGCAAGGTGATGTCTCTGCTTTTTAAGATGCTGTCTAGGTTTGTCATCGCTTTCCTCCCAAGAAGCAGGTGTCTTTTAATTTCGTGGCTGCTGTCACCATCTGCAGTGATCATGGAGCCCAAGAAAGTAAACTCTGTCACTGCCTCCATATCTTCCCCTTCTATTTGCCAGAAGGTGATGGGACCAGTGGCCATGATCTTAGTTTTTTTTAATGTTGAGCTTCAGACCATTTTTTTGCGCTCTCCTCTTTCACCCTCATTAAGAGGTTCCTTAATTCCTCCTCACTTTCTGCCATCAGAGTGGTATCATCTGCATATCTGAGGTTGTTGATATTTCTTCCGGCAATCTTAATTCTGGCTTGGGATTCATCCAGTCCTGCCTTTCGCATGATGTATTCTGCTTATAAGTTAAATAAGCAGGGAGACAATATACAGCCTTGTCGTACTCCTTTCCCAATTTTGAACCAATCAGTTGTTCCATATCCAGTTCTAACTGTTGATTCCTGTCCCACATACAGATTTCTCAGGAGATAGATAAGGTGGTCAGGCACTCCCATTTCTTTAAGAACTTGCCATAGTTTGCTGTGGTCCACACAGTCAAAGGCTTTTGCGTAGTCAATGAGGCAGAAGTAGATGTTTTTCTGGAACTCTCTGGCTTTCTCCATAATCCAGCGCATGTTAGCAATTTGGTCTCTAGTTCCTCTGCCCCTTCGAATTCCAGCTTGTACTTCTGGGAGTTCTCGGTCCATATACTGCTGAAGCCTACCTTGGAGGATTTTGAGCATAACCTTGCTAGCGTGTGAAATGAGTGCAGTTGTACGGTAGTTGGAGCATTCTTTGGCACTGCCCTTCTTTGGGATTGGGATGTAGACTGACCTTTTCCAATCCTCTGGCCACTGCTGAGTTTTCCAAACTTGCTGGCATATTGAGTGTAGCACCTTAACAGCATCATCTTTTAAGATTTTAAATAGTTCCACTGGAATGCCATCACCTCCACTAGCCATGTTGTTAGCCATGCTTTCTAAGGCCCACTTGACTTCGCTCTCCAGGATGTCTGGCTCAAGGTCAGCAACCACACTATCTGGGTTGTCCGGGACATCCAGATCTTTCTGGTATAATTCCTCTGTGTATTCTTGCCACCTCTTCTTGATGTCTTCTGCTTCTGTAAGGTCCCTACCATTTTTGTCCTTTATCATGTCCATCTTTGCACAAAATGTTCCTTTAATGGCTCCAATTTTCTTGAACAGATCTCTGGTTTTTCCCTTTCTATTGTTTTCCTCTATATCTTTGCCTTGTTCATTTAAGAAGGCCCTCTTGTCTCTCCTTGCTATTCTTTGGAAGTCCGCATTCAATTTTCTGTAACTTTCCCTATCTCCCTTGCATTTTGTTTCCCTTCTCTTCTCTGTTATTTGTAAGGCCTCGTTGGACAGCCACTTTGCTTTCTTGCATTTTCTTTTCTTTGGGATGGTTTTTGTTGCTGCCTCCTGTACAATGTTACGAGCCTCCATCCATAGTTCTTCAGGCACTCTGTCCACCAAATCGAGTTCCTTAAATCTGTTCTTCACTTCCACTGTGTACTCATAAGGGATTTGGTTGAGATTATACCTGACTAGCCCAGTGGTTTTTCCTACTTTCTTCAGTTTAAGCTTGAGTTTTGCTATAAGAAGCTGATGATCAGAGCCACAATCAGCTCCAGGTCTTGTTTTTGCTGACTGTATAGAGCTTCTCCATCTTTGGCTGCAGAGAACATAATCAATCTGATTTCGGCATTGCCCATCTGGAGATGTCCATGTGTAGAGTGTCTTGTGTTGTTGGAAAAGAGTGTTTGTGATGACCAGCTTGTTCTCTTGACAAAACTCTATTAGCCTTTGCCCTGCTTCGTTTTGAACTCCAAGGACAAACTTATCTGTTGTTCCTTTTATCTCTTGACTCCCTACTTTAACATTCCAGTCCCCTATAATGAGAAGAACATCTTTCTTTGGTGTCAGTTCTAGAAGGTGTTGAAGAGGTCCCTACGGGCTGCATCGCTCTGCCTCTAAAACAGCAATACGTGATAACATGAGATCACCCATTTTCTTAAGCTTGGCTATTTTTTGTGCCTTTGACTCCCTTCTGGACCTTCTCACTGCTGGAACCCCATCTCCACGCCTCATATGCATCCTTTCCCTCTCCAACATGCTCACCTTCTCCCATATCGTCCTGTAATCAGGCCAATCCTCATCATCCAATGAGAAAATGGCTGGGGGTGAGTGTGGAGGTGCCTTGCGTTTAGCAGACTGTTTCCCCTTCTTTCCTCCTTGATTCTTCTTAGGCCCCATATTATTAACCAACTGAATTGACTTCGTGAGATATATGATATTATTTCAAACTATTATTAGCCTTGATGATACTCAATCAAGTTATCTCAATATTGTTGATCAACTAATTAATCAACTGATCAATCAAATTACCTAGCCAATTAACCAACCAGCCAGTCACTTCAAAAGCCCCCCTCCCCCTTTCTTCTCTTCTCTTCTTCTTTTATTTTATTTTATTGAGGGGCCACAGCCTCTCAAAAGCAGCCCAGCTCCCTCTCTAGGCCTCCACAGGGGGTGGGGTGGGGGGTTTGGGGGGACACATTACAGTCCTTATCTCACCCTTCCCCCATGTCACAACCCCCGTATCCTTTGCCCAAGCACCAGCAATATAGAGTGAATTGTAAAAACAATATGAAATAAACGGATCGCAAAGCTATCCCTAGCCCGTTTTTTTTAAAAAAAAAAACATGCCTATAAAGGGAGGCCTAATAAGGCTCTCCCTACTCCCAAATAGCCGTCCCAAATCACACAGCTGAGCCAATGCTCAGCCTCGAAGTCCTCCTCGAGCTCACTGACACGGGCCATGCGGTCGAAATCGAAACCGCCATGGCCCAATCCACACAGCCTTCCCTTCCAACTGCTCGGAGCCAAAGAGAGCGATGCCAGGCTGGGCAGCCTTTTAAGGCTTCTGTTCCAGCCCGCGCACCCAAGCCTCGCAACATCTTGTCTCCTCCGAATGGGCGGGCAAAGCAGCCCCGCCTCAGCAGCTCCGCGCCTCGCGGAGCGGCCATTGTTCAATCTATATGCAGTACATATCATGAGAAAAGATGGGCTAAATTGTGATGGAGGAATAAAAATTGATGGAAAAAATATCAGTCATTTATGATCGATATTACTGGTAGAAAGCAGCAATGACTTAAACCACTACTGAGGAAGATCAGAGAACACAGCTGAAAATAAAACAAAAATCATGACTACAGAAAAACTACACAACTTTAATGTTGACAATGAAGGACTGAAAAAAAGATTTTCTATATCTTGACTTAATCATCAGTCTAAACAGATACTGCAGCCAAGAAATCAGAAGCAGACCATGACTTGGAAGGGCAGCTATAAGGGAATGCGGAAAGATCCTTACTGAAATGTGTTACTGAAGACCAAGGCCAAGATTGTCGATATGGTTATATTTCCAGTTACTATGTATGCATGTGAAATCTGGACAGTGAAGAAAGTTGACAGGAAAAAAAAACTATTAATTCAAAATATGGTGTTAAAGGAGAGTTTTATGGATATCATAGACCATGAGAAAGACACGTAAGTGGTTGGATCAAATCAGCCTGAGCTCTGCCTTAGAAGCAAAGATGTCTAAATTGAGGCTATCATACTTTGGGCATATGAGGAGATAAGACTCACTGGAAAAAACAATAGTGCTGGTATAATTTGAAATAAAGAGAAGGACCAAATGTGAGATGTATTAACTCAATAAAGAAAGCCACAGCCTTGAATTTGCAAGAGCCGAGCAGCACTATTAATGATATGACTTACTGGAGGTCACTATTCCATAAAGTTGCCATAAGTCAGAAGTGACTTCATGACATGTGGTAGCAACAACATGGCTGATGTGAGCTGCTGTCCAACAAGATCCATAGAGCCACAGTTGACAAGCGGGCTTCAGGTCTCCTTGACTGGCCACTCAGTCACACTTTGTCACTCCAATATTTTAATTGTAGCCTCCAGAAGTTCAATTATTTTGATATGGGAGCACTATATACTCAGAAATGAGGCATTTGCCATTAACATATATCCTTTGAGAAATCAACTCTGTGTATCCAGGAAGAGGTGAGTGCTTTCCTCTCCCTTGGATCCGAAATGGACTATGTGTTGTACCATGTGCTGTATGCATAAATTATGCTAAAATACCACCTCCACAACGCTGGGAGAATTCCTGTGGACAGTCTTGAAACTAGCTGGTTATGTTTGTATTTGAAAGAGGAAGAAATTGGCATGCATTCTCTTTCCTTTAATATTGAACCAAATGTACCCTATTCCCCCTGAGAAACATTTTACTCCTTAAAGGCAGACTAAGCTCCAGCAGAGAAGCACACAGTTTAACAACTGTTTGTGTATGCCTTCAGACTCTCTTCTGAATTCAAAATCAATGGCTCCGTATAAAGAACATCAGGCTGATCTTATGAACACAGAATGCCAAGAGGCTTAAATGGTAAACAGGGACAGCACAGTATGGAGAAAATGTAGTCTATTCTTGACTTATCTTCAAGAAGTCTTTTGAGTGATGCTTTTTACCCATATGAAATTCTGGGTGCTGCTTGCAGTTCGTTCTACATAGGAGTCCCATCAATCCAAAACTACAATAAGAAAATCTTGCACATATTTCGGGCTCTAGATTTCAGCCATTATTTCCGTGGTCAGATTCATGTGAGTCCATTTGTCTATGTTAACAATCAAACTCACATTACTCATTTTGAGGAAAACATTTAAAATCTTCCTTGCAACTTGAAATAGCCATTCTCCTTTTATTGCTGCTCTTTTTGGTTTGCCAGTAGGGGGCTTCCATATCTGGCTGTTTGTCACTCAAAGGAAGCTCAAAGATCTCTCACTGCAAAGAAATCTATTTTTAAAAAACAGCAGATCACCTCTCTTTCCACCTCAGAAAGACCTACCAGCCTCGGATTTGATTTTTTTGCTTTGTCTTTCAAAGCTCCACATTCTCAGGAGTCTTTACAGCTCAAGTTTGATTCTTGAAAGTCTGACCTTATGTTTCATTGTGTCTATTTGCAGTATCACCAAGTCAGCCTCTTTGTCAGAAATGTTTTGGAATAGATCCTATTCTTGCTTTAGACATTCATCCTGCCACACACACCCCTCTTTAAAACATCACAGGAAAGCAAACATGATCCTGTAAGGTGTGGATCAAATTAGTCATCACCACCTTTTTTTTCCTCTCTAGTTCACAATACATCGCTATTAAGCCAGTCCCATTCACTTCCTTTCATATAGTCCCAGATACTGAGAGAAACTGGTCGGCTACTTTTTGCCTTGTCTGCAGGTTATCAGAGGGGGGAAATATGTAAAGGCTGCTCATGATACTAAATGGGAACACTTTCAGAAAGGAAGCATTGTTGTTGCTCATTTTGAGGTTTTGAGGTTTGGCTGCTTGTTATGCCTATTTGTAGGGCTAGCCTTGGGATGAGATATTTGATGAGCCATCCCTCAGCTCATACTGCCTCCTCCAAAATTCTCCACCCACCAGCTGCTCACCTTAAAATTGAGGTCTGCATTAAATCTCTTTCCCTTTCTCTCTTTCACATTCACTAATAACATAGGGGTAGGGTCCTCCTAGGGCCTTGGTTTTACCCTCTGGGCTTTTCTAGAAGCCAGTTCCCTTCTTTCTGTCTGACACCATTATTTGGTGGCTTCTCAGCACCACATTTCAAACAAATCAATTTTTTTCCTGTCATCTTTCTTTACCATCCTGCTTTCACACCCATACATGTGATTGGGGATATAAGAATGTGGATGATCTTGGTCTTAATCTCCAGTGGCACATCCTTACACTTGATGCCCTTTTCTAGTTCCTTCATCGCTGCCCTTCAGAGTCTCAGTTTTCTTCTGATTTCTTGGCTGCGGTGTCCATTTGGATTGATGATTGGAACAAAGTATACTAAATCTTTAACTATTTCAATTTCTTCATTGTCAATGTTAAAATTGTGTAGTTCTTCTGTAGTTATGATTTTTGTCTTCTTAATGTTCAATTGCAGTCCTGCTTTGGAACTTTCTTCTTTCACTTTCACTTAAAGTCATTTCAACTTACAGTGACCCTAAAAAAACTCAGTGAGTTAGACATCCAGCTGCAAAGCCAGAGATTAGAAGTTTAATTGCCCACAATGACTCCTGGGAGAAGACCTAGCCTATGTAGCCTTGGGTGAAGATGCCTAGAATAAGGAATTTGTGAACCACTCCTGAGTACTTTGTATGTTGAAAACCATGGACAGTGTCTCCATAAGTCAGAACTGACTTGATTATAGATAATATTTCTTAATAATAGGGTTTTCAAGGTAAGTGAAACCATCATTGTGTCCACTACACCATGCTAGGTACCAAGGGTTAGTTACTGTCAGTAACAGCATCAAGCAAAACTGAGCTGTATTTTTGGTCCCACCTCCTATTACCTCTCTCAACAATTAATGCAGACCCAAGAATGTCTCTGAAATTAGATTTGGCCCTTAGACTGAAAGAAGTTTCCTATCCCTTGTTTAGAACAATGAGCACTCTAAACCATGGTGGCATTGTGACAGAGGAAACATAATTTCACCCGCGCGAGTCAGGAGGTGAGGTTGAGGAGCCTGACGCCGAGGGAGGCCCGAAGGGAAAAGACACGAAACTGGGCCTTCTCGGCGGTGGCTCCTCGCCTCTGGAATGGCCTCCCACCGGAGATCCGCGAGGCCCCCACGCTGGGTACATTTAAAAGCCAACTAAAAACATGGCTGTACACCCAGGCCTTCCCTCCTGTCAGCACCTGACTCTTTTTCTTTCTTGCTATTCATTTTTTATTTATAGTTTTTGTTATTGATTATGTTATAATGTTTTTATGTCATTTCAATGTATATATGTTTGTTGGAAGCCGCCCAGAGTGGTAGAATATACCAGATGGGTGGGATATAAATCAAATAAATAATAATAATAATTATTATTATTATCAAGAATTCATATACACAATGTGGTACCTTGACATTAGGTTTATGAGTACTCGTTGACTATGATTGCAGAAACCAAGATGCTCACCTGTGAGGATTAGCACTATTTTAGAACTGAGTTGGAGATTAAAATTCAGATCAACAGTATATAGACTTACAACATACGGAGAAAGAAACAGAAGTAAGGAGATTCAGTGTGGTGTAGTGGATAGAGTGTTGGACTATGACTTGGGACACTCTGGATTCCAGTCCCTGCTTGTACCATGGAAATTCACAAGGGAGTCACACTGGTAAAGCCACTCCTCAAATATCTCACATATTGAAAACCTAAGGTGTGCGACTGCACAAGCGTGTGTAACTCTGCCCCCTGTGCACAGCTTTCCTCCTCCCTTGTGCACCCACTGGGATTGTTTCCAGCCCCTTTTGCTCCAGTCACAACGGAACCCCACGCAGGGGGGGAAGACTCATGTGTGTAGCAGGGCTGACCTGTGTGTGGCAGGGGAGTGGAGCGCTGCCCAGCGGGGCTGAAAATCAGAGGGAATATTGATCAGGAAGGGGGTTCTGTTTAGGAAATTGCCCTCTGTGGCACTGGCTGCTTCTGCAGAAATGCATTGCACACAATGGACATGGGATATCTGCATGGCAGTACTGGGGGATAACTAGAGAACATTTCCCTCATGTGACCAGGGTCTAAGATATCACAAGGAGTGTTGGCATGTGTCTGGATTTGCTTGTTTGTTCTAAATTATTAGTTTCCATGATTGCAGAAATAGGCTTCAGTCACAGTTTGTGAAAACTGTAACATTGAAAACAGATGAAGTATTTCATAAGTTATCTTTTCATGTACATTTCATGTTGTATTTGTTTGTTTGCTTGCTTAAATATTTAGGGTTCCCCTAGCAGACCAGAATGCATAGACGATGTTGTGAAAACAAATTTGATCTATAATGAAACCATTTTCATATGCATCATAATAAGCTACAGCCCAGTACTGATACAAATTGCACACAACTATGCCCATTTTATTTAGAAAATACATATAGATAGGGTTATTCCTGCAAAGGGAATACCTTCCAATCTAGTTCTGAATTGCCAAGTCCTGCTTTGCAATATTAATTCTCTAGCCTAATTCTCCAAATTCATTCATGGAGCTGCACTTCCTCCTTTGCTGTGTGTAGAAATTTTTGCATACTAATTTAACTTCATCTCACCAAAGGGACCTATTAACCTACTCCTGTTCATTATGCAGCACTCTTAACAGGAAATCGCTTTTAAACTCTCATGCTTCTGCGTTTTCCTCCTGTTCTCATGAGGAAAAGAGACTGGGAGGGTCTTGGATATCTGTGCTGTCTTGAAAACTTTGGTGCGTGTCATTTTCAATTCCAAACAAGCAATTGTGCAAACAGATGCACATTATGGTGAATCGCCATGCACGTTGGCTTTCTACGTGTAGCAAATGCATGCACAGAATTGCTCATCGTTCACATGCTATAATTTACCTTTTCAGTGCTAAGTGAACATGATCTAGAAGCCACTCAAAGGTTGTGAAGAGACAATGTGAAACTGCTTGGGGAATCTAGAGCAGTGGCTCACAACCTTGGGCCTCATATGTTATCAGAAGGAAACACCCAGAAATCCTAGCCAGCACTGTGGTGAAGGGCTTCAGGGAGTTTTAGTTCAAGAAGATCTGGAGACCCAAAGTTGGGAACCAGTGGTCTAGAGAAACCCTATCACTCAATCTGTGAAACAGAGTTCCAAGCAACCTCCTGTCCTTCCACATATACAGTCATATATATGGTACAGTATGCACCAAAGAGATAAGGTGGAAGTTTCTGAGTTTCAAAACTGTTTTTCTTGTGCAGTAATTTGAGATGGTGCACCATGTTGTCATTCCAGTTAGCAATAGGGGGAAATTGGTTTGATTCACAGCTTAATGTGAACTTATCTAATTGTGTAAGTTTAAGCCAAAAGGCAAATTGAAACTCTGCTGGAAAATGAGCACATCTCAGGACTTTATAAAGTAGCCCTCCAGTCAAAAAAATGCATATATTAGGGGAAAGAATACACAAAGCTGTGCAATATTAGTGAAAGTACAGTATCATTCAAAATGCATTACATCAGAATTGCTTACAGAGAAGGATAGATGTGTAAAATAGCTCAGTGGTTTAGGCATCTGGCTGCAGAGCCAGAAGCTGGCAGTTTGATTCGCCACTGTGCCTCCTGAGAGTACAGCTAGCTTGTGCCACCTTGAGCAAGCTGCACAGTCCCAGGGCACCCCCAGAAGTAGGGAATGGTAAACCACTTCTGAGCGTTCTCTACCTGGAAAACTCTGGAAAGGGTCACCACAAGACAGAATTGACCTGACCGCACACAATTATTATTTATTAGAAGGGAATAGTAAACCATTATGAGATCTCTGTACCTAGAAAACCTTGGATATCTTGGAAAGGGTAGACAGCACAGAATTATTATTATATTTATATATTTATTGGGCAAAACTGCACACCAAACACTAGTCTTGGGATAAATGCACACAGAAATGTGTGCAAAACATTACGTGAATTTAAAAGCTAAAAATAAACCAACCTTACTGCTGGAAGAATTCTCAATATTTGGAATAAGTTGCATTTAAGACAGGAAAAATGAAACGTGGAGAAAAATGGGCAGATTTTTTTCCCTTCCCACTTTCAACTGCATCTCATTTTTTTCCACATCACCAGCATAAAAAAGACTTTTCACATCCAGTTCCAGACTTAAGGCCTGGGAAACTTGTCTGCACAAGCAAAATTATATCTCTCTTGGAAATGAAACCAATTTGGTGTCATATGAAAACTGTTACTACTAATCAGGGAGCGCTTGAATGGTTGTTGCTTCTATCTTTTCATCAATGTAACTTCGTGGCTTTTTTTCAGTGAAAACATGTAATTAAGTCCTCACTGGCTCAACATCCAGGACTAAATGATGATCATTTCTAACTCAGGCTATGAATTTTCTAAATATAAAGGCATATTTTCATTTTCACTAAAACTGTAATTTTGTATGAGTGCTGAGAATTCTATTGGAGACCCCAGACCCCTAGAATTCCTTGTTTTTCCCTAGTGAAAACTGCTATGAAAAATATTAAATGGAAATCTGTGACGTAAATAACATGACTTAACTCCTCTGGTCCCTGTGGAGAAATCACTTTACCTAAAAGTTAATACAGGAGGGCAAGCAGCAGATGGAAGTAATTACAGGTTCACTTTGCTGGCACCTTAGCTTAACATCGCACTGCATTACAAACAAAATTTTGCATTAGGTGGCTTGTATCAAAATTGGGAACACACATAGAGCTGTACCAGCTTTTAGGAGATAACATGCAGTTGCCAATCTTGTTAAGCAAATCCTTCATATCTAGAATAGCCACTGCTGAAACAGCTTCTAAATACCAATCATATGTTTCCCATACAGACTGTGTACATAGTCTCTATAGACTTTACATTACTACAGCTCTTCACATGATCTATACTAATGGGATGGATTTTACAGTCATCGATAAGAAAACAGATTTATAAACCTTCCGGTCCCTGTAGAGAAACAATTTCTGAAAACCTAGCTGCAAATTTAGATATGAGTCAGAGTCTTTTGTGGTTTCATCTCCAATCCAGGTTTCAGTGCAAGAATTCAGCTCTGAAACATGTGAATTTTGAAAATACAAGAAAACTTTTTTGTTAATCCTGAGTTAACAATAGTCATGTATTTTACATTTAGAAGAGGTGAGCCTTATGTTTAACCAGTGTTTACATAGTTAATTGTTAAGCAAAATAAATTAGAAAGCGTTTTGGAAAGAGTACAATAAAACAACATTAGTATCACATTAGTTTTAAAAAGAAAGTAATATGGAGAAATGTTGTGAAACATTAGAGAAGTTTCCAGAACCATCTTGAAACTTGCCAATGCATTTCCTCAGATTAGGGAAGTACTAGTTCCCCTCTGTTTAGCACTGGTACCGTATCCAGTTCTGGATGCTGCACTTTAAGAAGGATGCAGAAAAACTGGAACAAGGTCAGAAGAGGGCAAAAAGGATGATGAGGGGACTGGAAATCAAGCCCTGTGAAGAAAGATGGAAAGAACTAGGCATGTTTAGACTTGAGAAAAGAAGTCTGAGGGGAGATAGGATAGCACTTTTCAAATATTTTCATACAAAGGAGGGGCAGGATCTGTTCTTGATCATCCCAGAGTGAAGGACACATAATAATGGGTTCTAGTTACACAAAGCCTGAGTTTCACTGAATATCAGGAAAATTTCCAAACAGTTAGAACAGTAGAACAGTGGAACCAATTATCTCAGGAAGTGGTGAGCACTCCAGCACTGGAGGCTTTCAAAAGAGAATTAGACAACTATCAGATATATTTTGATTTGGATTCCTGTACCAAGCAAGGGGTTGGACTCCCATTCACACTTGTCAAAAAGCAGTCCTGACGATTGCTTTGTCTTTGGGTGAGAAGTGGTTAACTGATCAAAAAGGAGTCAGCTTCTGGAATTTTCCTTTGTTTGGTGTCTCTTTGTGAATGGTAGTGAGCACAAGAGGGTATCCTGTAGACCATCTTGACTGCTGCCATTGGTGTTGTCAACATTCAGGCTGCCCTTCGCTATGTAAAGTTTGGCATCCTTTTTCCCTGCTGGCAACATGAGCATTATACTGTGGAGCAACATTGAGCCATTTCCTGGCATTCTGAATTGTGAATACAGAAGCACAATATTCCACATTCATAAGCCAGAGGTATTTTGAAGAATTGAATCACACTTATACACACACATTCCCCCCCCCTCTCTCTCTCTCTTTTTCCACATACAGAACTATATTCAGCTGAAATCTGGCTTCCTGTAACTAGAGCCCTTTGTTATTTGACAATTGTGACACCACAAGTGCCAGTCCCGGGGTCTCAGGAATTCGCCATGGAATCTCAAAAATGTTGTTGCACCTTAAAGACTAACTGCTGTATTTTAATGTGAAAGTTCATGCACAAGTCCACTTCCTCAGACATAAACGTATAAATATTTGCTATGTAGTTCAACTCTTTTGTCTGATATGTTACTCTTTGCCTGATATGTTAGCACAGACTAACACAGGTACCTCTTCTAAAACTAACTTTTTAGAATGTAATTGAAACATTCTCATTATTCTCTTTTACTCTTAAGATGTATTTCTACTGTACTTTGGATTGAATTCTGACTGAATTACTTTCCTACAACTTAAGTTTAGTTTTCATACTTTTTAAAACATTCGTGCCTAACGTATCTGTGAAAATTCTCAGTCATCCAGGTGTGGTTATCTGGAAGTTGAGTCATAGCAACTGGACTTCTTTCTTGTTAGGTTGAAACATTTCGCTACTCATCCAAGTAGCTTCTTCAGTCTGAGGAGAATTGGTAGGAGATCCCTGATATATCCTCCACCTTGGTTTCACTATCCCCTGGTCTGAATAGGCTCCTTAGAGGGACAAAGGACTGGGGGTGGGGGATAATCCTGCTTTTGCAATCTTTCTCCACCTCCACAGAAGCCAAGAAGAAGGAAGATGGACATCTCAGGACAGCCATTGAGGCCCGTGGGTATCCAAAATGTGCCTTTAACATGGCAATGTCCCGACCCAGGAAGACAATGGAACAGTCTGAAACCCAGAGCCAACAGAAGAACTTGGTCATTTCTTAGATGGAGGGTGTGTCTGAAAAGCTCAAAAGGATTTTTGGTAAACATCACATACCCATACACTTCAAACCCACAAACATACTAAGGCAGAGACTTGTTCACCCAAAAGACCGGATACCAAAATGCAACAGGAACAATATAGTATAGGCTGTCTAATGCAAAGAGGAGTGTTCGGAGATCTACATTGGAGAAACCAAACAGCCACTAAACAGGAGAATGGCCCAGTACAGGAGGGGCAATGCTATTCAGCAGTGTTCCTTCATTTGAAGGACAAAGGACACTCATTTGATGACCAAGATGTACTCATTTTGGACCAAAAAGATAGGTGGTTTGAGAGGGGGGTCAGGGAGGCCATACATGTCGATATGGAAAATCCCTCAACAGGGGTGGAGACCTTAGATACAATCTGTCTCCTATTTATCACGTTGTCCTTTCATCTGTCCCTGGAAAGATTAGGACCACACCCACCAGAAAGACCACTGTTAACAACCGTTAATGACCCATGACAATGGGTGGAGAAGGACTGCAGTGGGATTATCCCTCACCCCCAGTCCTTTGTCCTTCTAACAAGCCTATTCAGATCAGGGGGTGTGTGAAACCAACGTTCACTCCTCAGACTGAAGAAGCTACTTGGATGAGTAGCGTAATGTTTCAACCTAACAAGAAAGAAGTCCAGTTGCCAAGACTCAACTTCCGGATTTGTGCCTACCATTTTTGATAGCTGTAAGACTTTTGTATTTTCACAGCTTTGCAGTATTTTTATGTTTATGGACTGTTGAAGCAATGTAGACAAATAAACTTGTAGAACTGGACAAGCTGATGTTGCCTGGAATTATTGCAACAGTGAAAATACTTATACCTTGATACTCAGATGAATGTTGATATGACTGGAAATGATTGCCTGGTTTTATTCTGGAATTAACCCTTAACTGGGATAAATGCCAGTTGTGACATACACAGGCTCCTGATTTTTCCCTAGAGGTCTATACAGTACTGTCGGGCTCTGGGAGAGATGTTCAGGCATCAAAATCTCTGACCTAACATATTCACTTCTCTTTTCTTACACTCCAATCCACGCTCACTCATCATGTCTATAGTTTTTAGGGACTGATTTATATAAAAATATATTTACAGATTAAATCATACTTAGTCCCCATATTTGGCCACTTCTTTAACAGAATAATTATTTATTTAAATAGCAATAGCACTGGTAATATTTGCAAAAGAGCAGAGGACAAATGAAAATCATAAAAATAATTTTGCATTTGATCATATATATATAAGGACTGGGCAGTTCCCGGAGGCAATTTTATGCCCCCAGGGTCCTCTAGTAATGCAGAGACCACCCAGAATGCAACAAAACAACAACAATGGAAGTAACTGGATATCCACTTCAGGTTTTGGAAGAAAAAAAAGAGGTGCTTTATTTCATGGAATGGTACAGAGGGCCCCACAAGGTATTCAGAAGGTTATTGTTTCCCTGGAATTTTTCAGGAGCAGCAATTCACCTTAGTTCAGTGGTTTAGGCATCTGGTATGAAGCCAGAGGTTGGTATTTTGATTCCTCACTGCCTCCTTGACAGAGGCTAGATCTGATTATTGGTAGGGTCCCTTTCTAAGATTACTATTAGATTATTATTATTTGATGAGGAAAATCTATTTTTTGGCAGAGGGTGGAAGAGTCTGATAGGAAACAAAAGAGCCCTGGGAGCCATGTGGGGACCCATGGCTGCATTTTGCGCACCCTTTATACATATCCACAGTGCAAATTCCAATTTAAAAAGCACAACTGTTTGCAACTGCATTAGAAATAGAAGATGGGGAGAACAAGGGAGGAGATCAAATAGATGAAATATTTCTTGTGCATCTAAAATTGTGATGGGATTTTAATGCTGCCCCCTGCCTTCCAACATAAACACATACAGGAAAGCAAGAATACCTACTGTGGCTTAAAAGCAGAAGTTCCTATTGTGGTGAACAGATCTTAGACAACACTAGAACAGGATTTTGGTGGTGTGGTGCAGATTGGCCCAATATGGCTGGGCCAATATCAGTGCAGCCCACATATAGTGGTGAATGTTGGGGATCCACATTAAAATCTACTTTCCTTTGTCAAGGCTAATGAGTTGCTATCAATACAATCTAGATGCTGCCAAAACTAACCACTTTAATTACTTCTGATTTCTCATTTTTCTAATTTTAGATTCAGGTAATCACAAATGTTGCATAAAAATTGGCAAAAACTGCCATGTACCTTTCTCCAAAGATGTATATTGTTGGATGCTATTTTCTCAAATGTACACATTTTTGCAACAATGCTCCTAAAAACTTTTGAAATTTATTTTCATGTGTGTGTGTGTGTGTGTGTGTGTGTGTGTGTGTGTGTGTGTGTGTGTGTGTGTGTGTGTGTGTGTGATTTCCCTCTTATTAACTCATATTGGACACATTATTTTGTATTGAGAATTCCACTGCAAAAATTCAGACAAGTGTGAATTTCGAAAAATAACTGATTACTAGTTTAGGTACTGGTGACTAAGTGCAAAGTTGGGTAAGACTGCATTGAAATGTGAAATGAGCATGATTCTGTCCTCCATTGCCATCCTTAATTCAATGTACACGGCAGGCTTGTGAGGATAAATGAAATAAATGTCATGTAAAGCACTTTGTTTATATACTGAAAAGTATTAGGGAATTTATTAACAATGACTTAAGCATGCATAACTGAGCACTCAAGAGTCTCCATTCAGTGCTAATGGTTATTATATGTGTACTTCCCCTGAGCCTGGGTTAACAATTAAAGATATGTAGTTATTTATGAATCCTCAAGAGTTTAAGAATTGGACACTTATGGGTTTTGAAGCAACACAAGAGTAAGGAGGGCTAGGAATAATTATTTCAGCATATCAGTAATTACAAAATCAGCATTTCACTCTACAGGCACTGTGAAGAAAGGATGCAGAAAAGCAATTACAAATGCCAAGGCAGTTGTTGCTAGAAATTACATTGGAGGGAGGTTAATGAAGAAAAATTCTTAAATTGTAATGCAGGCAGATTGTTGTTGAGAGTGTGTACTTTTAGAAAATAGTAGGCGGTATCAGTGGAAAATGTGATAACAGGATAGCAGTGGGAATTCAGTTTGACAGGAATTGCTGTATCCTCCATCTGCACGCCTATTAAAGATTTTTTTTTAGAGTGTTGATGAAGAGGAACTAAAAACTTACCAAGGACCAGACACCATGTAGGATGGACACAGAAGGGACTTCCCCCTCTTCCCATTACAGATGGTGAGAATGTCTGTATTGTATGACAGTGATGACAAATCCATACATATCATAAATTGTATTATACCCAAAAGCATTTTGGCAGCATTTTCATTAGCTTTTTTTTCCCTTCATAAACTTAAAGCTTACACTTTATACAGTAAAAATTAATCTTGCATTTCCTCGTGGCTACCAGGTGTTGAGTTGCACTTGCAAGTTCTGGAAGAAGCTGGAAGGATATGAACAAAGAAACATGTTGACAAACCTTTGCTTTGTTGCTTTCCAGGATTTTAAACCTCTCTTAGCCATCATCTATTTGTTATTTCCTATGGTAAACTACTTCTGAGTATTGTCTACCTGAAAAACCCTGAAAAGGGTCACCATAAATCAGTGTTGACTTGATGACACATTATTTATTAATATTATTATTCAAAAACACCAGCCACAGTCAATCAAAACTATAAAAACATTGACTGGTATTATATAACAGATACAAGTTTTATCCAAAACCTAAGTATCTGTTGAATATCGGCAATGTATGCTGTTCCTAATATTGCCTTTTTTTGTAGCTGTGATAATGTTATTTCTAAGATCTGCAACTGCTTATAGTACTGTGTGAAATTTCTTGATATTGTTCCCAAAGCCCCGATGACAATAGGAACTAATAAAATATAGGGATGTTGTGTATTGCAAGAAATTTTGCTGCAAAGGCCAAAGCAGAAAAAAAAGTGGAAATTAGAAATACACATAGAATCATAGAATCATAGAAAAGTGAAGTTGGAAGGGGCCCACAAGGCCATCAAGTCCAACCCCTGCTCAATGCAGGAACAGAATCAAAGCATATCTGCCAGGTGATTATTTAGGTTTTTCTTGAATGCCTCCAGTGTTGGAGCACTCACCAACTCCCGAGGTAACTGGTTCCACTGTTGTACTGCTCTAACAGTTAGGAAGTTTTTCCTGATATTCAACCGAAATCTGGCTTCCTTTAACTTGAGCCCATTGTTGTGTGTCCTGCAGTCTGGGATGATTGAGAACAGATCTTGCCCCTCCTCTGTATGACAGCCTTTCAAATATTTGAGAAGTGCTATCATATCACCCCTCAGTCTTCTTTTCTCAAGGCTAAACATGCCCAATTCTTTCAGCCTTTCCTCATAAGGCTTGGTTTCCAGCCCCCTGATCATCCTTGTCGCCCTCCTCTGAACTTGTTCCAATTTGTTAGCATCCTTCTTGAAGTGTGGTGTCCAGAACTGGACACCGTACTCAAAGTGAGGCCTAACCAGTGCTGAATAGAGGGGGACTAGCACCTCACGGGATTTGGAAACTATACTTCTATTAATGCAGCCTAAAATAGCATTTGCCTTTTTTGTAGCCACACCACACTGTTGGCTCATATTTAGTTTGTGATCTATAACAATTCCAAGAACTTTCTCGATCGTAGCTTTTCATGAAAAGGTATCTATTCATCTTAGGCAAATTTAATCTAACATGTATATAGAAGTCATGTCAGGCCACATGTTTAACTGATAGCTGTTACACAAAAAAATTCCTATAGAATAACTGCCCCCCTGTATGAATCAGTCTGTTAACCTGACAAATGATTCTGTTTCAAATGTTGGTGGGACATGGCCATTAACTGTTGCTTCTCCAAATACACAATGATCACACATGCTGAGAACAAGGACACTCTTGGTAGAAACCACAGAAAGAGCCTTTCTTGTACTAATAGACAGGCCTAAATCAGCTAGACCCAGTCTTTTGTAGATTTTTGCAAAAATCTACTTGGGTAGAGGTCAGGAAATAATACTACTGCATTTCTTATGAGAAGTGAGTGCAGAATTACCCAGATTTCTTATACATCCAGGAACTGCAAATGGGTTTTCTACTTGCATATTGAAGTATTGAATACCTCCTTGTGCAAACTCAGAAAATGTCATACTGTTCTTGCAATGGACCATTACATGAAGAATATCTGTTAACAGGATTTTGGCCTAATAATCAGTGATTAGTTTTAACAACTGATATCTTAGGATATTTTGTATCTGAACTCTGACAAAATGAAAACAGTTAAGAGATGCCAACAAGTAAAAGAACTAAATTCAGATTTTGGGATAAGAAGGCTAATTCAAATTTTGAGTTCAAAATTTCTGATTCATGTGTGATTAGGTGAAACTGGGAAATGGGGTGGATCTCAAATATTTGTGTTAGCTTTATTTCCCCTAAAGATCCAGCAAAGAATAGTGTGTGGCCCATATATTGACAGGTACCCAAGCATTGCATGTACAATTTATACCTATTCATAGAACATAATTCTACCATTAATTCTAGCAGTGCTACTAATCTATACTAATGTATGAACTACTATGCCTATAACCACTTGAAAAGCCCAAAAAGCTGCCCTGGTCACCATTGGGTAAAAAACCAGGTTATACATTTGCTGAAATCAGCTTACCAACCACTTATGGAAATATGTGTGTGGCCCTACTGGTGAACATTTCTGTTTCTAGTGAAAATGTATATCAGTGCTCAACTGGTGAAACATGATTGTCAATTATGGACAAGAATTTTTCCACAGTAGACCACAGATAACTTTTAAATATATGTTTGTTTGTCATTGCCCTCCCACTCCGGAATAATGAGGCGAGACACAGGTGATGGGTATAAATAGGGCCACACTTTATTAAATCAGCATGCCATAACTTATGGCTTAGAAACCAGGGGCCTGTGGTAGTGTGGTATCAGGTTTGGTGCCAAAGGTCTCACAGGACCCCCTCACCAACCTATATGGGCAAGTCCCATGCCCCGTTGTCACACTGTCCCTAAGAAAGCATGACCCCGGCCAGTGAAATATCAAGCCCCCCCCCCGGGCATGCAAGCCCCCAGCCTTTGGTGGCCCTCAGCCCGGGGAGGGCCCCAGCAGGTCTTTCCTCCCAGCACTGTAACCTCACGATCCGCAGCACCAAAAGTTCAGACCCGCTATGCACTGCTTGAACTCCATGGGCACTCACCGATTCAGTTTCCTTCCGCACTACCTGCCGTGTGACCAAACGTTAAAACAATTAAATAGCAATGGAACTATATTAACCACATGCCAGTGTGGAATAGGCAAAAAATCCCAGTGACTACTTCAGCCAATTAAGTAGTGGGTCAAACATTCCTATCCGGCCCCCAACAGGACGACCAGTCAGACTCACACTGGATATCGGGCGGGCGGGACGCAAGCCTCGAAAGAGGTCAAGCACGTGAGGGAGCGTCCTTTTAAGGATGCTCCCCCCTCCCCCGGGTAACTACGAGAATAGCGCGTGTCGCACTATCCCGAGGGGAGGGCAAAGGAGTTCCACTCGGCGAGAAGCGCCAGCGCAGCCAACATTTTGAAGTTAATAACCATCAATTCCTACACAATGTCTGAAATCCTGTTCATTTTGGCATAATGTTAAATTTTGCCTACATAACTGCACTGGGCAGTACACTCAGGCAGCTCAGCATTGAGCAATTTGATAATGCCATCAGTCGTGTGGTTCATGTTGACATTGTCACGCAACAGTCATGTGGAACTGCTTTGTGAATAGCACTTTTGCCCTTTGTGGATACCACTTTCCCACTGCTTCCACAGGTTTGTGTTATGAATGTGTAGGTGTGCAACACTATTTCAGTCATTGGCCTTCCTAAGCATTTAGCTACAGCACAATTATGTACAGTACATAATTGGAAGTCTTCAACCAATCTTATAAATAGCAGTGGGCTGATCAAATTTGGGAGACCTTAAGTACAAACCTACCAAGTATAAGAAGCAAAGTATAACAGCTAGATAGCAATTTACCATGCAATTCAAGTCTGATTTGGCACTATTAAAATCAAACTATTTACCATCGCCTACATGACATAAAGCTGAAGTGCAGAGTCTGGTCTTTTCCATGAATATTTGTTACTTTTTGTTCAGCTGGCAGAGGGTAGTTTATTTTGCATCAATTCAGCTGGCATCCCTTTTCTCCATTATTTGGCATGTACGATACCTGTCTCAATCGAAATGGGAAGTCGCAGGCATTGCTGGTGATTGTCTTCAGTGGAGTCCAGTGTCACAGCAGGATAAATCCCCTGAAGCAAGTCCTTTTCGTCTCCTCTCCTCTGAACATTTTTTCTATTTTTTTCCTAATGTTTGTCAAATCTATCAGATGAGCCTTATGTAACCTGAAAATTAATTTTAAAAAAGAGGATGAAGGGAATTGTTAGGGAAGAGGGCAATATAAATACCCTGTTTCCCCGAAAATGAGACCTAACCTGAAAATAAGCCCTAGTATGATTTTTCAGGATGCTCATAATATAAGCCCTACCCCAGAAATAAGCCCCAGTCAAGTGAAACCCCGCCCTCCACCATTGTGCAGCAACCAGAAGAAGATGACATGACTGTATTTGAATAAATGTAGATTGTACATGAAAAAAATAAAGCACCCCCTGAAAATAAGCCCTAATGTGTTTTTTGGAGCAAAAATTAATATAAGACCCTGTCTTATTTTCAGGGAAACACGGTAGGGTGGAGTTGTGTTCCTGTTGGAAACTGAACTGATTCGGAAGTGCAGTGTGGACTTTTACAATGAGATAATTGATCATATCAGCATGGAAAACTACAGTAATTTCGACAGAGGACACCAGCAAAGACCTGGTTTTGAAACTGCAAAACAAACTGGGTGTTCCTCCCTGTGTAATCACATTCACAGCTCTTGAAAAGACATAGTTATGGCATTGTAACTGTTATTTATAGCCTGTGTGGAAGTCTTTCAGGTTTCTCATCACCCTCCAAGAAAATCTGGACTGTATTTAGCACTTCATACTGAATTATTCAGGATGCTTTACCCTAATTGCCCTACAAGCTAAACTATGGTATACTAATGAGTGTAATACATTAATTTCATTTCCCTCTAATTAGTGGCCTTCTTATACTCTTACACATGTCCTTCCTGTTGATTTCAGTTTTTTAAGCTTTATTTCAAAATAAATAAAACAGAATTACTCTAATTGGCATTCACCCTCTTTCTACTGTCTGCTTTTCCCCAAGTAAATTATTCACACTAAAAATCTTTTTTCCTTTTGTATTGTTTCTAACACATGGTGAGCCTGCACACAACATTGTAAAATCTGTATATAGCTTAGAAAATTGTAGGCACTTTGTAAGTGTTTAGTAGTAATAATATTCTATATATCTCTGTGTGTACAGATCTGTCTATCTCAAACATCCATTCACACACACACAATTTAAGTACACAGGGCAGAATCTGACTAGATATTTACACCAATTTGAGTGCAATGGCATAACTTGAAGCAGCAAATAGCTCCAAATTAATGAAACCCTGACTGAATTATTAGTCATGTGCTGAGTCAAACAACTGGAACATGCTGAAGGATTTCATGAAGGTCTAGCTAATTAGTGTTTTTTGCTGCTTAAGGTTATGCAGTTGTAAATTGGACTCTGACCACAGATTCAGATGGATGTACGTAGAATGGATGCTACATCTTTAATCTGACAGAGGAATCAAATCATCTCTCCTGCTGTGTAAGTGGACGCTAAGCCCGCCCCCACCTCCCAAATGTGACTGCAAGAGCCTCATAAATAGATATCTCTGCAGATACACAACTCCAGATAATCACATGGAACATCATATTGGATAGATATTCGTTTCCCTTCTTTACTTAGATAATATTTTAGATGAGAAGCCATTCATTCCTCATCTTTATTAAAAGATCAAAAATGTGCAGTAAGATTTAACAGAAATACAGAGAGAAGAAGGACAAAGATAACCTTCAGCCTTCCCAAAAGAAACACAAGGAATGAAATGTCCATGACATATAAATATTCTGAACCTGGATTTCTAATTCAGATAAACTCTTCTTTGAAAACTGAATACAATCTGAAGCAATCAAGGGAGATCACAGTATTTATTTGTTTAATTCACCTAGAGTAATATATCTGTAAAGGTTATGGACCAAAAATACTGAGCTAAAGTATAATCTGTCTAAGAATCTGTTCAATCCTAAATCCTAAAATGCTTTCGAGCATCTTCAGTACCTCCAATTTTAATCAAATAAATGCAAGTTTCCATGGTGATTAGCAAAACAAAAAACAAAGTACTAGGAATTTCATTTCCACATACTGTAGCACAAGACTTTCTGTCACCGAAGGAGCCAGAAATCATAATCAAAGACTTAGATCTCAATAGTATAAAATAAATTACACACATATACTGTCCTGTTCTGGAGGTGGAGTGATTCTCACAGTCTGCAAACTTATATGTATTGAATATAAATTATACATACATACTTACATGTAAATATATAAATGTTATATGCAAGGAAATATTCTTTGTGCCTATTTGCACTGGGTTGGGATAGGTGTCTGAATAAGAGCAGCAGTGACTACATGGAGAAGCAACCTAATAAGAATTCCCCAAAATGTACTGTAATGTGTTATCTCATTGTCTTCCTGTTTCTGTTTCGGAGAGGAAATAATAATTAAAATATACCCTTGTACCCAGTGATTATTATACAGGGAATAATGTGATTTTAACACAAACACACCCAAAGAACCACTTTGTGAATAAATCAGGAAAAAGCCGCATGGTCATGGAAATAATACAAATGCAGGAGCAGGTGATGCTGCAGCTATTTCCATCTAAGAAGCTAACCGGGCCTCTACACCATGAGCCATGTGGCTTTGGGACATTAATAACAGCACATAAGTTTGGAACCGCGCACAAGAACTTAATGCACAGCCTTGAAGAACATGATTTGTCACCAAAAGCTCGCTGTTGGTCCTTTGCGTTTTTGTTTTATACTGTATTCTTAATGGTCAATTAAAGGTTTCACCTGCTCCTGCATTTGTTTTGTGAATAAATGTTCCTTCAGTGCAATTGTTTATATAGTGTCTAAAACTGTAATATCTACTTGTCAGTCTGCATTCTGAACACAGCTTTTTCAACCAATTTGAAAAATAAAGAAGCTTTGAACAAGGTGGTAAAAGGGCCCTTTACCTGGTCACTTTGAAGTAAGTAAGAATTGCCATCAGTAGGTAGGGAAGCTTTTGAAAGCTGATTCTTTGTTGTTGCTGCTTATGCTGCAGCTGTCATTGTTGTCTGAGTACAAATTGCTGTCACAGATAGGCAAGTGATATGCGCTAGCTTAAAATGTTGTCTGCTGGAGCATTCGGCAAGTAGTTGTTTGAACCCAGAAATATTCCATGCTTTGTACTAACTACAACACATTTACAGTTTTAAAATGTTAATTTTCATAAGATGTAATTCTTTCCCCTCTTCTTTATTTCTTCCTCTTTGTATGGAAACCTAACTGCTGTTTTTGTTTCATGCTTCATCTCAACTATAATATTAATTCTGTTACCTTCCAGGTGTCCCTCCTCCTCACCTCAGTTATAATGCATGCTTATAGTGATGCTTATGTGGTCTCTGTGTACGGTATGAAGTTTGCCTTTCCCTAACTGATTCTATGTGGAAAGAAAACATCTCTATACAACAAGGTTTTCTTGAGTAATTTCATTATTTTGCACCATCTGCAGGTCTCTGCTTTCCACCAGGGAAGAAATCTATTCATTAGAATAGCTTGATTTCTTGCTAATGCTTACATATTGCTACTCTTTAGAATGGACCCATATTGACTGCTTCACTAGGCAAGGAATATCATAGAGGCTGAGCAGGAAAAGTTAATTTAGGTAAAGCAGTACCATAGCCATACAAGGGTTTAAACTGTCCGCTTTCATGAAGAATAACCAGAGTAGTAGCCATTTTGAACAGAAACAATGAAGCCTTGTGGCACCTTAAAGAATAATGCATTTTATTTGGCACAAACTTTCATGATGGTAGCCACTTCTTCATATACATCTTTCTCTCTTTCACTGTTATAAATAATCTTCCATGAACGGCAGCTTACATTTTTCAGATACAGTCGAAACATTTTTCAGAGAAGTAAGCTTCAGTCCATGGAAGTTTGTTCAGAATAACAAGAGAGAACCTGTCTGTCTGTCTGCACAATAATTCCATGAACTAAATATAGGTTAGATCCTCCAGCAGGATTCAGAATTTGTGAAATTCCAGTTCCTAGCAAAGCTACACTTACAGAATATCTGTGTCACCCACCACTCTTAGGAACTGAATAGATGATTTTTAAAAAAGAACGAAAAAAAAGGTGACCAGCATGCGATTACGTAAAATATTGTGGGCTCTATGTTATGCATCCCATATTATATATACTGAATCTAAAAATAAAAAAACATTCACTTTCCAGTGTAATGTTGCTGTGTGTTTGTGTGTACACTGGTCAACACTTTCATGATGATGCACCCCAGGATTTGGGTGATATAGAAACTTTATCACTGCAGGGCCACCGCAATCTCCCTAGATCCTTGACCAGCCTGGCTCATAAAAGCTGCCAGGCCAGTAACAATGAGTCACTGCTATTATTAATGGGTCTCTCCTTGAGGGCAGGGTTCCCCGAGCCCTCAAGGAGATGCTCATTTGGGTCCATTCATAAAAAAACCTGACTTGACAGTTTACGATATGCAGACCTGTCACCAATGTGCCTTTTTAAAGCAAGCTAGTGGAGAGGGTGGTGGGTGATGCTAGAGGCACTCCTGGAGGAGACTGAAGCCCTTGATTAATTCAGGTCCAGGTTCAGGCCATACACATCATGGCACGGAGATGGCATTGGTCATCCTGCAAGATGACCTTTTGAGGGAGACCAACAAGGGCAAAATGTTCTTGCTGTTCCTCCTTGACCTCTCAGCGGACTTCGATACTGTTGACCATGGTATCCTCCTGGGGAGGCTTTCTGGATTGGGGATTGGCAGCCTGACTTTGTCCTGTCTCCTAGAGGATCGTCTTCAGAGAGTGTAGCCTGGGGAGATGATGTCTACCCCTTGGACTCTTAAATGTGGGGTTCCACAGGGGTCGATCATCTCCTCAATGCTGTTCAATATCTACATGAGGCCACTGGGGAAGGTCATCAGGAGTTTTGGAGCTTTGTGTCACCAATATGCGGATGACACCCAGCTCTATCTCTCCTTCCACACTTTTGCAGAGGATACCATCTCATCAATTGAGTGCTGCTTGGATTATGTGCTGGGGTGGATATGGAATAACAGACTGATGCTGAATCTGGACAAGACGGGTGCCTCTGCAGATTGGGGACCTCCCTCTCTTTGGGGGGGCTACTCTCTCTGCTAAGGATGAGGTTCGCAGCCTGGGTGTAATGGCCTGCTAACCCAGGCAAAGCCTTTGTTAACCTCTAAGGTGCCACAAGACTGTTGCTTTTGCTACCTTCATCCAGACTTTTTTGTAAGAACAGGAGTGATCCATTTCAAGACAGTTTTATAACTTGCCTACCCAGAGCTTGAAAAATACCCCTTCCTCCTCCTCGAAGTATAGTGTAATTATTATTTCAACTAGTTAGTTTCCCAAAGTAATTAGTTATAACTATAGCTACAATGTGGAAAAATCCACACATTTAAACTTTTCCATTTCGTTGAAGCAACTAAAATTTAATTTTCTTGCAACTTGGAAAAGTCTGCATGCTGCAAGCCACTGGCCTGTGTTACAAAACACACTCCCCTGTTGTCCCCCTTGACCCCAGCAACACTCAGGGCACAAGAAAACAGCCAGCATTTGAACCAGGTGATGTTCCACCATTTGCTGAAAACATACCTCCCATAACTATAAAACATGCTAAAGTATTACAGTTATGCCTCAGAAGGTGTATCTTTTGTTAAGTGATCACATGTTTGTTAAGCAATCATATAATCATACATAATGTAGTAATGCAGAAACCCATGGGGAAAGACGTTAATAGCAAGTTGTTTTCAAAATCTGCGGGGGCGTTGTGTTTCACCTCCATAAAAGGATACTTGCTCATTCTCTAGAATTCGTCTAACTGGAGACTGATATTCCTTCTAGTGTAAAGACAGAGAAACAGTTGGACATGGCTCTATTTTTGAATGAAACCAACCACTGGCAGCTGTAGTTTAGTCATGTCATTGGCTAATGAGATAATGGCTCTGATAATCACCGAGTTTCGGCAACAGTAAACATACCTAGTAGGTTTCAAGCCAATTAATTTTGGAAATAGGTTAGCAGGTGTAAATGAGTGGAAGATTTAAAGTAGGAGGGTTTGACTAGGCAGTATGTGTGTTATAGAGAATGAATAAATGTTTTAGCTTGAGGTATTAGCTCTTGCCCCCTTCATGGATTGCTGCCTTGTCATGGCGAAGGGGCTTGAGTAATTCAGAGAAGCTATGGGCTATACCGTGCAGGGACACCCAAGACGGACAGGTCATAGTGGAGAGTTCTGACTAAATGCGATCCACCTGGAGCAGGAACTGGCAAGCCACTCCAGTATATTTGCCAAAAAACTCCATGAACAGAAACAAAACGCTAAAAGATATGACGCTGGAAGATGAGCCCCTCAGGTCGGAAGGCATCCAACATGCTACTGAGGAAGAGCGGAGGACAAGGACAAGTAGCTCCAGAGCTAATGAAGTGGTTGGGCCAAAGCCGAAAGGATGCTCAGCTGCGGACGTGCGTGGAAGTGAAAGGAAAGTCCGATGCTGCAAAGAAAAATACTGCATAGGAACCTGGAATGTAAGATCTATGAACCTTGGTAAGCTAGATGTGGTCAAACAGGAGATGGCAAGAATCAACATTGACATCCTGGGTGTCAGTGAACTAAAATATAGGAGAATGGGCGAATTCAAATCAGACGCTTATCATATCTACTATTGTGGGCAAGAATCCCATAGAAGAAATGGAGTAGCCCTCATAGTCAACAAAAGAGTGGGAAAAGCTGTACTGGGATACAATCTCAAAAATGATAGAATGATTTCAATACGAATCCAAGGCAGACCTTTCAACATCACAGTAATCCAAGTTTATGCACCAACCACCCATTCTGAAGAGGCTGAAATTGACCAATTCTATGAAGACTTACAACACCTTCTAGAACTGACACCAAAGAAAGATGTTCTTCTCATTATAGGGGACTGGAATGCTAAAGTAGGGAGTCAAGAGATAAAAGGAACAACAGGTAAGTTTGGCCTTGGAGTTCAAAACAAAGCAGGGCAAAGGCTAATAGAGTTTTGTCAAGAGAACAAGCTGGTCATCACAAACACTCTTTTCCAACAACACAAGAGGCGACTCTACACATGGACATCACCAGATGGGCAATACCGAAATCAGATTGATTGTGTTCTCTGCAGCCCAAGATGGAGAAGCTCTATACAGTCAGCAAAAACGAGACCTGGAGCTGATTGTGGCTCTGATCATCAGCTTCTTATAGCAAAACTCAAGCTTAAACTGAAGAAAGTAGGAAAAACCACTGGGCTAGTCAGGTATAATCTCAACCAAATCCCTTTTGAATACACAGTGGAAGTGAAGAACAGATTTAAATAACTAGATTTGGTGGACAGAGTGCCTGAAGAACTATGGCTGGAGGCTCATAACACTGTACAGGAGGCAGCAACAAAAACCATCCCAAAGAAAAGAAAATGCAAGAAAGCAAAGTGGCTGTCCAATGAGGCCTTACAAATAGCAGAGAAGAGAAGGGAAACAAAATGCAAGGGAGATAGGGAAAGTTACAGAAAATTGAATGCAGATTTCCAAAGAATAGCAAGGAGAGACAAGAGGGCCTTCTTAAATGAAGAGTGCAAAGAAATAGAGGAAAAGAATAGAAAGGGGAAAACCAGAGATCTGTTCAAGAAAACTGGAGATATTAAAGGAACATTTTGTGCAAAGATGGACATGATAAAGGACAAAAATGGTAGGGACCTAACAGAAGCAGAAGACATCAAGAAGAGGTGGCAAGAATACACAGAGGAATTATACCAGAAAGATCTGGATGTCCCGGACAACCCAGATAGTGTGGTTGCTGACCATGAGCCAGACATCCTGGAGAGTGAAGTCAAGTGGGCCTTAGAAAGCATGGCTAACAACAAGGCCAGTGGAGGTGATGGCATTCCAGTTGAACTATTTAAAATCTTAAAAGGTGACGCTGTTAAGGTGCTACACTCAATATGCCAGCAAGTTTGGAAAACTCAGCAGTGGCCAGAGGATTGGAAAAGATCAGTCTACATCCCAATCCCAAAGAAGAGCAGTGCCAAAGAAGGCTCCAACTACCGTACAATTGCACTCATCTCACACGCTAGCAAGGTTATGCTCAAAATCCTCCAAGACAGGCTTCAGCAGTATGTGGACCGAGAACTCCTAGAAGTACAAGCTGGATTTCGAAGGGGCAGAGGAACTAGAGACCAAATTGCTAACATGCGCTGGATTATGGAGAAAGCCAGAGAGTTCCAGAAAAACATCTACTTCTGCTTCATTGAGTACGCAAAAGCCTTTGACTGTGTTGACCACAACAAACTATGGCAAGTTCTTAAAGAAATGGGAGTGCCTGACCACCTTATCTATCTCCTGAGAAATCTATATGTGGGACAGGAAGCAACAGTTAGAACTGGATATGGAACAACTGATTGGTTCAAAATTGGGAAAGGAGTACGACAAGGCTGTATATTGTCTCCCTGCTTATTTAACTCATATGCAGAATACATCATGCGAAAGGCAGGACTGGATGAATCCCAAACTGGAATTAAGATTGCCGGAAGAAATATCAGCAACCTCAGATATGCAGATGATACCACTCTGATGGCAGAAAGTGAGGAGGAATTAAAGAACCTCTTAATGAGGGTGAAAGAGGAGAGCGCCAAAAATGGTCTGAAGCTCAACATCAAAAAAACGAAGATCATGGCCACTGGTCCCATCACCTCCTGTCAAATAGAAGGGGAAGATATGGAGGCAGTGACAGATTTTACCTTCTTGGGCTCCATGATCACTGCAGATGGTGACAGCAGCCACGAAATTAAAAGACGCCTGCTTCTTGGGAGGAAAGCGATGACAAACCTAGACAGCATCTTAAAAAGCAGAGACATCACCTTGCCGACAAAGGTCCGCATAGTCAAAGCTATGGTTTTTCCAATCGCGATGTATGGAAGTGAGAGCTGGACCATAAAGAAGGCTGACCGCCAAAGAATTGATGGTTTTAAATTGTGGTGCTGGAGGAGACTCTTGAGAGTCCCCTGGACTGCAAAGAGAACAAACCTATCCGTTTTGAAGGAAATCAACCCTGAGTGCTCACTGGAAGGACAGATCCTGAAGCTGAGGCTCCAATACTTTGGCCATCTCATGAGAAGAGAAGACTCCCTGGAAAAGCCCCTGATGTTGGGAAAGAGTGAAGGCAAGAGGAGAAGGGGACGACAGAGGACGAGATGGTTGGACAGTGTCATCAAAGCTACCAGCATGAATTTGACCAAACTCCGGGAGGCAGTGGAAGACAGGAGGGCCTGGCATGCTCTGGTCCATGGGGTCACGAAGAGTCGGACACGACTTAACGACTAAACAACAACATTAGCTCTTGCTCATTTTTCTGGTTACTCTGAAAAACAGGAGAATATGAACTCAATGCTTAAAGAAAAACAAACAAGAGAAACATACTATCCGATTCAATATTTCAACAGAATCTCAGTCCCATGATGGACTAAACATGTGGTCAGTTCCCTATGTAATTACCAACCATTCTGAATACACTTTATCAGTATGAATAACGCATGGTGGAATTGTGTGTTTTCCTAAAATTCCTAAGGAGCTGTTCAAGGGCAGAAGTGGTGGTGGTAATAGGGTCTTCGGCCCTGCTTCGCTATTAAACATCAGAAGACTATGATAACTAGAAAAGCAACAGGAATGAAGAGGAGGAGAGCTCAGGCATTGTGTCAGCTGATCTTGTTAAATCTGGTATTATGCTATGTACTGTAGTTTTTTGGGATTATAGTGGATCAATAACTCTTGCCTTCATTTTTGGCTTCTCCTTGTGCGTATCACTATGGAATCCTACAGTCACAATTTATTATCACATCACAGGAGAATGGTGATTTGGATCTGCATTTGTAAGAAGACACAAAGAAATGCCTTCTTTTCCTTGGTAGATGTATGAAAATAAGAATATGAGGCTGTGCGAATTCTAAGTGCATTCATGGCAAAACAAGTGCCATAAACTTCCATGTCACTTTCAAAGAAATGCACATAGAATTAGGCTGTAGCCTCATGAATCCTTCCATCTAATGCTAGATACAGGTATAAGAGATATATTTTAATTGCTTCAGTAAAACTGGTGACCTCCTGTATCTCCAAGCTGCTCATTTTCCAGGAGAGCATCCTTGATGTTCGTCATACTGTATTTCTTTGCCTTCATCCCCCAGTTATAAAACAGAAAACAGAGTGCCAAACTGAAGCTTCAGTATTTGTTTTTATCTTATTTATAGCAAGGATTAGAGACAACTGAAAGACCCAGGGCAATTATTATCATGTTGTAATAGTTGCCCTGCTGTTATTTTATTGCTTAATTATTTCTTCTCCTTTCTGATATTTAAATTGAGAGTGCTTCTTTGAAGCTTATGTTTTAATGTTTTTTTAATGTTCAGACTTGGTGGTGCAGGGGAGAGAAACTAACCAGGTTATCATATATACAAGGGAACAGGGTGGGGATTTGTTAAAAAGTGGGAAACCACCAATATGTCGATTCAGTGAAACTGCTGGTAGATCAGGGATGTACTTGAGCAATAAATAGACTCAGCATACCATTGTACTAGTAGCTGTGGTATACTGGAGCTGGGGCTCAATGCATCAAAATACTGAGACTTTTTTATTAGCCAGGCAATGACAGCATTTGCCATCTTCCTCACACTTCCCTGTTCCATCTGAGTTTAGCTGTTACCCTCTTTGTTGCTGGGAGAAAATGGATTTTCCTTGGAACAGTGGCTGAAATCCTGTCACTTAACATAGTAAGTCACAACTAGAGTTGGCCCATAGAATCAATGGAACTTAAGGAGTTGATTTACCAAATCCCCACTGATTCAATAGATCTAATCTAGTTGTAATGTACAAGGCCAAGCAACAGGATTTTAGCCAATGTATTGTTGTGTGCTATCACTGTTAAAATGGAATGAAGTTTGGGGAAAGCATTTTGTGAATTTTGAATTTGAATGAGCAATTCAGACCTGTTAGGCCTAACCCCCACCACCTCTATATGGATGAAAACTGCTAGATTTTTTTCCTCAATTTTAAGATGAAATGTTATCCTTAGGTGCTGTGTTTAAGGAAATTCTCTAATTAAAACATGAGTACAATACAAGTTTTCTACAGTAAAGTTATCTAGTTTAAAAAATATACACAAGACAAATTTTCTATATATTAAAAAAACCCACACCTTTTTGTGTGTTTTGCTAATGTTGCTGCTGCTGAACACACACACACACACACACACACACAAACACACACACAACCTTTTCTTTGTTGGGCAAGAGCAAAATATCTCAGAGCAGTTGAAAGTTTTTTGCAATGGGAGGTGTTTTGATGTGTCAGGACACTTTTCCCCACTGAAGACAGACTTGTGTTTGTTACATCCTATTCTTCTTTATTCTGCATGCAGCTGTAATTCATGTTTTCTGATTGTGGCATGCCAGTAGTTCAGATCTGTGAAGATTGGCTCTGTCTGGAATGGATAGCAATATGTGGCAACAGACATCCAAGTACATGTATTAGCAAATATTTTAAATACTATCAAAGTTTATTGAAGCACAACCTTTTGTGGAAGAAGAGTTAGCAAGTTAAGGAAGTACATAACAGTTCTGAACACTGCTTTTTAAGAAGGATGATGACAAACTGGAACAAGTTCAGAGGAGGATAACAAGGACGATCAGGGGACTGGAACCCGAGCCCTTTGAGGAAATACTGAAAGAACTGGGCATGTTTAGCCTTGACAAAGGAAGACTGAGGGGAGATACGATATCATTCTTCAAATACTTGAAAGGTATACAGAGGAGGGGCAGGATCTGTTCTCAATCATACCAGAGTGCAGGATACATAATAATGGGCTCAAGGTACAGAAAGCCAAAACTTTCTAACTGTTAGAGCAGTATGACAATAGGACCAATTGTACCTTGGGAGATGCTGAGTGCTCCAACACTGGAGACATTCAAGAGAAAACTGGACAGCCGTCTGTGAGATATAATTTGATTTAGATTACTGCACTGAGCTTAGGGTTGGATGTGACGGCCTTGTAGACCCCTTCTAACTCAATTATTCTATGATTCTACTGGAATATATTTAGTGGAGGGATGGTGAGTCCTAAAGGGAAAGGTCACTTCCTATTCAACCAAACTTGGAGCCATCTCAATGTATTTACAATGAAATAGAGTGACATACATTGTTATTTGAAAGTAGAATAGACTCATTGAATCAGTGGAACTGATACAAGTGCTGACTTACCAAGTTCCTTTGATTCACCAGTTCTACTCTACTTGGAACTAATAACTGGATTCAGCCCTGGATTACTAGCCAATATTAATGTTATTACTGAGATATCAGGTAACACAAAGTAAAATGAAAATGACTTTCTGCTCCTAATAAAATGACATTTGAATAGTACCCAATTGGGATCGCTATATTGACAATCCAGCCTACTAATAAGGGAATTTTTGTTTCAGAATAATAACAAATTAATGCCATTATATATACACTGTTTAATGCCTTAACAGCAAAGAAATGACAAATGGCACATATTCTCAGAGAACAGCTGTTAAATCCAGGTGAAATTATATAGAGGAAAATTATTTTTTCATGCTGATCCAAACATAAATAGGAACTGTTGCATAATGTCACCTCTTTTACCCTTGAGATTGTTGTGATTGTCTTATCATTACTGAAGCAACAGCTAGCCAGTCACTCAGTGTCAATCAAAGACTGCAAGGCATTTCACAAATTAGTCATTGATATATGATAATATATGAATCAAGAACAGGAAATAAGCAATTTGTCATTCTAACAGCCATGTTTCTGATTAGCCTTTTTAAAGCTATTATTTGCTTGATATGCCACAGATTTTTTTTAAAAAAATATTATTCAGTGCATTTTATTTGAATATCACAAATGCTCAGAGCATCTATTGTTAATCTTTGTTTTTAATTGAATCAAATAGCAGCACTTGTACTATGATTTAAGCAGAAGAATGAAAGGGGGTACCTCACTTTATGTGGGGCTTTTAGCCTGTGAATGGTGTGGGAATTAGGGAGTGCTAGCAGATGAACTTGTCAAGCCCTGAAGTAGTACCTCTCATCCTCTTTGGTTTCCCAACTAACAATTTTCACTCAAAGACATGCAGCCTCTGATCCCGGAGGTAGGATATTGCCAGTGGATAAAACAACAGTGATGTAACAAGATGTATGAAGAGAGGCACATAGGCCTCCAGTAGTGGCAGAAAACCAGAGACTTTCCACATTTGCAGAAAAAAATTAAGACATTAGAATGATGATTCCCCTCTCCTCCAAATGCCTCTAAAATGTGGATTGTGCATGCATGTATGCATCATTCATGTCATCAGGCTTAATAGCAGGGATAGGTAGGTTGCCCAATCACAGGCATGCTTGTTCATATGCTTCCAATACCAGTGTAGCCATATTTCTTCACATTATTTTCCTCTAACTCCCCTGCTGCTGCCAGAGTCTGCTCTCTTCACTCTGGTTGGTCAGAAGTGTGCAGAGGCCCATTTCTCATTGGGATGTGGTATCTGATACAATGACCCAGTTGTGATGCTGCTGCTGCTGCCACCACAGCAGCAGCATAATACCTCTGTCGAAGCAGAATGCAGGGAAGGCATGTATATCCAAGGATGTCCACCATGAAGATGCTGGGACTTGCTTGCTGCTAAATTACCTCTTTCTGCTGGTTGAAACAAAGCAGAGTTGGGGTCTGGTCACAAGCTCACTGGAAAACAAATTCACTGTCCAAGGAGGTTTGGGGAGGGGTTATATTTGCCCTAGAAATAACCCAACACTTTTCTGAGTAATACCCCCATAGACTTATGTGTTGCTAATACAATTAGGTAGGAGAATGGGAGGCAAAACAAGATTACCTTTGGTATGGCTTCAGCTCTTGTTGCTTGTGACCACAAACTCTTGGCTCCAGTTTTGCCTATTTCTTTGTTTGTCTGTGGCCATGATGCATCTTACATTCAAATGTCCACTGTTGCTTTGCTAAGTGTCTACCTTTGTTGAGCAGCACCAGGCACTAGCCTACAATAGCCTACAACAGACAGATGGAAGGGAGATGAACCATATCTCCTTCACTTCTACCTAGAGAAGGTACCATGGGCAAGACAACTTGTAAGTCATTGATTTGTGCATTTTGAGAGTTCCTGGGTTGCTGAATTTATTCCTTCACCTGTTCCATGAACCAATAGGATTCTTGCTGGTGATACAAATATTGCTGCTTTGCTACCAAAAGGATCCCAAGGAGATTCTTTTGGTAGCAAGGATCTATCAAAATACCCTTTTTCTGAGCACACACAACCATTTCATATTTGCATGTGTATGCATGTGCATGTACATACCCTGTCCCTACTTGCTTTCTACACAAAAGATGTGAGGCTATACTTTACTGAATACAATGGGTATTTCAGCCAAATGGTGTCTGCCTTTAAAAGTCCAGAATCCATAGAAATCCATGAAGGCAGAGATAGAAAATTATATTGGATGCATTTTTTTATAAGTTTACATTCCTGGTCAAGGTTTTAAGCAGACTGAAGCACAGTAAAAAATGAATGTGTGAGGAAAAGGACAAGGAGGACAATCCTCCTGTTGGCTTTCCATCCCCTCCTCCTCAGGAGATTGAGGGATTTTAAACATGTAGTTTCCCCATAGATGTGGATGACACGCCTGAAAGTCTGAGAATAGAGCAAAGAGCAAAGGCAGAGGAGTTTTGATCAGACAAGGGAATAAAGGCAGAAGATACAGAATTTTGGCATGAAATAGAGACAGTGAAACCAACAAGAAGATAGAAGAAGGAGAGAGCATAAGAATAGTTGGTCAGGAATAATGAGATTGTGTTTAAAGAAGAAGAGGGAGGGGACCTAGAGAGGAAAGAGGGGGAAGTGGAACCTGAACTCCCTGAAGGATGGGATTGGGTGAATGCCTTGACAGGGGGATGGGTTCATATGAAAGTAACTGAAGAGGAGGCCAAGCGTCAGCATCATCACCAACCCCCCAGGAAACTGAAGAGAGTGAGAAAGAAGGGAGAGATGTTGGAGGGAGACTGAACAAGCTGCCTGTGAGGCCCAATCCCGTTTTCAAGATGGAACATGGAGTTGAGTGGAATTGGGAGTCAGTCCCAGGTTGGAGAGATGGGAGAGAAAGTGGAAGAGGAGGAGAGTGAAGGTAAATGGGTTCATCATATCTGTGGCAATTCCCTGTACACTACTGCTTATCAACCTCCCCCACTCAGTCCCAAGAAGAGATACCCAGAACCAAGGAGAGTTGGACAGACACTACCTACAGATCCTGTTCTAGTCCTGTTGGCTGTTCCAGATGAGTTTGTGCCCTTTGAAGTTGTTGGAGAGCAATCTCCTAGTCAGTTATTAAACATTGTCAAGCATGAAACAGACTATCTGATGATTCGCATATGTGGGGGGAAACTGAGTAAATAATATGAATGGTACTACTGAAAATAGTAAGCATTGTGTAGGAAAAAAGATCCCCGAGCATTCCTGTGCCAAGCAGACTTTTTATTTGTTTCTAAATGTGCTTAAAGAAACTTTCTGAAACAAGGTTTCTAGCAAGGGTCATGTTTTTAAAAGGGTACTAGTAGTTAAGCTACATTTTATTAAAACTGTAGTTACACACCACAAACCTTTTGATCCTTCATTTTTACTTTAAAAATGCAGCCCTTTTGTGTATATTGCAACAGTCCAGTAGTCTTCCTCAAATGATGCTTAAACTGGCAATTTCATTACAAATTCTAGCTTCTGAGACATCATGTTTCAGTTTCCCAAAAGCACACAGTATTGCCATTTGGGTGGCAGCTGGGATTCACTAACCATTGAAGCTCTGCTAAGCAATCTTCAGTGGTGTTTTAAAGTCAACATCATCCATAAACAAGAGAAGATGTTAATAACACGCTTATTTCATTTTAAATTAAAAGAACCTGAACTAAAATCTAGACGCTTCCCCATCGATTTGTGCTTAGCAGTTACACAGACCTGCAGGATACTGCTGAAAAACACAAGCCAAAGAGACAGTTGAAAAAGTTAGGCAAAGGTACTTCATCTTGCCAATGGTACAAGGGTATTTCATCTCTAAGTGATCACTGGGGGAATGAGATCACAAAGAAGAATAAATAGAACTGATCCACATTGAGAAGAGAGACATTTTACAAATATTCTCACCCTATAAAACCTTCTTCTTCTTCTTCTTCTTCTTCTTCTTCTTCTGCTTCTGCTTCTGCTTCTGCTTCTGCTTCTTCTCTTTTAACATACTTGGGTAAAGAGGTTTGTACCTTTTTTCCCTTGCGGAAAGCTGCAAGGGGACAGGTGTAGCCCCAATGCTCTGATATACATTCATGTGTCCATTCGCCATACAAGTTGAGAACTTTTCTGTATTTGTTTCAAGCTTTACACCCTTCCTTCCACTTATGGGTATGTATTTGTTTCAAAATGAATACAACAATGAACCTGATAGAGCCCAACCAGTTCAACTGTTATGGTCTTCGAAGAAGAACTTGATGAATGGGTATGAATGGGTTTCAATTTTTTATTAAATAGTAACTCGTTCAAGGAGCCTTGTATTTTCCAGCAGCAAGCACTGATTCTCTTGGCATATAAAGCAAAAAGCAAAGCGTGCTTCTTATATACCGTCCCATAGAGCTTAAGCACCCTCTGAGCAGTTTACAAGTTAATTATGCAGGCTACACATTGCCCCCCCCCCCATGAGCTGGGTACTCATTTTACTGACCTTGGAAGGATGGAAGGCTGAGTCAACCCTGAACTATCTACCTGGGATTGAACTCCGGGCTGTGAACACAGTTTTGGCTGCAGTACAGCAGTTTAACCACTGCACCACAAGGCATTTGCCCTTTGACAGCCACAGTTTTATTTTCATGAAGGGGCATCAGAATAAACATATGTTCAAATTATCTTGGGAAAATAAAACAATGCCCCCCTTAGAAGACAGGTGTCAAAATCAGCACTAAAGCCACAAAAATTGTTAAAAACAAATGCATGGAAAGTAAACTTGATATATGACATATCCCATTACCTTTAAAAAGAATTTACTAGAATGTGAGTCTGAGGATTTGATGTAATGTATGCTACCAATGCCAACATTCAGCTAAAAGTGCCAAATGGGAAAGAACTTGCTTTGTGATTCAAGCTTATATGTCAAGAAAGAAAATATGTTTCATACTCATGCTGATGGAAGTTTGCATGTGCAAACTTCTAGCTACCAAGATATTTCAATTGTGAGAAGTATTGGAAAAGATGGAGTGTTGTTCATTTTCTCTTGCAACTTAACTATCTTGCGCATTCAGCATGCTTACCGATATAAGTAAAGCAATATTTCCCACTATCTGATAAATACGAATGCGTAATACACAAATATATCAGTACTCTTGTAATGTGGAATGCGCTCCCAACCTATTGATGAACTGGTTGCCATGACTCCTGACTATAAAAACATCTGATTATAGCAATGTAATATCTATATACATGAACATATAAACAAGATAAGGCAATAATCTCCATGTTTGCTTGTGGATGACACCTGCCTTTGTGGAGTAAGCTCATTTTATTCCCTTTTCTATTACACAACAGTTAACTTCTGCTGCCAGTGAAATCAGAAACAAGGTAACAGTGCAACTCTATTCTCATGCTACACCTTCTGGATGAAAAGCAGAATAACTAAATTCCATCGCAGTGACAGAACACAATGGCATACCTTTCTAATAGGTCACTACCAATATTCTTGCACCATCATTGTCTAATATTGATATCACTGGCAAGATGGCTTCTCTGGGCTACAGAATAGTCATTTCGCTCTAGCAAATCCTGTGTTCCTTAAGCTTTATTCAAATTTTATATCAGCTGTGTGGAAGTTGGCCCTTTGACTCAAGCATCAGAGACAATCTGAAATGAACACAGAAATATTTATTGAAAAGTTTTAAATCTAATTGAATCCATCAGATAGAGGAGGATGGGGTCTCCTGGTTGCAGCTTTTATGCTATTTGGGGTAGATTTGTTGAATTTGTATTAGTGAAAGGAAAGGGGAAAGCCTCTAAACAACAATCAATACAATTTTGGAAAGGAAGTTCGTATTAAAAGTATTGCTCCAAGGGGTCCCGTGGGTATGGGGTGCACGGTAGTTTAGATTGTATAGAAAGTATTTTGTATTTTTGTATTTGTTTTTGTTCCAAAAAAAAAATTAAAATAAAATAAAGTTTTAAATCTAATTGAATCCATCAGATAGAGGAGGATGGGGTCTCCTGATTGCAGCTTACTCGTGCAAACAAAGTTGAATCATCCTACCACTTCCAACGTTATTGCTGCTGAAGGGAAGGCATAGATGTTGCAAAACTTGGTTTCAAATCACTCTCAGGCACGATCTTTCTTTGCAAAATGATGCTTATTGGGGATTTACTTGAACCTTTGGGAAGGAAATGAAATGACTTGAATTAGGGCACCTACTTGGCTATGTCTTTTGGGTTAAGTTCAACACCTACACCTTTCACTGTTTGCTGACTTGCTGCTCTGTGTCATGATCAATGGAACAGCAAATAACGTCAACTATTTTCATATTCTCCTCCTTAATACCAGCATTTATGAATCATCTCCTTATGTTTGTAACACTGACAGCATCTCAGCTTCAGAAATGAGAGCAGCATCAAAGATCAAGTTCAGCTGGTGACACACTTCATCATTAGAGATAGGGACGAATCGGAAAAACTGATTTGTCGCAATTCGTCATTTATCAAAGTTGACGAATGGACAAAGCACCAAATTTTAGTGACAGAAAAAAATAGGTTCTTTTGAAATGTGGTGTTGAAGGATAACTTTAGTGATTGTGTAACTGTGACAAAGACAAATCTTTCTCACAACAGCTTTTGATCTATGTAGTATATTGCAGTAAAGAAAGCAGCATACACAAGTCTGTAAATTCAACCAACTGTAAGTAAAGAAACATTTTTTTATTCTTTCTCCTACAAATGTCTCAGAGTGACTTATTGAGACTGAAGTGCCAGTTAATAAAAAAAGAGGTGAGCTCTGGAGAACTTGTAGCTATTCTCTGTGGATCTCTGTACTTCTACTGTGTAACAAAAGATAATTTTACCAGAAATTCAAAAGTCTGCAGCAAAATGTTTTTCAGTTATTGAACATGGAAAATGAAGTTGTCCCTAAAGTCACAGGATATGATGAAGGACTTGATCTTAGTGATGTGGCAAGTTTATATAGGAATCACTTGATACTGCTCTAGTTTTCTAACATGAAGATAATTCATTGAGAAAGACTCCTTGCATCTTGTTTCTTTAGCCAGAGCCTTGAGGTTGTACTTAGCATCCCACAGGTTTATTACTCAAGATGTCCTAGAGCCTTGATGCTGTCAGTAAAGTTAATTTGTTATTATGTGCTGTCAAGCTGAAAATCTTATAGCAACCCTAACAGAGCTTTCAAGGTAAGTGAGATATTTAAGGACTGATTTTATCAGTTCCATACCCTCAGTGAGTTTCCATGGCTGAAGAGAAATTCAAAACCAGGCTTCCTAGTCCGTAATTCTATCTGCTAAACTATGCTGAGTAAAGTTAATTAGCAAATTAGATATAATTGGGTTTTTTTCCAAAGGTTTCACACTGGGGGTGTACAGCCAATACAGCCAATACAGTTGTAATAAACTGCTAATACCCAACACAAGCCCCCTCCGTTGTAGCCAACCCTTTTCTCTCTCTCAAAACCCAGCTGGCGACTACTACAACAGCCATATATGAGCCTCCCTTCCACACAGCATCCTAAACTGAGGTATGCCAGGCACCACACACCCTGAAAACTGCAGTTCTCCATGCTGCCTGGAAACTACACACCTCAGGTAGGCTTGCTAGAATTCCAGGCAATAGCCTCTCTTCCTCAAGCGTTGAGCATCCTGAGATTGGTTTTCCTGCCGGGGGATGTAGGGAAGCACAACAATTCCCTGTGACTTGGCAGCCCCAGTTTCTGGATCCTGCATTTCAATGTTTCTAATACTATGGCTATGAGAGCCTACAGAGAGATCTCCCTTTTGTTGTCACTATATTTGTCCCTTCCATTCCAGATCACATCTGAGGATAGCAAGAAAGGGATGTGCTGGTCCTCTTCGTTCCACACATTATCTTTTGGTTCAAATTCCAGAACAGAGATTAGGGGTGGAAGGAGGGGAAGGAGGTGTGTCTTTTTAGGTATTTTGAACTGAGTTCATTCCAAATCAAGCAGAGGAGAATTGACTCATCAGTGTTAATAAAGACATTTTGGTTAGCTGTTCTACCTGTCTTTTTCTGCCATGAACAATACAACAAATAATATATCGTTGAAATTCCCTATGAGAACTTTTTTCTTTGAAAGACACCAAACCAATCCCCTTTTATACATGAAATAATGTGACAGTATCTCCTTTCTAGCAAAACGTATGTACAGCATTACAACCTCTGGTCTTGAATAGCAGCGATTTCTTATCCAGATAAGCAACAGCCAGTCAATAGTCTCTCCTTACAGTCATAATCAAGAGAGCCAGTACAATGCTTTCTGGCCATATAGTTGTATAAATTTAAAATAAATGTTGGGGCTGAGTGAATATGGAAGTTAAATTAAATGTTCTTCAGTGTTATCCCAGTTTTACAGCCTGTGTCCTGAGCACACTCCTGTACTGCAGTGAGTCCTGGACCCTTTGTGCACGGCAGGAGAGGAAGCTGAACACGTTCCATATGCGTTGTCTCCGACAGATTTTTGGTATCACCTGGCAGGACAAAGTTCCAAATAGAGTAGTCCTAGATCGAGCTGGAATTTTTAGCATGTATACATTACTGAAACAGCGACTTCTACATTGGCTTGGGCATGTTGTGAGAATGGCTGATGGTCGGATTTCAAAAGATCTCCTGTATGGAGAATTAGTGCAGGGAAATCGCCCCAGAGGGAGACCACAGCTGCGATACAAGGATATCTGCAAGCGGGATCTGAAGGCCTTGGAAATGGACCTCAACAGATGGGAAACCCTGACATCTGAGCGTTCAGCCTGGAGGCAGGCGGTGCATCACGGCCTCTCCCAATTTGAAGAGACCCTTGTCCAGCAGGCCGAGGCAAAGAGGCAGTCACGAAAGCAGCAAAATCAGGGAGCTAGACAGGGTACAGATTGTATTTGTTTTCAGTGTGGAAGGGATTGTCACTCTCGAATTGGCCTTCTCAGCCACACTAGACGCTGTTCCAAGTCCTCCATACAGAGCACAATACCATAGTCTCTCGAGACAGAAGGATGCCTAATCTAAACCAAAGGAATGATAATGGTGGTGATTATGATGACCCTTTAAATTGTTTCCAATTCATGGCAACCCTTGTAGGATTTTCTAAGTATAAAGTACTAATAATGATTTACCACCTCATCCATCTAGTGGCACTCTGGAATGTGCAGCTTGCCCAAAGCAGCACAGATGGGAGAGCACATAACCTCACTAGCCACACGTTACACCCACTCTGGGTGATCTCTTCACTTTAATAGATTTTAAAAATGATCATTGAGAGAAGCTGCTGAAATTTAAGCACATGGCCAACTACCCCTCCCTGCTGAGCTTCCACCAAGAGGAAAGTTCTCACAGTGTAGCAACATGAGACTGTTCGACTTTCACAAGCATTACCATAAGCAGAGAGTGGGATTTCTTCAGGAGATCACTGCTTGCCCAAAGGCAATGCTTCTACAAATGGCATAGTCTTACATTATCCACTGGCAGGACCACTCAATGTAAATTCAGTAGGGTATTGACTTTTGGCTTCATTTTCGTTAAAAGTTAATCATGCTGGTTAGTTCCCTTTGGAAACAATGGACTTCTTTTCAATGGGACTGAATAATTTAGCTGGGTCAAGTACACTGTGTAGATATTGTGTCAAGTGCATACTCTTTTTGTCTCTTGTTAGGATATCAGAAGATGCCTAATGATCATACTAAACAAAAGTAATTCATGATTCAAAGAATTAAGAGGTTGTAGAGTGGGGGTGGAGAATGTGTGGCCTTCCAGATGCTTTTGCACTGTAGTCCTATCAACCAGCATAGATGGGTTTCTTCTAGTAAATCGTCTATGGAGTGATTGAGAATATAGCATTTTTCCCTTCTGATCTTTGTGTGATAAACCCTTCTCTCTAAACCAATAGCCACTTGAGGTCAGTGTTGAATATATATATGAATTGCAAGTTTAAACCCTGATTATCCAGTTGACTTTCCCCAAGATGTAATGAACATAAAATAGTCAAATATACCATGAAGCAATAAGGGATATTTGCACTGTTCATAGATTGATTTACATCTGCATTGGTAATTAAAATCTTAAAATAAGAATCAAATGGTTTCTAAATGTTTACATATACAGTAGGTAAACTCATGTCTGGAAAACATGTGAAACTGTTCAAAGAAGGATAACTTAATTCATATGTACTATTTTAGTAATAAATGTGGGGTTTCAGAAAGCAGGAGTTGTGTTTGTATGAGTAACTAGATCTGCTTTAGGGGTGTTTGTAGGGTCACTGTAATTTGTGTGATCAAATCTCAGACAGGGTCTATATAGAGACTCAAATACTGTGCACATTGTGGCAACAGTGTACATTTGCATAGGAAAACTGCCTTTTATAGACATTTTGTGTCTTTATGATCATCTCTTGACCTTAGGATCAGTAGTAGTCACTCATTAGGCATTGGTATGAAGGTGCCACATGTCTGATCTGGCCTATAGAATCAAGGGACTTTAAGAAGTCAGAAGATTTTTGAAACTTTTTACACCAGTGCAGGATTTTCTATAATTAGCTCTCCAATAGGTTAACCTTTGGAACCCATGGAAACAACATTTCTATGCTTGAAGCATAAACCTGCTGTACTATAACTGCATATCAGCAGAGTAGAATATAAGAAGGGCTCTACTGGGGCAAACCTAAAAGGTGATCTAGGCCAGCATTCTGTTTACATATTGGTCGACCAGTAGCCTTCTGGAAATGAACTAGAGCCATATAGAATTAGGAATAACCCAAAACATTACCTCTAGTAAAACTACTAGAAGCTTCTTCCTGAAACTCAGTATGATGAAAACATACAGGCTAGTATCATTAGGATTTCTCTGAATCCAAGAATAGACAGAAAGAGTATTTTTGTACCTTCTGTCTCAGAGACAGAAGCCTGTAGACTGATGTTCTCTTAACAGTATTTTGAACCTTTCACCTGTGAAGCAGGTATTAATAAATTAAACCACAATCCAGGAAAGCACTTTAGGTCATTAGGATTACCTATGTGTCTCTGATTAATTATGTTCTTAAGTGCTTTGTTGGATCAAGATTATTTAATCCTACCAGCAGCCATGTGAATTGGGTATTAATATTTCCCAAATTACAGGTGAGAAGACTACAATATGGCGAAATTGTGTCAAATACAGCAGAAGGCCACATGCCAGCTTTATAAGAAAATGAAACTTACACATCATGTCTACACCAGTGGCTCTATCCTTTAGCCATAAGCATTTACATTGTGTCATAGAAGAGACCTTTGGTCCACATCCTGAAGTCACCTGAAGAACTACCTGGAAGAGAGATGTAATGTGGCATGTAACTGTAATGAGATGTTTCTCTAAAAAGTGAACTGTTGATGTCTGGCAGAAATATCCACTCTTCACAAGTTATATTTGAAGTATTGAAGGTGTTTCAGGCATAACCCAAAGTGTGAATGTGGTAAATGTCTTTGCAAACATGTTTTCTACACTGAACAAGGAGGCAGGATTTCCTGATTTGGTGGAAGATTCACATTTGCTCTGCAAAATATGTAAAATGATCCCTAAAGTTCTGAGATAAAAGTGTATGGAAATGAAAAGGAATTTTGATTGCCCTACTGTGTCTTATATAACACCCTCCCTGTATACAAAAATCACAGTGACTATAGCCCGATCCAAGCATTATCCAACCTGTTTTATTCAGAATGTTAGTAGGTGAGTATCTAACTTGACCCTGTTGTCACTTTCTTCGTGTGGAAATTAATGAGTCTGCAGAGGAGACATCACTGTTGGTATGAAGCACCTCCACATCAACAAGAATCTTGGAAAACTGGGGTTTTTTGTCATATGGAAAATCTCCATATGAATAAGAAACTTTTCTCTGCAAATACACTGTTTTCCACAAGAAAGAAGTGAGAGGGCAGGGCTGGTAGCTCTCATGTTTGTGTGTTGGATCAAGCCTCAATATGGCTTCAGATTTATGAGAAATCATGATCACATTTAGAGCCTTACTTGGGTTCAGGTCACTTCCCTTGCAGATCTTGCCGGTCAATGCATCATGGTCAAGGAACTGAGAGGTGGACATTAGGGACAGGCCCAACAGAAACAGATGTCTCTAGTTTAAGCCTTCACAATGCAACTGTTTAGACTGTTCACATGACGGCTAAAAGGGTGTGGCATTAGGAGGTGAAGATTTGCACAAAATCCCCAATCGCAGGTGTCATTCACATGCTCAGCACTTGACCTTCCTGTGTTGAGCTGAGAGCTTTTAGTCATGGATCATGACTCATAAACCTGCTTTATCATGGTTTGTAAGCAGAATTCTTAGAGACAAAGATGGTGGACTTAACGTTCTCAGCTCCACCACCTTTTTAGTCCTTGTGTAAACAGACTGAAAGCCTGTGTGTCCAATTCCTCCCTTTTCCCCCATTGCCATTGCACAGCAGGTTGTGAGGGCAAGAATATTCATCCTGCCCATGAAGCTGTGAAAGAGAGTGTACTGTATACTAGGCAAACTATTTCCTATTCACTGGTCAGCAGAGCTAGGGATTTTCCCTCACGGCTCTGAAATCTTGTTTCCTGACTGCAAAACAAAGGAATGCCCCCCTTTTTTCCCCTTCAGGATGAAATATAAGGAAAGCTATACAAAATAAGTAACACAGAAAAAGTACATTCTACTCCACCCTCTCCAACTATCCAGACTCTCATCTTTTCCTAACCTGCATATCATACCTTATGAGTTAGGAACGTGACATTTTGAGAGCACATCAGTTGCCCTTCACTGCCTTTCACATTCACTTAAGAAGTCAATTCTAACCTGCTTGACATCCAATTAAGATAATGCTAATGAGGCTGTAAAATTGGGGTCTCTAGAGAGCAGCTACTGACATCTACTGCTCTCTTTATCTTGGAAATATATAGCTGTCTATGAAAATGGACAAACTGAAGTAACAAAGTCATGCAAGCCTGTGTTGGACTGTGGCTGCCTGCACTTTGTATTCAGGCAGACAGATAACATGTGTGATGTGACTGATGCAGTTTCAGGACAGCTTAACATGGACAGATTCAAGGCACATTCAAATAATTGACTATGAACCAATGTATGTTACTGTCTTCCTGAAGGATTTCATATGCTTGCAATTTTCTAATTAGGAAAATGAAAGTTATCTAAAAGGCAACATATTGTTCTATGCTAATGGACCATTATAGCATAACTTATTTACTTATGGACTTATCTGCTCAGGCTTAAATTCAATTTCAGCAGTTTGGTACACAAAAGCCCCATAGGCTTTTGCAATTTGAGTACCATAAAACCACATCCAAATGCAACTCACTCTTCCTGTTGTTTTCCCCAAGCTCTGCTAACAAAGCTCATGCTGCAGTTGTCAGTAATATATTTCTATAATATAATTTCAGCTCTTGAGGCATCAGCACTGTGGTCATCTGTTCAGAAACCATATTCAAAGAGTGTTGTACCCTGGCATATTCTTACATGGAAAGATAAAAAAAACAATCAGGAGAACTGGTTCCTTGCTATATTTGCCTCTTTTTCCACCTTCTTTCTGTTAGTGTATGAACTTGCTTGTTCTTTGACCCTTTCTTTGCTGTGCTGCCTTTCCTGTCTCTGATTCCTTCCCCCCCCCCAAGAAGTTTGTAAAATTCCATATATCCTGATTTTGTTGAGTAAATTAGTACTGCTCTGTTAATGCTGTTCTTTTACTAAGAAAAGCAATAACTCTGTGTCATCAAGGTGATGGTAACTTGCCAGCTATGAGACTGGGAGTACCCCAAGGGGCACTCTTCAGAGTGTACCGTCCACCTCCTCAGCTGAAGACACTGAGGGACAGATGCCCACCCTGGAGGAGAAACTAAAGGGACTGTGTTTGGAAGAGCAGGGGCAGAAAGAACAAGAGAAGAAAGAGCCAGAGGGCGTCATTTCGGTGGGAAAGGGAGAGGAGATAAAAGGAAAGGAGAAAAGGGGAAGGGGGCAGTTGGAGAGAGAAGAGAGTGAAGCTTATTGGGTGGAGAAGGAAGAAGATGAAAGGAAAAAGGACTGGGTTGAAATAGTACAAGAGGACCCCTGGGCAAGGGAATGGACGGAATTTAAAGTCCCTAGGAAGTATGCTGAGAAGGAATGGAGGGAAAGACGTATAGAAAGCCACCTTACTGGGGTGAGAAGAAAGAGAGGGAACAGAGGAGAAAGTTCAGAGAGTGGCAGCAGCGGAAGGCACAAAGACAAGAGAACAAGCCATGTCCAGACCATCGTGGGGAAACCCGTGGGATGAGTCCCTTCAGACCAAGGCTGAGACCAAACCTGGGCAAAAAAGTGTGGGAACCACAAGTGGGCTGGGTTTTCCAACCTCCCCAATAAGGTCAGCTACAGATGTACCTGACGAATCGGGCATTCTACAGAGGTGATGTTACAGAGACTTCAGTTCTACTCCTATGCAATTAGAGCGGGGGGGTTATTATGGTTAAATGAAAAAGGGAAAGGCACACCATCCCTGAAGCAAGATACGGAGTCTGTTGTTAATATAGAATTAAGCAAGTTGTCGCAAAATAAAGGATTTTTGTTAGAAACTCGTGGCGTCCTGACTCATCCATCCAGCATGATTCAGATGAAAAGGAAAAAGGAATTTAACCAGATCACACCAGGGTTTGCTAGGCATAAAGTATTGAGAAGTGCTTTAGCACGTTCTTCTTCTGGGGGTGCTCTGGGACTGTGCAGCTTGCCCAAGATCACATAGCCTGGCTCTTCTCCAATTTGACTGGTGCTCCACTATCTGGGCCATTTACACCATGACTTTTCTTTGTAAATATTTAGTAAGAAAGTACATATGTTTGTAAATGTGAGAAGCCAGTACAAAGGTCTTCCCACCCTGTGTTCATGGGCATCACAGGAAGTCAGATCCGTTATGGATAGATCTGACTTTCTTGCTGTTTCTAACATCCTGAATGGAATCCATGTTTCATGTGAGCATTTCTTGATTAAAACAAATGATGAAGTCTGGCAACTTTTCTTTTTAACTTTATCATGCTGGATGCATGAAGATCCCTTCCATTAAACAATTCTGTTTGGCATTATTATTCTGAATTAACAGACATTTGTCCAAAATAAATGTCAATTATGCCAATATTCTGGTTCTCTTCATGTTTGTCTTTCCCTTCTCTTCATCAGCATATGCAATCTTTAATTTAGCACATTTTGCTATTTCATTAACGGTCCATCTACACCCACCTTCTATATAATAAATGAAGATGTTAGAGAAGATTGACCTATCACTAACTCCAGTGCCATTTCCTCATTTCATTTAATCATTACCCTTTGTTTTCAGCAATTAATCTGAATTTCAAACCATGTAACATATTCATTATTTTCAAGTTGGCAGCAATTTCAATTAACTTGAAGAAGATTTAGGTTGCAGTCTTGTGACCGCAGGGATGGTGCATGTCCTAAGGACCACTGGAAAGAGCAGATCTTCACCTCTGAGGTCTTCAGCAAAGTTATGGCTGATGTCAAACACACACACCCGACCCCACCCAAGCACCATGTTGTGTATCAGAACCTACTAAAGGATGGGAAAACGTAATAAAGAAGAAGCTGGGAATGATAGAGTGTTATTGATCTAAAGATGCTTTCCTTCTGCTCAATCAACTCAAAATGAAGTCTACCCTGCATTGACCAATCACCAAAACACCCACAACAATTTGCAACATACAGAGCTGAGAATAATCTTGTTCTGGGATAAACAAATGCCCTTTATCTCTTAAAGAAGCTCTGCTTGTAATTGAAAAGATGCTGTCTGGTAGATTTTTAGTTCTTTGACTGTTGCAACCCTATCACACAACTTTTAGTATGAGTTGATTTGCCTTCCATTTCCAAGGATGGTCAACATTTAGGCTAGCCCACCAAATTGGAGAGGTTTAGTACGTTGTCCTACAAGGTACATTTTTATGGCAGCAGTTAGAAACTAGTAGTTAGAAAGTGGCAGTGCACAGTCACCAAGGCTTAGGTCTGTCAGTTTAGCCAGTTGCTTTGAGAGACTTCTCACTGAAGATCCTTGCAGTGAAAAGGATGTAGCCTTTTATTTACCCTATTTCCATATGTCTTCACTGTGGTGTTTGTATGTATCTGAAGCAGGAAACTGGAACTTAAAGACATATTCCAAATTAAACAAAACAGAATCAATCAGAATCAAAGGTATTATGGCAAAATCAATAAAACATGGGAAGACAAAGGTATTGCAAGGCATGTATAGATATGAACTAAATGAGATGACAAAGCATTCAGTTTTTTAATTGGTATCTTGAGCTTGAGTTCTTCATTTGATTTGATCCTTGCAAAATCTGGCAGTGACTGCAGAGAGATTTTGCTCCATTGCCCAAATGTGCTAGAGGAATAAAGATGGGGAAAAATTGTCAGTATAACATTCAGAAAGAATTGAATCAAACTGAAAGTGATAGGTAGAAGAATTTAAAGCATAATTCAATCCAACAGTTATAGCTGACGAGCCTAGTAGGGATCAGAGAGCACATGAAGAAAATAAATTTTAAGAACTACTCTTTACTGCAAAGAAACCATTATGAAGTTCATGGGAACAGAACTGTATACAGTCCTCAGTGTCAGTAGTTGGATGACAAAAGTTTCTGACTATATATATTAATATATCTTTTGTCCGTACCATTTTAAAAGACTGATTCAATATCTCTTCAGCTCCAGATGTCTGTGAAAAAGTGATCCAAAACACAGTTGAGGGGCATGATATTGTCAATTGGTGTCATGTGTTGTATAAAAGATGTCCTTGCATGGACAATGACCAACTTATAATGAAATTTTAAACAGGTGTCAAGAGGAGAACCAAAAACTGGATCAAGGAAAATGCAGATTTGACATGTTGGAAATAAATTAAATGGTCAATTAATTAATGCATCTGGAACTCCAATTGCAGAAGTCGCTGTAATGACCTGAGAGGATGCTGGTCATGCGTTAGCTCATGTACAACGCACTTTGTCTCTGAAGCAGCTTCTGCAACTGAAATTCCATATCCATGCAAATATTGAATAGGATACTTGACCAATAAAAAAAATGTTGACATCTAAGATAGAAAAAAAATATGGTTGATCTGCCAAGATTTGAAAGGCTGATAACGTTTTCGGAGAATACCTGCAGAGAACTGAAACTTGGAGCATTTGGAGATCCCTTGCTATCAAGCATTTATAGGAGAGTTTATGTCCAGTAATATCTCTGTTTTCTTGTTTGTTTGTTTGTTTGTTTTGTGGTGGTGGTGGTGGAGGATAGGATAATATTCCATCATGTGAACATCCAACTGCAGTATGAAATCGTACAGCCCAGACAGAGATTAACAACTTCAGTCAAAACTGAGAGCCAATGTGTTGTCATAAATAGGGAGGTGGGACACTCGAGTTATAGTACTAGACCCCACAATACTATCAAACTCACAGGATGACTTTGGCCTACTCACTCTCTTTCTCTGCCCAACCTACTTCACAGGGCTGTTGGGAGCACAACATGGACAGGCCTATGTCAGTTTGAGCTCATTGAAAGCTGTGGTATAATGTAACTAATAATCAATCAATCAGCTCTAAGAACTGCACCTGAGAATGCAACCTCAGTGCATTCAATGGTTCTAAATAGGCCTGCATCAGATTGCATAGAAGAGCATGAAAGCCTGTGGTTCAGCAGGGGAAATGCATAATCTTTTGTGAAACTGCAGAGATGAAACCATGCTTGCTCCCCTTCCACTGGTTTCCTTCCCTTTTCTCCCCCTGAGACACTCTAGATTTTTTTACATCATATTGAAATGATACATGTATTGCAAGAAATGGGCTTGAAGACAACTAATGACTGAAGACGTTTTATATGGCAGCTGAAAGAATGTTCTGTTTTATTGGAAAATAATGATTGCATCTAACCGCTAAATATTATGCCACTGCATTATTTACAAAGCTTTGTGAAGACATATTAAAATACTCATTACTAGGAAAGCTTTAGCCTTTCCTTCTCTATCTCTTATTCCAACATTTAAACATTCTGTGGTGTAAATATATACAGTATTTGCCACATACATTTCATGATTTTCATAATAGCTTTCTCCCTACCCCCAGGATTTGTTTCACATCTTTATCTCTGGCCATATTCAGTTGATTGGCAAGTTTAACAGGATGTCAGCCTTAGCTAAATCCCCCTCTCCATGATGACAATGTCTGTCGAACAGCTGTGCAAATTAATGGGCTGTTTGGTGTACCCAAATCCGTTCTTCACTTGTTTGTCCCATAGGCCGGTTATGAGGCATGAAGATATGTTTGAGAAAAGGGAGGAGATTCAGCAGGGGCTGCTAGCTAGCTACTAACACTGATGGCTCTCCGAAGAGGGGAAACCTGCACACTCTGTTGTACCAGGGAGGAAAAGGCATTTATAGATCTTTCTCATTTCTTTCATTTCTGAAGGCAGAAAGGCTCAGGTTACTCAACCACAGCTGAGTGTACAGTTGCCTCCCTCCCAACTTTCAAATGGCATTTACCCCAATTCAGGAAAGACGTTCAGGAAGAGAGGGTGGGCAAATAAAAATTTAACTGGAAAGTAATTGTATAACATTTATAGCTATTGTTACTGGGAAACGAAATGTTCAAAGCACTCATAGCCATAGCTCAAGAATTCTGATAACAGTTCAATAAAAGATAGAGATATTGCATCTGTATATAGAAGTTTGAAATGGAGTGGCAGTGGCTATACTTTCCAGTTACTAATGACAGAACAAAGGATATTAAAAGGTAAGATAAGTAGGTGAGGAAAAATGTTTGCTATGATGGAGGCATTATTTATCACTTGGGGGAAAGCGTAGTATCTAGTTTGACACTTATGGGTCACTGAGAGGGAAGGGGCTCAGCACCCTCACTGGTAAGCACTGAAGGTATAGGAGCAGTGGGGCCTGTTTTAAGACTATGCAGTTGTGTGGCTGCTAACTGGTCTGCAGTGCCATGTGGCCCACACTGAGCATTGTAAATTAGTGAGGAACAGCACGGATTGCTAACTGTTCAGGTTGGTTTGGCAGAGTCGGTGCATAGAAATTGAGTGTGGCTTAACAAACTTCTTTAAACTTCCTCTTATTACATAGTGGATAAAATGGTTTGGTCAGGAACCTACAGAGCAGATTGAAATTACAGTCTGCCTTAGCAAACCACTTCTTATTTGTTGGTTTACCTCAACTGGCACTTTTTTTCCCCAATATATTCGCTCAGAAACTCTGGTATGAATAAGAATAAAAGGTTTTATTTTACTCACTGTTCTTCTTATATAAAAACAAATATATTTTGTGGAAATGTTAAACTGTTACATAACTGGGCTTAACTGCTTAATTTACTTCATTATTAATTAACTGACTGATCACACACACTGACAAAACACTGACTGGAAAAAAAGTCAGGAAAACCTCTAAACAGTATTAAATGAGGGTGCAATATATCCAACACTAACTCCATGTCTTTCATTTGCCATTAAGCAACTGTCAGCTACAGTGTGTCCCATCACCAAACTACCCAGACCCGGTGAATTTGTAGGTGAGATAAGATCTGATGCAGCACTTAAAGGTTTTCTGTTTTCAGTTGTCATTTTAATTTGTGAACTATCTTTTAAAAGTAATTATACAATTCAAAACTGTGCTAAGGAAGAAGAATTAAACTATCTCCCTATAGAACCAATCCTTTTATATATAATTACCAACTTTCTTTATGACACAGTTCTTCTAAAACAAGGGGGGGGGAAATACCTTGCATAACTAATTGAACATACAAATGGGATATTGAGCTTCAAGACATAAACTCAGAGCCCAGGAAATAGTGAATACACAATAAATCTGGAAGGCTTTTATTTCTTCCCTTTCCAAGAAAACATTTCTGAGTCACACAGATTCTTCCAAAATGCAGTTAATGGTTTAAGACCTCGATATTTGGCGGAATGTCTCTGCCAAAAAATAGCTACCTGTCCTACACACTCCTCACAGTCCTTGATGTTAAGAATTATAACACCCCCGCAAAAAAAAAAAAAAAAAAGATGAGCCACGCTTTTTTGGCCATGGCCCCTTTCCTCTGGAAGAAGCTTTCTACAGAAGCTTGCTAGGCACCACCCCTCTCTGCTTTTTAGAGAGCTACTTAAGACCAACTTATGCAAAGCCGTCTTCTACTAGTGTAAATTTGTCTTGAGATGTTCAAATGGGTTTTAATTTCTGTATTTTTATTTGAAAGTAGTTTCAGCTAGTAACCGGGTTTAATTGTAATTTTTGCATATATTATATAGTGTTTGTTATAAAGTGAAAATCAAAGTGTGCTGCTTATATACCGCCCCATAGCGCTTAAAGCACTCTCTGGGTGGTTTACAGGTTGATTATGCATATACATTGCCCCCCCCCCCCCCCCGTGAGCAGGGTATTCATCTTACTGATCTCAGGAGGATAGAAGACTGAGTCAACCTTGAGCCGGCTACCCGGGATAGAACCCCGGGTCATGAGCACAGTTTTGGATGCAGTACAGCAGTTTAACCACTGCGCCACAATGCTAACCATGAGGTTATGTTTTAATTGCATATTGTAAACAGCCAAGAAAATGGCAACACTGATGGGGTGGTACAGATAGATAGATAGATAGATAGATAGATAGATAGATAGATAGATAGATAGATAGATAGATAGATAGATAGATAGATAGATAGATAGATAGATAGATAGATAGATAGATAGATAGATAGATATTGCTTTTTTAGCAGGATTTCTTTTTTACTTCTGGATTCCAGCTGCAATAAATGTATGCAGCTATTCAGCTATGCTAACTAGTATGTTCGAAAGTATGATAATGAATAATAAACCAATTTTTTGCCGCTGTCAACCATTAAGTCAAACCAGTATTAGCCAAAACCACGTGAGTTATTTTACAACAGTTGTCTTAGGGCAAAAGTTTTCTTTACAACTTTTACTTGGTGTACATTTTTGTGGACTTTAATCCACTTCTTCAGGTGCATGGAGTTATTCAGATGCATAGACATCAGTACAAACATGGGACAGAAGAAGTGCCAGAACACTGAACATAGTTTTTCAGTGACTGTCACGTAGAGATAAAAAAAGGCTTTTACCTTATATGGAGTGAGAAATGCCTGAAGTTCAAGCTGGATTTTGAAAAGGAAGAGACACTCAATATTATATTGCAAATATCCGCTGGCTGCAGGAGATAATCAAAGAATTTCAGAGGAAAATCAGTCTATGCTTTATAGACTACAGCAAAGCTTTTGACTATGTAGATCATGAGAAACTATGGTTGTTCTGCAAGAAATGTGCCTCAGCACATTGGGTGTGCCTCAGCACTTGATTGTCCTGATGCTTAACTTGTATTGTGGGCAAGAAGCTACCATTAGGACAAAGCACGGAGAGTCAGAATGGTTTCCTATAGGCAAAGGTGTCAGACGTGTGCATTTTATCCCCTTATCTGTTAATCTGTACACAGAGCATATCATACTGAAAGCTGGACTAGATACAGATGAAGGAAGAGTGAAAATTGGTGGAGGAAACATCAATGATTTAAAATATGCAGATGCCATCTTACTGACTGCAAGCAGCAATGACTGACTTCCTAAAGGAAGTCACAGGAGTTTACAGGAGCTGAGCAGGGCAGCTGAGGACAGAACATTTTGGAAATTGCTCATTCATAGTGTTGCCATAAGTTGGGGGGGGGGTGACTTGATGCCACACAGCAACAACAACAAACATTCAATGAGGGAAGCAAAGTGTGTAATGGAAAAGAAAAATGAACAGCATGGCCATGGTCAATCAGTGTTTGTTAAGGGATCCTGTAGGGTTGTCAGTAGAGATGGGGGTATTCGTATTCGTATATGAATACGAATACCCCTGCACAGCTAGATATAATGAGGGTCCAGCCCCCTGCTGCCACTGACTCCATGCTCCCTTCCAATCACTCTGGAGCTCACGGTTGACTAGCCACTCATCAGCCTGGCAGGGAAGCTGAATACGAATACCCCCATCTCAAGTTGTCAGACAGAAGTTTTAATGGTGACTATTTCAAGTTGCTTGAAGGTCATAAATGGGTGACAGGTACTTCCAAGCACAAACAAGCAGATTAATCCACCTAAAGTGGAGAAAGGCCTTTGATTTCCAGCGAGACACACAGCTTAAATCAGAGAGGCAAGAGAGAAGAGAAGTGAAAAGTTGCTACAGCATTTGGGTAGTGATATGCACAAGCCTCTAGAGACAAGCAGCTCCTCTCCTCCCCCATTCTTCTGCTGGAGCTTGGATAGCTTTTCTGATTTGGATCCAGCAGTTCTAAACAATGATGTTGTGCTGCATTCAGACCAGCCCAGAAAGTTCTTAAGCCAGTAATTTCTTCTCTGTTCTCCATTTCCTTTCCCATTTATTTATTTATTTTTGCTTCAATCATCAGCTGGAACAATTTGTACTTTTCATTTTTCATAATGTGTCCAGCCATCACGGGATGCATCATTCAGTGAGAATGAGCTAGAACTTATATAAGATTGCTGGATCCACTAGACTCTGGGAGGCCACATCCTCAGATAGCAGCTCATCTTTGGGAGGCTAAGATCCTGAGCCCCCTTGTAAAGGCAGCTCTGAGGTTGAGTCAGAGAAGACTAGACCTCTCCTATCACATATGTATGCCACAGGCTGAAGGCATTACGCTGGCTTAAAGTCCCTGGGCAGACTACTGAGCTGTAGAAAAGGACCCTTCTTTCCAAGGAGACACACAAGCCAAACCCAGCAACTGAGCTCTTCTAGTTGCCCAAACACCTACAGATGAGTGCCAGATCATCTAGCATCCTAGCTATTAAAAAAACCCTTTCACTTGAGAGATCAAGCCATTGGAGATGTGTCCTTGGATACTTGATTACCTGGTACACTGAACCTGCTGCTGCTGACTCCTTGGTGTGTGAGATTTTTTGGACTGCCTGATTCTGCTTTTGGATTTGTTTGCTTGTATGATTCTTGGACTCACTTAACGTGGAATGTTTTGACTCTAAATGTGGATCTCTTGCACCTGGTTTGTCTTGTATTCCAATAACCCTCTGCTTGCTGGCCCTGAAACTAATCCCACCCCAGAAGCAAGACAGCAACTGGAATATTCTAGCTTTCTGCATTTTCCTATTTTATTATTTCTTGCTCTTTATTCATTTACCCTAGAAGACAGAGGAATATCAGGACTCTAGTGTGTATTGGTCAATTATATTCAACAAGGAAAGACAGAATTGAAAATATGTCCAGAGTTACAGGAAAATAGATAAATGAAGCACCACAACCTCCAAGTTAAGAAAGTATCATGCTCAGCTTGTTATCTGAGGATGGATTCACACAACAAAGTAATTTATTTTATCTGTCAGTTTACAGACACAACATGAGTTTTAAGGTTTTCTTTTGAATAGAAATCCAGGAATTCAATAGAATCTAATTGTACCAAGTCCAACTACAGAGAAAACAGGTTGAGGCAGGGGAATGTCATATACATTAAGGAATGCTTACTCCCTCACAAACTTCTCATTCCCAGAGAAGAGCTAGGTTTGTCCTCTCTCTCTCTCTTGCATCAGATTGGTTTGGAAGCCAAGCCAAGCTCCTCCTCCCTGAATAACTGGACTTATTTCTAGGGATAAAAAGAATACCAACTGATTTCTCATTCTTGTTGATTTAGCCTTTCTCAACATGAGGTGTCAACAGTGTATTTTCAAGTCCGATGAGATTCCTTACCTCAAGCCAAGAGCAAAACAAAGAGCTTTTTATTCCTTCTTCAACATCTCTGTAATTTGTGCACAATGCCTTTGATGACCATTCCCTTTGAGAAGGAGAGCACACACACAGCCAGTGCAAAAGGCCTGGCTAGTTTTTAACAAAGATGCAAATGCTGCATCTAATACTTCAAGTTCTTAAATGAATAGTCCTAGTCTTAAAACTGCAGAGCTGGAAGGGACCCTATGGATCATCAAGTCCAGCCCCTGTCAAGGAGGCACAGTGGGGAATCAAACTCCTGAACTCTGGCTCCATAGCCAGATACCTAAACCACTGAGCTATCCAGCAGTTATCTCCATTTTCATGTGTAAAAATAAAGCAATTTTGCAAAAGGGGGGGGCCTTTTTGTGCAAAACATAATTGTCATCAGTGTGAAAAGCCTATTGAGAGCACCAGAGATTATTTTTTAACCATCATTGTTGTGGGAGGAGGGAGAGAAATGTTGCAATTCCTATTCCTTGCTTAAGAGGATGAGGATTTACATGTCTATTTGGAGCCAAATTTGGCAGTACGTTAAGCCTTCCTGGAAGCCCTCAATAATCTGCCACCTACAATCTTCTATCACCCTCTTTCCCACAATACTATGTTTTCTAATGCAGTCATGTGCTAGTAGGGACTGTGGAGAAAAATGGGATGGAGGTCTGTTCCCCCTTTCTTCTCCAGCACCAAACTCCAATATCCCTGTGAAATACATGTTTTCCAAGGGTTCCTGCATGGGCAAAGAGCTTGGAAATGTGCTTTTAAATGTTAGTTGTGCTTATAGTTCCAATTTCCACAAGTAGTTGGTTACAATAGTTACAGAATTTAAAAGTAACTCTTTACTTTCTCATTGTTCAAAAGCTGCTAAAATGGCTATTTTTTTAGTTCCTTTATTAAATATATTGGAATGTTACAAATTGTTGGACTATGGTACAAAACACACTTAAATAATGAAGCCAGGTAGCCTATAACTTCAAAGAACCTAAAACAGTTACAAGATCCATAATAAGTGCAAATAGGGATGGAGAAGAATTGGAGGAGAGTAAAGATTGCCATTGAAGGTATCCCTTTCACACCTCTCATACCTTTGTGACAGTGCAACTACACTAGAAAATGCTTTGCAATTTGCTCTGCAATTAGCATGGGTGAATTTGAAGTATTTTTCACATGATGTAAAAGTCAATGCAAATCTGCCCATATTTTTTCCTTCCAGACTCTTTCCCCCTGCTGTGGTGCTTCTTCTTTTTTCTAAGCACAACAATTTGAATGATATTCTGCCTGTATGATCATTTGTTTTGTTCTACAAAAATAATGGGTGTGTGCGTGTGTGTGTGTGCGAGAGAGAGAGAGAGACTTTGGGTGGTTTTCTGGTGATGTAGTAAGCTGGGATATGTAGTAATGTTTGGAGACAGTGGGAACACCCACCCCCATGATCATTCTCCCTAAAGTATATACACCCTGAAGTATATTTCATATTTTTTTAAAAACACACACAAATGATTGTCTAGCACTAGATCACCTAATTGCTACATTAATTTAGTGCTAGATCACCTTCCCACAGACAAAAAAGGGGAAGACAAAAACCAATATGAAATCCAAACAACTCAGACAAACTCCGCCAGAGTACATTTCCATGGTACACGTGTATGTTTGTATGTGTATGAAGAACTGTCCCTTTCCCCCTACTGCCATGCAATCCTTTAAACAGCCCCAACAGCTTGATGGCAAACCCTAAAAGGAGAGTTGGGGACGAGCAAGAGGGCAGTATCAAAGGAAGGGGTGCATGGACACATATTGAACTGCATCAGAGTTTAGAGCCAGTGTGGACACTGGCACTGAAGCAATTCAGGATCTTCTTTTGGTCACCTAAACTGTGGTGAGGAACCCGTGAATCAAGCTGATGCAAAGCTGAATTGCTCTGATTCAGCTTGCCAAGGTAGTCACACCACAAAAGACAAAAGCATAACTTACCTAGAGAAAAAGCATATTTGTAAGGTTTGCGCAGTGTTTTTGAGAGAGAAAATATGCACAAAGCCAGGCACAGATATTTCAAAAGCATACAATGGAAAAATAGACAACTTAGTAAACGGCAGAAATGTAGACAGAAATGCATACCTTAGAAAACTGTAAACACATGTGACTGTTGTGGAAAATTCATGCAGAAACACATGAAAAATGTCATGTTGGAAATTAAAACATGTCTTGGAATGTGATACAGATGATGGGAATGACATGTAGGTTGTATGACACCACTGCACTCAGAGAAGTAAGGCCCTGAGATCTCTGAGAATAAAGGGTTGTAAATGTGTACCTCCTCCTGAGACAAGCATTATGGACAGAGATGGGAAAAGCAGAAGTTACTTTTTTGATGTACAACTGCTAGAATACTCTAGCTTGGGGAAGTATGGGAGTTGTCGCGTTCTCTCCGTGCCCCCTGTTTACTATCCTCAAACAAAGGCTCACGTCGCGTTCTCTCTTCGCTGCCACCAGTGGATTACTTCAATCCACAATATAAATGACGTATGTCTGAACATTTGTCATGTGAACAAAACAGAACTTATTTACTGAAGTGAAGCAGAATGAATAATAACAGAAGTCTTTAAAGTATTCAGTGTACACAAGCATTTCGTCATCAGTTCCCTCAGTACATAGTTTTCTCAGCTTACAATCTCATTACCACCCTCTCTACCTATCTCCCTAACTACCCTATCTAACTCCTCCTTCTCCAGCCAAGCCTCATGTAGCTGCGGACTCTGCCTCTCCAGCCCTCTCATAGGTTCATGTAAATCAGCTCATGAATATGAGTGACATGAGTGACATGGGCGGTTGCCACAGGAGTCATACTCCTAAAAATGACTTTTACTTTCCCCATTAGGAGCTCTAAAAATGTTCCCAAGCCAGAAAATATCACCTAGAGTGACATCAGGACAACTGGGAAGATTCTCCTCTGCATGACTTCTTGGTATGAAATTAATATTTGCCAAGAAATGAGGTAGGATGTTTTCAGCCACAGCAGCATCTATTCTACCAAACTAACAAGGTGTTTATTGCTTCAATCTTGTCTTGTCTTGGTTTATATATATGTTTTGCAATTTCTAGTTGGCTATTGAGATTTTGAACTGTGCTGTGCCCCCCCCCCCCGCTCTGGGTTATATTATTTGTAAGGAAGCCTATCAATGTCACAATTAAATCTAGTGCCCTGAGTGGTTTTCCTGTAAAAATCTGGTTCAAATATCAATAAAAAAGACAATCATGGCAACACTGGCCATTTTATCACACTCTGTGTTGAGCCTCTCATGTCTGCCAGAAAGGGGACAAGAGGAGTGGCTGTATCTGAATGACTGCACCTGAACTGGAAAATGGGCCTTGCTGCTGCAAAGACCAGAGGCCGTTACCAAGGACAGTTATGGTATCCCAAGCAACCATGATGAATGTTGCATGGAGACAGAAGCTAGCTAAACAAGAGATGGACCATCTGGTACACTGTTATCCTAATTCCAATACTAGAGTCTATTTATCTATATAACCATCACTCTGGCTACAGGTTTCTTTTATTTTTTAAATCTACATATAAAGCCACTTAACCAAAGGGCACTTAGAGAAGCTGGCAATATGAAAGCAATTGCCAATGCTTCAATCCATGAGCTACTTTACTGTATGATACATTTTATTAGGTAATTGGCAAGGATAATGGGTAGACAGCCTCTTATATCTAAAACAGTGCTTATAATATATCCATTGGCATCTTTTAAAGACAGCCAGCTTCCCTTAGATTCTAGAGGGTCAAGATACATCATCAGTTTTTGACAGCAAAACGTTAAAGCTTTTAAGCTTTTCCCCCCTCAGAAAGTGCTTAGATCAGGAAAACTGGGGAACATTTAGCCCCAAGAAATCAAAGAAAGAAATATAGTCAGATTTGGTGTTTACAAAATGAAGAAAAAGAGAACCATCAGAAAGATTATTCTGCTTATGACTATTCATATTAAAGTATCAATAATGTAATTTAATGTACAGGACTGCTTTATCCCATGAGTCATTTCAAGTGATTTGCCTCAGTCAGAGAGCAGATGTGGGGGAGTGGGGAGGAAAGGAAAGGGAAAAAAGGAAAAAAGGTACCTCTGGGCACATGCAGAATACCTACTTCTAGCCACCCAACTCAAGTGCAGTAATAGCATTTTACAAGAGATTATGACAAACTGACATACCATGAAAGGGTGTCAAACTGTTTCATAGTTAAAAAACAGAAGTGAAAAACTTCTGTTGCAAGCACATTGTATTATCTCAGCATTCAAGCCACAGTGGTTTGCTGTGACAAAATGCAGTCCTACTCTGCTCTACTTTGGCTACCATATGTTGTATAGAATAAAGATGCACAGTGTCACATGGTTTCTCCCTAAAGGATTGCCATGTGACAATCCTTTAGGATTGAGCTGTATACTAAAAATGTGAAAAACGTTCACTATCAATCTTATTGTATTTCTCCAAATTGCATCTGCATTTTCCCCCATTTTTGTTTCATACTAGTTTGTGAGGCTGTTTTTTATTTCTTCACTGACACTCATACACCTTTTTGGTGTATTTTCTATATTTTGTACATGTATTTAAGTGTTTTACCTAATGCACACATTCTCTTGAATCTCTAAAGTTTATGTATATATTTTTCAATTGTACACAATTTAGCTATTTTTTAAAAATGTGCACATTCTTTTTTTAATGTACTTTTTCACTGAAATGCCCCTAAAGCCTAGCAAAAGTATAAATTCTCAAGGTTTGAAAATGCTACTTTCATAGAGACTGCTGAATCAAAATTCTTTCCTATCCCTACTATAAGCAGCAGAAGCAGCATTCTTTGGAGAAGAAAGTCAGCTTCTAAGAGGACCCTATTGGAAAAGCATCTTCTAACAGTGTAGGACTCACCCTCCACAGAAACATGAACAGGGTCTTGATCCCACTAACAAACAGAGCCCAGCAGAGCAGCCATATTTACTCTGAGAGCATTTGGCTAGATTTTGCTCTCTGCTTGCTAATCCACTATTGAGTGTTCACACTCTGGTGTTTGGTGAAGAAAAAAAAGTCCAAGACAGGTCACCATGCATGAAATTACTTCCAGGGAGAAAGGTTGGGTAAAGCTCTCTTGATTATGGTGATTGTGGTAAAGTACTAAAAACTTAAAATAGAGTTAAAACACAATTCATAGCCACATATGCACTTGAAAATAGGCAGCATCTTGAAAGATTTTTGAGAAATACAAATAAGATAATGGAGTTTAAGTTATTATGGTGAGAAGGAGCAATTACTGCAGTACCAATAAGCCTTTATCTAGCTTCAGAACAGGAGAATATATCACAGTACTATTTAGTAAGAATGTGAATGGCAAAAACATCTATTTTTATTTCATTCTGGGTTCTTTGGAAGGGTGCCTTTTTCATTTTTGTGTTTTTTCATGCACCAGTTAATTTTGTTATCTTTTCCTCCATTCATGTTCTATCTGTCACTTTTCCAAAAGGCCTAGGGAAACTGTAAAAACTACCCCAAATAAATAAATGCAAGGCAAAAGAGACTCAGTCTACTCCAGAAGCAGGCAATAATACAACCGACAACATCATAAACCAAATAAAGCAGTCTTCCCAAAAAAACATCAAAAACTGACTAAAACAGTTCCCCCCAAATCACCAAAATATGCACATTTGGCAGAATACACACAGTAAATTGACCAAATAATAATTTTAAAGAATCTGTCAAACAGGGAAAGTACCTACCCCTACCCACCCAACCACACACACAAAGAAATAGCAAAATGGTCACATGCCTAGAGTGGCATATCCAGCTTTGGTTGCCAATCCTTGGTTACCCATCAACCATGTGGTATTTTGTATCGGCTGGCAGGAGGGTATAACTGATGGAGCACTCCACTCCTCATGTTGTGTCAATACTATTCTGCTGTAACCAACTGAAGCTGTGGCCTTTCACTTGTACATAATTTATCTGCAATAAACTTGTTAAATGATGACAGTGTGTATTATTGGGTTGCACAAGCCAGAGATTCTCTTGTCTGGGTTTGCAAGCATGCTTGGGTCTTTTAAACATACTGTTTAAAAGACGTGTTAGCTGACCTCAACAATAAAGCTGAGCTTAAGCACATGGGAAGCTACCTTTTACTACTCTTGTTCCATCATGTTCAGTGTTGTCAACACCAACTGCTGGCAGCTCTCTGGAGTTTGAAGCAGGATTGTCTTCTTCTCCTACCTGGAATTCCCTGGTATTTCCTGGGGATCTCCCATCTAAGAACTAACCAGGTTTAGTCCTGCAGAGCTTCCGAAAGCAGCCAAGATGAGGTGTTTAGGATGGTATGGTGGTTGTCCAGAAAAGAACAGATGATTCATTTTTAATACAATGGTACAAATGGCTATGAACAAATGGTAGACTTACTAAACTTTATTGTAGAATCAAACAGTGGGAAAAGGTGTCAAACTAGAGCAGAGACGATTATCTACGTTGTCCTGTTTGGCAAGCTTTAGTATTTGGCTGAATTTTCAAGCTGTTGCTACTGAGGTTTTTCATGTCACACAAGTGAAATCTATCCTCCAGTAGAGACAGTCCTTCTGTCTAGGGTTGCCCTCTTCTATTGACAGCTATTCAAAAGCTGGAGAAGTGCTATCCTGATTGCTCTTCTTCAGTCTAAGCATAACCAGTTTGGCAACCTTTCTTCATATGACATGCTTTTCAGTAATGAGGTTTCCATTCATTATTTGATCCTTGCACTTCTATAATGTCAAATAATCATTAGTGAGGCTGCACTGATAAGTTTGATTATATATATCGAGCAGAAAATAGACATGGTGGTCAGTCTGCCAGACACTTTTCATTAAAAAATATGCACTTGATGAGCTCTGAAATAACAATCTTTGTGTCTATAAAACATATTAAGGCTTTCATAATCTGAATCTTGCACCTTTCAATTTGCCTATCAAATCCCTTCCAGCTATTAATAATGATGATAATAATTACATGCCATCAAGTGGATTCTGCCACATGGCAACCCTTCTCTGGGTTTTCTAGGTGCAAGATAGACAGAAGTGGTTTAGCAATGCCATCTTAGTGTGCTCTTGGACCATGTAGCTTGCCCAAGGCCACACAGGTTGACTCTTCTCCTGGGAGGAATTGCACAGTGAGGAATTGAGCTCCCAAACTTTGACTCCATAGCTAGGTGCTCAGCTCACTGAGCTATCCAAGCTAGCTTTAAGAATTCAGAAATCACATATCCTAATTTTTTTCTTCCTTACTAAATATGAATAAGACTATAAAGCAAGACCAAAGGCAGTGATATCCATCCTCTAGGTAAAAGGCTGATAATATGAATACTCTTTCTTCTGAGTACAAACCCTATTAAAATTGCAAGTTCTTTAGATTGCTGCATAATACTCTAGCTCTCTGGGATCATGCAATGAAATCATTAGTGGGATTTTTTAAAATTGGTCCTTTAAATTTAACTGTAATCTTTCTTGAATCTTTGCAGTGGAAAAGAAAATAACAGCCAACTCCTAACTACTGTCATCAGTGCTGAGAGTTAAAAGCAAGGTCTCTGTGTTTGGGTTCCTAAAGTGTTATGGCCACAAATTTTCCACACCAGATTGAATGTCTGGAGGCCCTACCACTAAAGGTAGGCAAAAAGAACAATTCTATATTATCGTCCAGGTACTTTACTTTGTAATGACATATGAAGAGTCTAAGGGCCTCCACTTTGTTTGCCTTTCCTCCACCCTTCCTTCAATTTATATCCTCAGAAAAGCTCAGAACCAAACAAGTGACCCATTCTTATATAAATCAGGGATGGAGAACCTTGGTCCATCCAAACATTATGGATTTCAACCCCTATTAGCTCCACCCTGTGTGGTCAATCGTAAGATATTATGGGAGCTAAACTCCAAAACATCTCAAAAGCCAAAGGGATATCCTCAATGTATCCCAGCTACATCTCTGAGGTTTCTTTAAATTAATTCTATTGCAATGAACAAGTCGAGGTATATCTATTTTGTAGCCCTCAGAAATGGACTTGGTTCCTCAATGACTTGTCTTTGCCTTCAAGGATAGGTATTTATTTTGGGCCTCCTTGATCCATGCATGATTTCATGGGGAAAGTGGCAGTTAACATGTCTTGCTATTTAGTTAAACAAATCCCTGCATAAAGAACTTAAATATTTATAAAGCCATTTTAATTCACTGAATATCATTATTTTTTTTCAGTAGGAACTGTTACTTAGCTAAATGGATTTGAGACATCAGACTATTATATGACAGATGATTTTGTCACTATGCAAAATATGAACCCTGTAATCAACTTGTTATGGCATTTCAGAAAAGTCTGTGACAGTAAAATAAGTAAACTGTCATTTGGGCAATCAAGCCTTGAAATCCTTCAGGATGAAAAAAAAGGCATCTGACACAGTCTTCGTGGTAGCAATGAAGTTCAGGGATAATGCAGGACTATTACAGTCATACATGAATGCATAAAGAGTACAATAATATTACAGGAGAATGTATCAGAATACAGTTGCTGGTGACATAAATGTAAAATTTCAGTGATTTTTTTCATAATATTTCACTCATAATTCACCTCTTCCCTAAATCAGGTTTTAAAAAGCCAACACACACACACACACACACACACACACACACACATGTAAGGTAGGACTATACATATATATAGTCATGTAAGCCTTACGTTGTAAGTGATCTGTGGAAACTCCTGGCTGGTGGGGGTGGGGTAGCAGCAATTGTCAATGATTTCTTTTTCCTCATGAATGCCTAATAATGAGACATTGCTCTGAGTGGTTCTTCCAGCAATCTGGAACATTCTTTAGTGACACCTGGGGAACAAGAAATCAAGAGAAACCGCTTCCTCTCTTCTCTAGCAGACGTACCCCATAGGCGTGGATTACGGATCCAAATCACAACCGGGTCTCTGACACTAACAAAGATGGTAATTGAACAGAAATTATATCCTTCTCTACACTTCTTAGACTGAATGTGTCATGTAACAAGTAGCTTCACTGGCTGCAATGCATACTCACCTTGATAGACAAATATGTTGACCAGATTGCTTAGCACAGGTTTGAAAATGCATAGACAAGGTACTGATGCAAAAGTACAGCTAAACACGCTTGGATTACTTGTTCTGCTATGCAAAACTACCCTTGCCTTCACCACTATAAGTAGAACAAAATATCTATTAAAGAAACTGCAAAGATTAAAATAGTTAATGCTGCAAATTGTCTTTCATTTTATCCGCCTGGACAGTGGTAAATTTGAGCAAGATCATCTTGCCACAGTTGTGTAACCAAAGATGATTTTTGCCAAGAGTGTTTGCACAGATGCTTGCATAAAAGTCACTCTAACACTTTTAACAAAAATACAGGAAAAGCTTTCCTGTTGTGATTAAGCAGCAAACCTGTTAAATGCTATGTGTTTAATTATTTTAATGTTTCCATGATACAGAGAACAAAGCAGAAATCTTCAGTAGAGGACGGAGGCGGAGGAATGATCAGAGAGAGTGGCAGTAGCAGTCAGCAACTCCCTCAAAGATGGAAGTCCTACTGACATTCTCTAATCTCTAATACAAATGCTTTTGAAGTGGTGAAATAATATCAGAACTTATCCTATCAGAGACTATGTGAATTGTGCTGTATCCCCATGATCCCTGGAAGAAACTCACACATGGGCAGGGCTGATTCCCATTAGAAAAACATAATATCTGCCCTACATATGGTAGCATCTTCTTCATTTAAAAAAAATGGGGGTAAAAAAGGGACACCTAGTGGTTTGTCCCCAATGTCTGTTTCATCCTGGCCTCCAAGTGAGTTCTTTGCTCCTGAGCAGCCAAAGGAAGGGCTTAGACAGCAGTCTCAAGGCAGGTGCCCATTCACCATGGGAGATCTCCCTTCCTTCTACTATGTAAGCACCATGCTGTGAGCACTTACCTTATCCCTCAAAGTGATGCAAGAAGAGAAAACATAAAATGTAAGTAAAAGCCTTTTAGATTCTGTGTTCTTTTCTGTTTTCATTTAATAGTTACAAATTAACTCTTTTTTCCCAGGATGCTTTTGATTTTGCAGAATGGTTAAAACATGCCAAAACATGGAAATTGAGTGTTACAGTTTGGCCCTAACCTCCATACTACATAAACAGTCAATACAGATTCCTATATTGTGTTCATTTACAGCATAGTCTCTATGCACCGGTGCCTGGAAAACAGAACCTATTATGTAACATATTAGTGGAGTTATCTATGTGCAAGGCACAGACTTTGAACATGTTGACATATGAAGGGATGATTCTGCTTCAGTTATTTTCAGATCACCAGGGCATTCTTGTTCTTAAAATAGAACCTTCTGCTGAGGCCTCTTCAGCTGCTGAGGTAGATCTTCTACCTGGAGCCTGAGAATTTGTTGTTAACACTAGAGCAGGCATCTGTTACTTCTATCAGTATGGAACTGTTCAAGGAATTTTAATGTCCTTAAGAAACAATTATTAAACATCATTACAATTTTTATTTGCAGTTTTCTTGGTCTGTTTTGTTGTACACACTATGTCCACTGTCAGGATGACTATTACAGATAATTGCACACCTTATACTGGTTTAATATTTTGCATGGAAATGCTAAACATAACAGAAGGTGGTCTTTAAAAACTATCTCCTCAAGCTAGTATTATAGTTATTTTGTGTTTTAACTTTTCAAAGCATATGCACTAGTGCACAAACGAACCTTAGAACCTGATAGTTGTATATAGTCACATTCTGAATATACAGGTGAGGTTGTTTATAATAGCTGCATGATATGACTTTTATAATAGCTGCATGATATGACTGAAGCACAACATCAAAAAAACTAAGATCATGGCCACAGGCCCCATCACCTCCTGGCAAATAGAAGGGGAAGATATGGAGGCAGTGACAGAGTTTACCTTCCTGGGCTCCATGATCACTGCAGATGGGGACAGCAGCCACGAAATTAAAAGACGCCTGCTTCTTGGGAGGAAAGCGATGACAAACCTAGACAGCATCTTAAAAAGCAGAGACATCACCTTGCCGACAAAGGTCCGCATAATCAAAGCTATGGTCTTTCCAGTAGTGATGTATGGAAGTGAGAGCTGGACCATAAGGAAGGCTGACCGCCGAAGAATTGATGCTTTTGAATTGTGGTGCTGGAGGAGACTCTTGAGAGTCCCCTGGACTGCAAGGAGAACAAACCTATCCATTTTGAAGGAAATCAACCCCGAGTGTTCACTGGAAGGACAGATCCTGAAGCTGAGGCTCCAATACTTTGGCCATCTCAGGAGAAGAGAAAACTCCCTGGAAAAGACCCTGATGTTGGGAAAGTGTGAAGACAAGAGGAGAAGGGTATGACAGAGGATGAGATGGTTGGACAGTGTCATTGAAGCTACCAACATGAATTTGACCCAACTTCAGGAAGCAGTGGAAGACAGGAGGGCCTGGCGTGCTCTTGTCCATGGGGTCACGAAGAGTCAGACACGACTAAACGACTAAACAACAACAACATGACTTTGCAAGTATTGTTTTCCAAGGCTGTATATCACGCTAGCTGTGCCCTCCATTTCATATGGCCATCACATGCAGATCTCTTGGTCTGAAAACATCTTCCAGCTCTGAAGTGGACTGGTGCAACTTTTAACAACATTGTTAAGCTGTTTACACATTCTGCATGTGCCATAGGATATGCTTTATGTGTTCAAACCTGACATCTTTCTTTTTCTGAAATGTGCATTTGAAAATCTTTCCTTTAGGCTGACTTCTGTTGCAAATTTTGCAAGTGTTGATTCAAAGATCCTGATGGTTAAAACAAGATCTCAAACTCTATGGATCCCACTGTGGAAAGCTATACATCTTGCATATCTACATTTTCTTCAGCTGTTAAAGACACTGGAGTCCTTTGGAAAGGTGGTAAGGAAATGGCATCATGGAGCTGCACAAAACTCCTCTGGCCACAAATTGTACATCTGAGCAGTATATGCAAAGCTTCTCAGGAAATTCAAATTTCTGTGTCTTTGAGGTATAGAAAATCCTCACTAAATTCTTCATTCTCATAGATCTGTCTTGATTAGATGAGACCCTGAGGAAGCATTTTCAAGCCCTGTGAGATTCCTCAACTCCAGGTGAAAGCAAGACAAGGATAGCTACTTTTGCTAGAGCCTCCAAAATCTACACAAAGGGTCTGCATAAAATTAATGTCTCTTCCCTTTCAGAAACAAAGCACATACACAGGAAGCACAGAATGACTAGCTAATTATTTAAACATGCAAATAACCCCTCTTTGATTGAACCATCAGAATCAACACTTGCAAAATTTGCGACAAAAGTCAGACTAAAGGAAATGCTTAAATGCTTTTAACCCTTAAAAGTCAATGCACCAAAGCATTAATTACTGTCATTTTGTTCAAGTTGCATTATTTATGTCAAAGCCTTGTTTTCATTAAAGTGTTATTTTGCACAATTCTGCTTAATTTGCACAAAAATTCTTGTTCCCTGTCAAAGTGCAACAAAAAGTCCCATCAAAGTCCTCTCTTCTGCAGAACAGAGAGAGTAATTTTTCAATTCCTTGTTCTCCCATGCAAGACACCGATAAGCAAGGATTTATATCCCTCGTTTTTCCTATCAAGTGGTGTTGAAATGAGTGCTTCAAAGTGGGAAATTAGTGTGAGGCTGCTTGCTGGTCAACTCTCACACAACCCAGTGCATGGCTTGTACAAGGAACAAATAATTAGCATAGTATACACATGTTGTTACTGCCTTGGAGGCAATAGAACAACCCTAGAATTCAGAGAATCTACTGGTGAAGATGGAAGAAGATTCAGTAGAGGAAAATGAAGGAGAGAAAGAAAAAAGGGAAGAGTAGATGAAAGGAAAGAGCATGCGGGTAGACCACCAAGGCATTTTTAAATCCTATGTGAAGCTGGTACAGCTTAAGTGAGTAAAGAAAGACCAGTGAGATGGGGAGGGGGCAGAGGGAGGAAAAAAAGAGTTACAGCATTGAGGCAAGCCTAACACCAATGGGGTTTGAACTGGGACCAAGCTGGAATGTTCCCCAGTGTAATAAATAATTTAAAAAGAGGAATGGGTAACATGTAACCCCCGTCTCTGTTGCTGGGCTGGAACTCCCATTATCCCTTGCCAGCTAACTTATGGTGGGGCCTGATGGGAATTGCAGTTTAACAATATCTGGAGGACCACATATTTCCCCATATCTAGTCTAGGTTGTAATTTCCCCAGTCTTTAATATATGATTTAGCCCATTAGCTGTTACTAATAATTTGCCACCAACTTATATGGTATGGATTCTGCTTTTGTCCAGAAGACTAGAAACGACTGGCTGTTCACAAGACTATAAAACCAAATAATCCATCTGCTCCAGTATCTTTTCTTTCTCAGTGATCAGCCCTCCGCCCCAGGGAGCCCACAAGAAGATCACAAATGTAATAGACTTTTCATACCATTGTCCCCCAGCAACTGGTCTACAGTAATGGCATGCATAAAAGATTGCTGGGGAATACTGGGCACTCCAGATATGGTTGGACTGTAATTCCCACCAGCTGTAGCCAGCACAAATAGCAGTAGGGGAAGAGGCAAATTCTGCTCCAGCAACATCTGAAGGGCTGAATGTTTCCCAAGTTTGACAACAACTCCATTTAGCTGTCACTTTATTGATGTCAAGAAAGGTGCTTTGGGAACATTTTCATGGGAAGGCCAGAGCAAACATGCTCACAACAACAACAATCAAAAGAAATGTCCACAGTTTAAAATAATGGCCACCAATTCTCTGAAGCCTCCATGTACCTCTGAGAACATTTTGGCTGTAATGGAATGTATTTATTGGTAATTGCTTGAACAGGTTGGCTCTGGTTATCAGGAACTATCTCGTGCTTCTACGACTTGGGTTACCATCTTTCCCAAAATAGCCTCTTTAGGAGCTGGCTGTTCAGAGAGACCTTTCACAGGGCTGGTGAATGCAAGGAGCAGCTTCACACTGCTAACATTTTGCCCGTCTTGTAACACTTAAAAGGGAATCGGGGCTTACTGCCTGGGTGCGTTGGACAGAAGAGGCGGAAGCCTCTTCTCTTCCTTAGTGAAATGCTGGAGGGCAAGTGCACCGCCTAGGCGCCCCGAGCCAAAAAGGACGTTTGGACAGTTGACCCCAATCTGCAGGTCATCTCCCGAGAGGACCTGCCTTCTCTCTTCTTCTCTCTTGCCCTGGTTTCCCACAAAGGCCCAGCAGGCGGCAGCAGAGAACTCCGCACTGTCCTCCCTCCCCATCAGTACCACGCAACCTTTCCACTGCATCTTCCTCCAGAAGCAGAACCCCCCCCCGCCCCACTCCCCAAGCCTTGAGGAGGAGGGGGGGGGTGGGGAGTTGGAGAGCCCAAGCAGAACCAGGGCAGCATCCTGTGGTACACCAGGCGGCCCCGTCCTCCAGAATCCCTTCCCTCCACCAACGCGTTTTTTCCTTCGGACCTCGCCTTTTCTCCACACCTCACCCCAATTCTTCCGCGCGCTCCCCGCCTCACATCTTGTGTGAAATCCCATTCAAAAAGCACACGCGCGCGGGCAGCCCCCTCAGGGCGGCGGTTTCCTCAGCGACGCCGGCGGGGGTGGATACAAAGAGGTTTGCGCTATTGCTGAGGGTGGTGGTGTTGGGGGGGGGGGGGAGAGATGAGAGCGAGCCAAGCCGCTGAGGGCTTGTACTATTGGGCTGTATCCTCGTGATAAGGGAGAGCGCCCTGAAGTCCAGAGCAGAGCCAAAGTCATACGGGGGGGGGGGGGACTGGGGAGGTCTCTCTCCTCTTCCTCCTCCTCTTTCTCTCTCTCTCCCCCCCCCCCCGCCTCCACATTTCCTTTCTTGCAAGCCACTCTCCCCCCCCCCCCCCAAGCTGGGCTGAAGGAGCAGGAAGCGAGAGCGGCGGCAGCGGCAGCCGTTGCCTTGCAAACACTGAGAGACAGCGCCTGTCATGCCTCTGAGCAGCAGCAGCAGCAGCCGCCAGCTCCCTCCTTCCTCCTCCTCCTCCTCCTCCTTCTGTTGCTGTGCTGCATTGGGAATAACCGCTCCTCAGCCATCGAATGGAAACACTGGCGCTTTTGTAAAAAGGGTACCTGACCAAGCTGCGAGAAGAGGCTTCTCTGGGGTGGCGGCGGCGGCGCTGGCGCTCCTCGGAGGCCCAAAAGCACCATAATAAAGAAGAAAAGGAGGGCTGCTCAGGGGTAGGGCTGGGGCTGGGGCTGGGGCTGGGGGGGCTTGGCGAGAGACCCGGAGGGAAACCCAAGCGGCGAGAATGAGCTGAGCTCCTTTCCCTTCCCTCTGCCCAAAGGGGCTGGATGGCTGGAGCCCGGAGCCCAGGCGGGGGGCAAACTTGGAAAGGCCGCCGAATGCCTTGGGGAACCGCGGGCGATAGGGCTGACTTCCGGGACATCCATCCTTCCCGCCGCCGACGCCGCGCCGCCGCCTGCTGCTGCTGCTGCTGCTAGTACTCCCACTGCTGCTGACAGCGGAGGCATCTTCGCACCACGAGAGTCGCGGCTGCCCAGGCGGTTGTGAGGTTCGGGGCGGTGCTGCTGCTGCTGCTGCTGCGAATAATGCGATCCTAATGCCTGTCACTTCCCGGGACGCGCCGCTGGTGCTCGTGGCGGCGGCGGCAGGCAGGAGACCCCGGAGTCCTGTTCGGGCTGGCTTCGCCTCTCCCGGCGTCTGATTGGATACGGCTGGGTTCTGCGTGGGGCTGCGGGGCTGCGGCGAGGGGTCTCGGGAACCATGGGTTATTGCAGCGGCAGGTGCACGCTCATCTTTATCTGTGGCATGCAACTGGTAAGTGAGGCGCGGGTCGTGGAATGAAAGGTTTTTTATTTTATTTATTTTAAAGCAGCAACTTGCTCGTGTTTTGAGTATTGCGCCCCGTTTGTAAGAAAAAGCCGATTTTAAAAAAATATATATATGCGGAAGTCAACGGTGGTTTGACTACAGGGGGAGAGGGGTGCTTCGGGGGGGAAAAAGATGTTATTAAACATTATGGCCTTGCATACGCTCAACTCCGAATTAAATTCCACTGGCTCCAGTGGGAGCTATTCTGAGGTAACTGGGTTTAGGGCTGCTGTGATAGGGACGCTCTTAATTGAATTCACGTGGGGGGGGGAAGGGGAACAAACTTGGTTGAGGTGGCAACTCCAGGCTCACGTAGTTGGGAACGCGTCTCATTGAATGGAAGGGGGCTTGTAAACAGGCGCAAGGTCCGACTACTGGTCATGTGACTGAAAACTTCTCCGGGGCCAGGCCCAGAAATCAGATAAATCCGGAAGCTTTGGAGGGTAGTTCCCCGGTGATTGCCGCGGATGGAGTGGCGGGTCAGAGGTGTGGGATAAGTTTGCAACCAAGGGATGAAAAGTTAGCTCATCTCCAGGAAGGCTTGAGGTGGAGACTTGAAGTTACAGAGAGGGAAGGTTTTGCCTGTTTGAGTCAGGATTATGAGCCGACTCTCAGACCGCCAGGTGAGAAGCAGTGGTGGAGTTTAAATTAAAGAGGTGTGTATGCAGTCGAAACTCAGAGAATTTTACTCCAAGTTCACCTGTCTTGTAGATTAACTCTTCTGTGACCCTATAATGAAAAAAGGAGTAGGAGAGAAATCTGTTGCAGAGCTGATATATAGCATGCTTTGAGTTGGAGTTTTGTTAAATCCCCGGCCCCAGGAGAATGCAAAGGTGCTGTAGTTCATTTAGTCAGAACGAATCAACTTTGGCAGAAGAGATTATGGAATGGGTTGGTTTTTAAGGCTGCAATCCTGTATTCATTTACCTTGGAGAAGGGAGATTAGAACAAGGGGAAAGATACAGGATCAAGCTGTTAACACAATTAACCTTGAGAAGTGAGAAAATACAGAAATAGTAGCAGTACATCTTCTGAAAAGCCAAGGTACCACTGAGTTTCTCATAAAAAAACAGATGGTTAAAAGACAGTACAGGAGACAGCCACTAGTTGGGTTTGGTTTTTTGTTTGGGGGTTTTTTTATTTTTGTTTTGCAACCAACAGTGATATGTGGGTGAGATTTATGGCTGCTGTAAAACCTACATATGTGTGATCTTTATTTAAGCTTCAATTCATCCATCATCAGGGTGTATGGGTGATGAAAAGCATTCTGCCTGACTGAAAAACCTTGTTCCTTACATAAGTTGTCTGCTCTTGTGTACTTGCTTTATTTATGTGCAAGCTATTTGAAAACAAAAGAACTCTTCAACTCAAGTCCCCAATAAATGGATTTTATAGAAACAAATGTAAGCAGTTTACAAGATATTTAAACTATAAAGTGTACAGCTGAAGTTTTTTTTAAAAAAGGCTATGTGTAATATTTTATATGCATTGTAAATGACATTGGTCAAAATACAAGAACTATTCTGCTGGATCAGGCCAAAGAGTCAGCTGTCCTGCATTGTAGCGAGATGCTACTAGATATCTTACAAGCAACCTACGATGGGGACAATAGAGCTCTCCCCTGGTGTGTCTCTAATCTTTGTTGTTACAAGGTTTGTGGCCCTTGCTTATCAACTCAGTCTAGGAACCACTGCATATGTAATGGTAACCACAACAGTTTCTGTTATTTCCCCTCAGATTGATCTTTTTCTGTCAATATTACCTTAGAAGTGGGATGAGTTAAAAAGGGTCAAAGACGTAAATATATTTTCTCATGCTCTATAAAGGAATGTAAATTGTAACACTCACTATGTGAGTCAAAAAAACTAATATTGGAGCATATGAAATATGCCGTACTGTTATTACTTCAGCTCTGTTGGGCCCTAGAATAAGTCAAATGAAAATATTGCATGCCAATGATACATGGCAGGTTTTTTTTCCTCCTTTTTAAAATAAGTCTTGTGGGAAATGAATTACAGGGCATGGTGACAGTTTGTATGCTTTAATTGTTTTATAACCCAAGACAGATATATGCATTGCATATCCATCCAATTACTAAAGCAGACTTTATGAACATGGGTAAAATTACAGAGGAACATTTGTTTTGCGATGAATGAACTGCTGATTCTGCAAGTGTTGCAGGCGGCTGTTGCTTCTCAGTGGACTCTGTTTTTCTCCTTCTGTGTCACATTTCAGATGTCCATATATGAAAACATGCCCATTTAAGTGAGAAAGTACTGCGGTATGTGGAGTTTCAGTGTGACTGCTGTGTGCAAGGTGTCATTTGTAAGTTCATGTTGGATTGGGCCAGTGCTTAACGGATGTATTTGTGACTGCAACTGGAGAAGTTTAGGGAAAGATGAAGCTGCTTCAAACACAGCGTCAGTTTAAGTGTACACATTAGAATGTAAAGTGTGAAAGAGTGAAATGTCTTTGGAAAGATGCATGCTGTATAGATCTGCCTCACTATTGGCTGCAGTTCTCTGTTGAGTTGTACGCATGACTACAATTGCTTCTGTTTTGAATATTTCAAATTACCCTAATTACCTTAACTACTACAAGACTGGCAATCTCATGGGCCTTTCTGACCTGGTAGGGCTGGTCTGCTGCTCTTGCCCAGCTTCTAGGCAAGACTAGTACAGGAGGGACCCTGAGGGACAGGATTTTTTCTTGAGTTGTCTCACTAAGTGACTGGTAGGCAGGTTGTATGTGGAAGTTTATGTCTGAGGTTGGAAGCATAGATTAGATTGTCCTTGTATCTCTTTTAGTATGCTTCACTGTTGTGCATTCTTTTCACAGTCAGAAAATGAAGCACCTGCTGAGAAAATTAAAGATGTAAAAATAGTTTTGTCAAATGAAATTACAGAAGTATTTAAAGAGAGGGAGAATCTTGGTTGTAATCCTGCATACCTGCTCTAATCTATATCTCACTCAAGTATCAAACTCTAAACCAATTCATAGTAGTCTGTATTTTCTTTATACAGCATGGTGGTATTCTCTCGTTTCAGCATTCAGTTGTTAATAAAGTACACAGCTGAACCAGCCTGTATTCTGACCTTTTAAAGCTCTCTCTCCTCATGACAGGGTAGGATAGGAAGACATTTGTGTGTTACAGAATATTGAAGGAGAAAGTCAAAGAATGTGGCTATAATATAGAATATAACTGTAAACAATTATATGTCAAAGATGGTTTATTCTTAAATAGAATCTAAATGTCTCAGATTATTGGAGGTCTTGCACCTTCTATGTTCTGGAACTTAAAGGCTCACATATTGCTGCTCAGGGTTTGCCGTACATGTGGCAGACGCTTGTATGGCTTGCATGGTACTCCTTTCTCTGTTTTCTCGTTAACACAAATGCATGGCTGCTACCTGGTTTTGTTGATTTGAATCATGAAAGATGAATTGTAATATTGATTATTTCCTTCTAAAATCTGTGTGGAAAAATGAGGAAATAATTTTATAGCATTGATTAAATCATTATATCTAAATGATTTCCTAAATAGCACTTGATTTCTCCTAGTCATTAACATGAGAGGTGGCTACTTATGAGAACTGATATTGCGGGCCAAGAAAAAATAGAAAATGCTGTTATCTATTTTACTGCTTGAGCAGCACAGACAAACTTCCTGATGTTCCCTCCCTCAAACACTCCATCATGGTATGTGCAATTAATTGATCTATAGTTCTGTTAAGGTGTCCTGTACTTGCCAACCATATCCAGAAAAAAATTGTTCAGCGTCAATGTAAAGAATGTAAGAGATGGAAAGAGGTGGAGTTTTCAGGCGAGGGAGTTCCACAGGTGAGAGGCCACCCTCGAAATGGTACCCACCAACCAGATTGACTGTAGCAGTCTCCCTGAGAGCAGGGCCTCTGAAGCTAATCTTGGGATCTATGCATGTCCATGGGTGTATAGACAGTTTGTCAAATAAACTGGTACCAAAGTGTTCAGGCTTTAAATGGAGCCAGAAAATGTATAACTAACTAAGGTAACTGATGCAGAATTGGTGTGCTATGATCAAACCACTTAACCCTCTGAAGCATTCTGGTGACTGAATTTTGTACTAGCTGAAGTTTCTGCAGACAGTGTTATTGTAATTCAGTCTAGTTATAAGGAGTGTGTGTAACTAAGGCCATGTTCACTTGTTCCAGGTAGGATTTCATTCGTTGAACTAGGCTAAGCAACAAAAAGGCACTTCTAGGAATATCCATAAAACCATTCAGCTAGAGACACAAAACTATGTACCTCTTCAGGAGATGTGTAATCTCCTCAAAACTAGTTGCAAACCTCAAACCTCAGTCAGTAGACTTCCCATTCAACAGTGCTGCCATCTTATATGGAATATAATTATATAACACCCAATTGTAAAATCCATTCTGGCAAGTTAAGGGGGAAAATGCTCTGGTTAATGGTAAGGCTGTGATTATAGATGCTTAGGCCCACAACTTTCTAAAGGATTTCTGCCTTTTTTGTTTGTTTCCTCCAGGATTCACTGCTCAGCAAAAGGTATTTGGTTAGTTTCCATGAAATCTTGTGCAGAATTCCTTAGATACTGTACAGAAATTGATGTCATGCTGGGCAGGCTTTCTTATCAGCTCTTCTTGTCAGTTTCAGGTTTTTACAGGGCTAACATACATTGGAAACTGACCAATGGGCTATCCTACATTGGAAACTGACCAATGTAGGAACCTAAAATTGACAGGAACAGCAAGAAGGTGCTGACATCCTGCAGAAGGTAATAATTCAACCAGAACACAAGACTGATAAACCAAAGCTGGCAGATCAAACCAAAAACAAAATAAAAATACAAAAATGCTGTGGCACTTTAAAGATTACCTGCTATATTTTAACATGAGCTTTCATGAGTCAAGTCCGCTTCCTCAGACATAAAAGTGAGACTGTATGATCATCTATCATATCACCTCTCAGCCTTCTCTTTTCCAGGCTAAACATACCCAGATCCCTCAATCATTCCTCACAGGGCTTGGTTAGAAGATTTTTCCCCATCTTGGTTGGCCTTCTCTAAACATATTCAAGATTGTCAATATCCTTCTGAAATGATGCTGTAAAAAACTAGACACAGTATTCCAGATAAGGTCTGACTAAAGCAGAATAGAAAGATGCTATTACTTTCCTGAATGTGGACATTATGCTTCTACTGTTATAGCCTAATTTTGCATTAGTTTTTCCCCCTTGCTGCATCACACTGTGATTCATGTTTAGTTTGTGGTCTAAGAAGACCACCAGAATCTTTTATTCTTAGTATTGCTAAGTTTGTGAATCTGATTTTTTCCCCAGTATTGAAACTCATTTCATTCATTTTGCTCCAGTCCACCAATCTTTCAAGATTATCATGAATCCTGATTCTGTCTTCTGAAGTATTAGGTGCTCCTCCCAGTTCAGTGACATCTGTATATCTGATGAGTTGTTTTCTCTGCTTCTTCATCCCATCTTATAAAGATGTTAAACAACACTAGGCCCTGGATAGAACCCTGTGCCTTCTCTCCAGGAGGATGAGGAACTGTTGGTGAGCCCTCTTTGGGTATGACACATCAATCAGCTGTAGATTCACCCGATAGTAGCACTGTTTAAGCTACATTTTTCCAGATTAGCCACAAGGATCTCACGAAACACTTTGTCAAAGCCCTTGCTGAAATCAGGGTATACTACATCAATAGCATTCCCACTTATGTGCCAAGGTTGTGATTTAGTTTAAAGCAGTCCTGATGAGATATGCAGGACTCTTAGAAAGCACATTCTTTCCAGCCCCTATAAGGTGCAACATATCACTTGCCAGGAACCCTTCTTCATGGAAATGCAGACCATGGTTGAAGGAGCCAGTATTTTTCAAGACTTTTAACAGGAAAGAATAACCCCTGCCCAAAAAAAAAAAAAGTATCCTAAGGTCCTTCACCTTCCTATCCAGAATCTCATTGTTACCGGGAATTAATAGAAAGCCATGTCTGGCAACATCATTTTTTCCATGGGTCAGAAAGAAGGAGTGATGTTTCATGGGCTTAACAAATCTTGGCAAGTTCTCTGTCATATTCTGGACTTTAGCACCATGGAGGCAGCATACATCCCAAAACATCCTGTCCTTATCTCTGTCCTCTTAAAGAAAGAATCACCTACCACCACCACTTGTCTCCTCCACATGGGAATTGGTGGAAATACTCTCATCCACAGAAGTCTAATTCTGTGCTGTCTGAAGCTCAGGATCACTGTCATGGCAAGGGTCTGGAACTTCTTCCTCTGTTTCAGTGACTTAAAATCCCTGTCCATGGGGAAGGGCTGATCCTGATCCATGGACAATTCTGCTTCTTTGTGTCACAGTCCTCCAAGTGCTTGCCTCCTGCACATATTATTCTTCCTCTCTAGAGTTTCCACTCCTCTTTTGCTCTTCCAGGAGAGTTTGGAAAGCTCTCTCCAGAAGTACTGCATTATCCCTAAGAAGTTGAAGAGTGACTAGGTGGGCTTAAGATGCTGTGTCTTCTAGCAGGGTAAACAGTTTAAACTAGTTGCAAGTGCAAGCCCCTTTTCATATTTCTTGCCCTATGCAGCTGTTGAAAAAAGCCTTTTGGACCTCCCAGCTAAAAACCCACACGAAGTGTCACTTCTCAGGAGTACTCAGAGGCTCTGGTGTACATCTGTAAACCTGACAGTTATTGACTCCTCTCCCAACTTAAGTTAGTGATCGAGTTCTTCTCTGCACTCTCTCCTCCAGGTCACAGGGATTCTGAATAGAGGGATATTCCTCTGTTTTAGCAAAGCACTATGTAAAGGACATTTCAGAGGGGTTTTGGCAAGTCTGAACTCCTAATGCTTCTTTGGACCAAACATGGACTCCAAAGGGAAATAGTAAAGCAGAGTAGAAAAAATAAAGGTTGGTTTTTATGGGAATGTCTTAGCTATCTTGGGAGACACACCAACCAACCAACTACCATCCAGCAAAGAGGATGCCAACCTAGCAGTTCGAAAGCATGCAAATGCGAGTAGATAAATAGGTACCACCATGGTGGGAAGGTAACGGCGTTCCGTGTCTAGTCGCCTTGGCCATGTGACCACGGAAACCGTCTGTGGCGTTTTCACCCTTTTTGAATCCCACACCGCTGGCACCTATGTGGCGTTGGACCCACTCGTGCCTTGGTCTGTCCACCTAGACGCAGACCTCAGAGCACACCAGGGCAAAACTAAACTCTTTCCTTTCTTCCACTGCTGCCACCAGGAGATCCCTAAATCCCCATCACTCCTTTAGAAAGAATCAGGTCCACTCTTTAATGAAATAGAAAGATCTCTAGTTTATTTGCTTAATGGTTTCAGTATATTAATATTCAGTTCTATTCCTTCTCCCTTCCAGTCACTGGTCAATCACTTCTCAGATCTCCTACTATTCTCATCAGTCTAATCACACTCCTATAAATCTCTGAACTCAGCTAATCAAACTCCTTCCAAAACTCTGATCTAACTTCTCTCCCTCAGGCTCTGCCTCTTATACTCAGCCTCTTGGCTCCGCCTCTCAGCAACATAAATATGCATGACTCACTCTAACTAAACCTGAGCCATGACCACCTTTAAAGGAGAACGCTACAGACCTCCCCCCTTACTTAGGTTTGTTTGGGAGGGGAAACACATTTTTTCCTCCTGAACAAACAGGTGCAATTGCTTAAACTTTTTTTTAAGTTTCTCATAACATTTTAACTTTCATATTTTTTTCTAAATTTCAACCAAATACCTTACCTTATCATTTAATAATCAATACAATACTTTACCTTATCATCTACTAATCAATAATATACATTACCTTATCATTTTACAGAATTTACAACCATACAGAAATCACGATCATGAACTTTTACCTAAATAATTAACTGTGAATTATAGTCCATTTCAGTTTATAATAAAAGTCCTGGTATCATTCATCTAGCCTCCTGGAAAGCACATCTGCGACAACGTTGTGGGCTTTTGAGGCAAGAACTGAGTCTCTGTTGCAAAGGCAAAATTTGCAAAGTCCAAGTCTCTCACTTTTCCGTAGTAGTCTGGCGCACCATGGACTGGTCCGGTTGTGGTCATCTCCTTCAGCTGGACACACCTCTGCTGGCACTCAGGAGTCCCTCTGTTGACCACTGGCTCCTTCCTCCGCACCCTTTTCCGTCGACTGGCGGTCATCGGCCACTCGGTTGTCCACAGGATGTCATCTGCTGGTCGTTTTATAGTGACGTCATCTTTAAGTCTGGCTCGGGGCTTCACTTGCTCAGCTAGGGAAAGGGTAGGCAGTTCCCTCTTCTCCTCCCGAACATCTTTAGATGCATCCCTCTTTAAGGCATCAGGACCTTCCTCCTTCTGTATCACATAATTGACATTGTTCAATTTTGTCACTACTTTATAGGGATCCTCCCAAGCTAATTGTAGCTTGTGACCTTTGACTGGCCTAAGCAAAAGAACTTCATCTTCAGGCCCAAAAGTTCTTTCACGGGCTTTCTTGTCATACCAGGTCTTCTGCTTAGTCTGGGCAGCCCTTAAGTTCTTTCCAGCTATCTCTAGAGACCTTTGCAGGGTTTTTTGCAACCTGCACATATATTCTACCACTGACTCTGGGTCACTTTCTCTATGGTCTTCCCAGTTCATGCGGAGCAAATCTAAAGGTCCGCGCGCCTCTCATCCTAGCAGTAACTCAAAAGGACTAAATCCCGTGCTCTCTTGAGGGATGCTCCTGTAAGCGTATAGTAAGGGTTGTATTTTGCAGTCCCAATCATTTGGGTTCTCTGATACATACGCCTTAATCATGCGCAGCAAAGTGCCATTGAATTTCTCAACTAGCCCGTTGGTCTCTGGATGATATGGAGTCGAGTTGATTTGGGTAATTCCACAAGCCTTCCATAACCTTTTGATCAGTTTGGATGTGAAACTCATTCCCAAATCGCTGACTATCTCGCTGGCAAATCCCAATCGGCTCATGTAATTGATTAGGGCATCTGCCACGGTGTCAGTTTCCATGTTACATAAAGGAATTGCCTTGGGATATCTGGTGGCAAAATCCATAATGGTCAGTATGTATTTATTTCCCCTTCTGGTGGCTTTAGGTAAAGGACCCACTAGATCGATTCCCAGCCTTTGGAACGGTGTAGAGATGACTGGCAAAGGACATAATTTGGCTTTGGTCCTGTCCTGCCCAGTCCCTCGTCTCTGACAGACATCACACGTTTTACAGAAACAAGTAATCTGTTTGCCCATACCTGGCCAAAAGAAGTTCTGGCCAACCCGTCTTTTGGTTCTGGTGATCCCCATGTGAGCTCCAAATAAACTGCTGTGAGCTTGATTAATGATTTTCTCCCTGTATTTACTAGGGACCACTAATTGCTTTCGGAGTTCCCCTTTTCCTCGGTATGGAGTAGCTAACGTTTCCCTGTACAGAAGGTCTTTGGTTAAGCTAAAGCTCTCAGGGCACTCAGGAGACAGTACAGTGGGAGTCCTGGCAGCTTCCAAGCAAACTCCCAAGCTAATGTCCTCCTTCTGCTCCTGGGCAAAATTGTTATTTGTTTTGGGATTCTGTAGTAGCATGAGTTCTGCCTCAGCCCTATCATCAAGCTGGGTTGCCACGGTAACCTCTCCACCTAGGCCTCTCTCTGCTACAGTATCGGTTTGAGCTGCAGAGGGTGAATTTTGACCCCCCTTTGAGCGGGTAAGCACTAACGCACTCTTGACATGCTCTATTAAATCCCAACCAAGGAGAAAAGCTGCTGGTATTTCATCTGACACAGCTACTTGCCACTTTCCAGACCAATTCTGGTATTCTACTGGTATCTCAGCCACTTTTAAAACCACGGTTTCCTTCCCAATTCCCTTTAAAGACATTTCTCTGCCAGGAATAATGTCATCCTGGGCTACTAGATCGGAATGGACAATGGAGATTTGAGATCCTGTATCTCTTATTGCAATGTACTTCTTTCCTTTCACAACTATCTCTTCACCTGCGTTTCTGAGAAGGGTCTGGTCATTGCTGATATAGAAACAATGGACTACTTGGGCTATAGGAATATCTTCCTCCTCATGGTCAGTAGAAGTGGTGGTGGTTATGGGATCAGGTCTTTGTCTACTATTTTCCTCCCCTTGCTTGACACAATACACCTTTTTGGTTAGAGAATCATTTCTCTGCAAGTTGGGGTATGGTTGCCTACACTGAATTGTGAGTGGCCTGGTTGCCCACAGTTAAAACATTTAAAATTCCTTTTGTCATTCTGAGGTACTTTGGCGAACCGTGCCTCAGGGTTTGATGTTTTTGGCGGGCTAGCCCTTGGCAACTTCGGGGAAGTCCCGCCCTGACCTTCTCTCTCAGGATTCCTGCTGAGGTAATTTTTATTAAAAGGCTTTTTATAGTTGCTGTCCCAGTTTGGTCTATTTACTCTCAGCTCTGAAAATCTAGGGTTCCTGTAAGCATTAATCAAATCAGTTTGTTCTCCCGCTTCCCATAAATTTTTAGGATTCTTGTCCCTTACTAAATAACGTAGTTCTCCAGGTAATAGGGAGTAAAACTGTTCTAGCCCAATCAAATCCCTCAACTGTTCAAAAGAAGTGATTCCTTCTCTTTCAATCCACTTCTCCAGAGTTTGCTGCAATCTAGCTCCCAACTGAGAGTACGATTCATCCTGCTTTTTAGAGAGAGAGCGAAATTTTCGCCTCAGGTGTTCAGAGTTCAGACAAAATCTTGAATAAACCATCTTTTTATATGCCTCAAAATCTCTTGCCTTCTCGGGATTCATCTGGGCATATATCTCTGCCAGATCCCTGCGAACTTGCGCTCTTAAAACAATCATTCTATCTTCATTTCTGATTTCAAAGTCATTGCAGGTGCGTTCAAAAGCAATGAGGAAGGATTCAGGACAGTCTCCTCTTTTGTACTGGGGAAACTTCTTTAAATCTATCTTTGACAGGATTCCTCCTCCCCCACTGTTGTTATTATTAAGGTTATTGTTTAGAGCAGAAATCTCTAATTGTCTCATCTGTAGTTGAAAATCCATTTCCTTTTGTCTTAATTCTATTTGTTTAGCTTCCTGCTCAGCTCTGAGCTGTAGTTCCTTTTCCTTAAATTTAAATTCCCGTTCCAGTTTCCATCTCTCAAATTCTTGAGGGCTTAATTCCTTATGTCCCTCTGAGGTAACCTCAACAACTGTTTCCTCTTGTTCTCCCTCCAATTCCTGAGGTAACTCTTCAGACTCAGGACTCCCCCTTGTGGCGCGTTTGTGAGGCATCTTTTCTTTCTGGGGTGATTAGAGCAGCGTTCACAAATTTTTAAAAGGACCTGTTTTTCTTATTTTACTTCCAGTTACTGATATAAATTTATTTCAAGCCTTTTCTTTTAGTACTTTCCCTCAGATCTGCTATGACCTGGCTTCTGCCTTATCCACAGCGCTCTCCTATCTCAGAGCCTGGGATTTTACAGTAAGCCCTCTGATCCTCAGATCCTGAGGTAAACTCAGAAATTCCCTCTCAGAGAATTCAAGCCTTTTCCTTAGGTTCTCTCCCTCAGATCTGCTATGACCTGGCTTCTGCCTTATCCACAGCGCTCTCCTCTCTCAGAGCCTGGGATTTCACAGCAAGCCCTCTGATCCTCAGATCCTGAGGTAAACTCAGAAATTCCCTCTCAGAGAATTCAAGCCTTTTCCTTAGGTTCTCTCCCTCAGATCTGCTATGACCTGGCTTCTGCCTTATCCACAGCGCTCTCCTATCTCAGAGCCTGGGATTTCACAGCAAGCCCTCTGATCCTCAGATCCTGAGGTAAACTCATCAATTTCCTTTCAGAGTCATTCCCTATCTTAGACCCCCCTGATCTGGGTTCTGAGGCCCCGCTACTAAGCTTTTCCCAAAAGCTCTAGCAGGAACCAAACCTCATTGCCACAGATCCTGTCTAAAAGGTACCCTTGACTCAATAAATTCTTTTTATAATCAGGTTTGACTGGATGTCTTCGTATAGGCTTCACTGGATTACTTCGTATCCCGCCGCTGGACACCAATGTGGCGTTTTCACCCTTTTTGAATCCCACACCGCTGGCACCTATGTGGCGTTGGACCCACTCGTGCCTTGGTCTGTCCACCTAGACTCAGACCTCAGAGCACACCAGGGCAAAACTAAACTCTTTCCTTTCTTCCACTGCTGCCACCAGGAGATCCCTAAATCCCCATCACTCCTTTAGAAAGAATCAGGTCCACTCTTTAATGAAATAGAAAGATCTCTAGTTTATTTGCTTAATGGTTTCAGTATATTAATATTCAGTTCTATTCCTTCTCCCTTCCAGTCACTGGTCAATCACTTCTCAGATCTCCTACTATTCTCATCAGTCTAATCACACTCCTATAAATCTCTGAACTCAGCTAATCAAACTCCTTCCAAAACTCTGATCTAACTTCTCCCCCTCAGGCTCTGCCTCTTATACTCAGCCTCTTGGCTCCGCCTCTCAGCAACATAAATATGCATGACTCACTCTAACTAAACCTGAGCCATGACCACCTTTAAAGGAGAACGCTACACTGTCTACGGACAAACGCTGACTCTACAGCTTGGAGACGGGGATGAGCACTGCGCCCTAGAGTCGGACACGACTGGACTAAATGTCAAAGGGAACCTTTACCTTTACCTTTATGTAAAGGTGTAAGTATACATAACTAATAAAAAAAAATACTTAAACTGATTTACTTTTCACTACCACACAGTGGCTGAAATCCAGTAGGAAAGTTGCAACTAGAGTAGGCCTATTGAATCAGTGGAGATTTAGTGAGTCAACTCCCCTGTAAGTTCCCCTGATACAGTGGACCTCCTGTAGTTTCAACTTAGCTCTTGATTTCATCCAGTGCCTCTTTACACTAGTATATCATGTTTTTTTCTTTAATGTAGTCTGGGGACAAGTTTTGTAGGGGAGTAAAATTCATTCGAACACACTCAGGATTCTTTAGTTCCCAACTTTGGGTCCCCAGATGTTCTTGGACTAAAAGTCCCAGAAGCTTTCATCACTAGGTGTACTGTCCAAGATTTCTGGGAGTTGTAGACCATGAACATCTGGGACCCAAGGCTTGGAAGCACTTCTTTGGAAAGTCATAGCAACTGACTTGGTTTCACTTTCTAGGATTATAAAAAATACAGAAATTGTTACTTGTAAAGACAGTTTGGGTTCAAGTAGCTGAGCAGGATCTTACAATTGATGCTCACATTTTCCAGGCTCTGCTTTATACATTAGTAAAAGAGCAACTTTATTCATTTTTTAGTTGGAAGACCTCCAGATTGAGCTAAAACTAGTTAAGCATATTACTTTTATTAGATACATCTATTCATTCATGGTCATGTTATTGCTGAAGTTAACACCTCAGAACTTGCCATTCTTTAAAAAAAAATCTCATGAATAATATGTTTATGCAATTCAGGGATATGTCTGACATCTAATATGTGGAGGAGATAGTGCTAGCATGAATATTTTACAATATATATGATTGTCTATATTGTATCATTTGTAAAACAATGACACATTTAACTAAACAGAACTTTATTATCTTAAGTGAATCTAAGAAACCATTTAAACATTATTTAACCCATGTTACCTTGAAGGGTATAAAATCTTTATCTTCATTTTTATCTGTTTAAAGATTCATGGGCTCTTGGATGAGTTTGTAATAGTTCACATGAGAACTTTGTTGAGATTACCCTTGTCCCAGTCATCAATTGAATCAGCCACACAGGCAAAACTTGGAGGCAAACTGCTTCAAGTTAGAAATCTCCATAGATATTATCTGTTGCATGCTGAATCATAAGACTCAGTTACTTATGACTCAGCATGCAACAGATAATGTCCACAGAGATTTCTTAACTTGAGGCAGTTTGCCTCCAAAAGATTTGCCTTTGCCTAGCAGTGCAACAAGATTTCAGCCAAACTGTTTCACTATATATTTGTGCAAAGTATTGGTACAAAATATCAAGATTTGGTAGAATGTACAATACTGTCTAAGGAAAGACTGTGCTTTGTAGTTAAATCATTTTTCATGTATTTGAGAAATATGCAATTTTATAAGTTAGGTGGTTCAAGGGGAGCAGTATTGGAAGCTACCCACTCTACTTATATTTTCCATTTGTTACCACTCAGTAGAGAAGTAGTCCACCAAGCAGAACTTCTGTACAGACATTTTTCATTAATTTCAGTTAAAGTGTTGCACATAATTTAGAGTGTGAATGCATAATTCTGGTCTCCTAGTTCATGGATAACTTCTATGAGGTTTGGGGTCATTTTTCATGTTGGTCAAATGCTAAGGGGCAGCACACCCAAAGTGATCATCATGGGAGTGGAAAGGAACAAATACTGGATATGGATTAAAATGTTAGTTTTAAACAAATGAGAAAATATTCTATTTCATATTTTTATTAAGTTAAACTCAGCATAGAGGAAATTCAATAAATCAGTCTCATCCATTCATATCAATTTTACTGGCAAGTGGTGATTTTATAAAATTAAAATTTTAGTTTTAAAGTAACCATGGAGGATTAAATAAAATTAACTGTAGAATAAAAATACAGTGGAAGTTACTTAGTCAATTAAACAGGTTACATTCTTTGCCTGAAAAGAGCTGTGGGATCCACAATTACTGCTTTAATAACAAAAGTAGACAAGAGTACAGTGAGCAGCAGAAGCTGCTGGAGCGAGAGCAAGTCTGTAGTATATGATGGACTGACATGACAGTCACAGTATATTTAATAAAGATAAATGCTCCAAAGAAGCACAAAGAACAACATGTAAAGGCTTTCAATATATCCACAAATATTAACAAATACAGATGCTCAATAAGTAGGTGAGAGGCAATATCTTATCGCCTTTATCCCAGAGTATTTCACTGTTTGCTGCAGTAGTTCTAACTCTGTGGTATGTGGTGGACTGATACCCTAACCCCCAAAAAGTGAGCGAACAGGATAGCTTCGTAGATCCTGTTTTCATGACTGGTCTCCTGTAAAGACTGCAGCAACTTATGACATTTTTAAAAAGGAAATACCTTGGGCAAGGTCTGTAAAACTATGCAATTACTTCCATGTTCCCAAGGAAGTGCTGAGCTTAGGTTTCTCAAGTGAAGGTTGTGGTTTTTTTTAAACGATATGCAAACCATTTCAAAAGCAGTTTCTGTTGCAGCACATCTGTTGTTTTGGAGAGGAAAATGGTTTAAAATATATTGTTTTTCTTTGGACAAACTGTAGCTGTTTGGATCTCAGTTAATGCTGGAGGAGATTCTTGAGAGTCCCCTGGACTTCAAGGAGATCAAACCTATCCATTCTGAAGGACATCAACCCTGAGTGCTCACTGGAAGGACAGATCCTGAAGCTGAGGCTCCAATACTTTGGCCATCTCATGAGAAGAGAAGACTCCCTGGAAAAGACCCTGATGTTGGGAAAGTGTGAAGGCAAGAGGAGAAGGGGAAAACAGAGGATGAGATGGTTGGACAGTGTCATCGAAGCTACCAACATGAATTTGACCAAGCTCCGGGAGGCAGTGGAAGACAGGAGGGCCTGCCGTGCTGTGGTCCATGGGGTCACGAAGAGTCGGACACGACTTAACAACTAAACAACAAAATCAGTATACAGATTTGGATTAATGAATTTATTTTCTATGGCAATTTTAATAAATATACTGAATGATACTAAAGTCAAAATGTCTGCATTAAGAATGACAGTTGCACATATTAAAGGTAAGTAACCTGTTGCATAGCTCTGCCTGTGCAATTAGAGTGATGTTACTGAGTGTTGCAGACGTGATTTTTCAGTTCTGAGGTATTTGTGACTTTGTATCATTGCTTCAAGTTGCTCAGACCCCCCAAATGGTAAAAGGAATCCTTTAATTAGTGGCAATCTGCCATGACCATAGATGTCAGTTGTTTTGCACAGGCAGAGTTACGTGACAGGATACTGGCCAAAATATATTTGTGACATCTCTAGCCCTGACAAATAAATATCTATCAGCTCAGCTTCTTATTAAATTAGTTTATTTATTTATTTATTTTAACCTATATGCCGCCCACACTACCCAAAGGTTTAAAGAGGCTTTGCTCATAACTTTCCACTTCTTTAAAAGTAAGAAAAGATGGGGAAAGGTGGAGTTTCATTGCAGCGAGACCGGTTGGGTTTTGGGAGAGCTCCTGAAACTGACCCAATGTAGGGGCCAAAGAACGGTCCGCTAGGAAAAGCGGCGTCTGAAGCAGCAGAGGCGACAGAAAGGGGAGAGAAATTGGCGGAAGCTGCTTTTTTTCCCCCTGAAGTCTTTCTGAGTGGGACTGAGGTGGAAGCCATGTTGGGCAAAGAGCTGGGAACACTCCTTTCAGAGAGTGGAGGAGTACAGAAGGGTTTTGGAAAAATATCCTGACCAGGAGTCTAAGTAAGTCAAGATATGTGTTTATATAAAGAAATCTTTATGGACCCAAAACAATGACACACAAAAAAGCTGGGTTTAACGACTTAATGAAAGTGTAACCCTTTGAGCTGCAGTAGAGTGAGCCTCCCCCCCCCCCAATCCCTCAGCCTTGATCGGGAAAAGGAGAAGAAAGAGAAGGGGAAAGAGGGAGGAGGGGAGAAATTTATTTGGTGAATGAACTATTTTAATCAAAGGCAAAAACTCACTCCCACAAAATAGTTTAATCATAAACTGTCTAATTACAATGCTGATGGAGGAAACTAAAATCAGAAAATAGAACTTTGGAACTTAAGAGTCTTAGATTGTGTAAAATCATTGTATCGGAGGCATCTTTGTTTCCTTGGTTTGCTTTGGCACTGCAATGGAGGCGACCCTCCCTCCTGTAGCCCAGAGCGGCTTTGATTGGAGGATCTACCCCTAATTACTGAGGCTGGAGAGAAAGATTGAACTGCTGTTACTTGCCTCGAAGCATTGTTTGTTATCTTAAACACTCATTGTTTTGACTGGCGGCTGCGAGAACATTTCGATGAGAGAGGTGCTGACCTATGTTTTGGATGGGCTGTGTAAATAGTGTGGGGCAGCAGCGACACCTGCTGGGGGAAAAGATAGCATCTTTAAGAAATTTGGAAGATGACAGCGAATGGGGGGGGGGGAAGGCCCCAAGAGGCTCACCTGCAGAGGAACAAAATCTGAAATTATTGGAGCAAGAGACAAGGATTGGCAACAGAACATTCAAAATATGTTATCCACAGGATTACAGCAGATACAAGGAGGAATGGCTCAGCTATCTGAACAAATTAAAGATTTAGGGCAGTGATGGTGAACCTTTTTGGGCCCCGAGTGCCCAAACTGAAAAAAAAAAACCCAAAAAACAACCCAGCGGGCGGTGGGCGGCGGCGGCAGAAGCAGAAGTGGCGGTGGAAGGGGGAATCCTGGGCACGGAGGTGCCTCGAGACCCCACTCTGGATCCGCCGCCAGCACCAGCTGCTCTGGATTCTGGCCCGCTGCCTGTCAGGGTGCCAGCACCGCAGCCACCTTCTCAGGTTTGACTGCAGGGGGGAGTAGCTATCCGGTGACTTATGGCTCTGCGTGCCAGCTGTGGCACGCGTGCCATAGGTTCACTATCGATGATTTAGGGTCACAAATGTCTGATATCAAGCTATAGAAAATAAAAAAGAAATAGCCAAAATACAAGAAACCTAGGGGTGGGGGGGAAGCAGGAAAAAAAATGAGATTATGAATGCAGAGCTGGTGGTGATGCAACATGAAAGAAAACAAGATGAAATCAACCTGCTGAAGTTACAAATGGAGAGAGCCAATGTCATACTTAGATTCCTGAATCTTCCAGAACAAAAAGGTGAAGACAGAGTGCAATTGTAACTAACATTTTAGCCCCACTTATGGAGATGCGACCAGAAGAAGTACAACAAAATATAGATACAGCATTAAGAAATAATACAGCATACACCAGGGATAATAAACTCTCCAGAGAAATTCATGTTAAATTCACAAGCATGGTATTTCGAGAAAAAGGTCTAAAAAATAGGCAAGATAAGGAATCCACCATAAAAGGAAAAGAAATAAAGATTTTGAAACATATTCCGTGACAAATAAGACAGAAAAGGAGACAATATGTGGAGTTGACAGATTTTCTGAAAATAAACTCAATTACAGTACATATAAGTGGTTGATACCTGAAGGTCTCTTTCCAGTTCCAGGTACGAGATATTCTATTAACTCAACAATGAAGGCAGAAGACTTTATGAAAAAAAAAAGGGGGGGGAATGGCTGGGTAGGAAAGAAAAGAAAAAGACAGATGAGAAACAGAAAGAGGAGCAATCAAGTGGATCATTAGGACCAAACTCAGAAGGAACTTCAAAATTTCAGCTAGAAAACCAAGTGGGAAGCACCAAAGGAAAGCCCACCATGGAAAAAAGAGGATCTAAGAAGAGGAAAGAAAACCTTAATAACAAAGATGGATAAAATGAGCCTCCAAAAAACTCATATGAAAAGAATAGAGTAGCATCAGACATGAAAGAATTTACAATCAAATATCAAAATTAAAATTGGACACTGTCTTCAAAACTTATAGCATGAAAATCAAGAACCGCTTTATGAAATGTTTTTTAATAAGTATTGGAAATGTAAAATATAGGAGGGTACTTTCAACCATATTGGGTGGACAAGTAGGGAAGCAGAAAATTATTGGAGATTATTGTAGATTAGTATATAAAATGCTGGAAAAAATGTACTTTGTGAGATATCATTAACTGGAATTGTGTTAATTGAGTATTATGTCTGAGATTGTAGATAAAGAAATGTCCTCTGAAGATGCCGGCCGCAGAGACTGGCAAAATGTTAGGAAGAAAAACCTCCAGAACACGGCCAAACAGCCCGAAAAACCTACAACAACCAGCTAATTGTTCTTTTTAAAAATTATTTTCCTCCATGTAAGCACAGATTGGACCAATATGAATGTTAGTTTACTGGTTTCCAAACAGTGCAAAGGAAAGTCTCTTATAAAACAATGCAAAGGAAAGGCTCTTATAACAACTTGTGAATACTTGGTTAAAATCTGTCATATACTCTTTATTTGCCAGTAATATAGAAATCTTTGATACCTTGCTGAAGAAAATGATGAAATTGCCTATTTATGCTCACTAAAAAGTAAATATGGGCAGTGAATAGTTCTTTCCACAAATTCTATCCTTACACATTTTTAATAATTTCTTGATTTGAGTTCATCCATAACTTATGAGAAATATTTATCAGTTTACAACTTCGTTGAATGTTCAAGGTAAAATATACACATATGCCCTGTATCTCTCAAGTGTCTTTTAAAAATGTATTTATATTTTCCCTGATTTTTCTTCTTTCTTGCATATAAATTGTGGTGGAGTGAAATAATTGTGAAGTGGTCCAAAGACCTGTGAGGAAGGCTGTGATCTGCATTCAGAAGATCCCAAATTCATTCTTGTGTCTCTGGTGGTGGATGTGAGCCAGGGGTTTCAGGTTAACAGTGTTGGGACAAAATCTCTGATTGGTGCCTTGTTTACCATCAAGTAAAATGGACATCATAGTGCAAAGAGGAAGAGTGGTCTGATTTAATCTAAGATATGCCTTTCTAAGATTTGAACAAGGAGTAAAACAGTAAAGCAGCTATTTATGTTTTTTTCCCCAGATGTTTCAGAGCAAGAGGTATGTTTTCAGATGTTACCCTACATGCTTGTAAATATCTAGTTTAATGTGATGCCAGGGACATGAGGTAATTTACATGTGAGACATTCTGTGCAATTGGAGTGTCGTTTAAACTGGATCATCTTACCCATCTTACAGTACATCTGTAACTGGTCACACTACCATGATGCCATACATAATGACTGCAGTCCCAAACTGCCATGTACATCATCCACTATTCAGTGGGCAGAAGATCTCACTGTTTCAGTTATGCATACTGATGTCAGCTCCAAGTGAAATCTTTTTTGGACACAGAATGAACTTAGTATACACCTAGCCCATGATTACATTATGTATTTTCCCTCTTTTTATTCTTTCTTTTCTTTAATTGTTTTTAAAAGCAGTGTTAAACTCTGCATGAGTAAGTTTTCCTTACATGCTTAGTGCCATGTGCAGGACTTGAAAAATCCACTCATCCACTCGTCTGTGACGAGTGAAAAAATGCTGCTTGACGAGCCACAGCTCCCTCCGTCCCTCCCTCCTTGCTTCCTTACCCTCAGTCCGTCTCTCTCTCTCTCTGATCCTACAGTCCTCCCCTCCCCCTTCCCATTGCAAAAGGAAAAACAGCCCTCTTCTCGCAAGAAGAGAGTTCAAGCGGCACATAGATATATAGCTCTGCAGGAGAATGTAGAGTAGTCCCATGCTGGAGAATATGGAGATTCCCTGCTCCCAATTTCAACCGAACGACCTGGCTCCTTAAGAGGCTGGGTGCTTTTGCTTTCAGTTTTATTTTTGCTGGAGACATTCAAAAGAAAGGCATTCAAAATACAAGCTTCGTGACCCCACAGGCACGCAGGTAATAAAGCAACCCAAGTCTGAGGGTATATTTATTTTGGGTTTGTACGCATTGTTATGTAGAAAGTGCCTAGTTAAAATTTAAATTTAAGTTTAAACATAAATTGCAAGGCTATATTCCAGTCATTCTGACTGGTGAAATTTTTGACTGACTGGTGAGACATTCTAAAAATTTTCAAGCCCTGGCCATGTGACGTCATTACATTGGTTATATTATTTTTGGTCAAGGTTTTATTGCAAACATTGACTTACATGTTCACCATATAATGTTAAAATCCAGTTCTTTATGAAAAGGATGTTTTCAGAAGACATCACTATGATAGTATGGTTGTGAATCTCACAGTCTCTGGCTTTTAGAGAGAAAAACTGTTCAATTCACAATGAGACTTACCTGCACAAGATTTTTTCTCCTGAGATATCTCATGGGAAATCTTATGGGATTCTTCAGTAATTTTGTAGTTGAAGATTATAACAATTTCTGTACAGAATGGCATCTTTCCTATGCAGGATTCATTTAGAAAGGGCAGAAGAAAATTCTTCTATTCCATCCTGACTTTCTGGCCTAAGACAGGACTGCTACATTCTTTAAATGCCCAACTGCCAGGCACAGGATTGCAGCCTGGTGGGTAAGAGCGAACAATGTGAATATCTGCTCAGAACTCACTATATAGTCTTAGGCAATCTACTTTACATCAGTGTGCCTGTTTGTAATACAGGAAATCATAGCACTTATTTACATTTCAGAGTTATTGTGAAAATTTCTGTTATCATTCTTATCATAAATGATATAGAAACGGATTCGTTAAAAAGATAGTTTTGAAGATGGAGCTGCTCCTTAGAGTACTTGCTTCTTTTTTATTTATATTCGCAAGTGACAGTAAGCTTTTGTCCATGCAGTAGTTGTTTCTCTGCAGCACTATTTCTGTCACTTTCTTGAGAGAGCTGATAATGTATACAAAATTATGTTAATACATTGGGGCTCATCTTACTAAACTAATCTACTGTCGTCTAGGTATTTGCTATGTTGGTCTTATATGGTCATTCATATTCTGTATTTATGGTGCAATATAATTTTAAGACATCTCATGACACAAGTCTAAAATGTACTTCCAAATGCTTTTGGTATTCCTACTTGTTTATGTTTTGCTATCTTTTTCTTTCAGAAAGTTCTCTTTCTTTCACTGCATTTTGCTTTGTGCAATATTTAAGGTAATAAACATCTGCCAGTAAGATATATTTTATTTAAAATGTTGTTTAGACTGTGTAGACATCCTCATCAAAATTAAATGCTAAAGTACTTGCAGTAGCTCAGTAGATAGCAAGTAAAGCCAACACACAATGTTCTTTCAGAATGGTCTTATGGGGAAAAATGAATCTGAAGTACACATTGAATACCTTTTGTCAAGTGCTGGCAGTTCCTGCACTAATGGAGGCATATAGTCATAATTTCATGCTCAGCAAGTAGCAGAAGCAAAACTACATTGCAGAAACATATGTCAACTTAGAAATACTGAGGAATTCTCAAAGCATCCAATGCAGCTGCCATTACTAATCATGGGGCCAGTCATTGATAACACATCACACATATCAATCACATGGGGATGGCTCATAGACTCAGTCCACTGTGCATAATATGTCCCCAAAATTGTGCTGCTAGAAAATTGTGTCCTCCAGTAGTATATAGAGATAACTGAGCAAATCTTATTTCTGACCCATGTCAGTTTCATACTTACTCATTCTCAGCCCCATCCTGTTTCTGGCTTTGTGTGTATGTGTATTTACACCTGAATTTATGTTTTTATTTAAATCATACTTTCATACTATTTTGAGCTTATTTTCTTTTTTTAAAACATTTCTAAAAGCCTGTTCATTTCTACATATATTACTTCCTAAAATACACTTTAAGAATTGCGCTACAAAATTCAGTGAAGAGTAAAGTTCAAAAGATAACTGTGAATCTGATCCATGAGCAGTTCAGGTTGGTTCACTTTGAAGTGCTAGTTGGTCATCCTTCCACAATCACTTTGGCTCACTATTTAACAGGGAATTGACTGCAGGTAGAGGTATGACTCCTTGAACAGAAATACAGGCAGCATTCAACACAGGTTTTTGTGACTTGCAAACAGTCAGGGCCACACAGTGAAGGGGTGTGTTGTTCTACAGCAAGATCCAGTGGGTAGAAGATATGCATGATAAAACTCAAAAAAGTTTTCTCAGGAGAAGGGTACAAGTACTACTGTGTAAACAGTGCTCCCATGCACCCATTGGAACACTCCATAAAACGAGCAGCATTAGTATTGGTGCTTGTGTGAGGAGAATTAGAAACACAATTCACTCCCAATTTAGTTCCTAGCTTTACAAGGTGAAAGCACTGCTGCTAAATGGCAAGTCAGTGAATTGCAGTAGAACTGCCATCCAGAAGCTGATCTTAAATGAGCCCTTTAAATTGATCCCATTTGTGCCTAATGAGTTGATGTAGCACTGTAGCATCACATTTTTTTTGTGCAAAACTGATAGCCACCCTTCAATGGACACAAAGCAGAAGACATTTGCCTTTGCTGTTTGTGGTAAATTTCCCCTGAAATTGCAGAAATATTTCACCCCATTTTCACCATCTACACTTGCAACAGTGAAAATGGGACAAAGTAACATTTGCCATTGAATATGGAGCAATCTTCAGACTGTGAGTAAATATTGTTTTGTGTTCACTTTTAGTATTTTAGGTGGAGCAGGGAAAGAAGACAGCAGTGTTACTCTAAAATACCTTTAAGCATATCTAGTTAATTATACAACTCCTGTAGAAGAAAACAAGAGTGCTATCTGTTCACCTCATATTTTGACACGAGAGTCCGTATTGTCTGCCAAAACATGATTGCATGCTGCGTGGTACTAGCACCTATGCGAGATGAGCCAGAATCCTGTTACTTACTTACACTGGCATTAGTCAAATGGTATAAATCTCAGCAGCATTTTGTTTCCTATGAAGTCTAAATTTTTATTTCTTGTCATATGCCAAGTCTTGTGACTGGGGAGCAGTGAGAAATGCAAGTGACAACTTTGTAGTTAGAGGCAATTTGTTGCTGAGGTTTATGCCATCTAACCCAGAGGTCGTCAACCCCCGGTCCGCGGCCCATTGCCGGTCCGTGGCTTGAGCCTGACCGGGCCGCGAAGACAGACCTCCCGCCGCCCCCCCACTCCCCTCCCCACAGCTGGTTTGCGCACGCGTGCCAGCGGGGGCGTGAGCGCTCCCTCACCCCTTCACGCAAGCGCCCGTGTGCGCAAAGCAGCTGTGGGGAGGGGAGTGCGTGCGGGGGGGGGCGGGAGGTCTGTCTTTGCGGCGCAGCGGCGGCGGGTGTGTGTGGCCAAGAGCCGGGAGGCCGAGCATGGCTGGGTGCTCCGGCTGCTGGCCTCCTGGCGGCGGCGGCAGCGGCAATGGGGTGGTGGGGGTGGCCAAGAGCCGGGAGGCCAGCAGCCGAAGCACCCGGCGGTGCTCGGCCTCCCGGCGGCGGCGGAGTCCAGATGCAAAAATAGCAAGGGTTCAGGGGCAGCACAACCTTTGTTGCTGAGGCATGTTCTGGGAGGGAGAACCACTCCTTAATTAGGGCCTTCCAAGTTTCCAGGTGAGCCTCATGAGTGGTCCAGCAGCTGCTACACAGGCCAGGGCCTGAGCCTGCAAACACCAGGCCATTCCTAGGTCAGGCTGGCCCCGATCCTGCAGCTGCCAGGGCGGTGTAGGCCAGATCCTGCCAGCTGTAAGATCTGGACATTCTTTATATAATAAGAATAAAGGATTACATTATTTCTATGAAATGTAGTACTTTGGGGGATGGTTAAGGCACTGGGAAGGAGTCAGTTGCAGTAGGCTTGAGAATAGGGCTTTAGATCACAACACATAATGGCTGAATGGTAAGCATGTAAGAATAAGAAAAACTAGATCCAAGTGTTGCATCTAGTGTTGCAAAGATGCATTGGCCCCATCACCTCCTGGCAAATAGAAGGGGAAGATATGGAGGCAGTGACAGATTTTACCTTCTTGGGCTCCATGATCACTGCAGATGGGGACAGCAGCCACGAAATTAAAAGACGCCTGCTTCTTGGGAGGAAAGCGATGACAAACCTAGACAGCATCTTAAAAAGTAGAGACATCACCTTGCCGACAAAGGTACGCATAGTCAAAGCTATGTTTTTTTCCAGTAGCGATGTATGGAAGTGAGAGCTGGACCATAAAGAAGGCTGACCACCGAAGAATTGATGCTTTTGAATTGTGGTGCTGGAGGAGACTCTTGAGAGTCCCCTGGACTGCAAAGAGAACAAACCTATCAATTCTGAAGGAAATCAACCCTGAGTGCTCACTGGAAGGACAGATCCTGAAGCTGAGGCTCCAATATTTTGGCCATCTCATGAGAAGAGAAGACTCCCTGGAAAAGACCCTGATATTGGGAAAGTGTGAAGGCAAGAGGAGAAGGGGACGACAGAGGACGAGATGGATGGACAGTGTCACTGAAGCTACCAACATGAATTTGACCAAACTCCAGGAGGCAGTGGAAGATAGGAGGGCCTGGCGTGCTCTGGTCCATGGGGTCACGAAGAGTCAGACACGACTTAACAACTAAACAACAACAACAAGATGCAAGTGTGTCATCCAAGGTCAGGAAGAAGTGAAGATCTGGATCAGAAGGACTAGAAGCAAGTGTGTCCCCACAAGGTTATCTGATATCAAAATGCCAGACAGAATTTGGGAATATGGAGATGTAGTTAGTAGAACCCATATGTCTCTAGACAAGCCACTTGGGTTGAGAAGTGAGCTCTGTAGCCACGGTTTTACAGGGCGTGGTGGATTGTAACTGGATGCCGAGTCAGTACCATGGGGCCTAGCATGCTGGTATTGCATCTTGAATGGAATCCAAGAACTCTATCTTGAACTCGGTTTCTCAAGCTTGTGATGACACCATGGTAGAGAAGGCAAAGCTCTGGAGCCCAACTGCCAGATGTTTCATTTTATTCCCTTGTTGCCAGCCTCCAGGAGAGCTTAGCAATGGAAACAGCATTCAAACTCAAGGACAAATGCATTCAGTATTTTAAGAATGCAGCATAGTGAATTCAAGAAATAGGTGTGTTGATCAAGATAAAATGTGGTCTGCTAAGCATCTTTTAAAAGGTCAAGAAATGAAGATGATTTATTTTATTCAGTAGAAATTCAACAAGTGTCACGTAAAGAGGGGAGGGAATCTAAAATGCTGGCTTTTGCTTGAGAAGCTATATTTGAAAAAAATTGCCCAGCTGTGGCCTTTTTGGAACTACATAAACATATAGTTTGAATTATACCTTATGGTAATGAAACACTTAAGTTATTTTTCTCCTCCTTTGATTTTGATATGTAAACAATGATGGTCTTGAATTTTCACCCAATCTTGCAAAGCCAGCACCTCCTGCTAGAGGACAGAGCTGTGTATGCCACACAGCCTTACTGAAGGGACCTGCTGTCTCAGGCATGGTGGAAGATGCCAGCCCCTCACTAGTATTGAAATAATTTTCACCTGCCTGTCCAGTTTGACCTCTGTATAAGGAGTGAGTGGGTGGTCCTTCCCCCGCCCTTTTACTTCAAACAACGACATGTTCTGCAGCAACCTTACTCCTCTGTTTAATTTAGGTTCCCAACCTCAGATATAAATGATATGTTAACAAGCAAATGCATGTGGTTATAGCCTGGTGGTCAGTTAGAAGTTGCTTCCCATGGAGACGATTTGGAATAAAAAGAAGAGAATACTGAAACCTTTCATTGTGAACCAGTCTCTTATTCCAGATTTCCCATAAGCATATCACATCACCCCATGTGTATTTTCAATAGACATGGAGAAATGTTATTTTTCCCCCCTATAGCTCCCAGAATGTCACTGTCCATTTCACTGTTGAATTGTGGGAGAGGTAGTTTTTAAAAAGGTATTTCCCATTTCTGATTTTTACAGAGTTAAAAATTGGGGAATGTGAGCTGCTTGAGGGAAGTGTTAACAATGTGTTGCCAAAAAAACAGATGAAGAAGTGCGTAGGTGAAAACTCTCTTTCAGGCAATAAGAACAGAAGGCATTGCAGTCTGCCATTTGCCTCCATTGTGTTCTTCACAAAAATGGTAATCCTCAGTGTCCTGCATTGTTTAATAGTGATGATGAGTAATTTTTATAATAAAAAAAGTGACATGTGAGTGAATTTTGTGTGGTTGATTGTTTCTTGCTTGTTGCCTAAGGAAGAAAACTATTACACCCATTTTTCTTTTCTTCACATCTTTGTTTATTCTCCTTTGATACCAATACTTCATTTGCTAGTTTCTTCGTATGCCCGGGAAATACTCTTCAAACCATTGCTATCCTTTAACTGCTTGCAGTATCTTATGATGATTTCCACACCAGGAATATTTAAAAGAACAGGCTACCCTACAATCTCTTCTGCATGACTAGATTTTGTTTGTGTATGTATACATATTTTTCATTTCTGGTATAAAACTCACTGTTCTCTTGAAGGTAATATTTTTTTGTCTTGCAGAATGCTTTTATTCTTGGCAAAAATGCAGCATTTTGTGCTATCGTGTGAGGAAACTGAAACTTTTTTAGATAGCATAGCCATTGCTATTATGTTTGCTATTATGTGATGTGATTGCATGATTATCAAGGATTCTTACCAAATACTCTGAATTTATTAGCAGTAAGTGGTATATTTCTACCATGTTTCCAAGCAGATGATATGGACTTCTTTTTCAACAATTTTGTTCTGATGTCTTAATTATTTACTGTGTGTATGCTTTCCTGCTGTGCAGACTGCTGCTTCAGCTCACATTCCTGCTTGTCCAGATTGGATGTGTCCAAATGGCAAGTTACCAGAAAAAAGGTCAAAACGATTGATAGCAGAAGTTGTGGGCTATAATTATTCTTCCATTCTTACTGTACCATTGTTATTTAGTATAGACAATGTCCAGCTAAAGGATTTATAAAAGAGACTGTTGTATATAAAAAGAGACCTACTTCTTTACAATAAATTGGCAGTAATCAGTGGAATTCTCAATTTGTACCTCAATAGCCCACTGGCCTACTTGGGTGTAAACAGGTTATTTCCTCCAATGTGATTATGAATTGTGATGATGACTAAAATGTACAATGAAGGTAGTAATTTCGTAGCAAGTTGGCTTTACTCATGTGGATTTATGTGCAAGGTTCAATAAAATTTTATGGTTGGTTTTATATTTAATTCATAAATCAGCAGTACAAAAGCAACATTTTCCTGTTTGTTTTTTTCTGCTGGATTGAATACAGATGTCAATATCTAGGTAATTAGGCGTGCTCTGTATTGGATACAAAACAGAAAATGAAAATTTGGTAGACAATTGGGAAAGTGCCTGTCTTATTTTGGTTGGAGCTATCTTAGTAGTTGCAAAGTACCTATTCTGTATTAGGTAGAACATAATAAATTTATTAAGTCTTTGATATGCTATATGATTATGCATTATTTCAAACTGCATCTTTGGATACATACAATTATGAAATGTTTGAACTAAGGTGTTCAGAAGATTAGCACTGTGGAAACTAGGAACTGGAAAACCCTGAAAAGGGTAGCCATAAGTCAGAATTGACTTGATGGCACATGATTATTATTAGTAAACAATATGGCAGGTCAACCAAAAAATTTGAACTGATGACTGTATTTAGATATATTGTTAACAATGTGGGAAAAACAAGGAAAAACAGCATAGTCGAGGTAATCTGTTAACTTATCAAGCTATTTAAAATAATCATTTTTAAAAATCATTTTCAGGTAAGTTGAACAAAGTTTGTTTCCAATCTTCATAAGTGTATGCTTGCATCTACTTTTGAATGGTTGCTGGTTTACATTCTTCTTTATTTATTTTTTACTGTTGTTAAGTTCATTTATGGCTTTTAGGATTTGTTGTTAACTACTCAGAAAATTGAGTGTTGTACAAAGTAAGGATGATGTTGCCCACTGTTATGGCCTTCACTATGGTTGCTTTGGAACTAGGTAGGAATTTTTGGCTTGACACTGGCCTACCCAGCATCAGTTTAAGAAAAACAATATCTGGTCTATATTGGGTTCAGTCATGGAAGTCTGGGACATTTTAACTGGGTTGAAATGGTGGCTGGCAAGGTCAAGGGGACCAGGACCTATTTATTTGGCTGAATTTCTTAAGTTGCCCACATTTGTTAAGTATTTGTAGGTAAGTCAGGAAGTTATAAGGTTGATGGGCACTTGCTCTCTTAAGTACCTTTATGATGGCTGGTGATTCCTCAAGTTTACTACTCATGGCTTTGAGACCCATAAATTTGATAGGAATTGGCCTTGTGATGAATCCACATCATCAGCTCGCAGCAATGAAGTCATGGGAACTGATGATATGAGAATGGGCTAATCCATCATACATTTAAATTTATAGAGTCTGGGGAAAGGGCTAATCTCCCAGGTCCACACCCTTCTCCTGAGACTTGGTTGACCTTGCACATTTAATTTATCTCAGGCCCTCTTTTATGTATTACACTACCCACACTGACATCCCCTTGCAAATCTATTTATATGGATAAAAATGGTTTTAGCTTAATCTTGCTGCTGGTATTTCATCTCTTTATTTCATTTCTTTGCTTTGTGAGTAAATAAATATGAATTAATTTGATAAAAAGAAATGAACACAGTTTCTGTTTAAGAAAATAATCTTTGTTAATATTTCAGTTTTAAATAATCATTATTTTCCCCTTCTGTCTGTAAACAAAAAACACTTCCCACCTTAAACTTTCATAATATACCTTTAACATGCTAATTCCTGAGTGGCACTCACAAGCCCCTTTACACTGAATATTGAGAACTCCTAGGAAATCATCACATGTCATGAAAATGCACTGAAACTACTTAAATAGAAAACTGGAGATAGCATGAAATGAACTGTCTTGTCAGGCACAAAGGTCTTGTTTGTATGCTACTGACTAGAATTTTAGTCACAATGGATTTTTTGTTATCTCTGCATCTTGGTCATCAGTTCTATAATAATAATAATCATTTGCCATCAAGTCAATTCTATACACAATTCAAAAACATAGCTACATATGTTTTAACCAAAGGGAAATATTTGTTTCAAATTTAAACACATTAAAAAGTGTTTTGAAGATGTATACCATCATGTCTCATCCAAGTACCGTATTTTTCCATGTATAAGATACTTTTGTCTAAAATCTTTAGACTAAAAATTGAGGGTCGTCTTATACACAGAAGTAAGCTGAGGAGAGGACAAAACGTCCCATACCTTGTCTCTGCAAACAGGTTTCCCTCCCTCACAGGGCGGCCAAAGCCCAGCGGGGAGAGGGCAGCTGAGGCGCAGTGGAATGCTGCTCAGACCAGATGGCATGGAGGGTGGCAGGCCAGCCAAGGAGGGTTTGTCCCCCACTCGTGCAGGACTGACCGGAGGTGTCCTCCGCTCTGCGCGACCCCCACTCTCACGGCTTCTCCTGCTAATGCGTGGGGGGGCATGGCGATCCCTGCTGAGGGAGGCCACCCCGCCACTTCTCCGCTCTGTACAAGAGCTACAGGTTACGCCTCCCTTTTGTTCAGAGCCGCCGACCACAAACTTGGCGCTGCCTGCAGAGAAGTTCTGGGGCAAAATGGGAGGAACAGACCAGGAGGTTCCACCCTCCTTCGGTAGACTTGGCCCCACTCCTGCTGCTGCAATTGCCAGAGGTGCCTCCTGATGCAAGGGCACAGTGTCCTGGGTCAGAAGAGGCTTCTGCAAGCTGCCGCAGCAGAAGGGGCTCTCGAGCGCAGCAGCACCTTCCAGGGCTTCATCCAGCACCGGCCTGCACCCCCTTCTGAGGCCCAGGTTCCTGCTGCTGCCACTCATCAGTCGACTCAGCATCTTTGCTGCTGGAGAAAGGGGCGGAGAAGGGGGTGATAGGTCTGGAGCTCCCCCGGCTCTTCACATGGTGGACAGTTGCTTCTGCTGCTGCTGCCACCGCCGCCTCACTCTGTTCACACAAAGCCCGGTGAGGAGGAGGAAGAGTAAGAGAGCAATTGAGAGCTGCTGCCTCCGGTCTGGGCAGGGCGAGGGGATGCGCCAAGCTGAGCCAGGCCCGCCGCCTGAACCATCACTACCGAGGCCAATCAGGTCTCGGCACCGCCTTTGATGGGCTCAGGCGCAAACCAATGCACCACACTGCCTCCACTTGGTGTGAAGGAGGGGTCCCTTCGCAACCACCAACAATACTGCTCCTGTTGCTGCAGGTGACAGCAAGTGGTGCTGATGTCATCCCGTGCACTTTCCTTCTCCAACGGCTGTGGAAGAGTCGCGCGAGAAGGAAATTATCCTTCTCGCGTGAGCAAGCCTCAAAGCCAAGTTCAGATTTTTAAATTTTGGGTTAGGAAAGTAGGGGGCATCTTATACACGGAAAAATATGGTAGTTCATTAATTTGAACTATTTCCACAATAAACTTTGTCTATTTGTTTCTTATTTATTTGTTTGTATTTATTTAGAGCATTTATCACAGGAGCTGCCCAGGAGGGTGCCCAAAGCAGTTCTGTCGAGCAGGGCTCTGAAAATAATTTGCAGTGAATTAAAATGGTAAAAGCAATTTAAAATGTTAAAAAAACAGATTAACTACATTTTTTAAAACAAGCTCCAGACTCTTTGCTGACTACAGGCAGACTGCAGCCTTCTTGGCATGTGCAAAATGGGGCACAGTGCCAATAATGCTTTGGTAGGATTTGCTGTGAACATGGTGGAAGTATTAATTTGTTGTGCTTCATGGGGAAGCACCTCTTCCCACACTGCCTAGCCAACCTGGCTTCATTCCCCTCTAACTGGCAGTTCTTAGTGAGAAGTGATTATGGAATTGCTACAGTGCAGTGCATAAGACAGTGATATTTACTGAGTTGTCAGTGTGATGAGATACCTTCCTTGTCTTCCTGTTGCAATGGTTGTTCCATTGCCTCCCCTTGCAGTGCAGTGTCAGTGGAGAGCAGACATCCCTGTGATGTCTAACAGGACAACATTACCTCTCATGATGTTGAAAGGCCTGAGAGTAAATCACTTTGGCTGTATAATTAAATGATGTCACCTCTAGTGTAAATAACTCTTGGTTTGCCTTGACAGCCTGCCCAAATGTATTATGAATCTTGCCCCACTTCATGAAGAGAAGAGATAGAGTCTTCTGATATTACACTCATCTCCAGTCCCACAATCACTGGAAGAGCTTAGTTTTTGATCTCCTCTAGTTCTTTGGAGATGGATAGGTGCTCATTCCCACCACATTAAGCCTCAAATGCTCAATGCATCAAGACCTCTCATGGCTCTCCAAGGGTCATTTCTCCATTCAGGAGAGTAGTTGTGCTTCTGAAGTATACTTGACTTTATGATGAATCCTCACTTTTCTCCAGGACAATTAAGAAAGTTATAAAGGGTTGTGTTGGCTTGTTTTGTTCTTGGCTTGAACAAAAGATGTATGTGCCGGTGGGAAGCTGAGGCGTGCATGTCTGGATCCTTGCTAATCTTCCTTGCTATATGATCCCTGTTGGCTAGGATCACAGAGATTATAAGTGCAGACTCACCTTAGCTCAGTATAGTTGCTCTGGTTGTGATCAGACAGGCATTAGCCTGCTGTTTGGTCTACAGGTTGGGTCATTCCTTCTTCCACAGATCACACAATATAATTGCTGGAGTGAACCAGCCCAAGAGCATTCCACCCATACCTTTCTGGATCTCTGTCAGGGGCTTCTATTTTTTTGGTCCTCATACGATGACTCTGTTTTGATTCATTTCCAGCATGTGCAGTTACTCAAAATGTTTAATTTGCCAATATCGTGAAATGACTGTCTTCATGAAGAAGATAGCCACTTCATGATATTGGTAAATTAAACAGTTCCTCTGCTCTGCAGAAGGGCAGAGGAAGTGAAATTTCTTTGCACTCTGTTAGGGCAGTGCAGATGTGCTGCATGATACAGGAGGGGGCAACAGTTTTTCCCCCCCCTTTCAAACTGTCTTAAAGGTCAGGTTGAGAACCTGCCCACAGCTGAATCCACCAGCAGCCAGTATTCTTGATATTTAAAAGTGTGGTGTTCCACCATCCCTTAAAGTTTATACACCTGATAAATGGCACTATTCAGTTTTTCTCAACCAGATGTTCTTTTTTTAAAAACATTTTATTAGTTTTTCATTCTATCTACATTCAGTTTGTGCTTATTAAACATCGTGTTACATGGGTTGCTTATAATTATTTGTTTTTGCATCTTGGTGTCTTCTTAGTTGTCCCTTCAAAATCTACAGTTTTTAAGCATTTGAACCAATCATATGTGCATTTTAGTGTACAATATTGGTTACTATCATAATATTGCTCTTATAGTATACAATGTTCTCAAAATCCTCTAATAAGATACCTCATAAAAGTAATTCTAGTTTCAAATATATATAATTTCAAGGCAATTTAACCGACCAACTTCGTATTTTATATCAATAATAACTAAATAGATTCCTAACACATGATAAATGGTTATCTAAAGCATTTTATATAGATTTTCTTTATATATTTGTTTAGCCATTTGTATCTCCACATTTTCTGTCATGTCTATATCGATATCATATCTGATATATGTTAATTAAGTACTATTTGTTTTGCCTCTTATATCTAGCTTCAATTTACCTTAAGAGCCACCATGTTATGTCTTAACCCTGATTAGTAATCCCTTATTTCAGTTTGATTCCCTTTTCTAATATATAAGGTATGTCTCCTTATAATTCCAGAAGTTAGGTATATACATATTTTCCACATTGAAGTCCACCTTAGTGTATTTTTCCCTTTACATCTTTCTAAGTAACTCCTCCTCTTATTTGTCTTTTCCCATTTCTTATTCTTATCTCTCTAAAAATTCTGCCGTCCCTTGTACCATCTGTGATCATTTTTTGCTCTTGATCTATCTCCAATAGATCTTCCAGGCTATTTTTAGTTAAATCTGCTGGTTCTCTCCCCTTATCTTCCCTTAGGACACTTAAAACTCTCCTCGGCTCCATGGTTAAAATTAGATCTCCTGAATGTTCTCCTCTAGTTCCCTCCAGCCCCTCCTTTGATTGGCATACACCATCCACCACCCTCTAATTTCCTTGTTCATTCTTCCTCGTCTCTTGTTGACAATAGTCCTTCTTTAGCTGCTCCTTGAATAATTTTGCCTCTTTATTGTGGGATCTCACTATTTCTAAGATTGCTTGAAGGGTGGATTTTGTTTCGTCCTAAAAATTTTCTTGTTGTAGCATTATGTCCCAGATATCCAACAATTGTATTCCAAGTAAAAATTGTCCAGTTGCTTAGTAGTAATCAGTCCAATTCCATCAATACTTGCTTCCATAGGTCCATTTTAGTAGATTGATCATCTTTAGGGTTAAACTTAAATCCAGTCTCAGACGTGAAGAATTTCCCCCGCTTGGAGGCTGAAGGTCACTTGCTCACCAGTTCTGGGCTTTTTGCCAACGCTGTAGATAGCTGTAGCCAAAACATAACCAGTATAACTCCAAGGTTGTTAACTAATAAGAGAAATATTCCTTAAGTTTCTAACACCAAAATAATATCAAAGTTCCTTCCTTGAAGTATAATTAAATGTCTAATTAGTGTCCAATTTATTTTCTTTGTGTCTCTTTGCATCTCTTCCTCTCTCCAGCTTCACCGCTGCTCTGTAAGTGTTGAGGATACGAGACGCTATTTCTGTTAAAGGGAATTGTCTCATCCAGGGATAGTCATAAAGCTGCACAGTTATAAAATATTTCTCACCCAATGATAACAGACGATGTTAATTAAGCTGGTTTATCGCTTCTCAATTGCCGGCTGCTGACGACTTGCAAGCAAGCTTTCCAGGTGCTTGTTTCCGCCCACTGGTTGATTGAGGAGTTTCCCGGATCAAATGGGGATAACCGCTGTCACCCCCATGATCCCCGGGGTTCTCCCCCATTTCGCCACCTCTTTGGGGTGGTTTTAACCTCCTGGGGGGTCCCAAACAGGTCGGAATTCAGCCCAGGGGACGGAGCTCCGTCCTCCTGTTGCTGTCTCGTTGCAGCGTCAAGCCGGAAGTCTCAACCAGACATTTTTGACTTGATGGAGAACTTAAATGATTACTTTTCATAGTGTGTTTTGCCTACCGTACAGTGTAGGTCATTTTATGCTGAAACATTGAAATGCCTGGGGAGATGTTCATATAAAGATGCTTCAGCAGCATTTGAGTTTTGACTGGGTGGTCCTATGTTTAAAGTAGCATCGCCACGCTTTCTTTGTCAGGTTACAGCTTGAGCCATCTGGGTTGCTAAGGGCATTTTTCAGATATGTAATATCACAAGCTTCATGTGATAGGATTTTAAGAAAGGAGAGCATATATATTCCTTCAGTGTTCACATTTCAGTACAATGTGGGAGGAGTTTGCCATACATTTTCACACAAGAAATATATGTTATTCTTTGTATTATTATTTTCAAAAAAATAGAAACTTCTACTGAAAGCACTCTGTTAAAATTATTATATAGAAAAGCAGTGGAGCAGACTGCTTTGCCATTTTCCCCCTAAAGCTAAAAGATGTGAAAGTAATTTCCTAAATTCAGCCTGATCATTTAAAGTTCTCAGTTGGTTCAGCCCCTAGAGTAGTCATTGAAATGTGATAGCCGAGACCAACTAAGGAAACATTGGTTTCCTGCTGGCTTTGTTAGATTGTTTCATTTCAGTGTTTCATTATAAGATAGTGTGATTATAATGGGTATATCTGAGTTTTCATTCCCTTAAACTGCACTTTAAGATTTACATGTATTTTGTGCATACTCCTTTTTTCATAAATATGTTTGGGATTAGAGTTTAGTTTAGAAAGTAATTCTATCCCTGCTAAGAAATGCCCTCTTTAGAATATCATCATGGAAGCAAAACTCTTACATGTCAGATAGGGATACTGATTATGTTACAAAGTTGATCATGGAACCTATGATTATAATATACACCGTTAATGAGTAATGTGAAACTAGTTTGAGCTATAAAATATAAAAGCTTGGTTAGTGTAAATGACCATGGTACTAAATTTAAAATATACTGAGAGGAAAAAGAAATTAATTTTGCAATTCACGGTATTGGAATCTGTGTATTATGGCTGTTGGCAAGCTGTATAACTCTCAGTTTAAGAGACATAGGCAAGCTTTAAGTAGTTTGGCAAAACTGGGTGTAATACGTTGGACCCTATTCCACATGGAAGCTGATTATAAAAAATAGTTTATAATTTATTTTTAAAGTTTGAAACAAGTGTGATTTCTGGTCAAGACACTACACTGAAAAGATATGTTTTAAACTTGAGGAATAGGAAAGTGTGTCTCACTCCAGATGTTAGTGGACTAACTCCCAGCATCTTTTATCAATGGCTAGGTTGACCAGGGAGTGCAGTCTGACAGTATATGGAAGGCCACAGATGTTTTCTCCAGCTCAGTTGCTTGTGAGCAGCCTTACAATGTAGGGTGGTACCTATTTGGCTCCAGTGTAGAGAAGATGGCATGTGAGCATGGATTTGTTCTCTCTCTCTCTCTCTCGCACACACACACACACACAGGTAATAAATGAAGTTAACCTCAAAACAAGTTTGTTTCAAAAGACAGGCACTGAGCACCAAGAAAACAAGGAGAGACCAGGGTGGATTAAAATCGGTGATTAAAAAAGAAATCAGATTTTTTTTTAATTTAAGTCAAATTTATTTTAATGAAATGCTTTTGGAGGAAAAATCTACCTAAAGATAGTTTTCTGTTTAAGATACATTATAGTTCAAAGGATATTCAGCACGAAATAGAATTTAATAGCATGAAGCTGTATATTTATGCAATATTTACATTTTTGGTAAACTAATTCAATTAATCCAAGTTATCCAAGCTGAAAGAACATGCACTTTTTCACAGTAAAAATGGTATAAAATGAACAAAGTTCAGGAAAAGGCCTTAATCCTATTGTTATTCTGCAAATCTATGTAAAAACAATGAACACATTGATGTTTAAGCAAGTGCAAGAATATGTATGCTATATAATGTTGTTTTGGTTAAATAAAACAATTTAAGTAGTTCTCCAAATATGAGTGATTAATCTTTTAAATTAAAATCTGTTCTGATATAGCTGTTTTATTAATCTGACAGTTTATTCTAAATATGGAATCTTCATCTGGTTGAAAATATTAAAGATTATACCTACCAGCAAGAATGAGTCTTTACATTTAAAAATCATGATTTAAATCAAATCTTACTGACTGTGATACATGCCCTAGTTACTTCCCGGCTGGATTACTGTAATGTGCTCTGTGTGGGGCTGCCAATGGAAATTGTCAGGAAACTTCAGTGGGTCCAAAATGCAGCAGCCAGATTGCTATCTGGGGCTGGTTACAGGGATCACATAAACCCCCTGTTACAGCAGCTCCACTGGCTGCCGATCAGTTTCCAAGCACAATTCAAAGTGCTGGTTTTAACCTATAAAGTCCTAAATGGCCTGGGTCCAAGCTATCTCAAAGACTGTGTCTCCCATTATGAGCCATCTCAGATGTTAAGATCATCAGGAGAGTCCTTTCTCTCGATCCTGCCACCTTCACAGATGTGTCTGATGGGAACACAGGAGAGAGCCTTCTCTGTTGCTGCTCCCAGACTTTGGAACTCCCTCCCACTGGAGGCCTTGCTATCCTTCCGCAGCAGGCAAAGACCTTTCTCTTCAGGCAAACCTTCCCTCAGTAAACCAGCAACCTGTGTGTCATTTTTAGATACATTGTTATACATTATTGCTTTGAATGGATTTTTAGTACTACTTGTGTTTTCTATTTTTCCGTTTTTCAGACTGCCTTTTTTGCATACTTATTGATCTTTGCCTTAACATTGACTGTTAATGTTGTAAGATGCCTCTTTATTCATTGTTTGTACTTTTAAATATTGTCTTTTAATCGTGTTAACCACCGTTGTATACTCTTTGTTTTCAACTTTAATTATTGTCTTTCATTGTTTGCAAGCTGCCTTGGGTCCTTTTCAAGGAGAAAGGTGGGGTAAAAATATTTTATATAGACAGATAGATAGACAGACAGATAGTGATTTAAATTTACTTGATTTAAATCAAATCCACCCTGGGAGAGACTGAACAATAGAGTATTGAAACCCTGGATGAAGGATGGAGAATTATGTAAAAGGTCTAGCTGCAACACCAGAGTGATAGTTATGTTGCAGTAACCACCACCACTTGTAGTAGGGAGTTCTGTAGATTGACTGTGCACTGGGTGAAAAAATATTTTATCTATCATGAACATCTCTGTCATGCAATGCTAAATGCTATATATATCTGCCATGCCCTTACATGCCATTAGAATGATGATATACAGTTCCTAGTGTTTTCCAGGCAGGAATGCTGGTTACTGAATTCTGGGAGTTATAGTCCAGAAACAAAAAACTGCATATCTCTAGTTTCCCAGCACTAAATTGTTTCTGGAGCTGTATTGCTCTGGTATTATCTATAAGGCTAACAGTGTCTGAGATACATTTAAAAGGGAGAAGTTCATTGTTACCTTACTATATGAAAAGCAAGTTTCCAAACAAAGCCATGCAAAGGGATAAAATGTGAGTAGAATGACTGATTTGCACTGAGGCATTCAAAACTAACAAATCAAGAGGCCAGAATTATGTTATCAGTACTTATTACATTTTTAATGCATAAACCTCCATGTTATAACTGATTTGGATGGTAGATTTCCCTTAGAGCATTTACATGAGGAAGATCACAGCTGTGCCTTTGGAAAAGTTCCCTGGTAATGTGAAACTCCAGTAAAATAAATTAATAATTTGGAACAGGCTAGATTTAAATCCCAGTTTATTGAATTGCAAGATTGTATGTTACATGTATGTTTAAAAATGTCTGTTAATAGAGACTGGTATATCCCACAGAACAGCTGTACATCTTTCTCCACTTACTGCAAAACAATTGCTTTTGTATAGGTTATTTCGTCTTCTCTGATGCATTTGTAGATGCAAATAGGCATGCATAAGAATGGTGCTGTTTCTTATAGAGGAGATAAACTGAAGTTTATGTACATTCAGTGCCTCTATGAGAATCAGTTTAATTGTGTGCAAAGAATTGGAGTTATATTCCCAGCCATGCTACCATTTCCTGCACATACAGACCCACTCCCTTTCTGGGCATTTGCAAGGTAGTGAAGATGGTAAACAGCTCTCCCAAGACCTGCTGATGAGCATTCCAAATTCAACTAAAAGTTCCTAAATCTCCAGCAAGTAGCCAACACTATGTATGTTATCTCCCCTGGATACCTTCTTGAGATAAAAGCCAGTGTACATTAGCCAGTGGCTCACACTGAAAGTGGTAATGGCTAAGCAGACCACGAGCCTTTTGTCCTTGATTTTGTTTATCATCATGTCTGAACCCAGCAGGATCTTGGCTTGTCTCTCGCTGGCAAGCCATAGAACCCATGTTTGGTCATAAGTATGCAAATTTTGCTGATAGGATGCTTACAGCAAACAAGCCACTGGCCAAAGGCTTGTTGTTTGTTTAGGTGTTCCAGTATGCACCAGGAGTGATCAGGCAATAGGCACCAATGTTTTGCTATTGGACCATAAGCCAGGATTCTCCTGGAGTTCTAGTTTACTGCAGTATCTGAAGCAGGTCTCTCTGTTAATGAGCAGAATCTCCCCACCTGCAAAAGCCCATATGCAGTCATAAACCTGGCAAAGATGATATTATGTGACAGTGACAAAGGTATCTGACTCACAAATCAAGATTCAAAAATACTCACTGACATCTTGGTGGAATGATTTCAAAGAGTAATGAAGACTATAATTCATAACAATCAGTTTGGATTCATTAGAGGAAGACATGGATCTGGTAAGATCTGCCAGCTGATTGCTTTGATTGCTTTGTCTAAATACAAGTAAGACTCAACTCCTATTTGGGACATGCGTAAAGGATTTGACAAGGTGAAATGAATTTTTTTTTGTGTGTGCTCACTGCTGTTAAAATGCGTCATTCTTCTAATAATGACAGACTAGAAAGCTTTTATGATATCTAATATCAATATTTAAGGTGGATTATGTCGTATTAAGAAATTGATAAAATTCTCAGACATTTCTGCTTCAGTATGGTGCATGACAGGATGTCTGATATCGTCTATATTTTCTAACATGGTGATCAAGGTCTTTTTCTCTGCATTGCAACAAGCATGTGGCATACATTGTATGAAATGTAAAGTTGTTGAATGTGCAGTTCTATAATTGGATGTGGATGTTTTTATTTTTATGGAAAACTTCAAATTCATCTTATTGTAAAAAGAATTTTGGCAAAGCCAGTTACATCATCAATTGGGAAAAATAGGAGACATATTTAAACTCTCTTTGTTTAAATCTTCTTTTCAAAACTGGAAGACTTGTTTCATAGGCCAACCTTCTGCCTTAATTCTTAAATCTCTGGTAAGCATCACCAAAATTAATGATCCCTCAGGACATTTCTGGGATCTGGGCATATGATAATCCTCAGACAAAATAGAGAGAAATATGGCTCTATTTCTTCCTGTATGAATTGAGAGACCTCCCAATTGTAGGATAGTTGATATGCCTTTTTTTTTTTAAGGGAAGGGATAAGCCAGGGGCACAAAAATCTGGAACCAGCACTGCCCTGTCCTTAATTCAGACAAAATTTGCTGTTAGAGCAGGGTTTAAGCCCAGTTGCTGATAGAAGAAGGTGGGAATAATTGGTCCCACTGCAGAATATGACTTAGAACATTGTGATTGCCCATGTCATTCAAGGGCAAATGTTTACAATGATCCGACTCCTGGCTAAGCTATCTTGAAATCTAACTTTTGTTCTGCTAAAATCATTTTCACAATTCCTGTGGCTAATTTATAGTCAAGAAAAAGATGTGAAGAAACACCTAAAATCTGATCTGCATGCCTCTTAAAAAGAAACTTTGTGGACAAAAAGCTTTGGCCACTAGAAGATTAATTATTTAATTAAATAGATATAGAAGAACTTATTTTGACATTCTTGAAATACCCCAATGGCTTTATAGTGCCACTTAAATTTGTATAGGCTTTCAGAGATTTCTTTTGTTGTTCTCTAGAATATTCACCCTATACCTACAATACAAAATTGTAAGAAATTAATGGCACCTGGTTAACAAGTAGATGTGAACCATAGTGGGCAGAAAAAGTTGAAGTTGTCAATGTGGACAACAATCTAAAGAACATTCGTTAAACAAATTGCCCTTGATATTAAATTAAGACTTATCCAGCAAAAATTGAACAGGTATTTGGACTTTTTTCAGATAGCATTAAAAACTGTGTGCACAGAAGCTCCTTATGTGGCTTTTTCAAATGCATTTTAATTCTTATCACCTGGTTCTGCCAGGTAACAGTCCATATAGATAGGCGCACGTAAGAGTTTAAATGTAACTTTTGGAAAATTCTTTTTAAACCACTGGGATCTGTACCTACATTGTGAACCTTAAATATGAGAGATCCTGTTCTTTTATGGTACACTTTGATCACTGGCAAGAAACTATAACAGTTACAAGATTTAAAGACGAAATTGCTGTTTTTTCACTTTGAAACTAGAAACAGACATTATAGATAGACTGTAATTAGAGCTGATTGGTGATTGAGGCAGGCTCTCCTGCCTTTTCCCTCTGTTTAGTCTGTAAGAAGCCTTTTGTATCATCAAAAAACTGTTCCATATCTAGAAAAGGAGATGAGAAAAGAGAGGGTGGGAGATGTTAGTGGAAATTGTGGTGTTTATATTTGTGCTGTTTGTTCGTTTTTCCCCATGTTTTGAAAATATACAATAATCTATTTTTAAAAAATGTCCTTAGAAAATTTGAATGGTCACATGATGGTTTCAGCCCTAGTTACCTATTGGATTTTATGTGTTTTAGAGACATTGAAGTTTATGCCATCTTTAAAGTAGTGTTGAAGGAGACAGATAGGTGGGTCTCTTGAACCTAGTTTTTAAGACCTAATATATTTTGGCACTTTTAAGAAACAGAATTGCTGCTTGTCATGTATATATTTGTCCCATTGTACTGATGGAACATAGGATTTGCAGGGTGTTTCAAAACCTATAAAGCCTGTTCAATCAAGCCTGACAGTGGGAACCATGGGAAGCAATGTTCTTCTCAAACCACTCTCACCTCTCATAAAACTACTGCCTATCCCCTGCTTGAGAGGAATCTGGGAATTAAGCAGACTTTTAAAAATAATTTAGAGGACTCTCTTTGCAAAGAGATTTGTCTAAAGATTGAACATATCAGTTGCACAGTTTTATGCTCTTTGGCAGGACAAAGAAGTCCTAATAGATAGATCAGAATTGGCAGGCATTCACCAAACATTTATTTAAAAAGACAGAAAAAAAATCTCATCAATATCTGGCATTCTGCAATTTCCCCCTTCCTTTTGGTTTTTAGCCATAGCAAATTTTATCCAGTGTAGGGATGTGATAATCATGCCACTTGTTTTTGGAGAGGCACCAAGGGGGAAAAAAGTTTTTCTTCTGACAGCACAATTTCTCTGAATGATTTTTTTCTTTTGTGAAAATTCCTGATAGACTGCATAGGATTTTAAAATTACTCTGGAGAATGACATTCATTCTATGCTAAATTCACCTGAAAGGGGCAGAGGAAATAGCACTCTGCACAGGATTCTGATAGTTTGTAGTTTGGCATTTTCCCTGTACTGAATTCAATGGAAAGGTTATTATACTGCACAGAAGTTGGCAGTTTCCTATACGGAACTGTGGATAAAAAAGAGGGAGTATGAGTGCATGGTTTCATTTTTATACAGAGATGATGCAGGGTGAAGTCTTGGTGGGGATTTGTGGCATGATGAGACTCAGAAAATTGCAAAGAACAAAAAAAAATGTTGTGAACAAGGATGGGATTTTTGGATTTGTTGAACTATAAAACCTGTAACTGCCCATTCTGGGAGTTCTACCTGCCAGACAGACACCTTACAGACATCTAAATATGGCTTATCTGGGATAAAGGCTTAAGTGGGAAGGCTTTGGATCTTAGCTAGGTCTAGGGCCACCTATCTTCCTTTTCAGAAAGAAAGCTCCCAGCTGGCACTGGGGCAGAAACAGCAAGCTTGGGTGCAGCTAGGTCTGGCTAAGCCTCAATACCTTTTTGCCAGGTGAGCAACATTGAGGTTGTCTGTAAGGTGTTTGTAGGTCAGGTAGAACTCCCAGAATGGGAAATTATGGAATCTGTAGTCCAAGAAATAAAAAAATCCAGTTCTTAGTAGTGAATATTTGTCACATTCTTAATACAGTGGCTACTGAGTTAGGTTCGGAGCTGGAAGATGTGTAAGGCTGGTAGAGAAATTTCTCTGTGGAGAAATAAGTATCTGCAGTGCAAAGAAAGGGCAAATAAGATTGTAATCTTCAATGCCTGTTTTACAAGTGTAAGTTACTATGGTGGTGATGAAGAAGAGAAATCTTTTCCAACTACAGCAGTTTGATCAACAACAGTCTGCTGGATAGGAAAAGCAAGTATTTTTTCCCCTCAGTGAAACAGGAAACTTACTTACCTGCTCTAATGCTTTCAAAAGAGTTGTGTGTACAAATTACAGATTTTATTAGTCCCATTGTTAGTCACATAGAAAATTCTAAAGAAATTGTCCTATATACACATATTCATGAGTCTCATTTAAATTAGTGGAGTTCACTTCTACCCCCCCCCCCCCCGGGTAACTGCATTTAGAAATGTTGCCTGACTCATTCATCTTTTCTTGTTAAGATGTGTATGTCTTACAGTAAGGATAATTTCTGCTTGAAGACAAGACCTACAGGGTGGAGTTGTACTCGTGCCGTTCTTTAATGTGAGCAGTTCGAAGTTTACTTTCAATAACCACGTTTAACTTCTCTGATGTGGAATTAGCTGCATCCATGTGTCACAGCAAATTTATGTGACAGGTGAAAGTGACAGAAATGACAGTCTTGACAAGGTTAAGTAGTTAAAAGCAGACATATCTGATCTAACTGATTATGGCTTAGAGATAGATACACTGTAGTTTGTTTTTTCATAGAGTCACTATAACTGCTTAGTAAGGAGTTGCTTTTGGTATCCTTCTGTGCTTCTGTAGCAACTGCAATACAAGTTGAAGTGCCAGTTACATGGGTGTGTTGCTTGTTTCTGCACAGCAGTGGGTCTGTTGCATACAATACATGATGCTGCTTGTTTGCATTGTGTTGTGCTGCCTGTTTCATTTAACTGTAGCCTTCTAGGGTAATTGGGGGGAACCATAGTGACTTGTACATTTCAGATAAGCAGGGGGTTGTAACACCTTGACTGCAAAATAGATAGAGTAATAAGGGTTTTAGAGGAGTTGAAAATGCAGATGGTGGGGCAATACATCCAGCACAACAATCTCTGAACACAAATGGGCTTGCATTGTGAATTCTGCAGTCAGTCTAACTGGTCTCTTACAGAATTGTTCTGAGAATAAAAGGGGTGGTGAGAGAATCCTGTACCCCACCCTGATGAGTTTCTTACTGGAAAGAGCAGATGAAATATGTATTAGTGCAATGGGCTTATATAGTAGTATGTGTAAGTCTGAACATGACAATAATCATTTCCTCTGAGGGTCAAAGTGGATGTTAAGGGGAATGAATATTTCCTCCAATCGGATCCTTCTCCCTCCCACAGTGAGATCTGCTCTTTAACAATTAGACTAGCACATTAATCCCCTGTTTAGCTTCCAAAGCAAAGCGTGCTAAATGCAAGGTATATGCATAAAGAAAATGAGTCACATGCTGAAACAGATGTCTTTTACTACTTGGGGGAACAGCTCTGGAAGAAGACCAAAAGAAGACCAAAATCCACAAAAAGGGGCACAGTGGGGATGTTGGCCTTTTGTCGACATGTATTCTAAAATCAAGCATGTAATTGTAAATTTAGAATAACAGTCTGGCATCATGTTATATATCTCTTCATCTTACCTTTTATGAGGTAGTACAAGTAATGTCTCATAAAATAGCTAATTTGTTTCTGTATTCCAAGATTCCAAAGATCTATTAAACCTGTTATTATTGTTATGTGCTATCGGGTCGAAACTGATTTATGGCAAGCCTGATGGGACTTTCAAGGTAAGTGAGGTATTTAAAACGTGATTTTACCAGTTCCATACCCTGAGTGACTTTCCATAGATGAGCACATATTCAGACCCAGGCCTCCTGAGTTGTAGTCCATCACTCCATCCATTGCACCATGCTGGGTAGCTATTAAACATGCTAACATAAAAACTCCCCCTACCTGTTATGATTTTATGTAAATATGGTTGAGGACCTCATTAAAACCTTTACAGAAGTTGAGAAATAACAATACACTAATTATTGGTAGGAGAAAGAAACTTGTCAGTAAAGTGTAGCAATGAAAATAGTTTTTGCTAACGCCTTTATTTCTTGTTGTTTTTCAAGCCCCATGAAATTCCTCACCTCCAGTTGAGTGAGATGTGTTCTCTCCTCCTTCCCCCTCTCCCAGCAAGATATGATGTCTCTAGTGGCTTTTCCCTTTGAGAAGTAAAGCACACATAAACATAGCAAGCTCTAAAGAACTGGCTGATGCAATTACTGCATTTAGTACTTCAGGTTCTTAAATAAAGGAATAGTCATCTTAGTTTGGGGTGATTCGTACAATTTGATGAATTTCTCATTTTTTTTGCATAATAGGGTAATTTTAAGCAAAACAGTTAATCTTCGGGTCAGACACCATTTTGCTCAATATGAAAAGTCAAGAGTGCCAAGAAGGTGTTCTCCATCCTTACCAGTGAGGTGAATGTTACATTTCTTGTCCCTAGGTGCAAGGAACAGATGGGTGAGGATAATGTGATTTCTGCTTTGTTAGATACTTTATTAGATAGGTTTGGGAATGGTCTGCTTTGCTGCTGTTTTCTCATCCAGACTCACATTAGAACATGAAGTTTTTAAAATGGCGTATTTATTTTCTCACAATTTTTACATGATTGGATTGTTTGATTACAACTGACTCGCAACTTTTGAAGTGTCTGTACAAAACGGCCCAGTATAGGCAAACTGGCAACTATTCCAGGATGATAGTGGATGTAGAAATCTCTGCTGGCACATAATCTGAGAGTTAGTACCAGGGGTCAGCACAGGATTACTCTCCTCTTGCAGTTAACAATGCAGAACTAAAACAAAATATTCATATCCCTTGCACAGTGGACTGGAAATTCTATTATCAGAGTTCCTGTAATACAAAAGCCCCCAAAACAGAAATCAGCCTCCTCCCTCTTTAACTATATGAATCCTGTATATAGAACACTATAAATAGGATTTTCTTTATCCACAAATCAGATAATATGAATCTTTCGAGAGCTCCAATATTTGATAAGCAAGTTTGTACTCTTCATGATCTGAGTTCCTTTAGTGGTTAGAATAATTTAGTTAGAATAAGATAATGGTGCAGGTGTGTGACTTGGTTTGCTTTCTGAGTCCTAATCTTTCTGTTTAGCCCCAGAAGAGCTGAAGGTTTTTTGCCCAAGACAGCTGTGTTTGCCAACAATCAGTAGTATAATAGCATAGATAACAGTCACATGCCATTCTACTTCAGCATTTGTCTCTTGCTGAGAAGAATGAACATTTGGTTAATTTTTTTTTAATGTAAGGATCAAATGCTGTTCTAATTCTAAGCATATTTATAATAATTCAGATTTTCCACATATTTTAAAGAAATAATAGATTATTTCTCCAAAATTGATTTTTTAACAAATTATTAGATTTGAGCAGGTCTCTAACAATGTATTTCCAAAGGGTCTGGCCCTATTCATCAAAAAAAAAATCAAGACTTTTGGGTTGTCACCAAATCTGTTGGACTCAATACCCCCATCCCAGGTATTCCGCATAATAAAAAATAGAGTATTGGATATTGAGGTGCAAACCCTGCATTGTGTTACACTAAATATTTGCTCTCCGCTATACTTCCAGCTTCCCTTCTCCCATGTCAGGAGACCGGATTATCTTTATTTTAGATCATCCCCAAGACTGCTGGGTATTCACCCTTGCTAGGTGCAATGTTGTATCTTCCAACGTGGTGCAGGGCAGATTTAGGGGATAACCCACAAAGCTGAGAGTGTGCCCTTGTGGCCAGGGAGTGGCTGAATCATTGCAGCACATGCTGTTTTATTGTATGTAGTATCAGGATATCTGCCTGCAATACTTGAGCCCCTTCCTTTTCTCCTACTTTGGCTGGGGAGACCTGGATAAAATCTGGCACCTGCTGAGTGGCACTAATAATAAACTTACCCAGACAACAGCCAGATATATCCATTCCATCATGCAGAGGCATCGCATTATGCTGTCACACACCATTGAGCCCTAACAATGTCATCTGGGTATCCCCTGGCATATATGGCATATATGCTTTTTATCATTTTACCGTATCTCACTCTCTTGTACTGTATGCCAATAAAGATTCTGAAACGGAACTAAACAGGTAATTTTTTTTTAAAAAAGCTATATTTTAACAGAATTATTCTCTTTCTAAAATGCATGAATCAGCTTACAAATCATCTGTAGTATCCTATTTAAGATATTCTCTCCAATAGATTTGTTACTGCACAGTTAATTTCTCTTATTTTTCACATATCTGTTAAAGCAGGGGTCCCCAACCCCCGGTCCACGACCCGGTGCCAGTCCATGGCCTGGGCTGGACCGGGCCGCGGAGACAGATCTCCCACCCCCGCACGCCCTCCCACCCCCAGAACAGCTCCTTCGCGCATGCGCGAGAGAGAGCGCCCCACCCACCCCTTTGCGAGTGCCTCCCGAGTGCCCCACCGCTCCTTCGCACATGTGCACGAGTGTGTGTGCCTGCGTGCAAGCGCCCCCCGCTCCTTCGTGCATGTGCGTGAGTGCGGGTGGGTGCCCCGCCTTCTCCAACCGGTCCCTGGAGTTAAAAAGGTTGGGGACCACTGTAATTAAAGGCTCTTTGGAATTAATTCTGAGCTGATTTAATTAAGCCTTTCTCTGGAAGACAAGTCACGCTTAGGATAAAGCAGTTTTTTTTTTCACAGTATTTTGTGTCTTTTTAGTTTTTTTCTTATTTTTTTTTAAAAAGTGGTGAAACAAAAATCTCAAAACAGCTTCTTCAGGCAATTCAAATAAAGAAATGGTAGCTTGAAGCAGCACAGTATTGGTCTTTCTCCATAATATATGTTGTTCTTTAGTCGTTAAGTCATGTCTGACTCTTCGTGACCGCATGGACCAGGGCACGCCAGGCCCTCCTGTCTTCCACTGCCTCCCAGAGTTTGGTCAAATTCATGTTGGTAGCTTCGATGACACTGTCCAACCGTCTCGTCCTCTGTCGTCCCCTTCTCCTCTTGCCTTCACACTTTCCCAACATCAGGGTCTTTTCCAGGGAGATTTCTCTTCTCATGAGATGGCCAAAGTATTGGAGCCTCACCTTCAGGATCTGTCCTTCCAGTGAGCGCTCAGGGTTGATTTCCTTCAGAATGGATAGGTTTGTTCTCTTTGCAGTCCACGGGACTCTCAAGAGTCTCCTCCAGCACCACAATTCAAAAGTATAAATTCTTCGGCGGTCAGCCTTCTTTATGGTCCAGCTCTCACTTCCATACAACACTACTGGAAAAAACCATAGCTTTGACTATGCGGACCTTTGTCGGCAAGGTGATGTCTCTGCTTTTTAAGATGCTGTCTAAGTTTGTCATCGCTTTCCTCTCAAGAAGCAGGCGTCTTTTAATTTTGTGGCTGCTTTCATGATCAATTTGGGACTGGTTGTGACCCCATTGTCATGGTCAGACCACTTCCTGGTCAAGTTTAGTCTATTAGCTTCTTCTTCCCTCTGCAAGGGTGGGGGATCTATTAAGATGATCCGCCCTCGGAGACTAATGGATCCAGATGGTTTCCTGAACGCTCTGGGGGATTATCCGTCTGATATGGTCGGCGCTCCTGTCGAAGCTCAGGTCACCCTATGGAATAGGGAGATGACCCGGGCAGTTGACACGATTGCGCCTAAGCGCCCTCTCCCTGCACGCAGAGCCCAGACAGCTCCTTGGTATACTTCTGAACTGCGGGCGATGAAGTGGGAGGGGAGACGGCTGGAGCGCAGGTGGAGGAAATCCCGCTGGGAGTCCGATCGAACACGACTTAGAGCCCATTATCGGGCCTATTTCGTGGCAATACGGCTGGCGAAATGGCAATATTTCTCCAGCCGTATTGCTTCCTCAGAATGTTGTCCAGCAGAGCTGTTTCGGGTGGTCCGGGATCTTCTTCAACCGGGAAATCCGGTGGAGGTCCCGGACTGCTCATCAGCTCGCTGTGATGAGTTTGCTATTCATTTTGAGGGAAAAATCGCTCAGATTCGCAGTGGGTTGGACTCCACCGTTACTGCAGAATCAGAGGATGTGTCCAGTGTGCCGTGCTTAGGTCAAGTATTAATGGATGAGTTTCAATTGTTGAGACCTGAGGATGTGGACAGGGTGCTTGGATCTGTCCGTTCTACCACCACTCCGCTCGACCCTTGCCCATCTTGGCTAATTGGAAGATCTGCCAGGGGGGTTCGCACCTGGGTCCAGGAGGCCGTGAACGCCTCTTTGAGAGAGGGAGTGGTCCCTACCACCTTGAAAGAGGCGGTAATTCGTCCACTCCTTAAAAAGCCTAACCTGGACCCAAGGCTGGTGGTTAACTACCGACCAGTGGCGAACCTCCCTTATTTGGGCAAAGTGTTGGAGCGGGTTGTGGCCGGGCAACTCCAGGCGCTGCTGGATGAAACGGATTTTCTGGATCCATTTCAATCGGGTTTCAGGCCGGGTTTTGGTACGGAGACTGCCTTGGTCGCCCTGTATGATGACCTTTGCCGGGAGAGAGACAGGGGGAGTGTGACCCTGTTGATACTCCTGGACCTCTCAGCGGCTTTCGACACCATCGACCATGGTGTCCTTCTGGATAGGCTGGCTGGGTTGGGAGTTGGGGGCACCGCTTTACGGTGGTTCCGCTCCTTCCTGGCTGACCGTGTCCAGAGGGTGGTGCTGGGGGACAGTTGCTCTGTCCCATGGCATTTATGTCATGGGGTTCCTCAGGGCTCAATACTGTCCCCCATGCTGTTTAACATCTACATGAAACCGCTGGGAGAGGTCATCAGGAGGTTTGGGCTGAGGAGTCAGCAATATGCTGACGATACTCAGCTCTACCTCTCGTTTTCCACCAATCCAGGTGAGGCGGTTTCTGTGCTGAACTCGTGTCTGGACCTGATAATGGACTGGATGAGGGTTAATAAATTGAAACTCAATCCAGACAAGACGGAAGTGCTGTTAGTGGGTGCTTCACCGGACAGGCTGGAGGGCCATTTCCCTGCCCTGAATGGGGTTACACTCCCCCTAAGGGACAGGGTCCGCAGCTTGGGGGTGCTCCTGGACCCCAGTCTAACACTGGAAGCCCAGGTGGACTCGGTGGCCAGAGGCGCCTTCCTTCAGCTGCGGAAATTATACCAGCTACGGCCCTACCTGGACAAGCGGAGTCTCATGACAGTTACACATGCACTGGTAACATCTCACATAGATTACTGCAATGCGCTCTACGTGGGGCTGCCTTTGAAGACGGTCCGGCGACTGCAACTGGTCCAGAATCGAGCTGCGCGGCTGGTGAGTGGTGGGGCCGCTAGGGACCATATCAAGCCGATTCTATTTAAGTTACATTGGCTACCAGTTGCTGCCCGGGCCCAATTCAAAGTGCTTGTTTTGACATATAAAGCCCTAAACGGCTTGGGCCCTGGATACCTGAAGGACCGCCTTCTTCCATATGAACCTACCCGGCAGTTAAGATCTAGCCAGGGGGCCCTTTTGAAAGAGCCGTCCCTCAAGGAGGTAAGAGGGATGGCTTGTAGACAAAGGGCCTTTTCGGCAGCTGCCCCCAGACTATGGAATGCCCTCCCGACTGAGATTCGTCTGGCGCCGACGCTGATGACATTTCGGCGCCAGGTCAAAACCTTCCTGTTCCAGAAGGCTTTTAATTGAAATGATATCAGCTGTGGGTCCGATGGCAATTTTTAGAGTATATATTTTAATTGCATTTTAATTGTTTTGTCTTTTTATTGTATTTTAAATGTTGTAAGCCGCCCAGAGACCTCTGGGTAGTGTGGGCGGCATATAAGTTAAATAAATAAATAAATAAAAATAAATAAATTTCAGTGATCATGGAGCCCAAGAAAGTAAAATCTGTCACTCCTCCATATCTTCCCCTTCTATTTGACAGGAGGTGATGGGACCAGTGGCCATAATCTTAGTTTTTTTGATGTTGAGCTTCAGACCATTTTTTGCGCTCTCCTCTTTCACCCCCATTAAGAGGTTCTTTAATTCCTCCTCACTTTCTGCCATCAGAGTGGTATCATCTGCATATCTGAGGTTGTTGATATTTCTTCCGGCAATCTTAATTCCGGCTTGGGATTCATCCAGTCCTGCCTTTCGCATGATGTATTCTGCATATAAGTTAAATAAGCAGGGAGACAATATACAGCCTTGTCATACTCCTTTCCCAACTTTGAACCAATCAGTTGCTCCATATCCAGTTCTAACTGTTGCTTCCTGTCCCACATATAGATTTCTCAGGAGACAGATAAGGTGGTCAGGCACTCCCATTTCTTTAAGAACTTGCCATAGTTTGCTGTGGTCCACACAGTCAAAGGCTTTTGCATAGTCAATGAAGCAGAAGTAGATGTTTTTCTGGAACTCTCTGGCTTTCTCCATAATCCAGCGCATGTTAGCAATTTGGTCTCTAGTTCCTCTGCCCCTTCAAAATCCAGCTTGTACTTCTGGGAGTTCTCGGTCCACATACTGATGAAGCCTTCCTTGTAGGATTTTGAGGATAACCTTGCTAGCGTGTGAGATGAGTGCAATTGTACGGTAGTTGGAGCCTTCTTTGGCACTGCTCTTCTTTGGGATTGGGATGTAGACTGATATTTTCCAATCCTCTGGCCACTGCTGAGTTTTCCAAACTTGCTGGCATATTGAGTGTAGCACCTTAACAGCATCATCTTTTAAGATTTTAAATAGTTCAACTGATATACCATCACCTCCAATGGCCTTGTTGTTAGCCATGCTTTCTAAGGCCCACTTGACTTCACTCTCCAGGATGTCTGGCTCAAGGTGAGCAACCACACTATCTGGGTTGTTCGGGACATCCAGATCTTTCTGGTATAATTCCTCTGTGTATTTTTGCCACTTCTTCTTGATGTCTTCTGCTTCTGTTAGGTCCCTACCATTTTTGTCCTTTATCATGTCCATCTTTGCACAAAAGGTTCCTTTAATATCTCCAATTTTCTTGAACAGATCTCTGGTTTTTCCCTTTCTATTATTTTCCTCTATTTCTTTGCACTGTTCGTTTAAGAAGGCCCTCTTGTCTCTCCTTGCTATTCTTTTGAATTCTGTATTCAATTTTCTGTAACTTTCCCTATCTCCCTTGCATTTTGTTTCCCTTCTCTTCTCTGCTATTTGTAAGGCCTCGTTGGACAGCCACTTTGCTTTCTTGCCTTTCCTTTTCTTTGGGATGGCTTTTGTTGCTGCCTCCTGTACAATGTTAAGAGCCTCCATCCATAGTTCTTCAGGCATTCTGTCCACCAAATCGAGTTCCTTAAATCTGTTCTTCACTTCCACTGTGTATTCATAAGGGATTTGGTTGAGATTATACCTGACTAGCCCAGTGGTTTTTCCTACTTTCTTCAGTTTAAGCTTGAGTTTTGCTATAAGAAGCTGAGGATGAGAGCCACAATCAGCTCCAGGTCTTGTTTTTGCTGACTGTATAGAGCTTCTCCATCTTTGGCTGCAGAGAACATAATCAATCTGATTTCAGTATTTCCCATCTGGTGATGTCCATGTGTAGGGTCGCGTCTTGTGTTGTTGGAAAAGAGTGTTTGTGATGACCAGCTTGTTCTCTTGACAAAACTCTATTAGCCTTTGCCCTACTTCGTTTTGAACTCCAAGGCCAAACTTGCCTGTTGTTCCTTTTACCTCTTGTCTCCCTACTTTAGCATTCCAGTCCCCTATAATGAGAAGAACATCTTTCTTTGGTGTCAGTTCTAGAAGGTGTTGTAAGTCTTCATAGAATTGGTCAATTTCAGCCTCTTCAGCATGGGTGGTTGGTGCATAAACTTGGATTACTGTGATGTTGAAAGGTGTGCCTTGGATTCGTATTGAAATCATTCTATCATTTTTGAGATTGTATCCCAGTACAGCTTTTCCCACTCTTTTGTTGACTATGAGGGCTACTCCATTTCTTCTATGGGATTCTTGCCCACAGTAGTAGATATGATACTTTTTCAGGAACTTTTTAGAAAGATTTATTTTCCCCCCAAATTATTGTTTTTTAATTGTGGGCATCAGCATCTAGTGGGAGCTTATGGTTTCTTATTCTGGATTGTCAGCCATTTCCAAATCATGTTTTTCAAGCTAATTGTAGCTAAACCTCCATAGTTGTATTTGCTGTGATACCTGGGCCAAAACTTTGCATTAAAAACAAAACAAAACACCTAATGAATAAAGAAGACTATCAGGCTATGAATCCAATCCCATAAAATTAATTTTTATAACATGACATACAGCGGGTATAATATCCCTAAAATGAGTAATCTTGCTGCTTGCTTCTCAGAGGAGGAATATAAGGCAGGAAGAAATCTGGGACATTTTCTTTATTAATGATTTAGAAATGGTAAACAGCCTATTAATTCGTTTTGTCAGATCATACATAGCCTGTAAGCATTCTGAACATCAATGAGGAATACAAATAGAGGCATTAACAGTATTAAAAGATAATGAGATTCAACCTAAAAAAGGTAAATTAAGATACACTCAATAATGATTAGCACGTGGCAAATATTTCGGAGGAGAAGGGGCAGTAGACCTATCCCCCAAAGATGTTTAGAGTATACTATCTGGAAAATGGATTATAATTTGAGTGTTTCAAGGGAGAAATAAAGAGCATTTCTTAAAGCATTATACAGAGCCGTGTGGTCATATCTTGGCCATAGGAGATGAATACTGGTGTTTATTGCAGCCTTTTGTTATCTAATAAAAATCAACAGAGGCTGTTTATTGTAACAGTGTTTTTAAGAGATTGCCTGAGGCACCTACAGCTGAGATATGCATTGTATTATTATAGTGTTATAAAATAATTAAAGATCCAGCTGTTGAGCCTTTAGAATGAACAGAATATGGAAAACATTCAATTATTGCCACCCAGAAAAGAGAATCTGATATTATTTTTAAAGTGTGCTATTTTGGGTGAAATAATAAAAGCAGAATATTAAATTCTTCAGCTGAAACAACCAAAATCATTTGATTTTATAGATCAAGTTTATTCATAAACACATTTTACCAATAAAACCCTGTCTTTCTGCTGCAGCATCTTTCTCCTAATTATTGGCAAATCAGTTGGCTCTTTCTTAGTGTGGCATATAAAGTATAAGGTGGCCAATACACACCATTACTAAACATTTGGCATTGCTTTAATCGGTGCAAGGAGGGAACAGCGACACTTCATTGCTACCACACAAAACTTCGCCACTGCTTTAGTTATATCAGATTTCTTGTCCGATAGTAAGAGCGCAACATAAAATTCTCTGGACTTCCCTTGAAATTGTTGCAATATAGGCTGGAGGCGATACCTCCGAATATCTCAATAGAAGGAGCACTTTAAGAGGACATGATCAATACTTTCCGCCTCATTGCAGGGGCACGTGCGATTAGTGACTAGCAAACCCTGATATCTACCTTCTAGTAGTCTAGACGAAAGTACATTAAACCTAGCTGACATAAAAGCTTTCCTAAATTTGGGGATTGTTATTTTGAATAGATAATCAGGCATTCTAAATGTACTGAAGGTATACTCTTGGATAATTATTGTGGGTTCTTTTGTGAATAATGGAACAGCCTTCATATCAACCATTATTGTGCCAGGTTTTGTTTTGTTTTTAAAAGTTAAGTGTCTTGTTACTTGCAAAGGCAAACGATACTGGTGAAGCCACAAAGCAGAGTGTACAGTGGTGCCTCGACTTACGAACGTCCCTACTTATGACCATTTCGAGTTACGACCAGCTCCAGCCGCAAAATGTTGCTTCTACTTGCGACCGGAGCTTCCACTTACGAACAGAAAAAGGCAGGGGAAAAGGCGGGAAATTCAAATTGCTAACTGTAGGTGGCGACGAGGCTGCTTCTTTGTAGCTCTTTCGCCCCAGCAGTTAGAGAGTGTGCTTCGGAGGAAGACTGGGACTGCCTCCTTCTGCTTCTGAGAGCGTGTGTGTGTGTTTGCAGGGAGGCTTCGGGCTGCCTTGTAAGGTAAGGTGCTGTTTTCTGCTTTTAAAAACTGTTCTGGGTGTTTTTGCAGCGTGGTTTTGAGCTGGGGGGGGTTATGTTTCTGTGCTGTGATGGGTCTTGGGGGGTTTGTTTTTTGGTGTTTCCCCCCCATTTCCGATGGGTCTTGGGGGTTTTTGTTGCTTTTTGGAGTGTTTTTCCCCATTTCCGATGGGTCTTGGGGGGTTTGTTTGTTTGTTTTGTTCCCCCCCATTTCCGATGGATCTTGGGGGGTTTGTTTGTTTTTTGGTTTCCCCCCCATTTCCGATGGGTCTTGGGGGGTTTGGTTGCTTTTTGGGGTTTTTTCCCCATTTCCGATGGGTCCTGCATGCTTCCCTTGCTTTTTCCTTTGTTTTCTTTGCATTTCCGACCTGCCCCCTTTGTTCTCTGTGCATTTCCGATCTGCTCCGTTTGTTTTCTGTGCATTTCCAATGGGTCTTGCATGCTTGATTGCTTTTCTTCCCCCCCCCCCCCTTCGGCCGGAAGGGATTAATCGCGTTTCCAATGAGTCTTGCAGTTTTTTGTTTTTGTTTTGTTTTTGGTGATTTTTTTTTCCTTCGGCCGGAACGGATTAATTGCATTTCAATGCATTCCTATGGGAAATGGTGCTTCGACTTATGACCATTTCGAGTTACGTCCATCTTCTGGAACGGATATGGTCGTAAGTGGAGGCACCACTGTAGTTCTCTTTGTTTCCCCCTAGTGGTTTAAAGGAGGTTTGATGGACTTGTATTTTCCTCTGCAGTATGCAGTCTTTCTGTTTGTCTCACTATTTATTTTAGTTAGGTTTTTCAGGTTTTTGTCAGGGTAATGAACCAGCAAACCTCATTTAAAATGTGGTGAGTTAGTAATTGGGTGGGGTTGGGGGGGGTGGATGTTGGTTTTGTCAAACCACTTTCAAATGTCTGTCTCCAGACTTATGTACCCATTATTGCCTATGCTGTTCTTCCTTCTTCCTTCAAAAACTCCAGTGTGATTTCAGCTGACACCATGATAGACTGATTAAGTAAAATAATCGCCTCTCTTACTGAAACCTCTCTGCTTAGTTACTTCAACCTTTTCTTTTTTATTATTCTTTGTCTGAAAGAAACATGCTTATTTCCCATCTTGCGTGAGTTTTCAGCAAACATAAACCTTAGGTATCTAAATAATATAGCCTCCTGGCAATTGTTGATACCAGTGACAAATTGTAATTTTCATTGCCTGTAATTTGAACATTTTGTGCTCTTCATTTCTTAGCTCTCTAGCTCTTTAGAATGGTTTAGAATTTGACAAAGAAAACTGCCTTGGGGAAAAATACCCTTTTAACTACTTTTTTTTCTGTCATAAAACCTGACAAGAAGATTCCGTTCATTTTAAAATAGACTTCAATTGACCCTACTTTTCTGAGGACATTAGTGTCTCTAATGGATAGAAATAGAATATTTGCTTTCACTTAGGTTATGGTGTAACAGGTATTTTTCTCTTTTTGTGGTGTGCTTTTGAAGGATGTTGTGGAGTTTAATTTCTCAGTCCACTTGCACTGACAATGATCAGAAGGATGTGTGTTCTCTTTATGCAATTTTAATTCTGTGCAATTGTGGCAAGATGTGAAAGCTAAATTATTGCCTGCTGCATTTGAATAACATTTGAGGCATAGTTCAAACACTGAAACAGTTAGACTAAGACAACACTCTCATCATGTAAGCATAGGTAAGCGTAGTTAAGTACAGTTGGTTCTCAGCTGGCAAATAGGCACAACATCAGCCCTCTTTCTCTACAGTGGAGAATCACTGACTGTTTTCAGATACAACACAATTGATTTAGCAGTAAGTTAACAAGCCTGGACTAGCTTGTGCAGTTCCAGCTTCTCCTCCATGAAGTCCACCATGAAAAGGAGATAGGAAGCCTCTGTTTCTAAGAGAACTTCAGTTTGTTACATTCAAACTGGACCAAACCAAGAATAGTTTAAAGTGCAGTTTATTGAAAAAGTTTAAGCTCAGATAGTTACCCTAGTTTACCTTCAAATAATGTGTATAATTTAAAATATGTGAACAAAATCCACAGAAAAGGGCCTGACACTAGAAAAGGAATGGGTTTCATCACTATAAAAACAGAGTAAAAACCTAGTAAAGACAGATCAGACATGGAAATGGGCAAGGGAAGAAGTCTGTGGATGTGAATTTTGTAGGTGTGTTCCTTTGAAAGTGTGCCTGATGGCATGTAATTTAAACTTTCAGAAAATGGTCACTAGAAGTTGGGTTATGTTCATCTTCAGGGTAGTTTTTAATTCCCAGTTTAGTTTAGTTATCTTGAAGTTATTTTGTAGCTTGTTAATTTGAATGACATGTAAAGAAGTATCTGACTGGCTTTATAAGGTAATTCTATAACAGGCACCTTTATTACTTGTGAAGTTACACTATGGTAGCGTTCTCTAACCTGTTGGCTTCCAGGCATGTTACATTACAGCTGCCATCACCTCCAGGCTGAATAGCCCCATGTTAGGAAAGCTGCTCTAGAGTAACATCTCTTCCTTGATGACCAATAAAAATTTTGTCAATGTAATGGGCTTTATAGATTTCAAAATTTAAGTTATGAAGCTTTCTGGACATTCAGGCTGGATTTTCAAGAAAAACACAAGAGAAGTGAGGAAAAAAGTAGGGGATGGATTTGAAGCCCCAAATTTAGCAGTCTGTAATGATCTTCAAAGAAGTGCATGGAGAGTTCTGAGCTTTAATGAGAGTTTACCTGTTTATGGAAATGAGCATCTTCCCTTTGTTGCTCCCCTTTACTGCTACCTGGTTTCAGATTGCAATAATGGCTATTCCTATTTGATCACTTGATAATTTGATCCCTTTAGAGAACATGATTGTGTCTTTAAAATAACTGCTCTTAAACAGTGCAATCCTCTTTTTATCTCCTTTGAATCCTAACCTTGGATAATGAAGCTAAACACTTTTGAAGTGTTCAATCTATTTAAGTATACAACCCATATAATGTCCTGAACAACAAATCTAATTGTTGGACTATTGCTTCTTTCCAAATATGGCTGTTTCTGTCCTAGGTTCAACTTGAAGCCAGAGATCTTTCAGAATTCTGACACAAAGTGACCTTATTTGCACTTCCAAGATTAATAATATGTGGATTTAACCATACTTATGCACCAGTTCTGTACTTTTCAAATATTGTGGCAAAACCTCTGACTCAAAAGAAAAGAAAGAAAAGAAAAGATGTTTGAAAATGCAGTTTATTACAGAAAAATAAAAATGAGCCTTTTGAGAGAAAAATACATTAAGAAATATGTATGTAAATTCAAATTTGATAGGGGGGTTTCAGTGCAGTTTGATTAGATTAGGCATCCTTCAGTCTCGAGAGACTATGGTAACATGCTCTAAACGGAGGACTTGGAACAGCATCTAGTGTGGCTGAGGAGGCTGATTTTGCTGGTTTCAGGACTGCCTCTTTGCCTCGGCCTGCTGGACAAGTGTCTCTTCAAAATGGGAGAGGCCATGATGCACCACCTGCCTCCAGGCTGAACACTCAGATGTCAAGGTTTCCCATCTGTTGAGGTCCATTCCTAAGGCCTTCAGATCCCGCTTGCAGATATCCTTGTATCACAGCTGTGGTCTCCCTCTGGGGCGATTTCCCTCCACTAATTCTCCATACAGGAGATCTTTTGGAATCCAACCATCAGCCATTCTCACAACATGCCTGAGCCAACGTAGACGTCACTGTTTCAGTAATGTATACATGCTAAAAATTCCAGCTCGTTCTAGGACTACTCTATTTGGAACTTTGTCCTGCCAGGTGATACCAAAAATGCGTCAGAGACAACGCATATGGAACATAATCAGCTTCCTCTCCTGCCGTGCACAAAGAGTCCAGGACTCACTGCAGTACAGGAGTGTACTCAGGACACAGGCTCTATAGACCTGGATCTTGGTATATGCTGTCAGCTTCTTATTAAGCCATACTCTCTTTGTGAGTCTAGAGAACATGGTAGCTGCTTTGCCAATGCGTATATCCAGCTAGACATCTAGGGAGAGAGTGTCAGAGATCGTTGAGCCAAGGCACACAAAGTCATGAACAACCTCCAATTCTTGTGTGGAGATGGAAATAGAGGGAGGTGAGTCCACGCCCTGGCCCGTGACTTGTGTTTTCTTCAGGCTGATTGTTAATCCAAAGTCTTGGCAGGCCTTGCTAAAATGATTCATGAGTTGTTGGAGGTCTTCAGCAGAATGGGCGACAACAGCTGCATTATCAGCGAAGAGGAAGTCCTGCATGCATTTCAGCTGGACTTTGGTCTTTGCTCTCAATCTAGAGAGATTAAAGAGCTTTCCATCTGATCTAGTCCAGAGATAGACACCTTCTGTTGCAGTTCCAAAGGCGTGCTTCAGCATGACAGCAAAAAAGATCCCAAACAGGGTCGGCGCGAGGACACAACCCTGTTTCACTCCGCTTCGGATGTCAAAGGGATCTGATGTTGAGCCATTAAAAACTACAGTGCCCTTCATTTCCTCATGAAAGGACCTGATGATGTTAAGGAGTCGAGGTGGACATCCAATCTTGGGAAGTATTTTAAAAAGGCTGTCCCTGCTAACCAAATCAAAGGCCTTTGTAAGAGCTATGAAGGCCACAAAGAGTGGCTGTCGTTGTTCATTACATTTTTCCTGCAACTGTCTGAGGGAAAATACCATGTCAGTGGTGGATCTATTAGCTCGAAATCCACACTGTGATTCTGGATAGACTCTGTCTGCAAGCACCTGGAGTCTCTTCAGCACAACACGGGCAAGCAGCTTCCCTACAACACTGAGAAGAGAGATGCCATGGTAGTTATTGCAGTCGCCCCATCGCCTTTCTTCTTATACAATGTGACGATGTTTGCATCCTTCATGTCCTGTGGTACTCCAGGATACAGTAGTTATGAGTGAATAGAAATAGGGAATAGACCGTTTCTTCTATCACTACTTTTATGCAAGTGAGAGAAAGGTATTCTGCTTGCTCTAAGCAGAAGCTAGTAGCCTATATCCTTTCATCATATCAGTAGGAGGACTGGATTCAGATATGTCAAGTTAGGGTGTGCTGAATCCTCTTGACCTAGCTTATACTTACATAAAGGGCATATAGGTTGGAGCTAGGCCCCCTTGTATCCTCAAGAAGACATTCTGGTCTACTGTGTTCCTGGGTTTGTGACATCATGTGTGCATGTCTGGGTCCCTGTTTGAAAAGTCCTGCCAGCAGGTGAAAGCTCGAACGGCTATGACCCGAGGCAGCTGCATAGTGCTGTCAGTTTTGGTTAAATGGTAGAGCTGTGTTAATGCCAGAACCTTTTTGAGAATTTATGCCAGTGATTATCAAGGAGCTGATTATATGGTATGCAGTTCCTCATGTGTGTGGGGTCCATGTTACCCTATGGCACAAAGGCCAGCAATCAATCAGTATTTGTAGGACTACACTGAAAATTGAAAACCGAGAAGGAAGAAATAAGCCAGCTGTAAGGATATAGACCCTAACATCCTAAGTATGTGACCCATACAGCCCATACAATATTCATCCTTCCACAATCTCTCTCCCACATACTCAATCCTAATAGCATAGCAATATTTCAGTAAAGTTTAGCAGGGAGCAGGAAGAAAAAGAGAAAATGCTAAAGAATGTGAAAAGGCTGTCTAAAGAGCAATACAAATTTATCTCTTCAGCCTATAGATCTGCAAAAATGGCAAAGTGGCGGCAAGGGGATACATATATTGTATGGTAACCTAAGTAGGAGCCCTTTCTAGCACCTCAAGTGGTTGGAGGGACTAATGGAGATGTTGCGCTTTATTGTGGGATTCAGGTGTTACTTGTCTTCTCCTTTGGCAGTAGCATCTACTGTACATTTTTCATGTTCCCCTTCTCTTTCTTCAAATCACTGAGCATCCTTTTAACTTTAAAATTGCAAAAGGATTAACTGTGGTGTTGCTTCACCCCAGGGGTAAACAGTGGTTCCTTCCTCTATCCTGTGGTTACATGGAATCATACAAACACTCCTGATTTGTTCACTTGTTTGTCCAAAACTATACCTCAAGTCAAGCTTGACATTATTTACAACTTGCAATTTTAAGAAAATTTTGTAGCTAGTGGTCCATCATATTCTGCGGTCCAGAAAGGTAGGTTTCTAACTAGTAAACTTCATTTCAAATCTCTGCAGTTAAAAAAGAAATGCAGAAGAAATAAATAAATCGATTTTTCCAGCAGAAAGTCTTTACAATAGAAAAAGATGATATTCTGTCTGAAAGGTAGGAGGGAATTATGAGACATTTGAGATACCAATATGCATGCCTGTGTCTTCAGTAGCAAAGCTAGGCTTGAACCAGGCTGAAGAATTTGCTGAGAATTGTTCTGATATTGTGCTCTTCTCAGTACGGCAAGCATCTTAAGCTCTCTTGCCCAATTATGGATTTTCTTTTTGCTTATCTTCAGTCAACATATTGAAGCCTTAGCCTGAGCTGGCAAGTTATTCGATTTTTCATTGTGTGCCTTAAAAAAAAAAGAAAGAGAATAAAATCAGAGTGATGGTGTTCAACTATATTTTCTGATGGATAAAAACCCCAAATACAATTGGAATCAGTCTGTTGGTTCTTTAAAGGTCTATGTTTTCTTGTTTGTTTGTTTTTTCCTTTGGGTTCCAGCTTAGAAGAATTCATTAGTGGAAATCCTTCTTAATTATGTTTTAAACAAGAAGTGTTTGAGGATTGGCCAAAGCAATTTCAAACCTGGAAGTTTATCATTAATATCTGCCAGTGTGCTAAGTGGGCAGCCTCAGCAGCTGCCATTTTGATTGTAGTGCCCTAAAGACTGACCAGGTGTCTGCTAATAAGTTGGAATTTGCCAGACTTGGCTTCAGATAAGTTAGAATAAGAGTCGTTTTTTCTCCCCTTGAATTCTTAAAATGTTAAAAGGTAATCTAACTAGCTCCTATCAGTGCTGCACCTTGCTCTCCTTCCTACTGTGTGAAGCTGTTAGGCCAAAAGTCAGTTTTCATTCCTTGCTGCTTTGGCATTAGGTCAGCTGGAAGTTGTGAGATCATCTTTCAACATTCTGCTCCTCTATGATAGTGCCTCTCCACCCCCCATCAAATTGTACAATGTTGGCTATAACTGAGTTGTATGAGAAATTCACTGTTTTCCTAGCTGAAAGTGTATTTTTCTTTGTGGTAGTTTGCCTGTAATTCCAGTCACTTCTTGTTTTGAGAGACTGTCACTATAATAGCTAATTTATCACACCTGATACCACCCATGAGGCTGATGGGTATGGTAGTTTAAAAGATTTGGTACAGTGCAAGAGTACAGAAGACTGATTTATGTGTTAGCTGAATGTTAATACTTTTGTGTTGATGCTGAGCTGGTGACAGTAATGAAGTGTATATATATATTTAAATAAGAATGCATACATACATACATACATACATACATACATACATACATACATACATACATACATACATACATACATACATACATACATACATACATACATACCAATGATTGGTCATAGTGTTTCATTGCATGTACTGTCAGATCTTGTGAGTAACTGGGTTCAGGTAACTAATTTCTTTAATGTTTAATTGTTTATGTTTCTGAAATATTTCAATGTGTTTATTATTTGACATCACAGTTGCGGGGGATTGGAGGCAGATATGGGCAAACTGTAATGCCATTCTTTTCTTAATACTGTCATTTTAAAAATATCTATCGTGTGTGTGTGTGTGTGTGTGTGTGTGTGTGTGTGTGTGTGTGTGTGTGTGTCTATTAGAAATCCCTTAGCCTTAATCACTTGATAACAAGCAGGTTTTTATTAGCATGAATGAATTTTTTGTTGGAAATAGTAATTCCCCAGGTAAAAAGCTTGAAACAGAATTGCGCAGTGAGATACACTTTCAGAAACAAATTATTTTTTTAAAAATCAATGAACTTCTTAAATGACTTTGTGGATTTGTATTTTTAGGTTGTAGGCGAATCCCAGCTGTAGATCAGCACTTCTTGTGCAGTTCCTTTTCAAATAAGCAGGGACACAATCCAGCCATAGATTTTTAAGGCCAACCTTTATTTAGTGGAAGAGTTTAGAATCCACAAGGATTCTAAACTGCACACAAAAGACCAGCTAACAGTACCCATCAATCACAGTGACAGATCATCTCACCCCTTATCACAACAATACACCCATAACAAAAAACACTCTGATCACCATAATCACCCAATCTCCTGAAAAGGACAAAAAGCTGATCCCACAGCTATAAATACTCAACTATCCCACAGACTACACCAGAACACAGACAGAGTTCTAACGCCTGAAGATACCAGCCACAGATACTGGCAAAACGTTAGGAAGAAAAACCTTCAGAACACGGCCAAACAGCCCAAAAAACCTACAACAACCATCAGTTTAGAATGTGTTTGAATTTCCCTGATAAAACAGATGAAATCTTTGACTTTGGTTGTATCATAATCAGCAGTCTTTGGCAAACAAACATAATCTACAGAGATTATTGATCCTGCTATATATAAAGTTCATATTATATTGCATATTAAGTTCAACATGTTATAGCTTTCAAATGTATCCCTTACTTTACATTCCAATACTTATCCTTCCTTCCTTCCAATATTATCTTGATATGAGATAACATTCTTAAGAAGTGTAGTCTATCAAGTAATCATGGTTGCTGTTGTTCAATCCTTTTGTAAAGGCATTCTAGTTGGGACAGCATCAGTTGCACAATGCACCTGCATATGATTTTGAACAGTTCCCTTCTCTCACTACTGTCCTCAGTGCCACAACCTTTGGTGAGTTTTTTTGTGGGTCTGCTATGGTGGTAAGATGTGGACTGGAGCAATCTGTTTTGTGAGCAACCATGCACATCTTTAACTTCACATATAACTCTGGGTCTCATTTTATGTTGCTAACTAAACTTCCTTGCTTACATTTGTACTGTTTTACCCATGAAAATAGGTATAAAAGATTTGCGCTGAAGATCTGAAGGACACTATTCTTGTTTTTCAGATTTTGAAAGTATTTCAGATACATGGATATAGTTTTCAGACTGTTCTTAATAAGTGTAAATGAGATTTGCATATTTAATTTTTCAGATTCACCATTAAATTTTAATGATAATTTCAACTGCCTTTTCTCTCATTAATATATCATTTTAATGTATTCTTAATATATTGCTATAATTCTTTCTTTAGAAGGTGAGTCAAGATATATTCAGGATACTTTCACACCTGGGACTTCAGGCATATAACTGTCTTAATCTGTACTTTTTTTGAAACTATATAAATAATACTATTTCTCTTATTTCATCTTTTATACAGTGATTGCATCATTTGATATTCATACTGAATCTTGTTTTGTACTGAAAGTAGCCTGGCTTCTTGAATACAATGCTGAATGTAGCCCCTTCTGTTGCTGAATAGTCAGTTGTTCTGCACAAAAACCAATCTTTCTTAATCGTATAATAACTATATAATTTGTTTGTAAAGAGAATGCATGGTTCAGCTAGGATACACCCCTCAGTTTGGTATTCTAATGTTACATATATCAGGAGTGTGATCATATGTGGCTCCTCTTAGTTGTAATTGCAGCCTTCCAAGCCTTCTTGAGCCCCACTCAACCACAAATGAACCCCAAAAACTGTTGCTGCCAAAATACAAATTGGAATACTTTCAGGCTTAAGAAAGGAAAAACTGAAGTACCAGCTGGCCACTTTTTTCAATAATCCTTTTGAAGATTGTTGTAGGTTTCTTGGGCTGTTTGGCCATGCTCTTGAGGTTTTTCTTCCTAACGTTTCGCCAGTCTCTGTGGCCGGCATCTTCAGAGAACAGGAGCTAGAACTCTGTCTGTGTTCTGATGTAGTGTGTGGGATTGTTGAGTATTTGTAGCTGTGGGATCAGGTTTTTTCCTTTCAGGAGATTGGCTGATTCCCAGCATCCAGACCAGCATCAAAGAACATGAAAGACACTGCAGACTAAAACAACCGGAAAAATCGGCAGTAGCTGAACATGCCCTGAAACAAGCTGGACATGAAATCCTATTTCAAAATACAGAATTACTGGACAACACCAGCAATCATTATGTTAGACTACACAGGGAAGCCATTGAAATCCACAAACACCAGCACAGCTTCAACAAAAAAGAAGAAAGTCTAAAAATCAACAAAGCCTGGCTCCCAGCACTGAAAAATACAGCCTGCAAAAAAGGTCAATGAACTCTACCCAGCCACAAGGACCGGTGATCAATGCACACAAAAGACCCATCAATCACAGTGACAGATCATCTCCCCCTTATCACAACAATACACCCATAACAAAAAACACCCTGATCACCATAATCACCCAATCTCATGAAATGGACAAAAAAGCTGATCCCACAGCTACAAATACTCAACTATCCCACACGCTACACCAGAACACAGACAGACTTCTAGCTCCTGTCCTCTGAAGATGCCGGCCACAGAGACTGGCGAAAAGTTAGGGAAAAAAATCTCAAGAACACGGCCAAACACCCCAAAAAAACCTACAACAACTATCGGATCCCAGCCATGAAAGCCTTCGAGAATACAATCCTTTTGAAGGTTTTAAAACAGGATACAAGGGAGCAAAATTGTTTTCATAAATAAATAAATATAAATAAACAGATAAATTCAGGCTCAGACTATTTGCATGTTTATGATGAAATGACGAATGGCAACTTCTGAACCAGAATGTGCACACCTAAATGTGCAAAAAAGTCAATTTTAAAAAACCACAATGATTTCAGTAAGTAAATGTTCAGCCTTTTTATGACATCTTAAATCTGTGAGGAAATAATGTCCACCTTTTCTAGCAGCTTCTGGCAACTGATTGCCATTATGTCAATCTAAAATACTTCTTTGAAGCCAGCAAACATATTAACACAATTGGCTTTATTAACACTATTATACTATACCAAAGTTACATGAAGAATAGTAACCACAAATGTGTTTGTATCTTGTCTAGAGCTTTGAAAATTAATTCTTTTTAAAGCAATTTGTTCCTATTAATCATTATGGTGTTTTAAAGGTGATCCACAATCACAAATGATTATAGTGTTGGAAAAGTATCTTGTTGCAGTGGCCAACAAGTTTGAACATAACCTAACCACAAAATGCTACTTATTACACCAGTAAAGTAGGTTTGTTGTGACTCGTACTACTTTTGAAAAATAGCTTAAGTACACCTATGTTGCTCCCCAAAGAGACTAGTTACAGATAATTGTTACTTGTGTGTCAATCACAATCTGGCATTAATATGATGTATAGAAATAGATGCATCTGTGGAAAATACGTCCTAATTCATTTACTATTCCCTATTGGAATAGGTACATTGAATCAGTGGATCAGTCTACTTTAATTGGGACTTGCAGTTGGATTTAGACTTATGAATGGAAGCAAATAATATTTGTTGATATAACAAAGCAATAAATGTGGGAAATAACTTATCCATAGCTGGATGTATACACTGATGTATTTTTTAAAAAAATCATTAGTAAAAAGTATTTTTACCATTTGAATTACAGTGAAAGGAACCCACAAGGCATTCATCCATGGCTATTCTTCCTGACTCTCGTTTCAACTTTTCTTCCATATCTATTCCAGCATCTTCATATATCACTGCTCCTTTGTAAAATTCACAAGTTCAGGTGGGGTTTGCAACAAGATTCCTAGCCTGGAGTAGCATTCAGTGAGTTAATTGCACCTTTCTCCAGGGTACAACATTCCTTCTCCCACTAGCTGTTCAAAAGGCCAGTTAGCATTCCATGGCCACTAATCACCCTCAGTTCTTCTTTAGCTTTTTTGGTTTCCCTTCCAGGTACTAACCAGGCTGAATCCTACTTAGCTTTATTAAATCTGACAAGATTGGGTGGGTGCTGCTCTATAATGTACCCCATTTCATTACATGCATGTGGTCTATAGCCTCTATGAATACAGGAGTTATTTGCAAAACTATAACATCCCATTTCCCCAGTCCAGCTAACAGCCGTCCCCTATTTATGGATGTGCTGGGTCAGATATCGCTTCTGCTGTATGGATTTCATTCATGCAATTGTTCCATGTGCAGAAGTTGTAAATGTCAGCCAGCTCATAGGTTTTTGTGATGATATTGTAGCAACTATGGACCTCTTCAGAAAACATGTGTTTTTACTTTTATAACACACTAACTATAAGGTGCATCATAATTCAATTGATCACATATTTATTTTTAGTTATGCCTTTCTTAAATACAGATGGTATAATTTCTACTTGTCTACTTTAGTGATAAGTGACTAAAAATACACATGCATATAACTGAAATGTAATAGATAGCTTGTGAATTTTGTACTTGAGAATGTGTAATTATTAACCAAAACCCTAGCTTAAAGCATCTCTGAGGGCCATAAGTAACTGAGGTTATGTTCAGGTAGCTCGCTCAAGGTTCACTCAGCCTTTCATCCTTCCAAGGTCAGTAAATTGAGTACCCAACTTGTTGGGCGGCGGAGCACAATGTGTAGCTTGCATAACTAAATTATTAAGTGCCCAGATAGTGCTTTAAGTGCTATGGGATGATATATAAGCAACACACTTTACTTTGCCTTCTCTCCCCCCCCTCGTTCCCATGACTTACTTTCTGTTTCCCTGACAATGTGATGTTTTTATTATGATGAGTTTTGAAATGATGATATATACATATGCAATATAGGACCTAGAGCATCTGCCATGTAGTTCTGAAGCTTTAAGCTTATGGTGCTAATTTGGGAGAAAGGAGGAGAAATCATTTTCTTCTCCTGGGATCTACATCAGCAACATATGCTTGGTGGGATAACTTGGGGTGGGGTGGGGGTGGAATATGAAGAAATGTTATTTAGCTAAATTTTAGAAGTTCAGAGAAAGTATGATTGAATGGCTGACTTGGAAGAACAATCTCTTGTCACTACAAGGAAAACTGCCTTTGCACTTGCAAATTCTAGTTATTTTTTAAAGAGTGTTATTTATTTATTTAAAATATTCTTATACCACCTTTCTCCTTTAAAAAGTTTTGCAAGCTTAATGCAGTTTGCAGAATTTCCTTCTTCTCTGCTAAACAGTGGATTTTACTTATTCTCAACTGCCACTGAAGTCCAGAAATCTATTTTCATAGATCTCTTTGGCTCTTCTAACTATGCCCTGGGCTATCATTAGTAGCTCAGTGGTAGAACCCATGTCATATGTACAGAAGACTTCCATTTAAATCTCCTGCATCTCCAGAGAGGCTGGGGAAAATACATATATATACACCTGCCTGAAATCCTAGAGAGTCAATGCTGTTAGTTGTTGTCAACAAGTCTGACCTATATGTCTGGTCAACAAGTCTGGCAAAGACTTTGAGTGATTATCAGGCAGCTTCCCATGTCCATGTGATGCTTTAGCTTGGGCAAAACTAGAAGATGAAAATGGGGACTTGCATGTTCATGGAAATGATTCATAATTGTTTTGAAGTGTGAATGCAGTCATTCAAGCTTGTTAGGAAGTACTTTATGTGGTAACAAGGATGGTGAATGGTCTGTAGGCTACTGTAAGTCTGTCCTAATATGAAATGAAACCACCTTAGCTTCTGTTCCCTCATTTTCAAGCACTATCCACTTCCCTTTGTGATGTCATATCTTCCTGCAGTTAACTGGGCCTTCAGCATAAGCCCTTATTCTCTTTCTAAGATTCTACTGGATTTGTTAACTGAATGATGAGAAGTTCTTATATGGTTAAAAAACATTATCTCTTGTTTGAGTAATTGGCTTTCCCCTTTCAATAATACAAGATCCAATTTTTTTGCCATATATCAACACACTTATTATCCTTCAACAATCCCTTTAAAAATCTTATGTCACATGTCAACTTGTCATTAATTGCTAATTCCCAAACTTCATTGTACTATTCATTTAATTGAAACCTATGATTAGATTTCCAATTTTTTTGCAGTTACTGATCTGGTTGCCATTAACATATTCTTAATTAACTCTTTTTTTCACTCAGTCTCACTGCTATTCATATAAAATAGATAACAATGCAATTTTGGGGGAAACTTCTAGTGTGACTTTTGCAGTCAATTGGAATTCTATGGTCATTTACTGATACAGATGGGCATGAAGCACAAAAATGGTGATCCATGGATAACCACAAACCATCCAAACTTTTCTTAAAAATGAACCATGAACTGGTTTGTTTGTTTTTAAATGTTCGTGTTGGGGGGAGAAGAACTAAACGCCCCACCCCCACAGCCTGCCCCACCCCTTTCTCACTGTCCCCATTGCCTCTCTACCTAGTCCTGCCTCCTCCTCCTCCACCGCCATCTTGAGAGACAGCAGCTCAGCTTCCCTTCTGGAAACCAGGCCTGCTGTCTCTGCACATGTGCACACCTATCAAATGATAGGTGGGCACATGCACAGACAGGTGGCCCGGCTTCCAGAAGGAAATATGGGCTGCTGTCTCTCAAGATGGTGGAGGCAATGAAGGATGAAGAGGAGAAGGCAACAAGACCAGGTAGGGAGGTGGTGGGAGCAGTGGGAAGGGGTGGGGGCAAGCTGTGGAGGCAGGGGGGAACGAATCAGAAAGTTTGTGAAACTGCAAAGAAGTTTGTGGTTCAGTTTGGTTCAAATTTGTCAGTTTTGATGAACCTGAACCAACAAACCACAATTTTTCATGAACTACCTGGTTCGTTTTTCAGTTTTTTTCCCGTCTCTATTCAGCACCTTTACTCCTCATTGGGCTGTGTGTTGAACAAATGTGTAGATATATACAATTTACTTTATGAACAGTTAGTGTTGCCCTTTTTATTTAAGTCCCAAACTTTGTTTCCTAAACTATTTGGAGTTCTGTGCATGTATTATTTTTGCTGAGATTAGTAAATGCAGAAGTGGAAATTTGTTATAGGCATCACAGATGGCAAGATCTGCCAGTTTTGCTTTTCTGTCTGAGATACAAAGACATTTGGAAACTTTGAATTCATAAAAAATAAACTAAACTGAAATTCTTTCTCCACTGCATCTGCAAAATGTAATAAGTACAGCAGTTCCTAGCATGGAGAGAACTAGGTTGTTTTGGGCCTGCCACTGAGATGTTAAAGATGAGGGGCCTGTCAGAAGCAAGGTTGCCAGGACAGCTTCCCATTCCCTCTGATTTCAGGGGCAAAACCTGAAACCAGTGTTTGGTCCTTGCTGTGTCATAGGAGATTGTGATTGGGTTCTTTCTCAGTTGGAGGCGGGTCTTTCTTTTCCGCGGGAAGAAAAGACGGAGACGAAGATAACGGTATAAACATGTCCTCTTTATTCTTCTTAACTTCAGAATTATCAACATAAAAAGGGTCTAACAAACTCAACTCTGGTAATAACTTGTAACTCTTAACATTCATCTCTTTCACATTCTTTACACTCTTCATTCCCCTTTCATCCCATGGGGACTTTGATTGGTTTGACTCCAGGTGGGGAAACTCAAGGCTGCACAAATCGTCCCGCAACAAGGATGTTTCACGTAGTTCCCCTCCAGATATGGTAGGTAACTGGTGGTACCAACGTACGTTACCTTCTTCTCTATATCTTGGGAACGGGGTACCACCACCATACTCCATCCCGTCTTCAACTTGGGTTTACCTTTCCCTACCGAGCTGACGGGATTAGGCAGTAAGCCCCCTCCGGTTCTGAGGTTCGGGAACTCGCGGACTAACTCCACAGGTTCATACCTTTGCAACCCCTTTTCTTCCGTCTGAGTACCTTTTTCCTCCCTCTCTACCTCATGTCTCTCCTCTCTCCTTCCTCCTCTTTTATATTCTCGTCCCATCTCATCAAATCTAACTCCTCCCCTTTTTTGGCTTGTCTACTCTCTGCCAGGAATATCTCCACTGCTTTATTCCTCCCCACTTCTTCCTCCTCTAACTGGATCAACTCTCCTACTGCACAGTTACTAACTCTTGTCTGTTTTCCTCGGAGGACGGCACACTAAGCTGGCTTCCTTCACAGAGATAGAACTTTGTTTAACTTAGTGGGATACATCTGTCTATGTCAGCTTCTTCAACATTCAATTTGTTAAATTTATCTTCTGTCCTGAATATAGGACAGTTATAAGAGATACCTTTACCTTCAGCATCCAATAATGATCATTTTACGAGTTTTCCCTTCCTCCTACTCTAAAGCACAGCAGTGCCCAGGTTAAAGAATCCTACAGGGATTGAAAGCTCCCATCTTTGTGATCCAATAGAAATATTACCTTTCCATGCTTTTTGGCTCCTGCAGAGTGTAGGTCTTCTGGTTTGGCTTGGCCAAAATCCTCTAGAATTTTCCCTGGCCCTTCTCTTTATGAGAGCTGTCTTAAAATGTCAAGGCAAAAATAAAAGCTTAGGCTGGCAGAAACACAAGCTGCTTTTTCTGAGAGAGAGAAAGGCTCTGATGTAACATTTCAGCAAGGAAACAAATAAAAATGCCCAACAGGAGATCATTAAAAAGTAGCTTGTCACTTCAGGAAGACCTTGTATTCTAATGCAGATTGCATTGATTTTCTGCAGATTCATGTGTGAAACAAGACTCTTCCAAGTGAGCACACATACTAAATCTCTTTGAGTTACACAATGGGAAGAAGTTGGATGGTTAATGCAGTGCTTCTTTTGCTCAAAAGTTAAGAGCATGAGGTTAATAGTGAGTGGTTTCTGGACTTCTTTTTGAAGACTTAATAAATTATTACATGTACACTTGGTGAATTGCTAAAATGAAAAGAATTGAGTAGCAGTGTATCGAACCTTCTAGTTGGAAATACAGAATATGATTTTTATTGTTCTGTTTACAGATTAATGGCCCTTATCTGGAGAGGAAGAAAGTTATCCTTTTCTAGATCCAAATTCAAACCCAGTATGCCATGGCTTTCTGCAATTATCCGTGCTACCAAGAAACCAATAATCAAATCCTTTCCCTGTTTTTCTTCTCCTTAAAATAATTAATAATGTTATTTTCCCTTTAATTTGAACATGTTTCCCATTGCAGTTAAGCATTCAAGACTAGAGAATTAAGTTTAGGAAAAAAGCTAGTTCAACTGTACAGAAACTGATTCCAGAGATATCATCTTAAAGTAGTGTTTGAGAGGAAGCCACTCGAGTTCTAGTCATAGATCTCTGCAGTATATGGGTAAGGATTTCTGACTTTAATTCAGATTTTTTTTCAGTGTACAGTCTCTACAAAAGGTGGACTAATCTTTCAATTAATATTTAGAGAGGAATCTCAGAATTCCATAGGGTTGATGTCTTACCTTTAAGCTGAGATGTCATGTTTTTTGAAAAGAGAAAGATTTGCTGTCTTATTGGTGATAGTTATTTCTAATTTGGGAACTTTTTCCCAGGAATATTTGCGAGGTACAGTGAGGGAAATAATCGGATAAAGTACTGATAACATTCTTGAAAGTTTCCATGCCTCTGGGCTCATTTCTCTGCTTGGTTTGGGTGCTTTCGTTGGCATCCCTAGATTGGTTTCCACAGATTGTACTAGGGACTTGTGTTCAATAAGTCAGTAATACATAAATATGTACATTTGAAGTGTGCAAAATATGTTGTATTCACATGAGTCAGGAGATATAACTCAGGGACTGGGTATATGCTTTGCTTGCAAAAGATCCCTGGCATTGCTAGGCAAGTTAGCCTTTCTAAAACTGTGGTAGACTACTGTCAGCCAGTAAGGTATATGAAACAAAGTGTGAGGCAGCTTCCTCTGTTTCATAGCAAAAGCTGAACTGCAAGCACATCAATAACTATGCCAAGATTGCACACAAAAGGCTGCCATTTCCTGTGGTGGGAGAAAAGAGGTAGAAATAAATTACTATTCTTTCCCCTCATATAGCTAGCAAGTTGCTGTCGTAGGATCATTCCTTGTATTCTACAATCTAGCCCAGAGGCAAGCAGATAAGACCTTTGAAAATTAATAGAGCTTGCAAATGATTACACAATATATTGTAGAATAGTCTGTAACTAAAGGTTGATAGTGTCAAAGATACCACTCAGGGAGGTCTGCTCCAATCACTAAGCGACACTATCCTGCTGTTTCTGGAGTGGGTGAGGCCAGGAAAATGAATGTGGTGATGGCAGGGCAACCTCTCAACACTGTAGTCCAACCTGACTCAACAGTGCTTCCAGGGAGTTACAGAAACTTCAAGGTTAAGTGCTTTGACTCATATGCCAACCCTGCAAGGTGGAACTGGCAACACACCCACAAAACATATAGGCTGCCAGTAGCTGATCAAGGCAAGGCGTGGCTTTAAGTACTACCAACACTCTTTAGCCAAAAAGACAGACTAAGAAAGCTAAATAAATTGCCTCAGCAGTACTTCAACTGAGAAGGTTCTTGGAATTGTCGTAGATCACAAGCTGAATATGAGCCAACAGTGTGATATGGCTACAAAAAAGGCAAATCCTATTTTAGGCTGCATTAATAGAAGTATAGTTTCCAAATCCCACAAGGTGCTAGTCCCCCTCTATTCAGCACTGGTTAGGCCTCACCTTGAGTATGGTGTCCAGTTCTGGACACCACACTTCAAGAAGGATGCTAACGAATTGGAACAAGTTCAGAGGAGGGCGAGAAGGATGATCAGGGGGCTGAAAACCAAGCCTTATGAGGAAAGGCTGAAAGAATTGGGCATGTTTAGCCTTGAGAAAAGAAGGCTGAGGGGTGATATGATAACACTTTTCAAGTACTTGAAAGGCTGTCATACAGAGGAGGGGCAAGATCTGTTCTTGATCATCCCAGAGTGCAGGACACGCAACAATGGGCTCAAGTTACAGGAAGCAGATTTTGACTTATTTTTATACCTTATTCATCACTTTCCAGACCTTTTGATATAGCCCACCAATCAGGCTTCTAATTCCCTCAAATGTTCATGAAGACAAGAGTGGTTTCTGCCCCTCTCCCTTCAACATAGCTGAAGTCACTCTCAAGTAGCACAGTAGTAGGGAACAAGCTAACACAGCCTTGAAGTCAGCCCAATGGAAAAATCATAGGTAGTTCCTCCATTCCTTTTTGGGTAAAAGCTGCCTCTCTTCTTTCTCCCAGCCACCCATTCCCAGGCACTGGGAAAAGCCTGAATTATCCAGAAAAGTTGCCCAATCCATGTTCTGTCAATTTCTCAATAACAGAGGGTAACAAAGAATTAAGATAATTATTACCTGCCTCATATTTGCCTGACTGAATGGTAAGATGGTTTACTTGTTGTAAACCGCCCAGAGTGGCCTTGGCTGCCAGATGGGCAGTAAATGAATGAATGAATGAATGAATATATAAATAATTAAATAAGATATTTAAAGATCCTGCTCTTTTTGTGCTCTTCCATTTGAGGTCTGTGGTAGGTAACAACATGGAGAAAAGACCTTCATGTGAATACAGTTGAGGAATTGTATACTGAGGGCCTAGGGTTTGTTCATTTATTTATTTATTTAGCCTGCTGTCATTGTCAAATTTTTGATACCAGGTTATCTCTGTTTATTGCCCAAAATTCTATTGAGGTTTTCCCCATTGGGCATCAGTCTTGCTGGTGAACTGCTCAAAGTGCTCAATGTTAAGAAATTAGGATAGGCACTTGATGCAACAGGAAGTGCCATCGCTAACTTCTTACCATACAGCAGATTGCCAACAAGGTTTGCCTATGATATCAACTTAACTCAAAGCAGCTTGCCGAGAAGCCAATTGCCTTATGCTAGCAAGAGAACTAATACGATTTCAGAAGCACGTATTTTTTCGTGTTGTATTTTGTTTCTCTTTCTTATTAACATATTTCTTTCCCATTTTCCCTGTTTTTGAGCTGCTTATGGGTAAGTTGTTAATAGGCTCTGACAACAAAATAGAGTTGCTGTTTGACTAGCAGTGACCAAAAATATCTTCCAGATAATCACATGTTTCCAATTCCCCAAGAACGAGAGCATCTCTACCATCCTCTGTCTCTCAGAGGGGGATCTTTGTGCTGAATTGAATAGGCAATCCTATCACTCTTCTACATTTTCTCACACCAGCTGAAACTATAATTGCTTCCAGAATGTCTCTAAAACAGGATTTTAAGTAAAAGGCTGACCCATTCATTTTCTTGATTCCTCTGTGTCCAGCTGAGAGCTCAGGGAAGAAATTGTCATCCTAAATAATGGTTGACTACCAAGACCCTCCAAAGATTGAACAAATTCACATTTGTTGATCGTGCTCATAGGTGATGTGAATGGCACTAGAGATGTGTTGAACACCTGAAAACGGCTACAGGGAGCTGCTGTTTGCCAGTGCAAGGTGCCATAATGGTATTGTCAGAGGAGTTTCAGAAAACACAGCAATTGAGAAAACAGGACACAAAGAGCTCCCTTAGTGATACATTTTTCAAACTTTCCTGCTCCAATTTCCTCTTTTTGCTTAGTTGCTGCAACATATACTTAGTGTGTGGCTTCTAGCTTTAGCCAATTTGCATCACTTTTTAATTTAGTACCAGACTTTAGTTTTAATGAGCTCACTTGTGTCTTGGAATGGTAATGCAAACAGCAGACTGTGCAATTTCTAGAGATGTCTTGAGGCATGAGGGGGAGAGTTTTTAGCTGTCACTTTGAACTGCTTCACTTTTATGTAATGGGTCTGCTATAAAAGAAGTAACAAATACAACAATTGGTATATTCAGAGGGGATTATCTGCTTCATATGCAGGCTTTGTGGGACTCAGAAAACAGCTGTCAGACAAAATAAAAATACATGAAAAAACTGACTCATCTCTTTAATTGATTTTAATCTATTTGCATCGAGCCATAAAAAGTTCCTTGTTGATGATATGGCAAATAGTGTGAATGCAATTAGTTAGCAATTCAGCAAGGCTTCTAAGAAGAGCTCACAAGCCTCCAAAAACTAAAATAACAAAACAAAACAAACAAATAAAACAGCTATTATGTGTTCCATCCAAAGGAACTGAGCATTTCTAGGCCTCATAAAATTTGATATTTATGCAATTGCTATGTTAGTGTTTCCTGATTTTGTAGTTAAATTTTCTGGACACCTTTTCTATGTTTACATATTTGATTGAATGCATGAAAAGAGGATGTGATTGCTTGAATTCTGTCTCTGCTCCAAACCCTATAGTACCGAGCTTTGTAGAGTCTGTGAAGAGGGCAGACTGAACATGTATAGATCAGAATATAGTACATGAAATCTTTCTTCCATACATTCAGCATAATATTTCAATAAGTATTATGTTCTAACATAATTGAGTGTGATTATATATGAGAATTGTTGGTTAATGGTAATATCATAAAACTGCAAGAATAGCTGGCTTGGAACTTTTTAATTTCATTTAGAACTATTTTATTTTATTTTCATGTGTTTTTATCTCCCTTTTCCACTAGTGATCAAGATAGCTAATAACATTACTAAAAGCACGCACCCCAAAAGGAGTTACGAAAATTATCACTAAAGACAGATTAAATAATAATGCCCTTAGCATCAGTAATCAATAAATATTAAAGCAGTTTAAAAGTTCATTTTGAAGAGATGCATCTTTATACCCTTCCTAGAAGCCCTGAGAATGGTAATTGATAACAGCTCAACAGAGAGTGCATTTCACATCTCTGGACAGCTGTAGGTGTCAAGAATGGAAAGAAGTACACATCTAGCAGTAGGGCAGTGAACCTATTCTGATCATGTTACTTCCTCAACATAATGAACTTTAGAAGAAAGGTTGTATCATTAAAGATATACAAAATAAAAGTTTATTTTAGAATGTGGTTACACATAGGGGAAAAACATACAGTATTTGAATTGGGTTTAACATGTTTGAAATTGATTTTTAAGAAGGTGATGGCATTATGCACATGTAAGTGTGGATTTATTTTTGTTTATTTTTGCTTGGTAGCATTTTTTTGGTTGGAAAGCGAGGTAATTTACTTGGCTGCAAGAGAGTCATTTATTTTAAATTGCCTGTGAAGCTGATTTATTTTCAATAGTTTTGTCATATGTGGACACCTCTGTCAGGGTAAATTTTGTCTGCGGGGTTTGCCACTCACTGATGTGTCTTCCCTGTTCCCTCTCCTTCTTACCTTGTGTGTGTGCGTGCACGCGTGTGCATGCGCGTCTCCCTCCTTTGCTAGCCTAGAAGTGCAGATATCTCAAAATGTTTCTGGAATATGTGTGTGTGCCTCTCCCTCCTTTGCATGCCTAGTCAATGTCTCTGGTCAGTTTCAGTCCCTGTTCTCTGTCTCCCTCCTTTTTTCCCTATCTGTTGCTCTGTACTAATGCTATGCCAGATTACAAGAAATAAAAATAAAATTAATTAAAAATAACACCACAGCAGCAGTGGCTAGTCGATGTGAGAGGCAGGCAGTGCAAGGCTGGGCAGGCACAGGACAAAGTCTCAAATGCAACAGTTCTAAAAGTCCATCTAGCACCCTCCACCAATATACAACAAAGTATAAAAATGGATTAAAACTTTTCCCAAGATGATACATACACCAACCCAAAAATCAAGTGATTACCACATGACTTTAAACAGAATTCAAAACCTCCAATCCATCACCAAATGTATTTCACTAATGTAATTGCACCCTTAGATAATTGTAAACAGTGAACTGTACTAACATAATTGGTGATTTAGGTTGCTTTTAGCTGCATGCCTCTGTGTTGCATATTTAAAACTGACACTGAAAGAGTTGGTAAACCTCAGGCATTGACCGAAGACTGAGGGAATTTCTATGCTTCCCAGATTTCCAGTTGGGAAGAAATATCTCAGTGTAAGAGGCATAGCAGTTTAGTTTTTGCTTGTGAAGTAACTTTAAAGTTTCCATCCAGGAGAGAATATTGTGCAAAGGTTTTTGTTTGTGTGTTGTGTGTACTGTCCTCCCAACCCTTGCCTGCCCTTCTCTCTTTAAAATCACAAGGACCTGCCCTTGACCTCAGATTTTGGTCCTGAAATCTTACAAAATGGGATACTGCTCACCTGACAATCATAGACACCTACGATGATGGGAAGGCTCTATGACAGGTATAGATTTACTCTGTACTTCTGTAGCTTCTTTAGGTTTCTGTACCCACTTAGCCTTGAGCTCATTAAAGGGCAAAGAGGAAAGGAATGGTATAATGCATTATTCTAGCACTGAACTACTGAGGATTATGAGAGAATGTTTCATCAGTGTGCCTCTTCATTGGTCCAATGACTTCAGTTCCTATGTGATAAAATGATGTTTTCTTTCTTTTCCAATTAAAATGATGGATGCTTGAAATCACTCATACAGTTTCTGCATCGTCTAGCCTAACAAAGCATGTGTAAATGAATAGGCACTATAAGGAGAAGCAAAACTTTACCGGGCATTGTTCTCCTTTGATAAGCCTGCTGTACAAGGAAGCAAATTATTCTCAGCATGATATATTTTCATAGCTATATTTTAAAAGTTTAGGGCAGGGGATACCAGCAGAGGCAATAAAGGAGCAGTAGGTTATATTTTCTTCACAAATAATATGAGCTATTTATGTTTAAAGTTCTATTTTACATATAGATCTATTTATGATTTTATAAAAATGTCTTTATATAGAATAATATATTTTTGTATTTACATTTTTAGAAGAATATTCAGTTAAGAAGTAATGGATAGACATTCAGCTCAGCTCACCATACACTTTCTTACTGTGGTTGCCTAGTAAACTCCTTGCTGAACAGATGCTTTTGTGATTGTCTGTGAAGCTAAAGTGGTTTCTAAAAGAAGCACAAGCAAGGCCTGCAACTAATGCTTCTGGGCCAACATTCAGCTCAGGAATGCTGCATCAAAATTTCATAGCAAAGGGGAAGAATCCTTCCTTTTGTAAACTTGTTTTAAAATGCAAAACCTTGTTCCAGGTGCATGTCACTGATGAAAAGTGTATTTCACTGGTGGATCTGTATTTTGTAATCCCACAATACTACACCAAATTCCAGAAGACAAATTTACATGGAACAAATTTGTACTGGCTCTGTCAATAACTAATCTGGCATTAGGATTTTATTGCAGCCACAATAGGAGCTTTGAGAAGCAGAGGGGATGACATATGGGCTCATACACTGGTATTTTATTCAGAAGTTAAATCTGTACTTGCACCAGCACTCCTACTGATTTTTTTAAAGTGCTGATGTTTGCTCATTTCTCAGAGCATGAATTCTTGATTTTACACACACCAAGATCTTTTCCATTATTATTGAGTGACCTTACGTTTTCAGTATTTTTGTTATATTTTCCCTCTGCAGGACAGAAAATAGCAATTGGGTTGATGGTATTATAGCTGTGTACATGGGTTAGGCATGCACAGGTTTTCAGTGTTGTTTGGCTTTTTTTTAAAGCATTTATTTTTTAACTTTGAATATCAGATAATACCCCACATTCATTTTCAAGCTGTACATAGAAGAATACGTATAATGTGGCTGAAGATAAAGCAAGGAAGCAATGCAGATGTTGGAACAGCATGTTGGCACCATTTTCTTTTGAAAGAAAGGACCGTCAGCTGCAAAATTTAGTATAAATGAAGATATTGGAAGGTTTTGATAATCAAATGCCAACTCTCTGCATAAAATGGAAATGAAACAGCTAAATATTCATTACTCCTATTATTATATTTATACATTGAGATGTGGAACAAGATGAAAGGAGAGGAGAAAACCCTCTCCCCCCACCTCTGTTGTGAGGTTGGAGGTGTGAATGACTGTATGGTTGCATTAATAAGATTTTTAACAAGATCCAGATACTTCAGTGGGGAAAAAGGTTTCACATTAAGTTGAAATTCAGAGAGATAGTGCTGAAATGAAAGAAAGCAAAAGTCTGAAGATTAACTAAAGATAAAGATACTGTTATTCTAAGCTAAAATGCACTATTGTGCTAGTTTTAATATATTAGGTTATCTAGGTTTGCATCACATGTGCAGTGTCACCAGGGATCTGGAAAAGAACCTCTTGGGAAACCAATCAGTCTCAAATTTAATTGTATTTCTTTGAGTCTCACCTGCATTTTCTTTCTATTCCTGTTTAACCTCAAGTTATGAGAATTCCCCCCTCCCAGCACTGAAATTTGTGTACATTTTTGTGCATTTACTTCATATGCACATTTGTTAACAAACTTTATCCAATGTTCACAAATTTTCTCTATTTACTAAAGTGCTTTTTCAATGTACACATCTTAGCTGTTCGCAATTTAAAACGTGTGCATAGTTTTAAGCATACTTTATTTCTCTGAAACACCCTGTAAGCCCTGCAAATGTGCAAGTCTGGTGGAAAACTGCATTTCTTCTAAGAATGTTCCTTGGAAAGTGCAGAAGCACTATTTAAATCAAGACTGTCAAATCCAATGTGATTCTTTTCATTCCTATGTCTTGCTCATGCCAAGCCTCTATAACTTGTATCTGTGGCACCCAGATATGAAAATAATGTATCCAGCAAACTATATTATTCTATGATACTGTGAAAAGACTGTAGCTCAGTGGCAGAGCATGCATTCTGCATGCAAGAGAGCTGTTTGTCCTTCATATCTTTAGGCAGAAAAAAATGATCCAGGAGAGCCACTACATATCACTGGCCAAAATCCAGTTGCTTATTCACACAAAAGGTATAGTTTTCAGAGGTGAATTGCTTCAAGTTAGGAAATCTCCATAGACGTTTTCTATAGCATACAGAGTCCATAACTTTTAGAGGTGAATTTCCATAAGTTAAAAAAACTTCATAATACCTATGGATATTTCTTCATTTACGGCAAGTCACTTCCGAAATTTACACCTTTTCTGTAACTGTATACCAGGGGTGGGAAACTATGATCCAGATTGTGCTGATTGGGACTTCTGGAAGTTAATGTCCCAAACATTTTGAGGGCCAGTGGTTCCACACTCGAGTATAAATAGTACTGAGACACAAATACTAGTGTAGATCATACTGGTGTAGATACTGGTAGATAATATTGGTCTGGATAAGACCCTGATTCACAAGCAACCTATGCTTCTAGTAATACAGATCTGTCAGACCTGAGCATCAAATTCCTCAAGCCTAGCCAGGTATGTTTCTGAAAGATTTTTTAGCTCTAATCATATGTTTTTACAGAATTTTCCAGGATATATATCCCTAAATGACAATCAACAGATTTATTTTTATAATAATGGAAGTAACATGTTACAATAAATATTATTCTGTAATAGAGTGATAAAAATTGAGAAGGTGGCTGTGTTTGTTGATTAGCACCTAATGGCTGAAGTGAGATCTTCAGATGGTGAACTCTGAAAAGGTATTATACAGCTGGTAAGATTTGAAAAATGGTTGATAAGCTGAAAATGGCTTAATGTTTAGTATTTATTGTATATTATAAATTTTAGATTTCCTCTGAAAGAGTCAGGTTTTCCTCTAACAAGTAAGAGTTCAGTGTCACAACTTGGCAAAAACATTGGATGTGAGCTCTGTTTGTAGTTCAAATGCTGTAAGCAAAGAGGGAAATGAGGATTCATATTTTAGCCCCTCATATTACAACCTCCTGTATTTCTGAGAAAAGGCTTCATTGGATGAGTAACCATGTTTGAGCAAATCACAAAGCCAGTGTGTCACACTGGGACTCCTTGCCCAAGAAAGGAATATATGGTGCCACATAATATATTGTTAAAGCTGAAAAGATCCAGAGATGATGTTTCAATGCACACCCTTGTCTCATTTAATAGTGATGGAACATAATTTGTATCTCAGATAAACTTTCACCACTCTTAGTAATACAGGCATCCACCCTTGGCCAGGTTGATACTATAAGTGTAATGGGCAGAATGGAGTAAGAAGATGGTTGGTTTTACTTTTCCAAAGATCATTATTTTAGTAAAGGCTGTAGTTTAGTTGTAGGATTTCTTTATGAAATTTTGGACAACTGCTGCCATTCAGTAGACAAAACTGAGCTTGAACCTAGTGATTTTTATGGCTTAGATAAAAAAGTGAATCTTGATCTTTGGTATTCTTTACTCAACAACGTAACTACTCTACCACCTTGGCTCTTGAGACCAAAGCGAAGTAATTTGTATAGTATCCAGCTCAGTCTGTGTTTATTATTACTAGGGCGAGGATTTCTATGGCATGTGATATTTTTTCTCCAACCTTTATTTGAATCTATAAGTAAGTTAAAACATGTCTATGAGTAATCTGGTGAGAATTCTGTTTTTATTTCGCCTGGAAATATTTTGACCTTTTTAAAGTGTTACATCATATTTATGCTTAATTTTGTAATAAATGCGATATTTTGTTCATTGGATTCCCTCAAGAGAGCTTCTTTTTCAACTGAAGGTTCATCAAACATGCACTCAGAATTTTGTAAGGATCTCTGTGCAATGATGGTTACTTCAAATATTCCCTTAAAGAAATTAAATAGTAGTAGCCTCAGTCATTTCTTGGAGAAGTACACCAGTCACCGGATTCCAAATGAATCAACTATAAGGAAAAATTACATATCTGCCTGCAATGAAGATGTGTTAGGAAAGATATGATCTCTTGTTGACAGCAATAAGATACGGGTTTCAATAGACAAAAAAAGTGGTGTAAAATGGAAGATACGTATCTAATGTTATTATTGTCACTCTAAAATGTGACAAGCCTGGTGAAGTATTTCTTCTAACATGCGAAACTCTACAAAAAGTAAACAATTGCACTATGGCTATGCTCTTCAAAGATTCTATGAAACTGCTCTGGCCAGGTGGTATAAAAAAGGGAAACATCTTTCTCTTTGTAACAGACGTTGCTCCATACATGACAAAGGCAGCCAAGGAACTTAAACTTCTTTCTCCAAAAATGATCCATATCACGTGCCTTGCACATAGTTTGCACAGAGTGGTCAAAGAGATTTAAAGCAACTATCCTGATGTAGATAAGATAATTTCAAATGGGAAAAAGTGTTAATTAAATCTCTACTTTGAGTACAAAAGTTCAAAGAAATTGCTCCCACTTTGGCTTTCCCTCCCTAACCCTGTTGTAATGTGTTGAAGGACTGGGCTGGATGTTGCTATGTATTATTCCACAAATTATGATTCCTAGCAGCCAATAGTTAAAAGAATCTGACTGTTGTACATCTTCCTCCATCAAGATTGTGCAAGATTCCTTTTCTGAAACTCTGGCAGGAAACGCGTATATAAACTCTAACTGCAGTGAAAATTGTGAAACAAATGAGGGTGATTTAAAGAGAGCAAAAGGGAAAGTGGCTAAAGAAAATCAATGATTACAAACTACAAAGAGTGCTGCAATCTAATCTGGGTTATTCAACACTTTGCAAAATAAGTAACATACTAAATGGACTTGAAGCAAAATTTGATGACATTGATCCAGAATTTTCTCCAGATGAGTTGGGTTTTTTCCCCCCAAATTTGTTCCTATAACCTCTTGTGATATTGAACAATTTCCTCCAGATACAAGAATGTACTGACAGAATGAAGGAATTTTGAGTTTGATAACCTAAAGATGCACATGATCATCCAATGCAATTCTGCTGTTGATGAAAACGAATCCAGGTATGACCATTTTACTCTCAAAATGTTCGATTCCTTCAATACTAGCACTTCTGCACTGGAAGTGAAGATGAATAAACATTTTAACTTTTAAATGTGTGTATAAGCACAGTTTTTAAAAATTGGGTGCTAATTTCAGAAAAATTGTAAAGTCATATTTTTGGTTTTATTGGTCACATTTAAATGACTTTAAGGTCATTAATTCTTGCATATTTCTGGCATTTTTAGGTCATAGAAATCATAATCATAATCATTAAAGTAAAAACCTGTGGGGTGAAATTCTTCTGATTCAGAAATAAGTCTAACTGTGTTCACGGGAACCTACTTCTAAGTATTTGTTTATAGGACTAGAGTATGTTGCCTAAGGCTTCCGATATGCCTCCTGTTATCTGTTGTAAAATCTCAGGTAAAAGTGATCTGTTGGGCACATGTAGCACATGTAGCTTTATAAATACTGTGGGTTTAATTTTGTCAATAAATGTTTGTGGCACTATTAGACTTGCGAAGCAAATTGTAATGAAAAGGCCATAAAGGTGACATAAAGCTGTGTTTGCTTTTCATCCTTTGGCTACAATTATCACTGCACTATGAAAACAGGGTACAATACGACCAGCTTTCATTTAAATCTAATTCATAGCTTTTCTTTTCTTGTTCTGTCAGGTTATTCGTCCACTGGGCAACAAAATAAATCTCTCTTTAATCTGTCTGGTGTTTGAACAGAAGGTTATAATGTAAGTCATTAGATGCAACTTGTAGTTTCCTGCCTACATAGAACTGAATCCTGATGGTAGATTTTACACGCAGATCTCCTATATCCATTATCTGTTTCCATTATGTGAGGCCAGAATATTTAGATAATACTAATTCTAAGTGCTTTATTTTATTTATATGATTTAATTGCTAATAATTCCTGACAGGAGAGATGCTTGTGACTAGCAATAGTTTCAGCCCAAATGTTTAGTGGTAGTAATATTATCTGCTCTTTATAGTTTCTGTATACACAGATTTGGAATACAGTAGGACTCCCATATCCATGGGGGATTGGTTCCAAGCCCCCCCACAGATAGTGAAAAATGCAGATTATAGTTAACACAGTCTGTTGGACCCAGGCCTCCCTTGTACCTTTGTCTCAATGGAACCTCTATAAGAGGCAAGTTGAATTTTTTTCTCTCCTTCCTGTGCTGAAGCCTGAAGAGGACCATCTCTCTCTCTCCCCCCCCCCGCGCGCGCGCGCGCACACACACACACACACACACACACACACGCACACACACACGCACACACGCACACACACACACACACACACACACACAGAGAGAATCTCAACAGCTGTGTGGGTTTTCTTCAAAGACTATTAAGGATCCATTTCCTTGTTTCCCCAGGAGTCTTGAGGAAAGTGCTGGCAGGAAGACAGGAAGAGGCAGGAGGTGGAAAATCTCTCCCAGGAAGCAGTTTGGCTTAAGGCTTCCACTCCTCCTGCCTGACCAGCCAATCCAGCTCTGAGTTTTACAGCTACAACAATGCTGTGGGGGGAAGATATCTCAAGCTGCCAGAAGTCCAAGCAAAATGACAGTTTACTTGCGAGTTCGATAATTACATCTTACATTCGTATTTGTAGGTTCAGGATTTTCATTTAATATTTTAGTGCGTATTTTCATTCACTGGATAAGTGAATTAGCGGTTATTGATCTAGTGGAGACGGGGTCCTGCTGATTCCACTTGTTTATTATCCTTTTGGTTTTGTTCAAACCCGAATTCTACTTTTCCTGAATTTCAGTTTAACTGACTGAACTTAATAGTTAATCTAAGAACTGGGTGGAAGAATATGTCCCATTTGCTTCAGCTTTCAGCTCATCTGCATCTTTTATTTATGTTTTTGTATAAGATTTATATGGGCAGTATTATACAATATTGTATGATAATTATCTGGGAAATAAAAAGCAAATATAAATAATAAATTGCTAATAATAGAAAGATACTAAAGTATGCAGTGATATAACAATAACAATAGAATCTGGTGACAATGAACACAAAGAGCTTATGGAAGTAGAAGCTGCATTAACTTGACACGGAAAGAGCTAAAGGTTAGGTGCCAGACCCTTTAGAGAGCACTGCACAATGTCCTTTTGTATATCTGAAGTGTATGTGTCATTAATAAATCACTTCCCTAACAGGCACATAGGTTTGCAGCTGATATAGGCCGAAATCTATTAGCAAGTTTAATAATAATAATAATAATAATAAATTATGGTCAGTGACCAGGAAGATAAAAATACATTATTTAGATAAAATCACATAATATCAGAGACATTGGTCAAGACATAACACCATCAATGCACCCTTTGACTCTTTTACAACATTAAAGTTAAAAAATAAGTTCTGAGTTAGCCAACAGCATTGAAGGATATGAAAGCTTTTAAAACATCACAGCAGTTAGCAGTATTAGTAAGTTGCAACTTGAGTAGGCCATCAAATGTACATGGATTCACCAAATCTCCACTGATTTGGTGGACCTACTGTAGTTGTGACTTAGTACTGGATTTCTGCCATAATTTGATATAGAGTTGGAAGGGAATAGTCAAAGGGACAGAGTTATAGGACTGCTTCTACTCTGAAGCAAGCCCCCCCTCCTCTGACCATTGTGTGTCTTTTCTGTACAGGTGTTCTATGCTCTGTATGGGTATACTGTGGCAGAGGACATGACTAGGGGTCTCAGCAGCTATGTGTTTTCTCAGATAGGACAGGAAAAGTGTCTCCAGTTCTGACATCTGTGTGAATGTGCTTTAAAGCATTAGTATATTAAACTATTCTGGCATGTCTGATTGTAATTCAGTTTCTAAGTGAATGCCTTAAGGTTTCTTTGGAGATAGCTGTTAAAATGGAATGAATGTGTTAAATACCATTCTTGGTGGGAAAAAATGAATGATTAAGCTGTCTAGTTAATTTCTTAATGTGCTTTCTTTTAAAGTTGCAGACTGACCCAGTGAGTATTTAGCTAAGCTATTTAGATACAACATGTTCTCACACACATGTATGCACATGTGCACGCATGCACACACACAGAGAGAGTTATTGAAAAGAGTTCACTGTTAAAACTTGAAGAGAAAAATGAAATAAATGTACCAAACATTCT